>JAUIMM010000036.1:4370000-5570000 GCA_031769625.1 Taudactylus pleione
CCATTTTTGTTATGGGGGTGATTACTACATCCACTTATCTGGTATGGCGATGGGGTCGAATTTGGCCCCATCCTATGCCAATTTGTATATGCAAACTTATGAACAGAGAAATATTTTGGGCAAATTTGGACATAAAATTATTTGTTATAAACGTTATATTGACGATTTGTTCCTTATTTGGCATGGGACAGATGTAGAGTTTTACGATATGGTTTCGATTCTCAATGCATTAGATAGTCCCATTCGATTTACTGCTGATATCAATAAGGATTGTATAAATTTTTTGGATGTGACTATCACACGTCAGGGTACCAGTCTGAGTTCTACCCTGTACCGGAAACCAACAGACCGCAACACACTTCTCCATGCGTCGAGTCATCATGCGAGCAGACTCAAGGAGTCCCTTCCAATATCTCAGTTTATCCGAGTTTTACGGAATAACACTTCTCAGCAGGCCGCTGAGATACAATTAACTGATATGTGTACCAGATTCCTAGAGAGAGGCTACTCACCTTCAGTTGTTGATCGATGCTTGTTGAAGGCACGGCAGAGACATTTAAATATTACAACTAAAAAGGAGATAGATCCCTCACGAATGATTTATCCTGCCACATATGATTTAGCTGCTTCAACTACCGATAAGGCTATTTGACGACATTGGTCGGTTATCACTACTGATCCAGCATTTAAGAGTATAAGCAAAAGACCCCCTATGATGGCTTACCGCCGTGGTCCCAGTCTGCGACAGTTACTTATGCGGCCGACGAAACAACCCATGGCGCTACAGACAAACTGGCTGTTGACTCGTCGCCCTGGCTGTTATAAATGTGCAGATTGCATTACTTGTCCTTCAATGACAATGGGGGCGTGTTTTTCTCATCCGCATAATGGCAAGAAGATAGCCATTCGCCATCAATTACATTGTTTGTCGGACTTCGTAATATATATTTTGATGTGTCCATGCGGTCTCTACTATGTAGGGATGACTACAAGACCTTTCAGGGACCGCATGGCCAATCATCATTCTACTATTCGGGCTGCCTTACTTACCAATAAGTCCGATAAACCAGTGGCTAAACATTTTGTGGCTTGTGGACACTCAGCGGCCTCATTAAGATGTATGCTTATTGACCATGTCCCACCACCTGTACGTGGTGGGGATAGGGAGCTTCTTCTCAAAAAACGTGAGGCAATGTGGATCTTTAAACTGGATACTGTATCCCCAAAGGGCCTCAATGAATATCATCCGTATAATATCTTCTTGCGGTAATACCCATAAGCCGCTTGCGACCGATGCTTTGTGGTGTGCCTTATATGGTATATGAGGATTGCGACTGCTGGAATTGATATATATTTTTTTCTTTTTTTCTTTTTTGTCTTGTTTTGCAATGTCAGCACATGGTTATTTTTTCATTCCATTTGGATTATTTGGTGATTATTAGTGACAGTCCAATATTCTGGATATTTAACCCTTTAATGTGCACTTCGGTGCCTGTTTTTATATATTTGGTGTCTAATATGTCGGTTTTGTATGTTATGTGTGTCTCCATGTGGTTATCCCTTTGTTGCCTGTTGATCTAGCCACCTATAGTATTCATTGTTGAATATGGTGATGTTCAATATTCATCGATGTTTCATCTTTGACATCGATGGTTGTTGTTGCCACTATTTTGGCAACTGTCCATTTAAATGGTTTGTGTAGCTCTATCTTGGTAATTTAGTGTCGTTTGTCTTTTTTGTAGTAATTGTCCTAATGTAGCTTGTAGTGGTGAACATCTTCGATTTACAGTTCACTCTGATATGGGTTTGCTGCTGTGCCACGTTACTTAGTAATTATCTATGCGATCTATCTGTTTGATTGATCTTATTCTTTCTGTGTAGTGCGTTTTTTATGAGGGGATTGTCCCTATGCTAACTGTAGTTGTGATTATCTATGATAGGCCATGTAGTACATTACTGGCTTATTGTTATGCTGTGTTACCTAGCAACTGCTTAGGTGTTTGGCTGGCACTGACCTGTCGCGTCACTTCCGGGGCTGGTGCGTTCCACTTGGTGGAGCGCATGCTATTCCGGTCTTGACGCGATGCAGGCATGAACTGTATTTGTTGACTAATAACATGCTAGCGGCTGATGCTGCATTAGCGGTATGTCTGTTTCGCACAATATAGTGTTGTAAGTATTCCCATAGTGCTCTGATGCAGTGTATGTGATAGTAGTTTCCTTATGTTCACTCATTGTGTTGATTGACAGGGTGGAGCTTACTAATTGATGTGGCTATATCAGCAGGCACAGGGGATAGTGTTCTGTGTGTCTGGTTGGTGGTAGCTTTGTGGCGATTGTCTCTGTCTTGACAAAGGTCCTGGTAGGACCGAAACGTCGATTTCATCATGCTCTATATGTGAGTTATTAAAGATTCCTTCTACTGAATGGTGAGTGCCTATACTCTCTTCCTTATATATATATATATATATATATATATATATATATTTATATATATATATATATATATATACATATGTTTACAGTATATATGTGTGTGTGTACAGCTATATATATATATATATATATATATATATATATGTAGGCATATCTATATATGTGTCTATAAATAAATATATATAATAAATGTGATATATTATTAATGTATGCACAGAGTATGATTGATTTTTGGATGTCTGAAAGAATGACAAATAAAAGCGCAATTTTTAAATGAGATCAGATGGGGCAGGTGCGAGATTAATATTTTTGTCAGGGTGCATACAAACATAACAATTACGAAGATAAATACCCAGACTGGACCAACAATGGCGCAGCATGATCCCATTCACATTCTTTATTTACAGCCTACTTGTGGTATGGATGCTCTGGGACACTCAATCTCGTGAGACCTGTGACATCCTCACATGCGATGAAAGGCGCCATGAGGAAAGGGTCCTACACATACTTGCCGACATTCAGTTCCTTCCCTCCTTCCGGGAGGGAGCTGAATGTCTGTGTACAGCGGGGTAGGGCGTGTCGGTGATAAAGTAACGGGGGCGGGTGCGTGACCGAGTGATCGTGTCATCGTGGCCCCGCCCCCTCTTCACAATGCCGAAATGAACGGCATTGTGAAACAGGGTATGGGGCCATGATGACGCGACTCAGTGTGAATCGCATCACCGCCCCCCTCCGCTGCGGGGGTTTAAATCAATACTGCTGGGGCGGCCGCCAGGAGGCTTGCCTGCCTTTCCAGGGGGCCGGGAGCGGCACACGATATTCGGGAGGCTCCCAACCAAATTGGGAGGGTAGGCAAGCCTGGTCCTATGTGGTCCTGGAACATCGTTGAAACATCGCACCCCCTGTCACATCACACAATAGGCCCTTCTTAAATTTCAGCTCTAGGCCCATGAGAACCTTAATCTGGCTCTGGACACCAGCCCTGTAGCAGGGCCGCCGCCACCCCACCCCAACCCATGAGCGCATACGGTCATGCCCTAGGAGGTGGATGCATGGGTCCGCAATCTCTGGATTCCTACTGCACATCCCGGAGCATCCCGAGCAAGCTACAAGTGGCTGCACAGGTCCCACAGCTCCCTGCACAGCACTGTGGCAGTCCCTCTCCACACTGTGCCAGGCCGTTAGGTGGAGCAGGGTGGGATTTGGTGGCTGGTGAGTATAGTGGGTTCCGACCCAGGGCATCCTGCCTTGTTCACAGCACTGGCCACAACACCCTGCCTATGGTACTTGTAGATACAGTTAAAATGTTGACAATGACAAAATAAATGTCAGTCAAAATGTCAACAGTCAAAATTAGACACAGTGAAAATGTTGCCACAATGAAAACACTGAAAGTTATAATGTTGACAACCAAAATGTAGACAGTTAAAATGTTCACAGTCATAATGTTGACATAGATAAAGTAATAATTAATGGTGACCAATCATAATGGACAGATGCACAAGATGCTGTCTTACTGAGAGAAGTGCACTGTGCATAGCTGATGGGCCTAATTGCCATATACTGTAGATGTGTCCTCACTCGTCTATCCTGCTGTCGCACCAAACAGCCCCTCTTGACAAGCCTGGTCCTGAGAACTAGCATCGGGAGTCTCTGAATTAGCATGCAAAGTCCCATGATGCAGCGGCCGCAGCTTTTTTCCATGCCAAGTTTAATTTACAGACTGAGTCGCACACAGATATACAAGTGTTGCATATCAAATTAATCAGCACAGTCTCCTGGTGCATCCTAGTCACATCACATGGTGACTTAAACACATTTTATGAAACAAAGACACTAGCAGAGTTGCATGGGACCTGGTGGCTCACTCATGCCAGACATATCGCCCTGCATGACATATCAAGGCTAGATGATCAAGGACATATCTGTTTCAAGATAAAACCTATGGCATGCCAGCTGCTATGGAACTACACATACCAGCATGCCCTGCCACAGAATTACTTTTAGGGCATGCTGAAACTGTAGCAGGGCATGTTGGCATGTGTAGTTCTACAGCAGCTGGAGTGTCACAATTTACCTACTGAGAAAAGATCACTGCACATGCACAAACTGTCATTCTAGCATGTCAGCCATGCAGTCATATTTCCCTAAATGTCACAAAATAAAATCAATGTCATACCTCCTGCCAGACCATTGTTCACAGACTAACTGCCCAGCCGTTATGTGTCACACTATAAATAGCTCACTAAAGGAAAGACTAGCACTACACAGTGCATACATTAAAAATATACAATACTCATTTTCACTAAACCATGTACAGTAATTTGATGTATACAAATTTGCCTACTCTACTGCATTGTCTAGGAGACTCCTAAAGTTCATCTGCACTGACGGAAGAGCAGACCAACCTCCCGAATCACCATTGAAGTAGGAGGTCAGGCACTTGATGACACAGTTTGCAGTAAATAATTTCATTGTGAACCAAGGGCCTGATTCAGACCCACTCGCGAGCGGCTGTCCGCTCGCAAGTGGGTCGATGGTGTGCACTGCGCATGCGCACGACGGAGGGAGCTCTGTCGTGCACATGCGCGAGACGCGACGAGCGAAGGACTTTCCTTCGCTCGTTGTGTCTGATCAAAGGGGGCGTGCTGTCGATGTTGATTGACAGCACGCCCCCTTTGGTGGGCGTGCCGGGGGTGTGCCTCCCTGACAGGGGCGTTCCCAAGGGAACGCCTACCATCAGAAGCCGGCCCCACTGACATCACTAGTGATGTCAGTGGGAGTGATTTTGGCTCTGATAGAGCCAAAATCACTCCGGGCCTTGCTGTTGAGAATCTCAACCGCAGGCTTCGGCTCGTAGTGGCGATGGTCACGATGGTCAAGACCATCGCGACCATCAACCTGCACGCTCGTATAGGCTGTGGGTGGTGACCCACAGCTATACGAGCGTCCAGGAGGACGCTCCATAATTATGGAGGTGGGCCCTGATTCAGAGTGAGCGCTCTGGTCAGAGCGTCCGGCTCTGAATCAGGGCCCTAGTGCCCCACTGCACAATGGCATGAATCACGGCACTGTGCAGAAATGGGGGGGCTATAGAGGAGGGCGGAGCTACACTGGGGAGGGGCCAATTTTAAAATTTCTCTGTTTGGCCTGTGGCTGTTTTTTAACATGTCAATCTATCATATAATATAATACAATATAATATATGAAACAATACGAGAGAAAACTGCTGTAAATTTACACACAAAACCAATATCTATACTAAAATATAGGAAAATCAAACACACACACACACACACACACACACACACATACATATATATATATATATATATATATATATATGCAAATAAATCCTGCACACTCATTATTGAAGCAAATGGAGGGTGCTCAGTCATAGAAGATAAATATATAAACTAGAGATGAGCGGGTTTGGATTCCAGAGATCCGAACCCACTTGAACTTAGGGGATCCGGGGATCCAATCAGATACGAGCTGGCTAGGGTTTTCCTGCATGACTCGGATCTCAAGATGAGTCAAAACGTCATCATCCCGCTGTCGGATTCTCACGGGTTTTGGATTGTAGAAAAGGTCCCGTGATCGCCGCCATTTGGGAGCTGTGCTGGGAGCTGTGCTGTGCTGCTGTGCATAGGGACTGGCTACAGTTGTGTTGTCACTCAGTGGCTGGCTGCTTAATGTCCATAGGGGCTGGCTGTTGTCCATATATAGGGGGTGGCTGGCTGTTGTGAGGTTGTCCTGTACATAGGGGCTGGCTGGCTGTTGTCCATAATCCATATAGGGGCTGGCTGGCTGTTGTTCTGTCCATAGGAGCTGGCTGGCTGTAGTCCATAGGGGCTGGCTGTTCTGCTGTGTTGTCCAGGGGGTGCTCTGTCCATCAGGGGTGCTCTGCACCCCCAGTGTGAAAAATATATATATATATTTCTGTTTGTGCGTAAGCCACACTTATAATCAGCAATATAGGTACACAGGTGTGCTGCCTGTGTCATTTATCAAAGGACTGCTGCCTAATTCAGGGGTCCTCTCCCCCCAAGTGCCCCCTCATAGATTTAAATATTTTTTTGTCCTGTGTGTGTGCTTGTTAAAAATCCACACTTATCTGCAATGTAGCAGCACTAGGGGTAATGCCTGTGTCATGTATCAAGGGTCTGCTGTCTCTTTCAGTGGTGCTCTTCACCCCCAGTGTGAAAAAATAAAAACTATTTTTTGGGTGTGCATGTTAGCCACACTTATCAGCAATGTAGGTGCACAGGGGTGCTGTGCTGCATGTGTCTCATTTATCAAGGGGCTGCTGCCTTGCTCAGGGGTGCTTCCCCCAGTGTGAAAAAAATAAAAACAATATTTTGTGTGTGTGTGTGTTAGCCACATTTATCAGCAATGTAGGTGAGCATAGGTGCTGTGCTGTCTGTGTCTCATTTATCAAGGGGCTGCTGCCTTGTTCTGGGGTGCTTCCCCCCTAGTGTGAAAAAAAAAAAAAAATTTGTGTGGTTGGTTGTGTGCATTAGCCACAACTTAACTGCGCTATAATTGCTTGGTGACACCACAGTGAGTATGGAGGACAGTTACATGACAGGAGATCTGGATCCACATACCAGTCTTGTAGCTGCTGGAAGCAGTCATGATGACGATGCAAAACAGAAAAGAAATATGCCCGCGCTCGGTTTTACCCATATCATACATGGTACCAGCAGCATGGCAATATTAATGCCATAAATGTATACAAAACAGAAAAACTTTTGCTATCGGCGCTAACAATAATATACTGCAAATTTATGTGTGTGCAGCAAATAAAACAAAGGGGATTTTGTCATGATTTGATCAAAGCATTTAAGCCTGCAGCCCAGCATCAAGGGACCCCATTTTTCTGCAGGTCCCTAACACTAGCATATATGCCTAGCACATCATTACATTGCAGTTAAATGTACTCACCTCCTAGATACAGAGGGACACATCTATACAGGGCTGGCTGTTAGCCACACCCAACTAGGCCTTTTATAGCCTTAATTGAAAGCTGCCATAATAACACAAGGCAAAATTTTGAAACAAAACAGAAAAGAAATATGCCCGCGCTCGGTTATACCCATATCATACATGGTACCAGCAGCATAGCAATATTAATGCCATATATGTATACAAAACAGAAAATCTTTTGCTATCGGTGCTAACAATAATATTGTTTGATGACGATGCAAGGCCATCAATGTCATCTATGAAGGCTGATGTACCAGGGCTTAAGTAAGGTCATGTTAAAAAAATCAACTTTTACTATGTTAAAGAAAAAAAAATCCAAACTTAAGTCAGCTTTAGCGAAACAAAACATTGGCAATATGCCATTCACTACACGAAGTGGCAAGAAAAGGATAAGGCCTTGGCCTTTATTTATGACTGGTGGTTCTAGTTGTGATGATTTAAGCCCTTTTGCTTATAGAAGAGGTACAAAAAAAATAAAATTGTCTCCGAAAAGTCACAGATACCTGAGGAGAGTCCAAGTGTATCTGCGGTTGCTATGTGTTAGCCTGACCTTTCTAATACTGTACTTGAAGAGGATCGTCCTTCCACCATTTGTGTGCCCTCTGCAAATGTGAGGATGAGAATCACAAGTCAACATGCTGACGTAGAAATCGAGGATGCTTTTGTGGAGTTGCACGAGGAGGATGAGGATTTTTATGTAGTTGGCGATAACAACAAGGATGATGAGGATGTTGATGATGATGAGGATGTTGATGCCGAGGATGTTTGTGTAGAAACTATAAATCAGGCATCAGTTGTTGCCCACAGTGGGAAAAATCCCATTCTTGCCACGCCTGGGCAAAGGACCAAAAATCCACTTCTCATGTGTAGAATTAATTCCACCAAAATCCGGACAACTTTTGCCAAGCCATTTGCAACCATTGCCATGTAACAGTGAGTAGAGTATTTCAAATTCTGAAACTTTGGGGACAAAAACCCGAACAACAATCAGTCCAGTGTCACCTAGTTGCTCCCTTCTATCTGTATCCAAGTGCCTGCAATCTCCACCACCAACACCTGCATCATCATCAACATCCTCATTCGTGATCGGAAGTAGCCCTGCATCCAATTTCATAAGAATGACTGACTCCTCTCCTATCCGTGGTTCCTCAAAAGGATCCTTGACTTCTACGCCTGTTGCTGCTGCCGGTGGATCTTCATCCCAAAAAGGGACCAAGTAGACTACTACTAGTAGTAATTTTTTTTTTAAATTCACTATTAAACAGTCCTTTGACAGAAGAAGTAAGTATAACAGCTGTCACCCAGTTTCTCTGTGGATCACGGATGCCATGATGGCTGTGCTAGTACTAGATGGTGAAATAATAGAAAATGAGGATGATAGTGTGGAGGAAGTGCAAAAGGAGGATAAGGTGAAAATTTGTGTCCTATCTGACGCTAATGAGGTTGTTGATGATGAGGATGTTGTTTGCGTAAATCAGCCACCAGTTGCAGCAGTTCTTGCTCATGATAAAAAGAAAGCCAGAAAAGCCACGTCTTGGGTGTGGAATTATTTTAATCTAAATTCTGACAACAGTTGTGAAGGCATCTGTTCCATTTGTAAAGCCAAAGTTAGCAGGGGAAGGGATGTTAACCATCTAGTCACCTCCTCCCTGTTACATCATTTGCAGCGAGTTCATGCAATTTGTAATTGTAAATTAATAACAACCTGTCCAGTATCAGCTACCAGCTTTGGAACAGCACATGCAATCTCCATCACCAACACCCTCATCATCAACTTCCTCCTTAATAAAGGTAGTTCTTCCAAAAAATGTTTTGTGGGGGACCATACAAATCAAGGAGTTCATCCATGAAAGTGTCAATCCTAGTGGCTAAAGTACTGTACTTGGTTTGTTAAACTGTGCATGTCCTTTTCAATTTCCCACATAAGAGTGGATGAGACTAACAAATTCCATCTTGCACCTGTTTTCTTTACATTTTGCACAATTTGGGGCAATGCCGACTGACATTATTATGGTTTATTAAACTGCCATCCTGTCTGCCACTGCCTGCTGCGTGGTAATGTTTTAAAGATATCCTATGTTTTTTTAAACTGCCATGCGTTTGTGCTGCTGCTCTGTCGCTTACGTTAGCCAGCCAGCTCGCTGCAACCTTTGGCCTATATTGGTGAAAAATAGTGAAATCAGTTTTGTGAGCTGTGAGGATGGTTAAAAATGTATGGAAATGCCTGAAAATGATTGTTATTAAGATTAATAATACTGTAGTAACAAAAACAGGCCCAAATTATGTGGTATTAGCTGTCTATATAATTTTTTGGAAAAATACAGATCCAGAACCAAAACCAAAACCAAAAAACAACAAAACATCAAGGAAAAAGATCCAAAAGCAGATCCAGATCCAAAACCAGAGGAAATACAGATCCAAAACCAAAACACGGGGGTCTGCGCACATCTTTAATATAAATCAAATCCAGTATACACCAGAAAAAAACAGCACTCTGGAAACAATGCCAAAAGATGTTATTTATGAACAATATATGTTTCACAAAGCAGACTCCAATAAGGCTCTTCAGTCACGAATCAAAAAGTGCCACATGCAAAACATAGCAGCAAAAGACTTAGCAGACATCATGTGCCTGGCGTCAATGCGACAGCAATCAGATCATCATATCAGAACAGCCCGACAGCCACTTCGGTGCCAACTAGCACCTTCACCAAGGGGCAAATTCACAGTGATTTGAAGAGAAAGAGCAAGGAGCTTGAAATGTATTGGACCTACTGATTGCTGCTATATTGAAATACCTGGACAGTTTTGATTGATGCCAGTTAGACACGCAGAGTGGAATTGGGATCCCTCTGCTTGCACCCTATGCCATTGTGGGAGACTTTATGGTAAAGAGTAACAATACCTCTCCATTGCACTATTAATTACAAGTGCCTCAATTTGTACAGTTTTTACTGTATTTTTATGTTTATTTTTTATGGTGTTCTATTTGTATGTGGCTCTTACGTAACAATTTTTGATTTGGGTGAATTCTATTAAATTGTTATTTTTTACAGCAATATGTCATTTCTATTTTTTCTATATGTACTAAACAAGTATATAATAAGTATAATACTTATACCTCCTGATTTATTGTTCTCTACCTCACCATTGCTGCGTCGGAAGTTGAATTTACCATTTATTTACCAGTACTAGGATCAAGTATGGTCATCAAAATATAGTGATCTGATTTCAAGAGATTGACGATTGGATCCTGGAGAAGCAAGTCTACCAGTCCGACATACCTAGCGTAATCACTTCGCTTCAGCTCCTCCTTCAGTTTCTCCAGCTGCTTTTACAAAAGTCTGATTAGGGGAATGTCCTGACTCAAGCTCACATTGTCTGAACTAACTTCACATGTGGCAAGTTCAAGGGGTTTGAGAACCTTGCACAACACAGAACTTATTCTACACTGTGCTTGACTAAGGAGTATTCCCGCTCCTCTCCCTATGTCATAGGCCATAGTGTAGCCTTGGATGGCCTTTTGCTGCTACTCCATCTGCTGAAGCATATAGAGGATAGAATTCCACCTAGTTACTACCTCTTGCTTCAGCTGATGGCAGGGAAATTCAACAGTTCTTGCTGGTTCTACAATCTTCGACACACAGTTGCTGAATGTCGAAAATGTCCAGAAATCTTACAGGCCACCGAGTGCATCTCCTGCACGTCCCTGTAAATTTTTTAAAAATGTTGCACCACCAAATTAATTGTGTGAGCAAAATATGGGATGTGTTAGAATTTGCCCACATGTAATGCTCGCACAATATTGCTGGCATTGTCAGAAATCACAAATCCTGAGTAGAGTCGAGGTAATCCATTTTGCAATGATTTCCCTGAGTTTTTCTAAGAGGTTCACAATGGTATGCTTCTTAGTGAAACCAGTGATACACAGAGTAGCCTGCCTCTGAATGAGCTGACATTTGTTAGATGCTGCTGCTGATGTTTGCACTGTTGGAGGCAATACGCCTACAGTCATGTAATCTTTAGTTTGTCCTGTCCCACTTGTGGACAGTGGGCACAATGGCATTTCAGAGGACATTAATAACGTTTTTTTTAATGTCCTTGTACAGATTGGGAATTGCTATTTTAGAGAAGTGCAATCTAGGGACACGGTAGCGGGTACACAGGACCTCTATTAACTGTCTAAAAGCCACTGCATTAAAGGTGGATACTGGATTCATATCTAATGCCAGCATAGCTGTTATGGCATCAGTAATCCGCTGTGCAACTGGGTGATTGCTGTCATACTTGTTCGCCAATGCAAAGGATTGTGTGACAGTCAATTGTTTGGTTGAACTTGAACTACTAAAAGTAGTCTTCTTCTTAGTCCCCTTCTGGGATGAAGATCCACTCATAGCAACAGCAGCAGCAGTAGGCGTAACACTCAAGGATTCTTGTGAGGAACAACGGATAGATATTGGATGCAGGACTACTTTTGATCATGAATGAGGATGTTGATGATGATGATGATGATGCAGGTGTTGGTGGCGAAGATTGCAGGCACTTAGATCCAGATAGAAGGGAGCAGCTAGGTGACACTGGACTGATTGTTCATTTTTTTGTCCCCAAAGTTTCTATACCCTTTCCAATATGATGAATGCGCTGCAAGTGACATAACAGGGAGGAGGTTTCAAGATGGTTAAGGTCCTTACCTCTACTCTACTGTTACATGGCAATGGTTACAAATGGCTTGACAAAGGTTTTCCGGATTCGGGTGGAAATTATTCCACAGATGTGGATTTTTGGTCCTTTGTCCAGGCAAGGCAGCAATGGGATTTTTCTCACCATGGGCAACAACTGTTGCCTGATTTACAGTTTTTATACACACATCCTCAGCATCAGCATCCTCATCATCAACATCCTCATCATCCTTGTTGTTATCGCCAACTACATAAATATCCTCCTCATTCTCCTCGTGCAATTCCACAGAAGCATCCTCGATTTCTATGTCAGCATATTGACTTCTGCTGCTCATCCCCACATTTGCAGAGGGCACATAAATGTTCGAAGGAAGATGCTCTTCAAGTACAGTATTAGAAAGGTCAGGCTCACACATGGCAACTGCAGACACACTTGGACTCTCCTTGGGGATTTGTGTTTTTTCGGTGCACACAGTTGGTTCCGGTGTCTTACTCGTCTTAACAATTTTTATTTTTGTGTACCTCCCCTACAAGCAGAGGGGCTTAAATCATCACTAGAACCACCAGTTCTAAATAATAAAGGCCAAGACCTTATCCTTTCCTTGCCACTTCATGTAGTGAATGGCATATTGGCAATTTTTTGTTTCTCTTAAGCTGACTTGGATTTAGATTTTTTTTTTCTTTAACCGGGTAAAAGTTGATTTTTTAGTCTGGCTTTTTGGCCTGACTTAAGCTGTGGTACATTGTCCTTCATAGATGATGTTGATGGCCTTGCATCGTCATTATGACTGCTGCCAGCAGCTACAAGACTGGTATGTGGATCCTGCTCTCCTGTCATGTGACTGTCCTCCATACTCACTGCAGTCTTACAGCAGTGTCACCAAGCAATTATAGCACAGCTAAGTTGCGGATAACGCACACAACCAACCACACAAAAAAAGTTTTTATTTTTTCACTGGGGGTGTGGCTAACAAGCACACACAAAAAATTGTTTTTGTTTTCACACTGGTGGCATGGCAGGCTTACACGCACACACAAAAATTGGTTTTATTTTCACACTGTTGGTGTGGATACCACGCACACATAAAAAAATGTTTTTATTTTCACACTGGTTGTGTGGCAGGCTAAAATGCACACACAAAAATATATATTTTCACACTGGTGGTGTGGCTAACATGCACACACAATAATTGTTTTTATTTTTTTCATACTGGGGGTGAAGAAGACACCCCTGATGGACAGAGCACCCCCTGGACAACAGGAGAACAGCCAGCGAGCCCCTATAGACAACTGCCAGTCAGCCCCTATGGACTACAGCCAGCCCCTATTGACAGGAAAACCCCTATATGGATTAATATGGTCAACAGCCAGTCAGCCCCTATGGACAAAAGCCAGCCAGCCCCTATGGACAACAGCCAGCCAGCCCCTATGGACTACAGCCAGACAGCCCCTATGGACAGGACAACTGCCAGCCAGTCCCTATATGGTATGGTTTATGGACAACAGCCAGCCAGCCCCTATGGACAACAGCCAGCCCCTATGGACAGGACAACCTCACAAGTCACAACAGCCAGTCAGCCCCTATATGGACAACAGCCAGCCCCTATGGACATTAAGCAGCCAGCCCCTGAGTGACAACACAACTGTAGCCAGACCTATTATGCACAACAGCAGCACAGCACAGATCCCTCCCTTTTCACTCTCCACAGCCGAAATGAAAAATGGCAGTGATCGTGGGACCTATATACAATCCAAAACCTGCGAGAATCCGACAGCAGGATGATGATGATTTGCCTCATTTTGAGATCCGAGTCAGGTGGGAAAACCCGAGCCGACTAGTATTTGACTCAGATCCCCTAAGTTCGGGTGGGGTCGGACCTCTGGGATCTGAACCCGCTCAACTCATATATATATATATATATATATATATATATACATACACAGAAGATTGGCAGCACTCTGATAGCAATAAGACTTAAAGCAGGATCTGATGAATCAACATTTCGATGCTTTATTGCGTCATTGTCACCCATAGCCGGACATACGTACGTATTAGCAAAATGTCACAATCCACACCTAACAACTAGGTCCAACTGACCACCTATCAATAGACATAACACATTCCCTACCACCTTAGATGTACCGAAGACCATCAGTAATAATTTACTCAAAGTTCACAATAATTTTTAAACATTACAGAAAGCAATGTAATCCAAGGTTCTCATTCAATGCTTTGGGGTGAATAGTCCCCAGTTTGTATATCCACCTGGATTCACACTGCAAAAGCATCCATGACCTATTTCCCCCACAGGAATATGATCAATAATGATGTACCTCAGTGTAGATAAATTGTCCTGCATCCAAAAAATGCCTCTCTACGGGCTGGTCACTCGAACCCAATTTAGTTGCTGCCCTAATGGCAGATCGATGGAGCACCATTCGTTCCCGCAGTGTGCAATCGGTTATACCGACATAACCTAAGCCACAAGGGCATGTGATTAAGTAAATAACAAATTTGGTTGTACAACTTACTCTTTGTCGGATGGCATATATTTTACCACTATGGGTGTGATGGAAACTGTCGCCAGTATTGAGGTATCAACACGTAAGGCTGTTCAAACACCGAAAACAACCCTTTTTTGCTCTTAAAAAATGCGCATCCTCCTTCTGGCCCAACTGGCTAATATTGGTTATAACATGGCATAATAGATGTTGTAGATAGATTAAGATCAACATCTTTTTGTAGGATCGGCCAGTAGTGTTTAGAAACCGAGTAAATATTTTTGCTGAAACTATTGTAATGGTTCACCCAAGGCAATCGATCAGATGCCAGTTGGATATACAAACTGGGGACTATTCACCCCAAGGTTTGAATGAAAAACTTGGATTACATTGCTTTCTGTAATGTTTAAATATTATTGTGAACTTTGAGTAAATTATTACTGATGGTCTTCGGTACATCTACGGTGGTAGGGAATGTGTTATGTCTATTGATAGGTGGTCAGTTGTGTATTTTTTTTTAATCCATATCACCTTTTGGTGATATGGATTAAAAAAACACACATTTTTTGCTAACTTGAAGTTTCCGAGTGCCGCCGTTCATTGCTTGTGTACCAATTTTAATCTTCAGAGGGCACCGGAGCAGACTGTACGTTTAGTGGAGAGTGCCGGTCCGTGTGTTGGTTGTTTATATATATATACACTGTATATATATATATATATATATATATATATATATATTCAATTATGATATCCGCACTCACACACAAACATTGATCCCGCCACTGGGGTGCTCCTCAGTGTTCATCCACACCAGGGGCTCCACGCTTGAATATTGTAAGAGACAGAGTGCATCCACCAGAATTTTGTAGAAAAAAATAAAAAGCTATTTATTCAATGTTCACATGATATCCATAAAGTAGTAATACAACGTTTCGGTCTGCTAGAGACCTTTCTTCAGGTATAGACAATAAACCAACCGACTGAATAATCACCACAGTGCCTACCTGCTGCTATCTATACCCATTCCACTTACACAAGAGGGCCCACATGTGGACCACTGGAAGTGACGTCACTGCTGGTCCATTCCGTCAGTAGAACTAGTGGGGAACCAAACTAACCAATCTAGCAGTGCAGTTAAACCCACATCGCCACTGGAGAAAAAAGAGTAGGTCGGCTATGTCCCATACTTACAAAAGCCAACGTCAGCCGCTAGCGAAAAGGAAGCCGGCTTGCCGCAACCGGAAGTGCTGGCTACGACACTTCCTGTGTACATGTACTCCTGGCCTGCCATGTATAGGATATTATACTGGCAGCCATGGTAACCTCAGGGCACAACAAAAGTAGTCGGAAATGGCTAATACATCATCCCTTGATTACACACCCTGTGTCTAGCGCTAAGGGCTCTGTCAAGTCTGTATCCATGGTAACTACCATTGATTACAAAATTAAAGGGGATCATACTGCAATATTGTTGTGTCAAACAGACACTGAAATATATGGGGCATGGTATAGCTAGTGCAGGGGTCTTCAACCTTGGCCCTCCAGCTGCTGTGGAACTACACATCCTAGCATGTACTGCAACCTTTTTGATATAACAGCATGCTAAAACTATGGCAGTGCATGCTACACTAGACATAAGCTCACTGTACACAGTGATACCGCATATGGAGGGTATTGAGGCTGTGAGGTGTGCATTATTGCAAGGTCCCCATGACGGCCCACCAATCAAATTTATTCTTGATCTCCTGCGGAAGGTGTTATAACTTAATCACTTTTCAAACCAAGATCGTTACTAAATATTTTATCATCTGCTTTTGGAATAACTTGCTGCCCTGCACCCTAAAACCAGTATTATGAGTTAACTGGCTACATCCTAAGGATTAGATCAAACTCAAATCTTGCTAAAAAGAAGACATAAATGGGCTGATGCTAAGGTGTGAGGAAAGCAAGTAACTATGTATCTGGAACAAACCATGGCCCTCATTCAGAACCACTCGTGAGCATCTGTCCGCTCGCAAGTGGGTCGATGGTCCCCACTGCGCATGCGCACGTCGGAGGGAGCTCCGTTGTGCGCATGCGTGAGACCCGACGAGCGAAGGACTTTCCTTTGCTCTGAGTGTTTCATCAAAGGGGGTGTGCTGTCGATGGTGACTTTTGGTGGGCGTGCCAGGGGCGTGCCTGCCAGACGTAGGCGTTCCTGTCAGTGGGAGTGATTTTGGCTCTGATAGAGCCAAAATCACTCCTGGCCTTGCAGTTGAAAAACCCAACCGCAGGCTTTTGCTCGCAGTTTCGATGGTCGCGATGGTCAAGACCATCGCGACCATCATCCTGCACTCTCGTATATGCTGTGGGTGGTGACCCACAGCTATACGAGCGTCCAGGAGGACGCTCCATATTAATGGAGGTGGGCCCTGATTCAGAGCGAGCACTCTGGTCTGAGCATCTGGCTCTGAATCAGGGCCCATGTTATATATATTGCTTTATTTTTTACACTGCAATTAAGTTTTCAGTTTGGACCTACAGTACCCCTCCCAAATCTTTAAATCACTCTGCACATTTTACATCTACCCCACCTGCAGTGCAACAGGGTTTTTCCAAGGTGCACAGTTACTTGCTCTTTGTTTCAATTTTTCCTAGCCCAGAATCAGTACCAAAGGGTTTAACTGAACTTCACACAGAAATCCTAGATGTTTTGCTTGCTTTGTCATTGTGCCTCACAATAGGTATGATCACAATGGAATCGCATTGTCTCCCATCAGTGAACCTTAATGTCTCCAAAATAAAGACTGAGGACCATGATGCTATTCAGTTGATCATTATAAAAATGCAAGATAAAAAAACTAAAATTGTTAATCAGAAAAACATTCTAGTGCAAATCACATAAAGTTTAGGCTGCCTCCTTCGTTAGATATAGCTTGTAGTTATGCTTCTCACACATGCTCAATTTTCAATTTTGCAATACTGTACATTTATTTATTTATTTTATTTTAACAAAAGAACCTAAAAGTTGATTTATGAAACAGCTTTAGAAGAGGATAACATCTCAGATAATTTGGAGACATTACAGACCCGATTATCATTGTTGAGTAGGAGAACAATAAGACCTTATCCACAGCAGTTTGAAAAAGATTGCAAAATCATTCTAGTGGACTAAGCAGTAATGCTGAGACGCTGCTTTCATTTTATACTTGAATGTTTGCTTGTCACTTTGTAAAGCTGCATATTTTTAAATATCAACACACTGGCTTCTCTGTACAATTATCAGAACAAGGTTATAAAGGGAAAACAAGCAATTACATTTTATTGTTAGAGATAACAATCTGATATGCATGGAAACTATAGTACACAATGATATGGCCACATTTTTTTCTAATTTCAAAACTATTAGTGATGATAGGTGGACTCTTCTACCCATTATAAAGCTTGAAGGACCAGTGATAACCAGTATACTGTATACAGTAGAGGGGGAAATGCAGGATTTCAAGAGGGGAGTTTCCAAATGCTTGAACAAAGCGAGTACGGTCATCCCATGAAAAGGGAGCAATTGGCATGTAATAAGCTATATTCTGCCTCATACAAAGTGCATTGTATGTAATGCTTCAGACATAGCCAGGGGCAGTGATCATGGAAATCTATTAGATATGGCAGTACGGCCAGTCAATCTCAACTGAATGTTTATTTATTTCTGGATGTGGTCACCATTCCACAATCCAAGTCACCTACTCTGCTGAGCATGTGAGCAAGTCTAGGAGTCTGGGAGAGCAACAGAAGAACCTAGCACCAGCACTGGATATATATGTACATATTGATCTCCAAATACATTGGGTAAGGTAAGTAATGCAGTAGCTTTAGATTGCAAGCACTCACAAGCAGGCCCCTCTTCCCTTTTGTGTTTTTTCTTCCCTCTCTTATACCATCATCTCCTACCCACTACCAACAGCATCACCAAACCTTTGGGTTCTGCTGCGCCAGGGGCAGCTTTACCACTAGGCAACCTAAGCAGCCGCCTAGGGCCTGGCAGGTCCTAAGGGGCCCATAGACGGGCCACTGAAATCTGTCCCTAGAGAGAACCTGGCCCTGCTGCCTGCGCTGTGTTTCCACAGCATACACAAGCAGCAGGCACTGTAGTATCAGAAGCACAGGGGGGGTGAGGAGGGAAGAGATGAAGTTACAGGCCAGGGCAGCGGAATCTAAACACTACCATGAGTAGATTGGGCTCACACTATTTCGGGGCCAGGTGCTTCGATAAGGCAGTGTTTGGTGTTCTGCGGAGCTCTGTGACATTAGCCACTGCAATAAAGTTTTTTTTTGTATATTGGCACAGGTGCAGAGAGTCTGAGACTGCCGGAGAGGAGCCACTGAAAAAAAGGTAGTGTCTGGATTCCCTTTGCGGAGAGGACAAGAAGAGCATCAGGGAGGGAGAGTGGAAACCCTGAGAATGGTAAGTGAGGCTGCTGCACGGTGTGCTGCACATCTGACACGGAAGTGTGTGTGTGCCTTCTGAAGGAGTCTCAAATGCACAGGCATGCCCTCTGACTCACAATGGAAGCTCTCCAGAGGCTAGGCAATGTCAAAGATGTTAAGGGAGCAAGTTGGGATGAAGGACTTCTTATGTCACAACCATGTGACCCATGACGGCAGGGGCAGGGGTAAGGTCAGTAGGCTACTAATTTTACTATCCACCTGTTAACTCTGTCCTGCCCACTGTGTTCTGTCCTGGCCCTATCACCCCTGTCCTTTCCATGTCCCCTCTGTTCTGGGTCTGTCACCTTTCTCCTGGTCCTGTCAATGCTGCCCTGGACCTGTCACCTCTATACTGCCCCACTGTCCTGTCCCTGTAACCTCTGTCCTGGTTCTATCACCTCTGTCCTGGCCCTGTCACCTCTTTCATGTCCCTGTTACCTCTGTCCTGTCCCTCTGTTCTATTCTGGCTCTGTCTCCCCTGCCCCCTCCGTCCTGGTCCTGTCACCTCTGTCCCTGTCACCTTTGTCCTATTACCACTTTCCTGTTACCTCTTTACTACCCTGACCCCACCGTCCTGCCCTTGCCACCTCTGTCCTGCCCTTGCCACCTCTGTCCTGTTCCCATTGTCCTGTCCCTGTCACCTCTGTTCTGATCCTGTCACCTCTGTCCTGTCCTTGTCACCCCTGTTCTGATCCTGAAAATATAGTGCTATGGATTGTTTATGGATGTTTATCTTGCCTAGAGCCCTATGAGGTCTAAATCTGGCTCTGTGCTGCGCTGCTGCTTATTTGGGTATTATGGGCCTGATTTAGAGTTGTATGCCATTATATTTGCAGCTGTGAATTCTCATGCAGCCTATGTGCAAAATATGCTAATGCCTGCTAGCAATGGACACGGACTGGCCTCTTTTTGTGTTCACTTTTGGCCACCTCCCTTCTCAAGCTAGGATTGCCCATTGATCGTAGTGGTATTCTCAAGATGTTACGAAAGCAGATACTTTGCGAATGCTGTCTCAAACTTCAACTTACACAGTAAGACTTTCCTCTGTGTTTCACGCATGCACAGTTATAAATCATTGCTCAACTGCTAAAGCATTAACATTGCACACAACTCTGAATCAGGCTCTATAACTGCTCATTCAGAAATGTTTATAAACCTTGTCTAGATTCTGCAATGTTTTGTATTGTAAGTCACTTATTTCTAGTTTATGTACATTTTGTTAGGTGCTGCGGACCCCTTGTGGTGCCATATAAATAAAAGATTATAATATTGACAATAATAAAAACTATAGATAGTTTATATTATGGTCTGTATGGGGCATGCACAGCACCTCCACTCTGTCCCTTATATTGCATGTATTATATAATACTGCTATTGTGGTCATGATTTCAGCAGCTGGCAGGCTAGGGAAGGGGTTTTTCTGGGCAACTGGAAAGCCCTACCGTGCATTTGCCTATGAGTATAACTGGAACATCCTGTAGCTGGGAATATAGAGGACCTGCTAGCCAGTGAGAAGAATTTCTTTCCAGATCCATTCCAAAACTTCTTGCAGTGGTGCTGTGCTGGAAGGCCTGGGACCTTACTGCTTTTAAAAGCTAGCCCAATACAACACCGGCTATTGGTGAGGAAAAAAACTTTTTGGACTATTGTGTGCTGTTTTTCCGCTGCGCATTTGAATGGGCCCGATATCCCAAGGTTTTTTATGTATTTTTTATGTATCTCTACTTGTATGGTTCAATATGTTTTTACCACATTTTAACATTGTAATATCAACCAGTGGAATAAAAATTGTCGACTTTTATGCATACTTTTATATGTATGTGATTTTATGAGTCAAACATCTTTTTGTTATACAAAGCGCCAATCACTATACTTATCTATTTTTATCTCTGTATCTTCTTTGGAGTGGGTGTTACTCCTAAAATATATGTGGGGCTGCTATTAGTAACTCCACAACTAGAGGTGTTACCCATTTTTTATTTATAACTGGAACATCACCATCTAATTCTTAGGAGTATTAATAGGTAATAAAAGACCTGGGAAAACAAAGTTCGCCAGTGGAAAATCTGTGTGTGACATTGCCTTGCCCAATAACAATCAGCTGCCTGTTTTTATTACAGCCCCAGATAGCAGTATATAATAAATGTCCATATATGCTATACAGTAGCATATTTTAGATTTTTAATTGGCAATGTATCCAAATACAATATAATAATTAATTACAAATAGATTGATATTTTTTCCCCTTGCAATTAATATCCTTAACTAAAGTATCTGGTTCACTATTATTAGTCTAAGTAGACAGACAGATATATGAAGTATACTAAACATTGTAGATAAACTTGTTGGACACTGCCATACCAAGCATTTTAGTTTATAGCTCTAAAATATTTGGATGTATCGATTAATCTGAAACCACATTTATGGTTGCTGAGTCTACTATCAGTAGTTTGTATTCCACCTTGAAATGTGTTTCATTTTTTGTTTATATATATATATATATATATATATATATATATATATATATATATATATATATATATATATATATATTAGGGGTGTGCACTGGCCACTTTTCGTGTTTTGTGTTTTGGTTTTGGATCTGGATCTTTCTTCGTGTTTTGGATCTGGATTGGTTTTGCCAAAACCACCCTTCCGTGTTTTGGGTTCTGGGTTTTGTGTTTTGGATCTGTATTTTTTTTTTAAAAAGCATAAAAACAGCTAAAATCACAGAATTTTTGTGTTTTTCTGCTCCTATGCTATTATTAACCTCAATAACCTTAATTTCCACTCATTTCCAGTCTATTCTGAACACCTCACACCTCACAATAGTGTTTTTATATCCAAAAGGTTGCACCGAGGTAGCTGGATGACTATGCTAAGAGCTACGAGTGGGCGGCACAAACACGTGGTCCATCTAGGAGTGACACTGCAGTGGTAGACAGGATGGCAGTTTGAAAAACAAGGCCCCAAACAGTACATAATTCAAAGAAAAAAAAGAGGTGCAAGATGGAATTGTCCTTGGGCCCTCTCACCCACCCTTATGTTGTATAAATCTGTCCCTGCACAAACTGGCTCTACGGAGGCAAGATGTCGTCCTCATCCTCCTCATCCACCGATTCCTCACCCTCTTCAGTGTTGTGTACATCCTCATCCTCACAGAGTATTAATTCGTCCCCGCTGGAATCCACAACCACAGGTCCCTCTGTACGTTCTGGAGGCTGGTCTCCCTGGAAGAGTTGATAATTCATTTTATGAACATCATCTTCTCTACATTTTGTGGAAGCAACCTCCTACGCCTTTCGCTGACAAGGTTCCCGGCTGCACTAAACACTCTTTTGGAGTACACAGTGGAGGGGGGGAAACTCAGGTAAAATAGAGCCAGTTTGTACAGGGACCTCCAAATTGCTTATTTTTCCTGCCAGTACAGGTACGGACTGTCTGACATGCCTACTTGGATGCAGTCACCGAAGTAATCCTTTAACAGACAGACGCATGCTTGTCGCTGCTGCTTTAAGGATGCAGGTGCGGCTACAGCCCACACATTTCACAAAGACAGAAAAAAAAGAAGAATATTTTTATTGTTTGTGGAGCGCACTTTGAGGGTTACACCACCCTTTAACAGACAGACGCATGCTTGTCGCTGCTGCTTTGAGGACAGTATCATATGCAGTGACAGTAGACTTGTCAGAAATTGTTGGCACGTCCTTCAGTCTGGACCTGATGTCCAAACCGGCCCTTGACTTATGACACAGGCGCACGCTTGGCGCTGCTACTGTGTTAATGCACGTGCGGCTACATCGCACACAAGTCACAAACACATAAAAAAATAGTTTTTTATTTTTTGGAGCACTTTGAGGGTTACACCACCCTTTAACAGACAGACGCACGCTTGTCGCTGCTGCTTTGAGGATGCAGGTGGAATCTAGACGGGATTTGGAACCGGGGACACACAACCTCCATCAAGTCTAAATCCCACTGCACTAATGGCAGATACCGGATGCACGTCTAACACCAACATAGCAGTCAAGGCCTCAGTTATACGTTTTGCTTCAGGATGACTGCTGTCGTTCTTCATCCTCATCGCTAGGGACTGTTGGAGGATCAATTGTTTAGTAAAAGTAGTGGTGTTCCTACTTCCTCTCTGGGATGATGAACAACTCCCAGCAGCACCAACAGCACTAGGAGGAAGTGGTTCTTGATCTTTCCCTATTTTATTTTTATCGGAGAAAGTTTGGTCCTCCATTTATTTTATATTGATATATACGTGCGGCTAAGGCGCACACAAACACAGAAAATATTTTTTTATTTTTGCTGGAGAGTAGTGCACTTTGTGGGTTACACCACCCAACCAGCCCTTTACTTATGACACAGGCGCACGCTTGGCACTACTTTGTTGATGCACGTGCGGCTACTGCGCACACAATTCACAAACACAGAAAATATTTTTTTATTTGGTTTGTAGTGTACTTTGGGGGTTACAGCACCCTTTAACGGTCAAGCCAGCCGACCCTTTACATATGACACAGGCGCACGCTTGGCACTACTTTGTTGATGCACGTGCGGCTACTGCGCACACAATTCACAAACACAGAAAATATGTTTTTATTTTGTTTGGAGTGTACTTTGGGGGTTACAGCACCCTTTAACGCTCAAGCCAGCCGGCCCTTTACTTATGACACAGGCGCACGCTTGGCACTACTTTGTTGATGCACGTGCGGCTACTGCGCACACAATTCACAAACACAGAAAATATTTTTTTATTTGGTTTGGAGTGTACTTTGGGGGTTACAGAACCCTTTAACGGTCAAGCCAGCCGGCCCTTTACTTATGACACAGGCGCACGCTTAGCACTACTTTGTTGATGCACGTGCGGCTACTGCGCACACAATTCACAAACACAGAAAATATTTTTTTATTTTGTTTGGAGTGTACTTTGGGGGTTACAGCACCCTTTAACGCTCAAGCCAGCCGGCCCTTTACTTATGACACAGGCGCACGCTTGGCACTACTTTGTTGATGCACGTGCGGCTACTGCGCACACAATTCACAAACACAGAAAATATTTTTTTATTTGGTTTGGAGTGTACTTTGGGGGTTACAGAACCCTTTAACGGTCAAGCCAGCCGGCCCTTTACTTATGACACAGGCGCACGCTTAGCACTACTTTGTTGATGCACGTGCGGCTACTGCGCACACAATTCACAAACACAGAAAATATTTTTTTATTTGGTTTGGAGTGTACTTTGGGGATTACAGCACCCTTTAACGGTCAAGCCAGCTGGCCCTTTACTTATGACACAGGCGCTCGCTTAGCACTACTTTTTTTGATGCATGTGCGGCTACTGCGCACACAATTCACAAACACAGAAAAAATATATATTTTTTAAGCACTTGGGGGGAGCACCCCTGACAGACAGAGCACCCCCTGGACAACACTACAGCACCCCTTTCGGACTGGGACACTGCACAGGACTTTGGAGTGGACACAGCCCATATGGACAACTGACTGCACAACACAGTCCAGCCATCCCCTATGGACTTTGAAGTAGTGGACACAGCCCCTATTGGCAACAGCAGCACAGCACAACACAGCCAGCCCCTATGAACTTTGAAGTAGTGGACACAGCCCCTATGGACAACAGCAGCACAGCGCAGCAAAGCACAGCACAACACTACTCTGCACTACACTACACTACACTACACAGCCCAGCCAGCCCTAACTCCCACCCTCCCTCTTCACTGTCCACAGCCGAGTGAGAAAATGGCGCCGACACGGGTACCTTATACAGGATCCAAAACCCGCGAGACCCGGAAGGCGGGATGATGACGTTTTGCCTCGATTTCAGATCCGAGTCCGGCGGGAAAAGTCGAGCCTGACTCGGATCGGCCTCGGATCGGGGGGGCTCGGGGGGGTTCGGATTTCAGAAATCCGAACCCGCTCACACCTAGTATATATATATATATATATATATATACGATATAGATACTGATTACAGCGCTACACCAAACAGATATATAGTCCCAGAGTAATGTCTCTGAGTTACAACTTCACTTTATGACACTATTCCCAATTTAGAAGGCAGCTGCTCGATGTTTCCCCATTTGTGGCCTTTGTTGTGCAGTCCTCAGAGATTCTTAAAAATATGAAAAGATGGAAACAAGCGCCTCATAGTGTAATAATGTTTTTATGGAAGTTGGTATCACGCAACACACATATATATTATGCGTACCGTGTTGCCCTAAAATACAGGCCTATAGTGTGTGCTCTTTTTTGGGATGTCACTTCTGATCCCCCAAAATAGATCAATATACTTAAATCCACAGTGTCTCACCGAACCCACATCTTCAGTGTGTTTACTCTTGTAGGATACTGACCCCTTCTTAGGTGGCAAACTGCACTCACATGGCTCAGGTCTCGCTATAGTGGAGGCATCCAGGGTATCTAGATTGTGCCTCTTGTGGGTTCAGTGAGACACTGTGGATTTATGTATATTGATCTGTTTTGGGGGACCAGAAGTGACATCCCGAAAAAGACCACACACTATAGGCCTGTATTTAAGGGCAACACGGTACGCATAATATATATGTGTGTTGCGTGATACCAACTTCCATAAAAACGTTATTACACTATGAGGCGCTTGTTTCCATATTTTCATATATATATATATATATATATATATATATATATATATATATATATATATATATATGTATATATACACACACTGCATTTTATTTTCAAATTTATATGTGACATTGGTGGAGCCAGGTACCATAGTTAGGCTACTTATTTACCAGCAGAAGGGAGAGCAAAGTCACTTCCTAATCAATTCATTATTAGACTATTTCAAGAAAATTAATTTGCCATTTGGCGCCATAACAAAGGTATAGTTTGGCCGTAAAATTATAATAAGGCATTTGCCAAGCTGAAACACGCACCATTAAAAATTAAATAATAAAACTAGAAATAAATTGCAAGAGAAATTCTCATTAATATAGTCTTTGATCTCGTAATAAGAAGAACCTACCTGTGTGTTAAAGTTTTCTGAACAGATGCTTTCGGAATTAAATGGGAGATTACACCTTCACAAAAGACAAAGCAAAGGCATTGCACATGTATTTAACTACCACGCACAGAATTATGCAAGACTACTTATTGCTTGAATATTAATTATAGATAACTGCTACCTCTATGATCCCATTTTGATGATGAGGGAGAGAAAAATATTAGGGTTTTCTCAGAATTGGTAGATAATTGGCCTCATTTAGCAAATGACAGTGCAGAGCAATTAGAAGGGCTATTACTATGTGTATATTGAATTTTGATGTGAGAGGTCCAGTGTCATTCAATTCAGTAGACATTTCTATTGAAGTAAATTTAATTCTCATTAATCTACTTTGCCAAGAGCATGGTTAACTAAGTAGTATGTAGACTTTTTGTAATAACCCCAAACCTGATATATGCAATATAAAGATATAATCTCATATTTGTATATTGTATCTTGTCTTCTAAATTGTATACCATACAGTAGTTAGTTTCTCAATTATATGTTTTAACAGGAAAAGCCTAGAGAATAACAATTGTTAAAAAATAAAAAGCTTAATTTTATTGTGTCATTGGTCAATGCTGAAAAATATAGACATTTCCAAGGACTGAAATGTAAAGTGTAACCTCTTTAACACCTGAGACTGTCCCTGGAAATTAAGAACAGTGGACAACTAGTTTTAACCAAAATATTACAGAAATAATTATAAAGTAGTTCAGGACCATAAATTGACAACATTACAAACAGAAACATCAGCTACAAGATGCAATTTAGCATTTTGGCAAATCCATGTTCACTAGAAGGGGTTGGGGCTAGGCAACTTAAAATTGGATTTCAATTTAGATAGTGGAGGTACATCCTAACTGCAACCAAAATTTTCAGTTTTAAAATAAATCTGCCCAATATTTGAGTGCTGAATTCTAAAGCACTCTGTTTTCCATTCATGCAAAAAAATAAAATAATAAATACACTTTTAATTTGCTTGCCTTAAATTGCAAGATGTTTTTTGCAGATGCTTAATTGTACCTTATAGCTATATTTGCTCCTATTTCTAAGAGGCCTATTCATCGTCGGGGACCGGATTGTGCTTATGTACCCAACTCACTGCAAGTTGCGGGTGGAGAATACTTAATTTCTGGAGCAATTCAGCATAGCTCTGGTGTATGTACAGCTGCTCTTAAAAGCAATTAAAAATTGAATGAGGTAATTAAGTTTATAACTCGCATGGAGTTCTACCTAATTACCGGTGGAATTCATCATTCCTCCTCTCCATCGGTATCTATTCCGAAAAGCTGTCATTTTTGCGATGAAAGCTTTTTGAGAAATAGATACTTTTCCTTCTCTACTCTAAGTTACCGCAGATGTAAACAGTGCTGCGCATGAGCTGTTACATTCGTAAACACAGCGCATGCGCAGCACTACCTACAGTGGCAGTAAGTTTGTGGTGTGCCCCCCAACCCCCCCTCCCAACCTCTCCTCCCCCCTCCGCTCACTTCCCCCCACCCTGCACTTACTTGCCCGCGCAGCAGCCTCCGGCTCCATCCTGCTGGTCTGACATGTGGTCTCCCAGCACACCACAGTACAGTTTAGGAAAAAAAAAAGAACATTTTTTTTTCTAAACTTTTTTGTGTTCTGCCAGGAGAACACAGTGTGCGAGCAACCACCGAAGCCAGAGGAGGGACCAGAGTGCCAGAGGGAGCTGCGGGGGACCTGTCCAGCTTACCGCAGGTAAGTCTCACCTGCTATTCGCCACCTCACAGTACATCATTTTTGGAATTTGATGAATACCATAATGTTCATATCCCCATACTAATGTATGGGGAGTGTGGAAATTAATGCAGTGGGACTTAGCAAGGAGATATCAGTGATATCTCCTGTGCTAAGTGTCATCATGAATACTAAAATAACGTTATTTAAGGAAAATGTCCTTAAAAACATTATTTTAGTGTTGATGAATAGGCCCCTTTGACCTTTAGTATTATTAACATCAATAACATTAATTCCTAGTTATTTCCAGTCAATTTTGACCACTTCACAGACATAAATGCAATCCAATAGAAGAGAGATCAGATTTTTAGATCTGAGTTCCGAACTTGGCAAGATGACCCGAGTCAGGACTTGGTTCAACTCGGAACCCCAAAGTTAGGATGGGTCAGTTATCAGTAAAACTGAACCACTCATCTCTACGAAATAGCAGTGTTACTTAGCACTGCCATGCTGGCCTTGTGCACATGCAAGGCAGCCATAGGGTATTCACTGCAGAGGCTGCAAAGGGATCAGCTCGGATCCCTCTTCGCAACCTTGGACCTCGCTCCTTCCCCAAAGGAAGGAGTGGGGCTCTGTGAATCAATGCTGTCTGAAGATGGCAGACAGGCTAATACAATAAACCTTCAGTTTTCAGAGCTTTCTAAATACTAGGCAGCTCTATCAGGCCCCTAATAATGAATGGCTCAATTTCTTAAAACATGCAGAAACTGCTATGTAATGAAATCAACAATGATTTTAAGCAATTTGTGTTGAGGTTTATTAAATTCCCCTCTTTCATGCAGATATTTTCTGTGGAATGCCATTTTATGGTGTGACAAACAAAAACAAGATGGAACATTGGGCCTCATTCAGAGGCGGTCGGAGGATGCAATCGGTCGCTCAGAAACTGGGCGGCCGCTTGCATCATGACCGCCCGCCCGCCTCTGTTGTGGTCATTAGGCTGTGGGTTAACAACCACAGCTCTAACGACCGCTCCGTTGATGGTCGCGATGGTCAGAGACCATCGCGACCATCGGGGCTTACGACGAGACCCTAGGGTAGGGTCTCCCTTGTCATAAGCCCTGGAGAGCTTTTGGCTCTGTCTGAGCCGGAAGCTCTCCACTGACATCACTAGTGATGTCAGTGGGGCCTCCCCCAAATGGTAGGCGTTCCCATGGGAACGCCTCCATTTGGGCTGCCACCCCCCCGGCCCGCCCTCCAAACGGGGCGAGCTGTCAATCAACATCGACAGCTCGCCCCTTTGGATCAAGACCCGCTATGACCGACGGCGCTGTCGGTCATAGCGGGTCTCACGCATGCGCACGCCGGCGCCGTCGTGCGCATGCTCTGTGGGGGCCATCGGCCCGGTCCGAGCGTATCGGCGCTAACGACCGGGTCTGAATGACCCCCATTGTATTGGCTTCAGAAGTTCATGGCCTATTAGAAGGTACAATTGAATTTGCTCAAATATTTCATTGCAACCTTGCTCATATATTATGACATATTCCAATGTTGGTTAGCATGTAATTCGGACTTGCTTTGATATGTAGGGACTATACAGACTCTCAGTGAGTCAATACAGTTACAAAAGTTACAACATACAGTAAAGGCATACTGTACTGTACATTGTGGTATTCTCCTCTGAGATGGATGTGGCTTCATCAAACATGTACATTTGTAGGAGACAGAGACAGTATGATACAATTTACAGCTAATCACATAATAATTGTGCCCCACCACCCGCTTCACTGCAGCAGTGGACGGGATTTACCAAGGAGAGTTACTTGAAATTCATGAGTCTACCATAAATTATGGAAAAGTAGACAAGTATGAGTTACAATAATCACTCAACTCTGTATAATGATGTACAATACTTCCCATACCTTGTCTCCACATCTCCCAAAAGCAAAGTATCAATAGTAGACACCTACACTTTACAGTAACCTATTTGGTGTTTCAGGGTTGGACTGGCCTACAGAGGTACACATGTAATCCCCATAGGCCCTTTCTGCCTGTGGGCCCCACCCTATCCTCTAGGGGTCATGTTCCAGATTAAGCAGTCAAAATATATTTTGTTACTTGATTCAAGGGTTAATTACTTAGTGGACCAGACCCATAGATAAACTTAGAACTGCACCAAGATTTCACCTTCTTGCCAATCAAATGTAGTTGTCCTGGCACACCCCTGCCCCCTTCTCTCTGCATAATGAGGAAACTAGATGGTGGCCTCACTACATAAGCACTGGCCATTGACAATGCATTCTCCTTTTAGGCCCTTGTTAGCCCCAGTCTGGCACTGTGATATTCCCAAATTAGGGGCCTGGTCACTTTCAGTCAAATATAGTGAAAGAGCAAATCTGAACCAATTAGATGCATGTACTGATATTATACTCCCACTATGTATATATACATAGTAGTGTATACAGGAAAAACTTTTACTCCCTTATTGTAATAGCTATGTATATACAGTCATTTTATATCTTTAGCTCAACAGTTTGTCCATTTACAGTAAAACCATTGAGTAGCTGAACACTTAGGCCCGTATTCCGCCTACATCACGTGTTTTTGGAGAAAACACTTTCCGCGCGCGCATGCTTTTAACAGTATTCAATTTCAAAGGACACGAAAACGGCACACAAATGGAAACTCCTGTCAGATTTGGGGAAATCAGCCTGACACCCCCCAAAATATGCTCTGACATGGGGGTTCACTATGGTACCCACCGATTTGGCTTGCTGAAGGTATTTGGTGTTTTTAAACTGGCTCAATAGCTGCTAAATAGCGTTTTTGCATAAGTGGTGCAGAATAGTATTCTGGGTTTTTTTGCAGAAAATAACTTATACCAGCAAATTTGGGATACTTGAAAATGGGGGTCAGCATATTTTAAAGTTGCTAAAGTGAAGTTGAAAAAAATCATTCAAAATCCACCTGCCGCAAGCACATGCAGTGAAAAATAAACCTGGGGCTTACTTGGGGACCCCCCCAGAGTCAAGTTTGCTAGTTTTTAACTTTGTCCCCGAACATTTTGCCCCCAAATTCAAAGTGATTTTTTGGGGTGTTCTTAAGTGTTTTTTTTTTTTAATTGACACAGTTTATCTTTGGGGGACTGTCTGAAGGCTGCATGGGGGTTCCCGCAATGTTGTACCCCAAAACCCCAATTCTGCACTTTTTTCCGCCTGGTATTCTTAGGCGAAACTTTTTCACCTATTATATTGCATTGACGTTCCGCCTAGGCAGAAAGTCTTCCAAATTGAATACAGAGTAAAATCAAAATAGGCGAAAATGACATCATTGGCAAAAAATTTTCTCCAAAAATACGCGAAAACAGCTTTTCGCTTCAAATTGAATACGAGCCTTAGTATCTGATTCAGATACGTCCGTGGATGTCTTTTTGCTACATTATGGTAATGCGAAATCTGTCTCTGTATACTACAAATACGTGCGACTGCATGTGGAATCCTATCCCACCCACATCTCAGCTCTGTCTGCCACTGCCAATGGACACTCCCACGAGATGGATCAGTTCCATGCGATCACATGTTCGCCTCCCAATTACTGCCCACTTCCCAATTCACGGAAAGTGTGGCCCATCAAAGAACAAATCTATCCATACGCACTAGAGAACTTCCTTCTGAGAGCTTAAAACTGATTTGGCACACGTGCTGTCACCAGTCTGTAGTATGCTGATATCCACGAGAGCCGTCTGCATTGCTACAGTACTTGCTTCTGACTCAGAATTAGCCCTTTCCTGTAGATTGATAATAGTGAATCTGTTGTATTCTAAATCTCAAATCTATGTAAAACTTACCACACCTATTATAATAAGCTTGATATCCTCATCAGTGTCGGATCCAGAGGTGGGTCTGCAGCGCAGTCCAAAATTTACATTGGGGAGACACACCAACTGTCACTGAGTCCCAGCCGGTGATGTTTGGCAGTGTTTGGAAGGCCAGTTGGTGTGGCTCCCCTATTTCAATTTTAGGTTGCACTGCAGCCCCACCTCTAACCCTTTATCAATTTACATGATCTCGTCTTGTATTATTTATTGGTCCATGCATAGAAAAGGAAGGAGATGGTAACATTATGGAAGAACTATAGTATGTGTTGAAGAATTGCTCAAATTATACAAACTTATATCAATATTCGAGGATCTAATGTTTTTTTTGTTGATCTCTGATTTTAAATAAATTGGGAGTTAATGACAAACTTTTTACAAAATATACCAATGCAATCCCACATTAGCTTTGATATATTTATTACAAGGTAAAAACAAAAGCAATTATTTGCTTCGGGTTACTTTGCAAATTATGTTTGTCACCTGCGGTTTGATATACAGGTTGAGTCTCCCATATCCAAATATTCCGAAATACGGAATATTCCGAAATACGGAATTTTTTTTGCCATGACTGAGATAATGAAACCTTTGATTTTTGATGGTTCAATGTACACAAACTTTGTCCAAGGAACAAATTATTAAAAATATAGTATAAAATTACCTTTAGGCTGTGTGTATAGGGTGTATATGAAACATAAATGAATTTCATGCATGTACACAAACTTTGTTTGACCCACAAAATGATTGAAAATATTGTATAAAATTACTTGCAGGCTGTGTGTATAAGGTGTATATAACACATAAATGCATTCTATGTGTATATTGGGGTCCCATTCCCAAGATATCTCATTATGATATGCAATTATTCTAAAATACGGAATATTCCGATATCCAAAATACCCCTGGTCCCAAGCATTTTGGATATGGGAGACTCAACCTGTATAGCACTAAATAAACATCCTATAAATGAAACAGTAACTTTTATAAACAGCATCATGACATCATGACTTCCAATGTTGTGTAATGTGTTTTATACACAACAGCCTACAAAACTAAATTTTTATATTTTTATAGGGCCCATTATCATAAGCATTGGGAATAATTTTTATTTGCATATCACTAGATTATCATTATTCAACAAAATCTTCCAATAGAATTATAAGAAGCATGGTATACAGTACCTGATGCTTCTATACCAAGCAAGCAACAGCCCAATTCCAGCCAGTTCATCCCATTCTAAAGAGGAAAAGATTGCAATGTGTAAAGCAAATCGTGGCCAGCAAGTCCAAGCACTGTCACAAAATTGCATTTACTCTGCTTTTAATATAAGTGAGCTTTTGTAAATCTGCATAAAATTACATTTTATTTTGGAATATGATTACAGGACACAGCCTGTTACTATATTCTTACTACACATTACTACAAAGTCATTCAAGATTGGTATATCAAGTCCACGTTTAACCTGAGAAGGCATGCAATATATGGGACATCACATTGGTACTGTTATATACCCACTGGAAGCCTGAGCAGGCATCTGGATCGCTAGGCAAGAAAAGTACTGTGAGTACTATTTTTTAATTATGTATTTCCCATGGTAATATATTGAGGTTGAAAGTCCACTTATACTTTGCTATTCATCATGTATTGCCCCATTGAATTATTGGCCAGTGAATTGTGACAACTATAAATAACAAGCTCAACATTCACACTGAGTATGCCACATAGTAGTACAAATTGTAATTGCATAATTCTTCAGTGTACTAATTTCTGTAATCTTTGCTGATATCAACTATGATCTCTGGACCTTCACAACTAACCTGTTTTTTTATCCTAGTCAGTTACTGCTAAATAAACCTTTTCTTGATATACTGTAGACTTCATATTATCAACAACCCACCACATTTGTTACTAGGAATGCTTGAAACAATTATGTTTAGTTTATTTAACCGGTTTTGCAAATCTGTTCTAAAATTCAAGAATTCTGAAGAATTTTTCTTATTTTAGAACTGCGTTAAAAAACTTGAGAAAGTACTAATTGGGCTAGTTTGAGTCTGTTCAATATTATCTGAGAAAATTTACGCTCCTCAAATTTTAATGAATTTTAAAATGTTGTATGGTGAATGAAGCTTAAATGTGAATGTTGAACTTCAAACACCATTTAATGAAATTTTTTGTTACAATACTTTAATTTCACAACAATATTTATATTGTTTACAAGAATTAAAACACAAATTTAATGTGCACTTTGAACAGTAAATACATACTGAATATGCAGCCATAAATGGGACGTACATCAAATATTGTGAGATTCAATCAAACTGTAATCTGGTTGAAAATTTTAGAGCACGTCTCTACACAATTGCTGTGCTGAGCCATACAGGTCGTGCCCGATCCACCCAAACCAGACCCTGATTCACAGACATCAAAACACGTGTAATCATCTTCACACTGAAAATAAGGAAAATTCTACAAAACTATGGACTGTTTGCAGGTATAAAATCATTCTATGTGCAACTGCTACAGGGTGTTGAGTGCTATTGTAGCTCTAACAGGAGTGACACAATGTAAGAAACACCCCCGGTTTGATGGCACTTAAAATGACAATGTCAGCTGTAAACTTGGCACCAGCAATAAAGGAGTCTAAAGGAGACAAGAAAAGAATAGAGTGGATCGATGAGACTGCAGCAGATAAATAAGGAGAACTGTGATACAATGAATTTGATGGCGAAAGGAAGAGCAGGAAAGGAATCAGATCAGTAAAGGAATCAGATCAGGGAAGGAGCATAATAAAGAAAGAACGGAAAGAAAAAAAGAACTAGAATTGAAAATATTGAGAGTCAATGGCTACTGTAGGTTAAAGAAGTATCTATTGGTTTCAGATAGTAATTTTAGTGCAAACAAATGCACAGATCAGAATTAAATAGGAGGGCAAACTAATAGTGAATTGCACACAGGTAGGTAATTGTTAGGCCAATGAGTGTGACTGGGAGGTCGGAAAATAAGAAAATGTAGATATAAAGAGGAAATGTTACCATATGAAAGCTGATACATGAATATCATAGTGCACATGTATATGAGGATGGCGTGAAAATATATAAATATATTTAGGACACACAAAAATATAAGGACAAGCAAATACCTATAGGCAGGTACAAAGTAAAGCCAGAAAGACTTAGAAAGGCAAATATACTGTAAAGTCCTATATACTGTATGAGGCTTATCTTATTTTGTCAACTTCTTTCAATTAGCAATTCCACTATAGAACTGAGAGTTAAAAGTGATTAAAGAATAAACCATTTAAGCCAGAGTGTTTTTTCTTTATTGACTAAATTAAATGTAATGATGAGGAATCTGAATTTCTAGAGCTGCTTATGCACCAACAAGGCATCAAAACACATCAAATTGCCACCTACTGTGCTCAGTTCTTTCTTACCTTGACATATTTAGCCTTACTTGCCTTGATATATATTAGACTATTAAAGAAGCAGACATTGTGAACACCTTTGTGTTATACAGTGTATTTTCATACAATTGTCAAGCTTCCCACTCTGGCGCAGGAACAAGTAATGTACTATCCTGTGACATCAACGCTGCAGAATTACAGGCGGTCATTTTGGGTCTATTACCATATAAATCCCCAGGTCTTGATGGGTTTACTGGAGTATAATTCAAATGACTACAGCCTGATGAGACTCCCACATTGTTGGAACTGTATAACCAAATGTTGAAAGATAATCTCTTGTTCCCTTATTTTACGGAAGCCTATACTACACTTCCTAAACCAGGCAAAGACCCACTTTTGGTTGATTCATATCATCCTATTTCTCTCTTCAATACAGATTGTAAAATCTTGTAGAAAATGATAGCTAATAGACTATAGTCTATACTGCCAGATTTAATGACCACACATCAAATAGGTTTTGTGCATGGCAGACACTCCGTGAGAGCAATACAAGCAGCCATAGCTGCAGTGATAGCACAATATCAAAATCATGACCCTGAGGGGATGTTGTTGGGATTAGGCACGCATAAAGCATTAGATACTGTGTCATGGTCACATCTCTTTTCCGTTTTGGAGAGACACCATTTCAGTCCTACGTTTATTTGATAAATTCAATATTTTTACACACAACCAATTATTACACTTTTGGTGAATGGTGTCCATGGAGCTCCAATACAATTGTATAGGGGAACACAATAGGGGTGCCCGTTGTCCCCCCTCTTGTTCAATCTCTCTATTGACCCACTGTTTCTTATACTTCAGGAATGGTCTGATTTTAAAGGGAAAGTAATTGGTGGGACAGAAAGTAAATTGTCCGCATTTTCGGATGATGTGCTATTGTACATCGCTAACCCTAAGGATACTCGAGAATCGATATTGTGCAAATTGAGGGATTATGGAGCTATTTCAGGATACACTGTTAATCTATCTAAGTCTATTGACCTTTATTTAAACTCACGTTCCCATACATCTCATTGGAGTAATCATCTTCCTGTAACATGGACTGTGTCCTCTATTAAATACTTGGGTATACAACTTCCTAAAAGACTTTCTGAGTTATACTGCCTTAATATATCAAAAGCTATTTCTCAACTGTCTGGTGAGCTGGAGGGTTGGAGTTATCTGCTATTGTCATATCTGGGCTGAGCAAGCTTGATTAAAATGGTGACATTTCCCTGGCAATTATATTTAATACAATCACTACCGTTATTATTCACTCAACGAGATTTAGAATTACTGAACTCATTATTTTGTAATTCATTTGGGTGGCTAGACAACCTCGCATTGGTCTAATTAAGCTGCAACAGAGCAAACATAATTGGGGAATCAACTTTTCTAATATCTTACATTACAATCATGCAGCTATATTGAGATATTTAAAATATTGGATACATGGTCAAGATATGTATGCAAACACATCCATTGAACAGCATTTCCTACTTGTGGCCTGTTGAGGTTTTTGCACCAACATGATGCTGAGATCTCTGAACAACTGCAAAACAACCCACTTTTATGGTCTACATGCAATTTGTGGCATATTTAAGACACAAACATATTTTCAAATCACACAAATTAATATTTTCACCTTTTCTGGGCAATACAGAATTTCAATAGGGCACAGCATCATTCCCATTTACTAAACTACAGTGGAGAAGCTTAAGAACGGTTGATTCTTTATTAGATAATTTTGCCTAACGTTCTCTGACCTATTCTCAAGCGATAGAGAAATTCCATACCTTTCGCTCTTAACCATTTGCATATATGCAGGCCAAATATTATGTTACTGCAACCACTAAATGGTTTTCCGATATTGATTGGGACAACCATCTAGATGGGATAATTTTATCTCCCCCGGCTCTTAGGCATGCAATCTCTATTAATTATTCCTCTTTGAAGACTAAAATTGATCACACTCGAGTAAGCACTGGCATGAGCTGGTGGATAATAGATATTCCCTCATTCCCTCTCTGTCTGGCGCTATTGGGTAAGCGCTCAGGGGGAGGGAAGGGGCTAAGCTGTTCAGCACAGGACCGGCGCTGGGCGCAGGGAAGCCTAGCACCAATCCTGTGGATAATGTGTAATGCTGACCGCATTCACATTGGTCGGCACAACACTGGCTAACTAGGATGGGCCGGTACCATGGCCGGCGGCTCCCCCCGCGCCGCCTGTCCTACGCTGCCATGGGCACGTGCCCTGCTCGACCCCTTAGTTATGCCACTGCTGGCAAGGCACCACTGAGCCTCCCACTGCCACATCTTCTCTTCCCACAGGACCTCTGCTGCCACTGCGGGCACTTTGGATAGCTGCATCTGGGAACACCACCAAAAGGTGAGCTCGGAACTTTGCTAACAGCCACTGCTGCTCACCAGCTTCACAGCTCCTGCTATAAAAAAGGCTGCTTCTCCGGCTACACCCCCCTGCACCAAGGCAGCCTATCACCATTCTTCCACGGAACACAGGGGAGTCAACACCCGAGGAAAGGATCTCTAGACTACCTGTCAGTCTGCTGGCAGCTCCTTTTATACAGTACCTCTCTCTGTAACTGCCATTTTTTCCTGACAGGACCAATCACTCCCAGCTATATCACTTCACCCCTTCTTTTATAGTGTATGTCTATCCCATACACTGGGGCACATCCTCACTACAGAGAAAAAGTTACACGTAAATTTATGTGCAAATACATGAAATATACAAGCATACACATAAATTACCTCATACATAAGGCAAATACATGAAATATATATATCATGAGTTATAATACATGCTTTTTAAATTTACCATAGGTAAATTTAGTTCATAGGTTTACACATATATTTTTACCTCATAAATATATGTTTACACAAAACACTTCAATATACACTGCCAATATAGAACCAAACATATTCCACCTCAGGGAAGTGTACATACATTGTATATGGCTTTTTAAATGAATTTATTTAAATTATGTCACCTCACATACAAATTTATTAGTACAGCACTTCCTTTAACCCTTAACCAGGTTTACACATATATATATATATATATATATATATATATATATATATATAAAAGAAACCAAAAAATGGTACACCAGCACACCAATGTTCAATGCAGAAAAATATTTTATAGTTCCATATAAAAAAATCGTCAAGAACAACATCATATCAGTTCACTAAAAGTGCCAAATAGTGCTAGGTAGTGCATATCCAAAAGGGTACTTATCAGTGACCATACAGCATGAACCGATATAGCAGCATCGTGAGAGGAAGCCCGACAGCTGTTTCGGCGCCCACCGGCACCTTCCTCCTGGGGCATAACTGACACAACGCTTGTCTGTCCCATATATACCATCACAAATGAATCACACCTGTTGGTCAATCAAATGCACCTGTTGAACGCACCTTAATCATGTTTCCATATCCATGGCCATGCTGTCCGCCGTTGTCCAGGACAAACAAACAATTAAACACTTATATATAAGAAAAAGAAAAAAAGAAAAAAGTATATTGCTGTACTAACGAAACTTAATCACAAAAAGCAATTAAAATTCAGTTCTTCGTTTAAACCTGAAGGAGATAGTGTTTGTAGATTATATATCCATCGACTTTCACTCTGAAGCAGACGTTTATTACGATCTCCACCTCTTGGAAATGGAGGTATGTGGTCAATAGGCATAACTTTAAAATCCAGAGGATTATGTTTATTCTCAACGAAATGTCTGGCAACAGGAGGAGTATTACCATCAATAGTCTGGAAGGCTTTGCGTATAGAAGATCTATGTAACGCAATACATTCTTTCAGCATTCTGACTGTTTTGCCAACATAAAGATGGTTGCATGGGCATTTAATGATATATACCACAAATTTGCTTTCACAGTTAAGACGATAATTGATGTGATATAATCTCTTAGTTTTGGGGTCTTCAAATTGGTCACCAGTAAGTAAAAACCTACAATTAATGCACCCTGAGCAACGGAATACTCCTTTCTTCAAAGACAGCCAAGTTCTAGGGCTCTTGATGCTGATATCAGATTTAGTAATGATGTCTTTCAAATTATTACTTCTTCTATAACTGTAGAGTGGTGGATTTTTACAGCATTCTGCAAGAAGAGGATCTGTTTGCACTATGTGCCAATGACGTAGCACTGCACTTTTTATAATTGGTGAACTGATAGAAAAAATAGTGTTGAAAACCAATCTTTCTGATTTTTTATCGGTAGTTTTGCTGCTATTCAAAAGCGTGGTTCTATCAAGTTGTATACATTTCTGTACAGCTTCATGAATTTCATTAGGATCATAGCCACGAGCTATGAATTTTTTGCCCATTTCGTTTAAAGCACTGATTAAATCATTATTACTGGAAGTTATGCGTACCACACGGAGAAGTTGTGAGTATGGTAAACCCTTTTTAAGAGGTAAAGGGTGAAAACTGTCTGCGGCTAAAAGAGTATTTTTATCTGTTAATTTCGAATAAACAGAAGTCTCTATTATACCAGTAGAAACATCTACAAACACATCAAGATAGCTAATACTCTGTGTACTGAAACTGATGGTAAATTTAATTGTACTTGTACCAGTATTCAAATCATCCACAAGTTTAAGGAGATTCTGTTCGCCACCAGTCCACACCATGAAGATATCGTCTATATACCGTACGTAAAAACTTATATATTTAGCCAAATGATGAGACATAATATGTTTTTTCTCATACACGTACATATACAAATTTGCATATGCCGGGGCCATAATCGAACCCATCGCTGTGCCCCGGCGTTGTAGGTAAAAAGTGTTATCAAAAAGAAAATAATTCTTATGTAGAATTATATCAATGAGCAAAATAACAAAATCTGCTGGTGGACCTTCTTGGTATGAACTGGTGGCAAGCAGCTCTCTTATGGCTGACATGCCATCTGTATGTGGAATATTGGTGTAAAGATTAACGATGTCCATCGTTACTAATAAGACTTCGTTAGATGGTAACGAGAACTGTCTTAACAAATTAAGAAAATGAGTGGTATCTTGTATGTAATATTCAGATTTTTGGACCAGTGGCTGTAACAGAAAATCAACGTACTGGGAAAGTGGTTGGCATAAAGAATTTTGAGAAGAAATTATCGGCCTACCAGGAGGATTAACTAAACATTTGTGAACCTTGGGTAAGATATATAATAAGGGAATCACAGGATAATCTTGAGTTAGAAACTTTGCTGTATTTTCATCTAACCAAAAATTAGATAAGCCCATATTAATGATATTATCAATTTCTTTTTTATATTTCCATGTAGGGTCAGTAGATAGTTTTTGATAGCACGTCTGATCGGATAGTTGTCTCATCCCTTCATTGATATAGTCAGATCTATTTAAAATGGCTATGCCTCCGCCCTTATCGGCTGGCCTGATAATTATTTCTTTATTATTTTGAAGAGAATTAATGGCTGCTATTTGGTCACCAGTGAGGTTGTTATATGACATTTTTTGTTTATATATAGCAGGCACTACATCTCTTTTTACTAATTTGATAAAAGTATCAATGAAAGGACTTTGCACCATCGGATCAAATGTGCTTTTTGGTCTAAAATTTTTTTTCTTTGATTCTGTTTGTGTTCCCTTTGTTCCAAAAAAATGTCTTAATTTTATTTGGCGTTAAAATCTAAAAAGGTCTACTTCAAAGTCAAAAGGCTTCTGTTTGAATGTTTTCACAAACGTAAGTCCCTTAGAAAGTACATCAAGTTCATTATTTGTCGGAGTATACTTTGATAGATTAAACACCACTATTTCTTTTTGGACTTGTTCCTGCCTCTGCCGGATTTTTCTTTGTCTAGATTTGCACTTGACCCCTCCCCTTCTACAGGGTTTTGATTTTCTGGCCTTTGTTGCATCTGTATAAAAGTTTTTCCTTTTAAAAATATTCATCTTTGAGTGAACACTGTCTGAGTCACTCAAAGATGTATATGACTCCAAATCAGTGTAAGATCTATTTGTCCGCTTTTTCTTATAGCCAACACCTGAATTCCATGCACGTCTCTGTTCTCTGCCATGAACCCACTGGTACACTCTATTATCTTTATAATCTTCACGTACAATTCTATATTTATTTTTTTTAAACATCAATAAATCATTTCTGAAGGTAGACACCATGTTCTCCAAACGTGGTAACCAATCAGTTTCAGTATCATCAGATAAAGATTTTAAACCAGTTGTTTCACACAAAGCAATTTCTTTTTCCAAAGCAACAATCTCTGTATTCACTTGTTGAATCACTAAAATAATAAGATCAAAGGAACATTGATTTAATATCAAACACCATTGCCTGCAAAATTCTGCATTCCCACGGCCTAATGTAGGTTGATTTCTGATTCTAAAACCACGTGGGATAAGATTTTCCTTGTGGTATTGTGACAATGTAAGTCCATGTAAAGTCAATTCAACATGTCTTTTCTTTAATTTTAACAGATCATACTCACTGGTGACCAATTTGAAGACCCCAAGACTAAGAGATTATATCACATCAATTATCGTCTTAACTGCGAAAGCAAATTTGTGGTATATATCATTAAATGCCCATGCAACCATCTTTATGTTGGCAAAACAGTCAGAATGCTGAAAGAACGTATTGCGTTACATAGATCTTCTATATGCAAAGCCTTCCAGACTATTGATGGTAATACTCCTCCTGTTGCCAGACATTTCGTTGAGAATAAACATAATCCTCTGGATTTTAAAGTTATGCCTATTGACCACATACCTCCATTTCCAAGAGGCGGAGATCGTAATAAACGTCTGCTTCAGAGTGAAAGTCGATGGATATATAATCTACAAACACTCTCCTTCAGGTTTAAACGAAGAACTGAATTTTAATTGCTTTTTGTGATTAAGTTTCGTTAGTACAGCAATATACTTTTTTCTTTTTTTCTTTTTCTTATATATAAGTGTTTAATTGTTTGTTTGTCCTGTATTCTGTCACATAGTGTAAGCACTACTGAGGTCATTACTTTTTGCACCGAGCAAGCTAGTTCAAAGCATTAGTTTTATTGCAGTGTTTATGTGACCGGAATGTCATTTCCGGTCTTTGACATGCAAATTCCATTGGCACGCACGCGTCACTTCCGGGACCCCGTTGGACGCGGCGGACAGCATGGCCATGGATATGGAAACATGATTAAGGTGCTTTAAACAGGTGCATTTGATTGACCAACAGGTGTGATTCATTTGTGATGGTATATATGGGACAGACAAGCGTTGTGTCAGTTATGCCCCAGGAGGAAGGTGCCGGTGGGCGCCGAAACAGCTGTCGGGCTTCCTCTCACGATGCTGCTATATCGGTTCATGCTGTATGGTCACTGATAAGTACCCTTTTGGATATGCACTCCCTAGCACTATTTGGCACTTTTAGTGAACTGATATGATGTTGTTCTTGACGATTTTTTGATATGGAACTATAAAATATTTTTCTGCATTGAACATTGGTGTGCTGGTGTACCATTTTTTGGTTTCTTTTCTATATGCATTATATGACCAAGCACCCAGCATTTTAAAATATTAGTTTGAGTCTGCAGGACTTGCAAAATATTATATATATATATATATATATATATATATATATATTAGTGATATCGCCCTTGTGAAGTAACTGAATACTTCAGTGCAGAAATTGATGAGCCAGTACTCCTTCTTCAAAAAATACAATGTGTATTGCAGTGACATAATGCACACAGTATCAATGTTTCAAAGCCCGCATGGCTTTGAAACGTTGACACTGTGTGCATTATGTCACTGTAATACACATAGGCTCCCATTTATTAACGAGTAAACGAGTTTTATCACCTAAATGATTGATAAATTTCACTGTGTGTGATAAATGATGCTCCAGCCAATCAGCTCCCAACTGTCATTTTTATTACAGTTGACAGTTGGGAGCTAATTGGCTGGAGCACCATTTATCATACACATTGAAATGTACCACTCGTTTTGGTGATAAAACTCGTTAGTAAATGAGGCTGATTGTATTTTTTGAAGGAGTGCCGCCTCATCATTTTCTGCCCTGCAGTATTCAGTTACTTCACAAGTGAGATATCACTACTACTAATTACCTGGGAATGCACCCACAAGACAAACTTTATTTATCCTTGAAAAAGGCGGCACTCAGAGACTTGATCTTGAAGAAAAACATGGTATTAGTTTCGGGGAACGAATCCCCTTCGACAGCACACACAACGTAATGTTACAATAATGTAGTCCTTAAATACTTAACACCTGTGTGACACTGCTTGGTGTTGTCTTGAGAAAGGGGTCACTCCCCTAAATGTTGCCAAAATACATCTGTGCATTTATATATTTTGAAGTCTCCATGTGCTGTTCTTTCTGGATTGATATGTTACTACATGTGAAGTGAGCACCAGTGCAAGCTACCTATATACTAGGAGTGCCGACAGAATTGTGGATATATATAATAGAGCTTTCAGACTTGATAGTGAAATTGGGGAAGCAAAGGAGGCACAGTGTATAACAATTACTCATTTAGCCTGGCAAACCTTCCTTTTATCTACTGTTCAGCTTTGTCATTTTATAGTTTTTTTTTAAAAATCATCATTATAACATTATAATTGCTAATTGAAATATTGAAATGAACACCTCCAATCAGTGTCGGACTGGGGCATAAAGGGCCCACAGGGGAATGCAATGGCAGGGGCCCACCGAAGGGGCGTGGCCAGCCTTTTGTAGGTGTGGCCATCAATTGGAGTGGTGTGGTCATCCCCATTAAATAATATCAATAATCTGTGACATTTATTTTTATACCAATAATCCCTGCCCCCTTTATAAAAATATCAATAATCGGTGACCCTTTTATTATAGTAGCCAGGGGCAGATTGGGATAGAAAACCTACTTAGGAAGTTTATGGACTCAGTGGGGGCAGGATCCCTCCTGATAGGGCCTGATTCTGTGATTCTGTCGGACGCAGTTGTGCCTTCCTTGCGCATTTTGCTGTAGTTATGTCTGCGACTTTATGCGAATGCCGCTACAATGCTCTTCCCTGGTGAACATCTATGCATCCGAATATGTAAGGACTGAGACGCCCAATTACAGTGTGTACAGACGCTGCAATCGTGCATGTTTAGATACCACCATCAGTCGCACCACTGAAACTTTCACCCTATGGTAGGTACAGATCATCCATCTGAGTATGGACTTTGTGAGCAATTCAGCATCTCTACACAACCACTTTCAATAGCACGCCCGTGTCACTCCAATAACACGCCGATGTCTCTCCCATAACGCGCCCGCGTCACTCCCATAACGCGCCCGTGTCACTCCAATAACACGCCGATGTCTCTCCCATAACTCGCCCGCGTCACTCCCATAATGCGCCCGCGTCACTCCCATAACGCGCCCGCGTCACTCCCATAACGTGCCCTTGTCACTCCAATAACTCGCCCATACTACGTGACATCTGCATCTGATTAGCCAACTGCCTAGGAAGACCCAACACATTTCTAATACACTTCTGGGTGCATCTGTCCGAATTTGTACTGCAACTTTGTATGAGCACCATCGGGACGCAAGCACTGATTAAAAATCATATAAAAAGAAAACACTTTAGTCTCCACAGGAAAAAAAACAAACACATCGGCCTCAATAAGAAGAAAATTAAACACAATGGCCCCGAACAGGTTAAATAAATAAAACACATTGTCCCACATAGGAAAAAAAACTAACAGTAGCCGCTGGCAGGAAAAAAACAAAACACATTGGTGTGGACACTGTGGGGAATAATATTAATACTGGGGACAGGAAAGGTGCGGGGAGAGAGGTCCTCACACACTGCTACAGCTGCAGCAGGCAAGGGAGACAGAGCAGCCACGCAGAGCTGAAGAGAGAGGGAAGGAGGCGGGGGAAGGAGACTATCAGGGGTATTCAATATGGAACGTAAACCTCGCTGTCGAAGTTTACGTTGCATATCGGAAATTTTCCTGGGATAAAGTAACGGGACTCGGCGAAAAAAAATGAAATTGACCTGGAATAAATTGTAGGACCCCACTAAAACTGTAAAAACATGGGGGATCACTATGGGTACCCCCGTTTTAGCCTGCAAATGAAAGTCTGGGTTTTAAATAGCTGCGGCAGGTGTTTTTTTCCCGACATTGAAGAAGTGATGCAGAAGAGCACTTAGGTAATTTTTTTCATTTTTTTAAGTGGTTCCATCAAATTTGGGGTACATGAAAATGGGTACTAGCATATCTTCAAATCCCTAAAGTCTTTTTTAAAAAATTCTGCAAATATGCACCTGCCGCTAATAGCCTATTCTAGAATACACCTGCCGCTAATAGCCTATTCTAGAATACACCTGCCGCTAATAGCCTATTCTAGAATACACCTGCCGCATACTTGCAGAATAGTCCTGAACCTATTTCCCTAGTTTTAAACAATTTTTTCAATTTTTTTTTTTCACCCCAATTTTTAAATAAATTTTTTGGGGTGTCCCTATTTTTTTTTTTTTACTTTTTTTGACACAGTTATTTTTAAAAGTCATTCCCAGGGGTACAGGCTATTTTTTTTAAGCCTGCACCCCTAAACCCCAATTCTGCACTTTTTCTCGACACCTATTCAGTGGTGAAAACTTATCCCCGGTTTTTTTTAAAGACTTTTCGAACCTGCGAAAAGTCTTTGAAATTGAATACGGTGTAAAACCAAAACCTGCCAAAATGACGTCATCGGTGCGAAAACATCGCAAAAACTGAGTTATATATATTGAATATCCCTGTTAGGCTCACATATTGAACTCTTCCCTATTGGCTACCCTGCTTCCAGGCGCTGTCCTGTACTGTCCCGGGGTAGGCTGGTTAGCCTATCACCCTTAGTCAGAGCCACATTATGCAGCAGCTGCTCCCGGCTAGCGGCACCAGGAAGTGCTAGCTATCTGGAGCATATGACTGCTTCCATTTTGTGTTCCATAGTGGAACGCAAGTACTGGAAGTGCGGCTCCAGCCAACAGTGTGAGCCAAACCGAGTGGGCCGCAGTCAGTGACAGTGTGTGCCTGTCCAGCCGAGGGGACTATGCGACTGGCCTTGCGGAAACTTACCTGCTGTCCCAATCCGCCCCTCATACTAGCAATTACTGGTACCTCTTTTATTAGACTAACAATAATAATAGTTTACATATACACACACACACTATATATATATATATATATATATATATATATATATATACACACACACACACACATACATAGTGTACACATACATAGTGTACATAAACAGTCCTATACATAGAATACATTTATCTATGCATACACAAATACCTATACATAGAATACCTATACATACATAGACCTGGTATACACATACATGCATGCTTACACACATACATTACATATACATAGTATACACATGTATACATATACATAGAATACATACATACATAAATACATTACATATACATAGTATACACATACATACATTTACAGTGTAAATTATGTGTACATAGTACATAGACTAGGATGCTGGCAGGGAGAGGGTTACAAGACAAGAGGGGTCTGTTACATTCCAGAGATAAGGCTTCCAGGCATTGGAATGCAGAGAAAAGGGACACGTGTAGGTATGTGTACTGGGTGGTTACACTTACTAACGTTTTTAATGTCCATCTATATTACCTGCAGCCATTTATTGGAAACAGGAAACAATCCATGCTGCATAGTATACAGCTGTCCCCAGCCAACCTCACACTCACAGTAGTGACTGTCAAAGTGCAGGTAACTCTGTGCAGGGAGAAGGATGACACCGCAGCCGCACTTGCAGGAAGAGTACGTGGAGAGAGAGGAGAGGGGGGGGCGTGTCTAGGAGAGACAAACATACCTTATTGGTGGCTGATCCTGGGGGAGGGGCAGCAACTAACACTAGCCGGGTCTCTGCAGTCAAGACTATAAAAAAACTCCTTGTGAGCAGCACGGGATGCCCGGCCACAGAGGATGTGAGACAGCCCAGTGCAGGGGGGGTGGAGCGATCAGCAGCTGGGTCAGTTAACATAACAGCCTGGCAGAGCCTGCTATAATAAACCCTGCCAATGACCTGCGCTAGGCCCCGCCCTCTCGCAAAAGAGGGCGTGGCTATGAAACAGCGGGGCCCACCGGGGATATCCCCAAATCCCCGGCACCCCAGTCCAAGCCTGCCTCCAATATTCTAGTAGCTACTGGTCCCTAGGCTTTTACAGTAACCACAATCCATTAAATAGAAGAGTTCTGTACGCCTCAAAAATAATGCAGTGAAGGAGAGTGTGACACAACAATGACAGAAAAGTCACAGCAGTGCATTATGTTTGTGTGGGTCTCTTTTTTTGTTTGCTTCCACAAACCACTTGTTCATATTAGAAATACAATGTTTAAAAAAATATATGGTAAAATATGTTGCAAATTAAATTCAAGGAAAATGTTTTCCACAGCAGAAGTTTAGAAGGAATGCCTGAGAGTAGTAATCATATTGCAATGACATCTTGTGTTTTTTAATCAGCCCTTACTCACTTAAAATGTATGGATTATCTGATGCAGTAATTTCACCGGGTGAAAGTTTGATTGACACATTTTCTCATTACAGCATTCACAAAATGTGATGACTAATCATAGAGCAGCCCGATATTTATAGAACTTTCCTGACGTTGATTGAGTCTATTATATAAAATACTCTGTATACCAATATGTTCACTTTGATTTTTTGATTTTTAAAATTTTAGAACATTTTCTTTTACTGCGCATTATTACTATATCTGTACATAGAATATCAATCCTAATATTAAAATAATAAAATGTTCCTGAAAAAAGGTAACAGCTAATTCTTAGATTATTATTATTGATTGTATTTTTAGCCCAATTAAAATTACTCAGAATACATTTTGTTAACCTCCTCTCTACCAAAGGTACATGCACTCAGACATGACAACATGCCCCAATTCAAAAGGAGACATTTGTCTAGCTTGGGATTTCCCACTTATATTTTAACTGAACTACCTGAGACTAAATTAAATGATTTACATACACTATTTAGATGTACTTAACTCTGGTTAAGTTAATTTTGTAAAACAATGAATGAGAAATCCCAAGCCAGACAAGTGTATCCTCCCTGAGATGAGTCTCAGTGAAATGTCTGATACAGCAGTTCATTGTGTTAATGAATGAATAGGATCAGATCAGGACCACCCATTTGTTAACTCCTTTTTTATTTAATATTTTCACTTTAGGTAACCTGTTCCTCTTCAGATGTTGTGGACCAGGCATGATGGGACTTGGGGTTTCAAAACAGCCATGGAGCAAAAAGTTATCAAAGGCTCCTCGTCACTCCCCAACAACAGTAATGGTGAGAATACAGGAGGTTGATTCGTTTATAGTTTTTGTGTCCCCTTTTCCCTCAGCTACAAAATTGTTGGAGAAAAGGGTCTTCAGTAGTAAGGGGAAGCTAGTACTCTTCCCAACCTGTACACAGTATTTGAGGTGGTCAGGTGCTCTGCATAAGATGAGGAGCCTACTTTTAGAGAAATATACATCTGCCACTGCTTCCAGTGGGGACAAGCAGGGAGCAACTACTTTACCCATCAATAATCGTCTTGCCCGCCCACCATCTCCAAATCTCCATTCCCCACTGCCTCAAATGACAGGTTCTGTAGAGGACCCAGAGGTTTATACTACAGTAGAGTATGTTGGTCCATTTCCTGCTAACTACAGATGAGACATGTAGGGTTCCATATCTCACATGACCATACACTACTGCACATGGAAGTCATTATCTCACTAGAAAGTTGTACGGGATGCTGTAAGCTAGGATTGAAGCTACCTGGGGAGGAGACATGGAGTATAACGTGCCACTGGTTTTAATTAGGAAGTCTGTAAAGGGAGTATGGACTTCACTGCAAGTGACACACCGGTTGCAGCCCCATGCACAGGTTCTCAGTGTGACAATCTGATAAGACAGCAGCCAATAGGCTCAGTGAATCTGGCTCCCTAACAGTCAGGCAGACAAAGAACAGAATCAATAGACAGGAGAATGATCAGTACAATCCAAGGCCAGGGTCACAGGAACTAGAGACAAGTCAAGGGTCAGGTACATAGAAAATCAAATATGTTGTAAGGCACACAATTGATGGATAAAAGGATAACTACAGTAATAGTAGGACATCATAATGATGAAAGGTAATTTGAATTTAGCTGTAATTACAAAGATGACACACCTTCACCATGTCACCAACAAAGGGAGACTGTCTCGCAGAAACAGAGACCATCTGGCAACTGGAGCAGCAATTCATGGGCATTGTAGTGATCTTGAGCAATTTGTCTACAGAAAGCAACCTGGGAGAAGTACATGAAAAAATAATTAAATCATCCTGAGCCACAAAAAAGTTTCAACTAAGAGAGCAGGGACATATCAAAGTATTGCAGGTTCTTAAAAGGTGTCACTGGTTAATTGTTTACATTTTCTATTAGTGGTGGAAAAATATTAGCCAGGAAGTGTTTTTCAATGAACTAAAGTCTTTTAGATGAACATTTAAATGCGTGTAATGTGATGGTTCAATGTTTTTATACATGTTTGAAAATGTAGAATTTAGTTTAGAGACTCTGGGCCTGATTCTGACCCGCTCGCGAGTGCTGAGCGCTCGCAAGCGGGTCGATGTTGCCCAAGTGCGCATGCGCACGAGGGAGCCGGCTCCATCGTGCGCATGCGTGAGACCCGCATAACGACGGCCAAGCCGTCGTTATGGGTCTCGCACCAAAGGGGGCGTGCTGTCGATGGTGATTGACAGCACGCCCCCTTTTGTGGGCGTACCGGGGGCGTGGCTGCCCAGATGGAGGCATTCCCATGGGAACGCCTACCATCTGGGGCCGGCCCCACTGATATCGCTAGTGATGTCAGAGGGAGTGCTATGCGAGCGGCCAGGAGGCCGCTCCAAAAAGGAGCAGGGACGGCCCTGATTCAGAGCGAGTGCTCTGTCAGAGCGTCCGGCTCTGAATCAGGGCCTCTATTTCCACCAATATAGAGAAAATAACTTGATATATAATGTCTCTATTGACCATATTCAACTATTTAAACCCCTCCAAGCTAATTATTATTCATTCAGTATAATTATTAATTGGGAGGGGTGTGCCAGAGGTTCTGAGCTGTGGGCCTGATTCATGACGAATCGCAACTGCAACAGCATACACAGATCGGCCAATGGTGCGTACTGCGTATGCATTGCAGTGTGCATGCAGGAGTTAGCATTAGAATTGCACTGCGATCACTTATGGAGTTAGGAATCCTCTGCAAAGTGAGTGACAAGCAGTGAACATTTGGGGGTGTTGATGGGGGAGTGGTCGGAAAAACGCAGGCGTGCCTGTCCATTTGAACGCCGTTGCATGTGCATGCATAAATTAGCCACTATGATGGCATATGCAGCTTGAGTACTTACTGTGTGCGATGAGGTTAGCAATTTCTGAGTAAGGTCTGACCTGTTGTAGTTGTGCGTGAGGGGCCTATGTAAGGTATTACAGATGTGAGATAGCATTAGTGGGCCGCAGTGGAGGTATCTCTATGCTGGCTGGGCGATGGCATTGCAATAGCATTCATTAGCATATTTTTGCAGCAGAACTGCATGCGTAATCGCGGCCACGATCGCAGTAGCGATCTGTAATGAATAAGGCTCTGTGTCTTGACATTATACGTTAAAAAAAATATATTCTGTACCTTAACACCTGCTCAGGGGAGGTCGTACAAAAATATGCAAATTTGCTGGGAAAACAGATTGCATGTACGGAACTGAAGATCATATTCCAATTTGCCATGAAAATGGCTCACAGGACCCAATTTACTACAGATTAAATTGACCCCTTAGTCTGCATGTATATGTTTTTACCACCTAAATGTTCAGACTCTTTATTAGAGATAGACAATATTAATATAAAACTTTGTGGTGAAAAAGGCTGTCTGCAGAGGTGAAATGTTCTGATGATGTAATCCTCGAAATTCAGAATAGCTTTGTCATTAAACAGCAATGATAGGGTGGAAATATTTTGCAAATTTCACCTCTACTCATCACTACCCAAACTTGGTGAGCGAACCACCATATATCGCAAAAAAAAAATTGGCGCAAAATTGGTCACACCCCAGAAAAACATGGGTCACATGCCTAATCCATCAGGCCAAATCTCTTTTTTTATTGCAAACAGTTTTTCCATGAAAACAGAAAGATTTGAGTTTGATGCACATAATTACAATTAGTTATAAAATATGTTGCAGCAAAAGTGGAAGCAAAAAAAAGTGGCTAATTACATACGCAGTATACACAGACAGGAGTACATGAGTAATATCCAGTAGTTGTGCTCATTAATTAACTAAGCTTGACTTCAAATGAAGAGTTTTATGCTAATAACTTGGATCGAATTAAACTGCATTTGAAAAGTTAGCGGCAAAGAAAATAATAAAACACACATACATTGCATTTATTGTATTATTATTATTATTATTATTATTATTATTATTATTTGATTGATATAGTGCCAACATGCACTTTGCAGAGAGTATATAGTCATTCACATCAGTCGCTACCCCACATAAACCCACACACACACTAGGGTCAACAGAAACAGACAACCAAGGGATTTACACTTGTAAAGGTTAATGGAGGAAATTGATAGAGTCAGGAGCCTGTTTGAAATTCTAATTTATCTATGTAATTTAATTGTTTCTGCCCTAGATCATTTGTAAACATGCAACTGCACTTTTTGTAATATGGATGGTTCGATGTGACAAGACTTGATGAATTAGCAGTTCAGCTCTAAACACAACTACGGTTACATTGGTCAAGATGGGATTATTAAGACTAATAAGATGTTCAAATATAAATTCAGTTGGTTATGTCTGGCAGAATGTCTCTAAATTGAACTAAAATGGTTATCCCAGCACATGACATAATTATAGTATCATGGCAACTACACCATATTTGTGCTCATTACTTAATGTCCTATTGCTGCATTCATATTTTTAATATTTTATTTGCAAACTATTTTTGTACATTTTTTTGAATTACAGAAATAGTTGAATTAGCAAGCACTCTATTAGTTCTAACAGCAAAAATAAATGGTAAGAGTAAAACAACATAAATTATTGTACAAATGTTCTGCAAAATAATAGCAGATCCACGGTTGCATTATAATACCTCTTTTCCACCAAAAACCCGGGTCTAACCTGGGTTTTCAGACATGGTTCCAACCCAGGTCAGCCACCATTTACGCAGCACCATCTATCTGGGTTATTTTCAGGTCAGCCCCGTTCACACTGAACCTGGGTCTACCCTGCTAAACTTGTGAGGTCATAAAAAGTGGGAGGTGACTGCTCCACAGCCACCAATCATCTCATTTTAGGCATGACCTAGGTCAGATAACCCGGGTTGTGCCGTTTACACTGCACCATTACCCAGGTCTATCCTGTGTCCGACCCTGGTAGCTACCTGGGTTGGATTGCCGGGTCATTTGACCAGGGTTATTTTTCAGGGACCCTTTTACACTGAGCTGCGACCCGGGTAGACCCAGCAAAAACCCAGATTTTTACTCTGTTGTAAAAAACGTGGTATTAGTTATACAATGTATTAACTATTATGGACCATAACACTCAACATTTTGAAGAACAACTTCAAAAATGTACAATATTTAATTTGCAAGGGTGGACAATTGAAGGGTAATGGCCTTTATCTCTGTTAAGTAACAAGAATTTGTTTATGTAATGACTTTTAATAACTTGCAGCATGGTGATGATTGGAATAGTTATGATTGGCAATTGAAAGCAAAAATATTTTTTGTTTTGTTTTTACTTTTCAACTGATGATTTTAGACAGAAAGTCCCATTTCATAAAATTACTCTACAATTGTAATGCTCAGCAAATTTATTTCAAATGAGGACATTACGATGAGACCCTTGCGGTAGGGTCTCGTTCCCGCAAGCCCCAGAGAGCTTTTGGCTCAAACAGAGCCGAAAGCACTCCCACTGACATCACTTGTGATGTCAGTGGGGCCGCCCCCAGACGGTAGGCGTTCTCATGAGAAACCTCCGTCTGGGCAGCCACCCCCCCGGCCCGCCCATCACATTCCTATGCAAATTAGTTGTATTGTGGGACTGAGGCCCTGATTCAGAGCCGGTTGCTCTGACAGAGCGCTCGCTCTGAATCAGGGCCGGTCTTTTTTTGTTTAGAACGGCCTCCTGGCCATCCACATAGCTATGGAGCGGAGATGTCAGGTTGGGAGATATTTTGAGATAAGTAAAGAGATGTATGTTGGTGTGGTTTGGTAAATAGCCCTATGTGTAAGTAAAAGTATTTTATATTGAACTTGTTAGAATACAAGTAACCAATGAAAGTACTGACAGAAAGGAGCAACAGACGATGAATGTTTAGTGAGGAAAATCTGCCTTACAGCTACATTCAAAATGGATTGTAATTGTGAGAGTCTGTTTGGGGAAGACCAGTAATGAGACTATTGCAATAATCAATGTGGGAGATAATGAGTGCATGAAATAGAGTTTTGCAGGGTCCTGTATATGATCAGGGTTGCCTACCCTTCCAATATGGCAGGGAGCCTCCCAATAATCGGGTGCAGCTCCCGGCCACCTGGAAAGGCAGGCAAGCCTCCCGACGGCCACCGATCCCTCCGACCCCCCCACGATTAAACTCCCGCAGCGGGGCCTGTATTATCAGCATTATGTAGTGGGAGCAGGATCAAAATTACACAATCACGTTACCCCTCCCCCATCACACCCACAAACGGCAGTCATCGGTCAACGACACCCTCTTTGGCTGGCCACGCACCCCTGCCCTGCCGATCTGGCTGCTCCCTCCCAGAAGGAGCAGCCAGAAAGTCCGCAACTATGTGTAAGATATAGTCGTGTTCTGGATATGTTTTTTTTGGAGTAATGCACTCCTTAGAGTAAATTAGAAGCAATTGGCACAATGGATAGCTTTTCTGCCTCACAATACTGGGGACATGGATTTGATTACAATCAAAGCCAAATCAATGTGGAGTTTGTATGTTCTCCCCATGTTTGTGTGGGTGCTTCCAGGTACTTCAGTTTCCTCCCACAATCAAAAAACAAACAAGTAAGTTTATTGGTTTCTTACAAAAATGAACAGTAGTGTGTATGCTTGTATGTGTTAGGGAATATTCTGTAGATTGCAGGCTCCACTGAGACAGGGACCAATGTGAATAACTAAATATTCTCTGTAAAGTGCTGTATAATAATGATAATATGTGTACACTATATAAATAACTGATAAATACATTTTCATGGCCTGCATAAAAGCACTTGGTCTATGGCTTTGTGCTATTGTGAAGGTGATTTCCCAAAACTTTATAATTTACTGTTGGAATGCATTAACCCTTATATCATTGTAAAAGACTGTTCTTTTTCTACTATTCTATGTTTATAAATCAATATAATACTACACTGATTTTTATTTAGGATACAAAAAATAGATATGGAAATAAAACTTCAACACCGTAACATAATAACTTTTTCCTGATGGTGTTAAATTGCCCAATTCAATTACAGTACTGCTCCTTTTCAATAAGATGCAGTGATAATATTTTCTTTGTGCTGGAAATACTAGGGATATACTGTATATAACTTTTAGTTTGTTTCTAAACTCTATAATGTTGTAGTGCAAAACTTTATTATTTTTAATAAAGTTGCTTTTATAAAATGAAACCTTTTCTTATTCTGAACATGTGGTGCCTTATAAAGCACAGTAAATGACTATTGGGTGAAGCTTAGCAGGTACAGTATGAGTGCAATAGCAAAAGAAAAATAATATAATTCTAAAACAATAAGACAGTCAGAGTTGCAGAATCACTCTGATTCAGAGTTGCACGTAAGTTCATTTTGCAAAATGGATCTTGCTACTTAGCTGGGCTTGCGCAACTTTGATCTGCTATGTGTGATTCATAGATGTACACATCTCAATCGCATTTCTACTTGTGCATACTTCCCAACATATTGGTTCCTGTAGTCGGGACCCCTGTGCACGCTACCCAGTGCACAATCCTGAATAAAGGGGCATGACCTTGTTACTGCTAGGCCATTCCCCCAGAAGTATGAGGCTTTGGGGACATGACTGCATGTCTCACCCACATTATTCATGTCATGCTTGGGCCGAGTCCTGCCCTTTGACAGCCTCCTCCCTGCTTTGAATGAACTCCATGTGCCTCTGTACAACATCTTTTCAGCTTCAACACTATCGCTGCTCTCTGCATAGTAGCAGAGCTGGGGTGGTGTCAGTGACCCACAAACCTTGCGACTGTGGCCTGCGGGTGGGACAATGGGACAGTACCCGAAACACGGGACTCTCTCGCTGAAATCGAGATGGTTGGGAGCAGGGGCTGGCTGGAAACTTTCAGCCTGGGGGGCAAACCAGAGCAAGTGGCCCTGCTTTTCTACCGGCGAGTGCAATTTTAAAAACGGGCATGACAGTAATGTTGGGGGTGTGCACCACAGTAAACTACTACATGCCTGATTTTTTTGAACCTATATGGTACACATCATAATTACCTTTATTTACTTCAATGACTTTGAATATATTACACTATAAGGTGCATTGTTTTTCTCCTGACAAGAAAAAAAAATAAAATGTTTTATATATATATATATATATATATATATTAATATATCTATCTATATATATACACACATTGCTTGAAGTGTGCGGGTATGAAATGGTATGTCGTGCCGTCACTTCTCTTCGGCACCCGTCCGGCACTGTCCCAGTGCCGGTCAACAAGCAGCTGCTCTCTGCTTGTTTAAATTTATCTCCAACAACGAATCAATCATGGCTCGCGGAGCAGCAGCCAATCAGGGGAGGCAGGGGCTGGGACTATCACTGTCTCAGCGCCGGTCACCAAGCAGCTGTATGTTTAAATTTGGCTCCGGCCACGAGCCAATCACGGTAAATGGACCGGCAGCCAATCAGGAGCGGCCACGTGGCTGCCTAATTGGCTGACAGTCCGCGAGCTGTCATTTGCTCACAGCCGGCGCTGAATTCAAAATGCCAGTACCACCAAGGAGAAAGATTGGGGAAGGGCCCAGGGAAGGGAGCGCAGCGACCGCGTTTATCAGAGCAGAGCAGGGTGAGGTGGGCAGTGTGCTGTGGAGTGAAGTATGCTATGACCTATGGTGTGTGGTGTGCTGTGACTGTGAGGGAATGTGTGCGGTGTTTAAGAGGACGTGGGGGTATGGAAATATCAGGGGGCTCAGGATTTGGGACTGCCTAGGTAAAGACCCCTGATATTTCCATACCCCCACTTCAAAATGTCCACGCACAGATTATAAATAAATATATATATATATATATATATATATATACATACACACACACACACATATATATACACACATACACACACACTCAACACACACAGTCACACTTAGCACACACACTGTCACACTTAGCACACACACACAGTCACACTTAATCAGCACACACACACAGTCACACTTAGTCAGCACACATAGTCAACACACACATACACACAGTCACACTTAGGACCTCATTCAGAGCCGCTCACAAAATGCGAGCGCTCACTCTGATTGAGGACGACCGCATTTTTTTTTTCGCCAGCCTCCTGGCCGCTCGCTAAGCTGTGGGTTGCTACCCACAGCTTTAGCAAATGACCAGGAGATGGTCGAGACCATCGTGACCATTGGGGCTTGCGACGAGACCCTTGAGGTAGGGTCTCATCTGCCGCAAGCCCCAGAGAGCTTTCGGCGCTAACAGAGCCGGAAGCTCTCCACCGGGCCGCCCCCAAACGGCAGGCGTTCGCATGGGAACGCCTATGTTTGGCCAGCCACCCCCCTGGCCCGCCTAACAAACGGGGCAAGCTGTCGATCACCATCGACAGCCGCCCCGTTTGTAGCGAGCCCCGGAGTGAGAGAATCTCTCTCTCACTCTGGGGCTTGCGCACGCGCAGTGCAGCCGCTGCACATGCACAGGGCACAACATTGACCTACTTGCGAGCGCTCAAGCGCTTGCGAGCCGGTCTGAATGAGACCCTAAGTCAGCACACGCACACACACAGTCACACACACAGTCACACTTAGTCAGCAGACACACACACACATACAGTCACACTTAGTCAGCACACATACAGTCACACTTAGCATGTACACAGTCACACTTAGTCAGCACACACATATTTTAAATAACAAAACAACACAAAGTTTATGCCACTGTGACACCCTTCACTTACCTGGTATGGGTGTAGAAGACAGGAAGCAGGCACTCCTCATCTCTGCAGCTCCTCTTTAGGCTCTTCCCACTCCCCCGATAGGCCACGCCCCCTTTTTCATTCTCCTGCCTCTTGGAATTGTGGGTAGGGAAACCTGACTCCCCATTGGTCAACAGCGGCCATCTTTTTGTAGCCTGATATGGGGGCAGCCATTTTGTGTTAGCCCCTGTTACTTGAATCGGCTCTCTCTCTCTGGGCAGCACGGGAGCCGTAGCATCGCATCCTCTGCATGCCGGCCCTGACACACCAGAATTGTTCCGGCCCGGGGGGCAGATGGCACCCTGCCCCCCGGCCCAGCCCGCCACTGGTTGGGAGGTACAGTATGACTTGCGGCTGAGTTATGAGGATGTTTTGTGGACTTGTTGTGGTCATGTAGATGAAATTGTGGGCTACTCAGAGGAGAGCTTATGCAAAGATTCATCTGATTATAGATGGATCTCTTGCACCAAGGATAGGGCTGACGAAAATGCTAATTGATAGTGATGATGGCTACAATCAATAGTGGATAGATAGGACAATGCCACCGATTATGGATACAGTTGGAAATTTGCAATTATCTGTAATTATGTCTGAGCACCTGTATCAGACTTGCACGCAATGCTAAATTAGGCTCCATTATGTAGGAGTGGAGATATGTAATAGCTGGTGTGAAATTATCTAATTGTGTTTTCCCCAGGGCCTATACTGAGAAATGGGCTGCAGTGTGACCAGTTCTGTATGGGTGTGGCCAGAGCCACAATGGTGGGTACACTAGACTATCATCCCCAATGTCTCCCTAAATACATAACTATGGAAAATTGCATCATTTTGTGAGAAAACTAGAAAACCTCTTTTAATACAATAATAAAATCTTTTAAGATTTATATCCCACTATGTGGCCAACTAGGCAGCCAGTTATTATCATGCTGCCATGATGATGGGGCCCAGGACTGACAAAGTAGGCAGCCTCCCCCCCAGCCCCATTTATACAAAGCACATCTAGAAAATGGAGGCATATTAAAAATAGCTGGAGCCAGTGGAGCCAACTTAAAGAAATCACCTCAATCAGCATTCCCTACTTCAATAAACACCTTGCAGCACCCCCCTTCAGTAATCACCTCACAGAAAGCCCCCCCCTTCAGCAATCACCTCACAGCACCCCTCCTTCAGTAATCTCCATAGCAAGTCCCCCCTTCAAATATCACACCACAGCTCCTTCCCTCCTTCAATAATCATGAGGCTCAACCCCCACCTCCCCAGTAAAATTACATTCTTAACTTTTGCGATGGTCTCTGGTCTTCGGTTCTGTCCTGAGCCAGGAGCTTTCTCCCCTGCAATGGCTGGTGCGCACCTGCTGATAACACTAAGAGGAACTCATCTCAGGCAAACAGAGCTGCCCGGGGAGCATCCTTTCTGCCTGCCTCCCACAGCCAGCCAACAATAAGCGCAGTCTTCTGGAAAAAGTGTATGTGTCTTCAATAATTCTGTTATCTCCCCTAATTTCCCTTGACAGTCTCAGAAGATAAAAAGAAAATAGGCCATCTTTTTATGTCCACATCCAAAGTACTTTCTGAAGAACAGCAGTGTTTCTTTGTAAACTCACCTAAAATAAGTGAGATGCATGCACATAAAGGTATCATTACTCCCTCTGTTGCATCTGTAACTCTAACTTGGGTTGGAATCAGCATAAACCCGTACAATTCTATTCAGAATAGGACTCACCTGGGTCCAGGTATAGTCGTTTACCAAAAGGTTTTATTATAACAGGTCACAGCTCCACTCTCAGCCTGGACCCCCAGAGTTAGATATATACAGGTAATGCCCACAGATCAAGTTTGTTCCAAACAGATATTTATTTCATAGACAGACCTCCTCCATCTTATCTGGAATAAATGGGTTTTGGAAATGTCCAGGTAAGTTTTAAAAAAAACAAGATCCACCATCATAAGGAGTTCTCCTATACCACCAATGTGACTGTCCTTCCTTAGGGTGTGAGGGGACCCCCTCCCAAGCATTAACAAGCACTGGACCCTGCACTCCTGGAGTAGGTGGGTGCAGGGTAATGGAGTAATTACTGGGTTAATATTGTTTTTCTCAGTGGGACTACAGGTACGAGTAAGCCTGCCCTGCGGCATTACTTTGGCCAGAAGACCACTGGCATCGGTACCCCCAATGTGGAAAAAATATAAAAAAAACTCACAAGACACACACACTGAAGGTTTTAGTATTTTACCCCCACTCACACTACGTACTTGCCTACAGTACTCCCTGGTGCAGGTCAGTCTTCTTCTCTAGTAGGCATTCAGTCTTCAGAAAATAAAAAAAATTAGTGACCCAAACCATAATGAGTGCTATACTGTATGTACAGTATAGCACTAGCTCAATGACAGGAACCCCACAAGGTTTCCTGCAATTCAGCTGATTTTAGCAAATCAGTTTCCGGTTACTACGACAACTACCATTAATTGGTTTAGAGCTGCCAGACTCTTACCCAATCATGGCTAAGGTACAAGAAATCCACGTAGTGGCAGAATATGGAGAGAACAAATGTAAATTTTTTTGAACTCTATAGAAGGGAGCTAACAAGGTAGAACATTCTAGGAAGGTTAAGAGGGTTGTTCTGGAATTTTATATACTTGCCTGAAGAGGTGAATTTTCAGGGAACACTTGAAGGATTGAAGGCTACAAGAGAGTCTTGTTGTGTAAGTAAGGGCATTCCACAGAGTGGTGCAGTGTGGAAAAAGTGCTATATCCAGGATGGGAGCGGCTAATGATTGTGAATGAGGGATGCAAATCTTGATCTTGATCTTCATAATATAATGTCGATGTTGATTGACAGCTCGCCCCGTTTGGAAGGCGGGCTGGGGGGCGTGGCAGCCCAAACGGGGGCGTTCCCATGGGAACGCCTACCGTTTGGCGGGCAGCCCCACTGACATCACTAGTGATGTCAGTGGAGAGCTTCCGGGTCAGACAGAGCCGAAAGCTCTCCGGGGCTTACGACAAGGGAGACCCTACCCTAGGGTCTCGTCGTAAGCCCCCATGGTCGCAATGGTCTTGACTATCGCGACCATCACCTTAGGCGGTCGTAAGGCTGTGGGTGAAAATTCAAGACGTCCTCCCCTCATTCAGACCGACCGCACGCTCTGTGCGACCGGGTCTGAATGAGGTCCTCAATCTTTTGAACCAAGCTGATGACAGTCCACAAAAGTTTTAGAATTACTGCTTTATACATTTCCTAAAGTAAAATGCTTACTGCCTAAACAATGTGAAATGTATGTCAGTAACGAAAATTACCACAAAATTATATCCACTAGACGATACCAGTCTCAGCGTCAACCCAGAAACAGACAGAATTGTAGTGCAGTATTTCTCATACAATAGCAGAGAATTAATCTTTTTAGCTTGAGACTATAATCGTGACAGCCCTTTAGTCATGGAAGACATAGGAATTGGTACAGATACTTCATAATTCTTCAGTGTAGTATTTACAACAATACAACTTAGCTGTAAGATTCATAGGGGGAGATGTACTAAGCCTTAGAGAGAGATAAAGTGGAGAGAGATATAAAGTACCAACCAATCAGCTCCTAACTGTCATTTTTCAAACAGCCTGTAAAGTGACAGTTAGGAGCTAATTGGTTTGTACTTTATCTCTCTCTGTACTTTATCTCTCTCCAAGGCTTAGTTCATCTGCCCCATACGCTTATAGTTAAAATACACAAAAGGAGCTTTGCATACATTACATACAGTACATACAGTACATAAATTCTGTTAAACAATTACATAAAATATACATAGTAATATCAATATTGCACAAGTAGAAGAATACTTCTAAAACATAATATTACATTAATAGTCTTGTGGCCAAAGAATCTCTTTTTGCATAATTGAGGGTTAATTTCAGTAAAGTCTATGAGGGTGTGCATGCAGTTGCTATATTTTGTTGTTAGTATGTCTGAGTGGTCTAGTATGTTAGATAGTATATAGTGGAGACATAACTGCTGTAATATTCAGGAACGATGAATTTTAGCAGAACACTGTTGATCAGCAAGCAATAAATAGTAAATGGTCTCATAAAACAGAGTACCTTATTAGAATGTGGTGTGGCTAGTAACTCAGATAAAAGCAAAAAAGTTTCTTACCACCCACTCACTACTCTCTGCTGCTGCTTGTATCCCAATTAAGCAGCCCACAAGAGACCTGCAGACAAAGTTGTTAGTAACAAAATGAGTCCATGAAGGATGTTATAACTCACTGCCGTGAAACACACAGCATGTCTAGTAAAAGCTATATATAGTAGCAGAGGAAGAGCATTATTTAGAGCACCAAAGTCACAGCACCGTTAAGCACCGTTTCTCCTGGACATTTCTCTGGCTACTTTTGTGTAAGTGGTTTCATCAGAGGATGCATCATTCAAATGTCCACCCTTTGCATATCTCTTTTTAATCCATACCCTTCAAGCTCGCTGCTGACTCTGTAATGCCCTTTGTTCCCCATATTCAACTTGTACCTAAATTGTGTTATATACATCAAAGAAACATATCCAGAATATGCCCATATCCCTACCCTCCAACATGACCCATTCCATTAGGTACAAAACACTCTGCTCCTGGATTTCCCATCTAATTAATGATTGCAGTCACCTGTGTTGAACTAGGTAATTGATGAGACAGGTGTTTTAGCACAGGTGGCTGCAATCATGAATCAAAAGGGAAGTCCAGGAGCAGAGCATTGTGTACCTAATGGAACGGGTCATGTTGGAGGGTCTGCATATCTCACATAAGGCCCTGCATAACCTTTAATTCATGCACTCTAACTCCCACATTGAGCAATAGTCTGCTTACTGGTCTTTTTCTAAACAGACTTTAACTCCACAATCTATTTTGAATGCAGCAGCTAGACTGATCTTCCTTGTAAAATGTCCTTCTGCTGCTCCGCTCTGTCAGCTCCAACATTGGTTGCCTATTTTTTTACCAAATTCAATATATAATACTTCTACTTACACATAAGGCTATCAAGCAAACTACACTGACATACTGTACATCTCTTTGCTTATCTCATGTGCAACAGGCAAGTTTATACAATTCCAGAACCACCCACATAACCTCTGTAAACTAATTTACCCCATTACCTCCCCTCTATACAGTTCTCACATTACTTTACATAAGTTATCTATCTACACTCACACATCTTGCTAACTCTAGGCCAATGATGCAGTATAACTGAATCATACAGCCCACCAAGAACTCTGCAATCTGGCTGGACCATTATGTAATATGTAGCACGCATCCTCATGTAAAGTACATTATCAAATGCTTTATTTCTAAATAGAATGGTAGTTGCTGAGCAGGGCCCTCTTACCTCTGTGTCTGTCTGTTATTTCCAAGTCTTGTTTTATTAATATTTTGTTCCCAATTGTAAACCACAACAGACTATTGTGGTGCAATTTAAATAAATAAATAAATAATGTTTGCCCCATCTTTTTTTTAAAATTAGTAATTAGAAAATATTTTTAATGTTGTTATTAATTAAATTTTATTTAATTTCAGTCAGCATAAGTGGTAGTTGCCTTCAAGAGCTCATATGAGAAGTTGTTTTATTTTTTGTTTCTAATGTTATTGCACATAACTAGGCATGAACCGTCACAAAGATTCACCACGTTTAGCTGGATCTGGGTGGTTTGCAATTCTCTCTTATTCAGTCTGATTCAGAGGTGCACACAGATCCCATCACAACTATGATTCAGTATGCTGCAGACTTGCAAAAATGGGATTTAGTTGATGTTTTGTGCACAGTGAAGCCGACCTCCAGCGTCTCACATCTGTCACTTACAAACAAAATACAAAACATTGGTCGCAGTTTCAGAGCACATGTATGCCAGGCTTGCCGACTCTCCCGATTTGGTCGGGAGCCTCCCAAATATTGGGTGCCACTCCTGACCCCCCAGAAAGGCAGGCAAGCCTCCCGGCTGCCGCCTGCCCTCCAACTACCTAGTAGAAACCCCCACAACGGGGGTGCTCGATGACGGGATTTGCGCTGAATCGCGTCATCGTGACTCCGCCCTATGCTTCACAATGCCTTTAATTTCAGCATTGTGAGGAGGGGGCAGGGCCACAATGATGCAATCATGTGGCTCCACCCTGGCACCATCCCCAAAAAGGACCCATTGCCCGGCCATGCTCCCCACTGTTTGCAGGCATTCAGCTCCCTCCCGGAAGGAGGGAGCTGAATGTCGGCAAGTATGGTCTATTCATCTCACCTATGCCTCCGGGGCATCTCCAGCTGTATAGGAATTCACAGTGGCTGACTAGGGCATGCCCAGAAAATTATCCTGACATGCCTGTGTTTTTCTACTCACCCCCATTACCTCCCCCAAACACTGACTAACTGTCACTCCATTTGCGAATAAATCTTCTCTGCAACCGCCATTGGAAGCCAATTCCTGCACGTGTGCAGTGCAGCTTTGGCTCATGTGCAGTAGCAAAAGATCGCTCCATGCGTCCAACATTGACATTACCTCCACCTCTGAATCAGGTCCATTACCTTAGGGCATTGTATCATGCAATGGAGACCTACACATATGATATGTACTTAATATACCTTTAATATTTCTATTATAATTATTTAAAACTGAAAATAGTATGTTCTTCAAATTATAAACACAGCTTTCTTTTTGGACGCAATGGTGACCACATATAAGACTACTGCATTTCTTTTTTTTTTCTTTTTCCCAAAAAAAAAATAACCAGAGAAATATCTTTGTATGAGAAAAGCATATTCTAAAATGTCAGTAAAACAATCTTTGTAGAAGTTATGTTTTTGTGAAAAATCTTTTTCTTTGTCAGTTCTTCACTTTCTTACCAGTTGGCTTTCCCGTGGTCATTAATAGCTGTCGTGCTTTCAAGTTGCATTCAGCTTTCCTTTCATGCTGGGACAATAGCATTTGCAAGCTTTACCAATCAAGTTTGAGGGGTTTTCTTCTAAGTTTATATAAATGAGAAATCTGTGCATTTTATGAAAAACAGAAAAAAAGACCATTCAATAGATAACACCAGGAAGACCTATTAAAGGGAAACATTTTGCTGTCTCAAAAGTGGAAAATATATCAAAGATCGTTTAAGTAAAAATGTCAAACTCAAATGTTAGGAGTTGTTACATGTGATTGAATTATGTACTGTATATGGTGGCACATGTCTTCCAGTAAGCTACTAAAATTGATCCAGGAACAAAAGAAGATTTCTGTGCTATAGAACTGAGCTATATAAAAGCAACTAGAGGTAGAATTAGATTGCTTTTTACATGATAAAGAGTTAAGACTGGTAAAGGTAGCTAGTGGGAGGTCTTAAGCTCATAGTGGGTTTTTATACAGAGGATAGAGGAGAAGAATTCTAAGATGGCAGATGCACGTCACAGTATCTGCTTTCTGTGCTTAGTACTAGAATTGTTGCAGCATAGATGAAATAAAAAAGCTTTGGCCCAATCATGGTCTTAAGTATTAGCGAGTGAACAAGAGAGACTTACTTTGGAGTCTGATTATTGAATAGGAAATGGGGGTTGGCAAAGCCAGGGCAGACTACTCAACATGACTATAGTAAGAACTAATGGCCACAATTGTCAGAGACTGTCTGAGACTTTCACACACCCCCATGAGCCATGCACCACATTCAAAGCTCAGCAGGTAGGCAGCTAGGGAAGAATCCTATCATCAGATGCTTTTTACACAAAGGTTCTCATGTAGAGTTGGGCAGACGTCCAATATGGAAGTGCAAAAAAAAATTCTGTGCTGCACAAAATAAAGTGCCCACCAATCTGCCAGATGTGCCTCTCTGTGTAGACAGGAGTAACTGAGAAGGAAAGGAGCAGTCCTATGTAACATGAGTACAGTAAAGGTGTGCTTACATAGTATGTAGGTGTAGAAGAAAGTACTGCAAGATCTGTATTAACCTTGTATTAACTGTTAAAAAATAAATATATCAAGTAAAAAGTGGATGCCAGTAGTCATAATAACATCTTACTATATTAATCTTAACTTTAATATTAATATTAATATTAACTTTCCTGTGGATGACGAGTGGGGCTTTCCTATTAGTTGGAAAAAAATAGCTCTAACTAACCTTCCCCACTGGTCCGGATGACCAGTGGGGACATTCTAGCAGTCATCGGGGGCCAAAAGTAATAGGGTGAGAGTTTAGAAAATGTGAGAGTTTAGTGGTAAATTCTCACATACTTTTATCTTCAAAATGGGAAAACATTTGGATGAGAGTTTAAACTGTGAGAGTTTTTTGAGTCTAATAACATGTGAGTTTGCATGTTCTCGGACTCTGTTACATTGGCCGAGTTTAAAAAGTGTGAGAGTTTACTGCTAAATTCTTACATTTTCTAAACTCTCGCCCTATTACATTTGGCCCTGGTTGTTCCAGGAAATGCTGTTGGCTCTGAGTGAAAAAATTTCAGTGAGAGACTTTAAGTCCCTCTATCTCCCCCATTTTATAAAATAGAAAGATGGGAAAACCCTTTTTTAAAAGAGGAAAGTCACCTCTTTCAAGATATGTGCCCCCACTGAAATTTATACATGGTGATCACTATGATCACCAGACATTAACCCCTGCACTACAGACCAGGAATAAGGGAATATCTCCCTCCAACCTGCCATATATAAATTGAGTGGCACCAACATTTCTGCACTACAGAAAACTTACATTTTTGGTATATGTGGGGATGGCACTATGTGTTCTCTTACAACCAATGACATCAACAACTTTGTGGGCACCAATATTTGGATGATGGGAGTACTCTCTTTCAAATTATGTTGCCCACTAGTAGCTATTGTCTGGTGATCACATGTAGGGGGGGGAAGTACATGTGTAAATGTGGGGTCATCTACATGTGAAAGAGAGGAGCACCCTATCCCAAATGATGGGCCCACTTAGCAGCTATTGGGCCTGATTCAGAGGTGGATGCTGCGGTGTCCGCTCTTGCATCTGTTGGCGGATTTGAGTTAGTGATAATATGCAAATACAAGTTTCAGACTCCCTAATGCGTACTAGTAAATGCCTGAATGTGCAAGAACTTTCAGTATCTATCCACAATGTAACACCGCTGGAAATTATCCACAATGCTATCCTATTTTTGCAGTTAAATTAATTAAAATAAACTAGATCCACTCCAACTAGATTTATACTTTGGACAGTTTAATTTCCAAATTGATAAATTAAGGTTTTGATACAGATTTTTTCCTTGAAATATAAAGTTTATTATTTATTATTTGTATAATTGAATTATTTGTATTTTTTATGTATAGAAACTAAACAAATACCACTTCTAATTAACACTAAATAACACATATTATTAAATTATTATATTTCAATGGAACCATATTTTTCAGATTTCATGTCATAATACTGAAATCATGATCCAAGTGATAAACATAGGAACAAATTGTATTAAAAAATTTAGTGACAATCGTACAAGACAGATAACATTTTGGGGACTAATATACAATACAGAGGCCATTATAGTTACCTACATACAAGAGAGCATTCTAATGTAAAATAAACACTGCATGCAAGTGATAACCATGTAATACAGAAAGCATCATAGTAGTAACTAGTATAAAATGCAAAGTGCATTCCAGTGATTGCTATACATTACAGATAGCACCCCAATTATCATCATGCAATACATAGATCACATTAGGGTCATATATACAATACACTGAATATACAATACATAGAGCATCCCAGTGACTACCATGCAATATAGAGAGCATTCCAATGTCTTCCATACAAAACAAATAGCATCTTGGTGCCTGTTATAAAATACATTGAGCATTTGTGACTCCCATAAAATAACTAGAGTCTCTAGAATCTCAGTGATGCCTACACATTAAACAGAACAGTGACCATCATAAACTTCATAGAGCATCATGGGGACTGTCATACCATACAGTGAACATCCTAGTGACCACTGTACAATACAGATAACATTCTTGTGGCAATCATACAATAAACAAATCATCTAACAATAAATATATCTATAGCCAATGAAAAGTAATACAGTATATAGCTTTAAAACATAACATTTTAGACTAATATACTTTTATATACAATGTAATCACTGTAAAAATACACATAACATTATTAAATAATACTCATACTCTATATATAAGTTATAAATAATTAAATAACTATCACCAAAAATATACCATACTTACAGCCACGGGTATCCGAGTATAACTTCATGGGAAGTCTTGGGTATCATGAAGAAACTGATATGTTCAACATGGAGGTCTCCAACACGAACTAAAACAGGTTGAGTTCTCTTAGACACAGTTCCATTACAAAGAGATTTACCATCAATGGAGGTCCAGGAGACAGAATGATCCAAGGTGCTGCAGGGAATTTGTAATTTATCTGCCAACCGAGACGACATGAAATTCCCCGCTGCCCCGGAGTCCAAAAGGGCAGACACAAACACAGGGCTAGAATTAATGTCTAAGGCTATGCACAACACAGAGTCAATATGTTTAGAGGACGGAAGAATTGCTCCTAGCTGAGTGCACCCAGAATTAGCTAGAAACGGGACGCTCCCCGGCTTGCGGGTACAGGAAGCCACCAGCTGACCCGAGTCTCCACAGTATAGACAAAGGTTCTCTTTAAAGCATCTCTGTCATTCTTCATTAGAGAGATGGATATGATTCAGATGCCAAAGTCTGAAACTGAATGATGTACTGGCTGACAGGACGGGTCCCTTGTTTTAACTTCATAATACTGGAGGAAGCAGAGGAAGTTCTTCCAGGCTCGTCGAAAATCCTCCTGAATGTTGCTAGGAACTTTGGGTAATTGTCCAGATGTGGATCTGAATGCTCCCAGAGTGGAGAAACCCATTCTAGGGCGGAGCCGGATAACAAGGACACAATGTAAGCCACTTTGGTTCTAGGAGCAGGAAAATTAGAGGGTTGCAAAGTAAAGTGCACATCGCACTGATTGAGGAATCCATGACACAGTTTTGGAGTTCCATCAAACTTATCAGGTGTGGGAAGATGCAAACGAGGAGTAGATCCAGAGGAAGAAATCACAGGAATGGGGCTAGGAGTAGCTGCAAGCACACTAGGAGCCGTTGATGTAGCTTGTACAGTATCCAGATGGTGTGCAATGTCCTGCACAAATTGTGCCATCTGTCGCTGTATAGTCTCCACACTCTCCAAGCGAGTTGCTATGCTCTGAATTAAGTCCATGAACTGAGCCATTTGGTGCTGCATAGCTTCCAAGTTTTCCAAACGACTTGCAACACTTTGGAATAAATCCACACCAGACTCCTGTCCCCTGGCCGGATCCATGGGGCCAGTGCAAACTGTTATGTTCTGGGTTGTTTGTGGACCCGGGGTAGTAGCAGGAGCGATCACAGGAGCAGATTTAAAGGTAAATGTGGAACTTTTAATGATTGGCTTAACAGACATGGGAATGGCAAGAAATAGTCCAGGTATAGCACTAAAGTGCACTTAATAACTGTAGTGGAGTAAATGGGAGAATGTCCAGAAAGTGACAGGCAGGAACAGTCCAGTATGCAGGTATGGTGGGCTGTAACAAAATGCAGGTAGAGGTAACGAAGTCCAGCTGGGTGTAAATGGAGGTAAGGTGCAGGGAAACAGCAGGTTCAGGTTCTCAGGCAGGGGAAAAGGTAAATGGAGGGTGCAGGGTAAGTCTAGCTGACACAGGTGCTCAGGCAATAGGGAAGGAAATTGGAGGAGGCAGGGGAATCCAGCAGGGTTGGAGCAGGTCAGGTGAAGCAGGCTTAGGCAATGAAACCAGGTGAAAGCACAGGAACTCACTCTCTCAGCTCTCACTGAGAAACATGTTGCACTGGCAATGCAAGGGAGCTCTGAACTCCCTTAAATCCCCAGTTCTCAGCCGTGACTGGTCAGAGAGGAGCATGTGACACAACAGGATAGGGCAACTAAGTCACCTGACCGGAGACAAGATGGCGGCATCCAATGCCAGAACGGAACAGAAGCACCACCAGGCCTAACCAGACCAGTGACAGTATGCCCACACGGAACCACGCACAGCCAATGCTCCCCGCCAGGCACCAGTGCCACCGCCAGACGCCCCTCGCCATAGCGTCCTCACAGGTATTACCCGTCGACTACCATGCCGAGAAACCCTGGTCTTGACACTTTTCCTTTATAAAATATTGACATAATATTCAACATTGTATCTTGATGGGGTCATGACATGTCACAAACAAATTACATGCAGTGATATGAAACAGAAGGTAAGGATGGCCCTTATGAGCTCCAATATTCTTAGAGGTGGCTGCCAGTTGCCTGCGTTTGGACCATTTCTCTGACCAGTCGCAGCCACCAACATCACAGATTTTGCTAATTCCCTGCAATATGCATGAGGATTGAATCATTCCACTAAGATTTTCATGTGATCTTGTATCTACTTTTTATTGAATTTACTAAAACAACATTATGCAGGATTACCTAAAGCCAAAAGAGATTTAAGGTTATTTGCACTCAGTTGTAGATATTAATACCCAACCAATTGGGACCATTGTCTAACGTGATACAGAGCAACCCATTAAATGTAATAATGTGCAAAATAAACCTAGAAAAATGTAGTCTATTGTAGTTTTTTTTTCATCCAGTACTAATAATATTCCCTGTGGATGATGTAAATTGGCTATTCATGTGTGGATCTATCTTCATATTATGAAGAACTATTTCTATATACCTTTTCTTTTTTATTTCATTTTATTTGTCCTTTTATATATTCATTATTCTACTTTGGGAAGCAAAGTGGACTAAAGTATATCTTTGAAACATAATCACTTATATACTTGTGTTTTGCCATTCCCAAGATCCCTGCTGCAAACCATCATTATGCCTTGTTATACTCATGTGCACACTAATGAAAGGAGATTGCTTGCAGAAGATAATGATGTATTTAATTTAAAAGCTAATAATTTATATAAAGATCTTTACAATGACCGTATAGATTTGGAGGCTGCAATTGAAGATTTTGGCATATATCTGGAAAATGAAATTAAATGCTAAGATTGCCTACTGTGAAAAAATGCTTAGAAAGGAAATATTTCTAGAGGATTATGCCTCCTTAAGACACAGTTATGTCTAACTGGAATAAATAATTCACTAGAACAATGTTAATGTTTTTATTTGGCTTAAGCGCCCCCTTTTTTTAATGTATTTCTCTCTTTTTCTGGGAGATTTCAGCCACCCTGGCCAAGTTTACAGCTTAGTGCATTAGGTCTATAAAAAAATTACATTGCATAGACATTCATGATATATATTTATTAAAGGAAAATAGTTATACAGTATGTGTGTTTCCTCCAGCAATAGGGCTTTGCCATACACATTATTTGCATGTGCATTCCAGTGATTGCTATACATTACATATAGCACCCCAATTATCATCATGCAATACATAGATCACATTAGGGTCCTATATACAATCAGTGAAATACAGAACCTCGGGCAATAGCTCTGCTATAGCTGGCACTGAACCCAATCAACAATTAGATTTGCCCGGGCTATGCGTAGCATGGAGTGAAAGAAAATACCCAAATAGGTATATACAGGCGCTGGAATGAGCTGTTTATCTGCGTAGCATGGAGTGCCCTACTTGTTATGTATTATTGTGGTTAAAGATAATCATGCTTCCACTATCTCTGTATAGCAATAACAGGAGAAAAGGAATTGTTTGAAATCCAAATATATATATATATATATATATATATATATATATTTCTAACAATTCCATTGTTTTAAAATGCCAAGTGGAATAGAAAGCCCAATTTTGGACTTTCATTTATACTGTATATACTTTAACCAGCTTGCCAGGACACACCTGGGAATAGCCCTGAGACTGGCTCAGAAAAGTTGTAAACGCTTTGGGCCAGTGTTTGCACCTTTGCAAAACCACTATATGTGGGGAGATTGTAGAACCACTGCATGTGGGTAGATATAAAAGCAGTCAATATGCTCCCTGCATGACAAAAATAAAGTCTTTTGCACCCCTTGCTTTACAGAAATAGATGGTTACTGGAGCAAATTGCTCCCTTTTTGCTCCATTTTTTATTTGCTCCAAACTCTCAATCAGACCCTATGTATTCTATATTGGTTCGTTTTGCTCCTTTGGTGTCTTCTGTGTCTCTATTCAACTTTTATAACTGATTTATTTAAAAGGACTTTTCTACTTTAATTTTTTTAATTTGTATTAGCTATATGAAAAAATAAACAAATATCACCTGAAATGACATACAGGTTGAGTCTCCCATATCCATATGCTTAGGACCAGGGGTATTTTGGATAACGGAATATTCCGTATTTTGGAATATTTGCATATCATAATGAAATTGGGAATGGGACCCCAATATACACACAGAATGCATGAATGTGTTATATACAGCTTATACACACAGCCTGCAGGTAATTATTTACAATATTTTCAATAATTTTGTGGCTCAAGCAAAGTTTGTGTACAGAAATTAAATTAATTTATGTTTCATATACACCTTATACACACAGCCTGAAGGTAATTATTTACAATATTTTCAATAATTTTGTGGCTCAAGCAAAGTTTGTTTACAGAAATTAAATTAATTTATGTTTCATATACACCTTATACACACAGCCTGAAGGTAATTTTATACAATATATTTAATAATTTGTGCCTTAGACAAAGTTTGTATTCATTGAACCATCAAAAAACAAAGGTTTCATTATCTCAGTCTTGCCAAAATTATTCCGTATTTCGGAATTTTTGGATATGGGAGACTCAACCTGTATTAAAATATTGCTGCATTCTAGAAATGAGTGCATACAGTAGCTCTGACATCAGTCATTTGTTTTTACGGATGATATTATTAAATGAGTCTTTTCACTTTGTCATTGAAGTCTATAGTTTGTTGACTTTAATTTTTATTAAACTGACAACAAATAAATAAAGGGGACTGTTTCCTTTGACAAGCAAGTTACTTTTGTCCATTGAAATCAGCAATATTAATTTCCTTGCGTGAAACAATTCCCTAAACCCTGGAACTCGCTGAAATTAGTCCTCGTGCTTTCCAACAAATAATATAAAGTTGATTTTGAATGTACACACTTAGTTTACAAATGTTTTACATTTCCATATTGCATTGATTTAACGAAAGATGTGATATTTCTTAAAATATATTGCAAGAAAGTACCTAGATATGTGAATTATTTACTTACAGTTAAGGGGCCTATCCATTAGCAGATAAAATAATCAAAGTAAATGATATATCGTTCAATCGTTCATTAAATCTGCTAATGGATAGGCCCTGAACGATGACAGATGCGCACTCCCGCTGCTGATAAATCGCATCTACTGTATCATCTCTCCAACATGTTGGTCAATTATCGCATATAGCTGTACGATATTAGCAATATCGTGCAGTTTATATGCGGTAAACGACGAACGATGAAAGATATTAGCAGCAGCTACAGAGCGCTGCAGAGAAAAAAATCCACTCCCTGAATGATGTCATGCGATATCGTTCATCGTTTGTCATTTGCCAAAATCTGTCATGGACATGACAGATATCGTTCAGCACAGCCACTGGAAATTTCAGGGGATATATTTTGTCTTTCATCGCTCAGAAATACATCTGCTAATGGATAGGCCCCTTTAGAAACACTACAATTTATCCCCTGAACAGCTATGCAAGCTTGCTAAATGAATGTATCAGTCCTAAAAGACCTGAATTTACCTGTGTAATGATATAATTGAATTTCAAATTAAATAATATATGCATTGTTGCATTCACTTGTGCAATTAGAGTAAAAAGTCATTGAATTATCAGCAGGTACAAATGCAAATATTGTCAGCTAAATTAAACTCTGAAATACATCATGTGTAAATATGGATCATGAAAAGATAATTTTTTACAGATGCTACATAGAAATATATTATGTGAGCAAATGAAGTCAAGGTTTATTAATTATATAAACATTAGTAGTTATTATGGCAAAATGGAAGTTACTGTACTGTACCTTAATGGCATGATGGCAAAGCCATGACTAGTGCCAAGTGCTTCTGCACAAAGTGCAAAAGTGAGATGTAAGTTGCGTATTTTTTAAAAATTACAAAAATTATAACTTATATTATGTTAATTTGTTATTACTACTTTCAAGGATGAAGAGAAGAACGATGGCATAGGCATCATAATGGGGTTTGCAGGTGTGTGCCCACACCCTTAAGCAATCCCAAGTCGAATCTCAATGGCTATACTGGAATCAGGAGACACTGATGCCGGCTGTGTACCGGAGAGTGGGGCTGTACAGACAGTGACATGTTGGAGTACTCAAAGTCCATCGCTGCTATATTATCAGCCTGGCCCCCAGTAAGTATTAAGCAAGCTGTATTGGAAGGCAAGCAAAGTGGGGGTTTGGCTATATGGGGGCATGGTTATGTCATGTGCACCCCTCATCAAGACCCTCTGCACGCCTATGGAAGGTGGCACATATAAACTTTTCTACCACCTTTGGGAGATTGAAAGTGGAAATTATGGTGGGGATGACAGGGTTGAAGTCCAATCTGTAAATCCACTGCTCTATCTCAGCCTGATTGTGGGTAAACAAATGTGGCTATGCAGACTAATAACTTCACATGTTTCCTCACGGTCACACTAAGCCTAGATTATCTGAGAAGTTCTGGCTTTTTACATAGTCATGATATTCCTCTAGTCTGGGCATGTAACACCTGTTTTTGCAGGGCCATTGATTTTAGTGGAGCAAGACATTCCCTATTTTGGGGATTTTACATCAAGGACTGTTAGAAAATACTTATTGGTACACTTCAAGGTGGTTCTATTACTGTACTCAATATATTTATATAACTTGAAGCAGCTGATTAGAGGACTTTTGCAACATCTTGTACTGTAGCTTTGACAAGCTTTCTTGGGTTATGTGAGATGAGCATTATAGAATGAAAAGTGATTCCACTTTGAAAAACACAGTATTCTACAAAGCAGATACAAGCATGCTGCACTTAATAGAAGCCATGCTTTCCTTATTAAAACTAAATAGCACTTTGGGCCTGAATCAGAATTAGATGCTTGTGGACTACTACACCTGTATAGTAATGCAATGGCTGATGGGCATCCTATTGAGACGCCCACCGTCGGTGGCATGAATAAACCCATAGGCTACACCATCGGACATTACACCTGCATATAGCTAACACAGAATGTCTGTGGGTCTATGGCTACTGATGTCAGCTGAATTGTGTCTTTAGATGCAGCCCCTGACACCAACATGCCCCCGATATTACCGACACTGTTAGGCACACCCACAGTCACAGCCCAGGATCACCAATGAAACTTGCATGGATCTCCATGCAATTTTGATATGTGTCCCCCAGCAGTAACCATCAGGAAACATGCACAGTGTGTCTCTGAGGCATGTGCAGAAGTAAACCATCAGCCACTTGCTTCCAATGTTTTACTAGCATCCACCTCCAAATCAGGCCCTTTATCTCTGAAAACACTACATACAGAAACAGGACAGTGCTGAATCTGAAACTAAGGTAACATAGTGCAAAGATAAATGACATTGTGCTAGAATAAACTAGAATTTTCCCTCTAGCGCTATTGATATTGGTATAAAGTAATAATGACTTATATTAAATATAAAAACCATGGCAATTTGTTAAAGTCATTGTTTTAAAATATTTTTAATACACCTAAATATACTCATTTATAAACATTATTAAACACATCAATTCCTCTTCATAAAATGTAACAAAAATATCATAAAAGCAATTCATGGATGCAATTACTCACATACTATAATAGAGAGCTCATCCACTGTATGAGATGAAAATAGGCATGTATTTATTAGTCATAAAATCATGCTGCAGATTGATGCATAATAGAAGATCCTTGTTTATAAAAGGATTAGCAAAATAAACAAAGTATTAGCATGATTCAGATTTGTGAATAGAGTAAGATACAGCAGGTAACTGTGAACCTTTACAACTACAAACCATTTTTGTAATGCATGGGGTGCAAATTTGGGATGAGCACCGACCCCCGTGTTTTGTTTTTCTATCTGTATCACCTTCATGTTTTGGATCTGGATTTGGTTTTGTTAAAACCACCTTTGCGTGTTTTGGTTTTGGTTTTGGATCTGTATTATTTCTAAAAATTCATAAGAACAGCTGAAATCACAAAATTTGGGCCTGTTTCTGTTCCTACAGTATTATTAACCTCAATAAAATTTATTTCCAGCCATTTCCAGTAATTTTTCACCACCTCAAAGTTAACAATATTGATTTCATCCAGTTTAGGCCAAAAGGTTGTATTGAGCTAGCTGGCTGACTAAGCTAAGTGAGAGCAGTGGGTGGCACTAATATGTGGAAGTTCAGCTTCCAACATGGCACATCAAAAAACAAATGTTTTTTATTAATCAAGACTGAGGCCTGAGGGAGTTTTTAGTATGTATGTAGTTGAAGGCAGGAAAAGGAGGGGTTGATTCGTAGTAAATTTAATTTAAGTTTTGGATTCCGAAGCAAATTTATGAGAGTGGAAGGAGGGGAGTCATTTACAAAGTAATTTGACTCATTCACATCAGTCCTTGCCCCAGTTGAGCTCTTTGATGACTCCGCATTTTTTTTTAAATGAAAGGGGTATACGGGAAATGCTTTATGGGGCCATAAAAATTTCTTGACATTTTCAGCATTCAGCAACTGCATGTCGAAGACTTCAGCAACTGTGGCAGTTAAACTACCAACATGGCACATCTAGGAAAGAGAATGGTGCTGCAGTGGCAGACAGGATTTTGGTTTATTAAACTATAAAATTAAAAATGTCAGACAGAAATGCCCCAAACAGCACATAATGCAAAGAAAAGAGGCTCACAATGGAATTGTCCTTGGGCTCTCCAACCCACCCTTATGTTGTATATATGAAACAGGACATTCACAGTTTAACAAACCAACCACTCCAGCGACAGGGACTGCCACTTGTGGCTGAAATTATTGGTTTGTTTGGGCCCCCACAAAACAAGTTGCTAATGCGCAGTGGATATTGGTGGCAATGATCTCTACATACACAAAATGGCTTTAAAAAAAGGTAAGATCAGATATTGTAATCGTCATTGTCATCATCATACCCATCATTGTGTACATCCTCTTCTTCACACAATAATAATTTGTCCCTGCTGGAATCCACCATTACAGGCACCTATGTATTATTTTGACTTAATTGCTGGTAAAGGTCTTCCTCATGGAATTTGTAATTCATTTTGATGAACATCATCTTTTCCACATTTTTGGGGAAGTAAACTCCTACACCAATCACTGACAGGGGTCCCAGCTGCGCTGAAAACACTTTCAGAGTACACACTGTAGGGTGGGAAACTTAAGTAAAGCAAGTTACCAGTAGTGAAATGGATTGTTTGACATGCCTATTAGTTGCTATCTCTAAAATAATCATCAACCATTTTTTGAACGGTGACCATATCAGACAAAGTCACGGTAGACATGTCACTAATTGTAGGCAATTCTTTCAGACCTGACCAGATGTCTTAAGGTTTTGCTGACTGATCTACATCACCAACAGTGGGTCTCTTAGGAAAATTTAGTTTTTTCCTGGCAGCCACAGAAACTGAAGGAGGAGATGCTGCTGTGTCACATGCCACTTGAGCTGACAATTTTATTACCAACAGCTCTTTGCATCTCTTCAGATTTGTGTCCGTTGGAAAGAAAGACACAATGTATGACTTAAACCTAGGATCAAGTATGGTCGCCAAAATATAGTGATCTGATTACAAGAGATTGATGACCCTTGGATCCTGGTGAAGCAAATGAAGGGCTTGAGCTACAAGTCCAACATACTTAGCAGAATCGCTCAGTTTCAGCTCCTCCTTCAGTTTCTCCAGATGCTTTTGCAAAAGTCTGATTAGGGGAATGACCTGACTCAAACTGGCAGTGTCTGAACTAACCTCACATGTGGCAAGTTCAAATGGTTTGAGAACCTTGCACAACATGAATATTATTCTCCACTGCACTTGACTAAGGTGCATTCCCGCTCCTTTACCTACATCATAGGCTGTTGTGTAGCCTTGGATGGCCTTTTGCAGCTCCTCCATCTGCTGAAGCATACAGAAAGTAGAATTCCACCTAGTTATTACCTCTTGCTTCAGCTGATGTCAGGGCAAATTCAACAGTACTTGCTGGTGCTGCAATCTTTGACATACAGTTGTTGAATATCGAAAATGTCCCAAAATTTTTTGAGCTACTGAGATCATCTCCTGCAAGCCCCTATCATTTTTTAAACATTTTGCACCACCAAACTAATTGTATGAGCAAAACATGGGACATGTTTGAATTCGCCCAGATGTATATTACTAGCATTGTCAGAGATTACCGATCCCAAGGAGAGTCCAAGTGGGGTAAGCCATTTTGCAATGATTTCCCTGAGGTTCTCAGCGGTATGCCTCTTAGTGAAAACGGTGATACACAGAGTAGCCTACCTCTGAATGAGCTGCCATGTGTTAGATGATGCTGCTGATGTTGCTGTTTGCACTGTTGGAGGCAATATACCTACCCAGTGGGCTGTCACAGTCATGTAATCTTTAGTGTGCCCTGTCCTGCTTGTCCACATATCTGTGGTTAAGTGGACAGTGGGTACAATGGCATTTCGGAGGACACTAATAAGGTTTTTTTTAATGTCCTTGTACAGACTGGGTATTGCTGTTCTAGTGAAGTGGAATCTAGGGACATGGTAGTGGGTACACAGGGCTCTATTCAGAGGTGGCCATAGGGTCTACGACCGCATGGCCACCTCGATGTTTGTCTAGTGCGCATGCGCACGAGGGAGCCGGCTCCTTCGTGCGCATGCATGAGACCCGCTACGACCGACAGTGCTGGTCATAGCAGGTCTCTTTCCAAAGGGGGCGAGCTGTCGATGTTGATTGACAGCTCGCCCCGTTTGGAAGGCGGGCCGGGGGGGGTGGCAGCCCAAACGGAGGCGTTCCCATGGGAACGCCTGCCATTTGAGGGAGGCCCCACTGACATCACTAGTGATGTCAGTGGAGAGCTTCTGGCTCTGACAGAGCCAGAAGCTCTCCAGGGCTTACGACAAGTGAGACCCTACCCTAGGGTCTCATCGTAAGCCCCGATGGTCACGATGGTCAATGACCATCGCGACCATCACCCTAGCGGTCGTTACAGCTGTGGGTGTTAACCCACAGCCTAACGATTGAAACAGAGGCGGCCGGTCAGGATGCAAGCGGCCGCCCAGTTTCTGAGCGACCGCTTGCATCCTCCGACCGCCTCTGAATGAGGCCCACAGTACCTTGATTAACTGTCTAAAACCCACTGCATTAATGGTGGATACTGGTTGCATATCTAATACTAGCAAATCTGTTATGACTCAGTAATCCGCTGTGCAACTGGGTGATTGCTGTCATACTTGTTCCACCTTGCAAAGGATTGTTTGAAAGTCAATTGTTTTGTTAAACTACTAAAAGAAGTCTTCCTCCTGGTCCCCTTCAGGGATGAAGCTCCACTCACAGCAGCAGCAACAGGCATAGCGCACAAGGATCCTTCTGAGAAATCATGGATAGGAGAGGAGTCAGTCATTCTTATGAAATTGGATGCTGGACTACTTCCGATCATGATTGAGGATGTTGATGATGCAGGTGTTAGTGGTGGAGATTGCAGGCACTTGGATCTAACACAGAAAAGGGAGCTGCTAGGTGACACTGGACTGATTGTTACATTTTTAGCCAAAGTTTCTGAATTTTGCAAACACTTTTGATGAATGTGCTTGAAGTGATGTAACAGAGTGGAGGTTCCTAGCTGGTTAACTTCCTCATCTCTACTCACTCTTGCTTTGCAAAGGGTACAGATGGCTTGAAAATTGTCCGGATTTGGGTGGAAATAATTCCACACATGAGAGGTGGAATTTTTTGTTGTTTGGCCCGGCATGACAATGGGCTTATTCATACCATGAGCAACAACTGTTGTCTTATTTACACAAACAACATCCACGACATCAATATCCTCACCATCAACATCGTCATCATTTAGCTAGTGCCAACTACAGAAATATCCTCCTTGTCCTCCATATCAACAAACTTACACTGCAGTCTGACTGGCAGTGTCACCGAACAATAATAGTGTAGCTAGCACACACAAACAAGAAAAAAAATATCTATTTTTTTTTTTTTTGTGCAATGCTAATTTTATTTAACTATTATTTTTTTTACACTGGGGAAGAGCACCCCTGGATGAACAACACAGCAGCTTTATGGACAACACAGCACCCCTGCGGAGTGTGGACGGATCACCTGTAGAGTCACAGATATGTGGATGATAAATTGCTCTGGCCAGCAGTGACACCGAACAATAATAGCATAGGTACAGCAGCACACACACACACACAAAAAAAATCTAAACAGATCTTTTTTTTTGTGTGGAATCATTTTATTTAACTTTTATTTATTTAATACTGGAGAAGAGCACACCTGGATGAGGCAGCAGCCCCTTGATGAACAACACAGCACCCATTTATGGACAACAAAGCACCCCTGCGTAGTGCGGACGGACCACCAGCAGAGTCACAAATACTGTACGTGGATGATAAACTGTGGTCTGGACGGCAGTATCACCAAACAATAATAGCATAGCTACTAGCTACAGTAGCACACACACAAAAAAAATCAAGACAGATTTTTTTTTAGTGGAATGATAATTTTATTTAACTTTTATTTTTTTGTAACACTGGGGAAGAGCACCCCTGGATTGACAGAGCACCCCTTTATGTACTGCAGCCCTAGCCCCTTGATGGACAGGACAACACAGCAACCCCAGCCCTCCTTTATGTACTGCAGCCCCAGCCCCTTATGGACAACACAGCCGAATCCCTTTATGTACTGCAGTCCCAGCCCGACAACACTGCACCCTTGAACAACAGCAACACAGACCCCCAGCCCGACAACACTGCACCCTTGAACAAAAGCAGCACAGACCCCCAGCCCGACAATACTGCACCCTTGTACAACAGCAGTACAGACCCCCAGCCCAACAACACTGCACCCTTGAACAACAGCAGTACAGACCCCCAACCCGACAACACTGCACCTTTGAACAACTTCAGCACAGACCCCCAGCCCGACAACACTGCACCCTTGAACTACAGCATTACAGACCCCCAGTCTGACAACACTGCACCCTTGAACAAAAGCAGCACAGACCCCCAGTCCGACAACACTGCACCTTTGAACAACAGCAGCACAGGCCCCCAGCCCAACAACACTGCACCCTTGAACAAAAGCATCAGACCCCCAGCCCGATAACACTGCACCCTTGAACAACAGCAGTACAGACCCCCAGCCCGGCAACACTGCACCCTTGAACAAAAGCAGCACAGACCCCCAGCCCGACAACACTGCACCTTTGAACAACAGCAGTACAGACCCCCAGCCCGACAACACTGCACCCTTGAACAAAAGCAGCACAGACCCCCAGTCCGACAACACTGCACCCTTGAACTACTGCAGTACAGACCCCCAGTCTGACAACACTGCACCCTTGAACAAAAGCAGCACAGACCCCCAGTCCGACAACACTGCACCTTTGAACAACAGCAGCACAGGCCCCCAGCCCGACAACACTGCACCCTTGAACAAAAGCATCAGACCCCCAGCCCGATAACACTGCACCCTTGAACAACAGCAGTACAGACCCCCAGCCTGACAACACTGCACCTTTGAACAACAGCAGCACAGACCCCCAGTCCGACAACACTGCCCCCTTGAACAACAGCAGCACAGACATAGCACATCTGTTCTGCACACTTGCCACAGCCTGAGTGAAAATGACGCCGAACACAGGGGACCTTTATAGAATCCAAACCCATGTGAATCTGACAGCAGGAGGATGATATTTTGCCTCGTTTTCGGATCCAAGTCAGGCGGGGAAACCCGCTCATCTCCGAGTCAGGCGGGAGAACCGGACCCGCTCATCTCTAGTGCAAATAGATACTTTTTTTATATGCTGGGTAAATACTGACTGCTGTTGCATTTAACCCACAAATGCTGGACAGCTTTATTTTTGCAATTTAGATTTCAGTTTGGACACATCCCTCCCAAATCTAACTTTCTCTGCAGATTTTCCATCTGCACCACTTGCAGTGAAGCATGGTTTTACCAAGGTGCACAGTTACTTGCTCTATCTTACTCTATTGCCAAATTTGAATCAGGCCCTATGTCCCTTATGGGAAGCAATCGGGAAGCCGACTGCCTAAATACTGGCAGCCGGCTTCCCGACTGTCATATCCCGGCAAGGGTGAAATGAAGTTAGGGTTAGGCACCCCTAATGAGGGTTAGTGTTAGGGGGGTTAGGTTAGGTTAGTAGATACTTACCTATCCACGATCGATTTCCAGCGCTGTCGGGCTTCCGCTGCTTCGAGCTCTGCTCTTGTCGGGCTGCCGCTGATGGGAATCATACCCATTCCGTCCCTTATACGGTCACAAATTTAATTTGCTGATGAGTCCATTTAATTCCCACATTTTAAATGTGCATATAAATGGAAAGATTAAAAGTACAGTAGTACTACAGTATGCTGAATTGAGGATTGTCCTTGATGATGTAATGCTTCTTTATCAGTGGATCCATCTATATGTACATCATGTCAAAGGGCCTTTCTCACATCCGTAATACCTCGCAGTCCTGTGTACACATCGGTAACATCGGAGAACATCGGCATGTCACGTATAACTACAGCAGGTTTGACGTATCTCAGAAATTGCAAGTCACGTCGCACGCAGTGAGTATTCAAGCTGCGTAGGCAATCACAGTGGCTAATTTATGCATGCTCATACAACAGCGTTCAAACAGACAGGCACGCCTGCGTTTCTGCAACCACTCCCCCATCACCAACTGAAAACGCTCACAGCCTATCACTCACTCTGCGATGGATTCTTGTCTGCATGCGTAATCTCAGTGTGATCGCCGAGCAGTGCGGTGCATATGCATGCACAGTACGCAACAATGTGCCAATCTGCATACGCGGTTGCAATTACAATCCATTCTGAATCAGGCCCTAAGTGCGGTATATTGGATATGAGACAATCCAGAAATCTGTTTGAGCACACCTGGCACATCTGAGACTAACTGCAGATCACCACCAAGCTGAATCTAAACTCCAATCAAGATAAAGGATAGATAGATAGAAAATCAACAAATGGATGGTCAATTTATGAGCTGGAAGTCATTTAATTACACAATACACTTTAAAAAGGAAAAGCAACCATCTTTTTTTTAAGTGTTAGTCATCTTTGCTTTTTATTATAATTTTTATGTACTGTGTTATTATAATTATAATTAATTATAATTTGTATTAAACTGTAGCAAACTTATATAATAATCCATTTAGCAAATATGAGAAAGGAGTTACTATTGTAATTTTTTCATATGTATTGAAATATTTTGCTCAGTACTACTAAGCTGAGCACTGAAATTATTTGCTGTCCATAACATTTGAAATATTTATCATATTGTATTAATTATTCAGTAAATCTATTAACCATCCATTTCAAAAAAAATAAGAAAGACAAAAAAGTAATCATTTTTTGTAACAGAAATTCAAACACACAGAAACCTTCACCTATAATAACTGTCAGAAGCACTTTGTAACACAATAATGAGGACATAAATTACATGAACTTTGTGGTCAAAGAAAAGGATAATTTGTAATTGTAATCTACTATATATAATAATATCGACAGCTGATAAAAATTAAATAATCAGATTGGCAGTTATTGACAGTTAAGGTGGGTACACACTAGACGATAAGTCGTCTGACCAATGTACATATTGGGTACATTGTCTAGTGTGTAACCATGATATGCACCCTCCCCTACTGCAGGGCCAATGTGGAATGCTGCTAACAATGTCATGCTGGAGAATGCAGAACGTCACATACCTCCCCCACATCGGACCTGGCATTGGCAAGTGTGTATGCATTTGCCTCATGCCGGGTCCTGTTGCGGGAGATATCCGGCTGGGTACACATTGGCTGATATGTATCCAGCTTTAGTCTAGACTCTAACTCCTCCCACCAATGTCAGTAATATAACTTCCAGAGATTTCCGGTATAACACATTTACAGTTGTCTCCAAACACTTCTGTTATTTCCTATACTTACTGACCACATTTATTTATTTATTAGCAGTTTCTTATATAGCGCAGCATAATCTGTTGTGCTTTACAATTGGAAACATAAATAGAACAAAACTGGGTAATTACACACAGATATATAGGTAGGAAGGCCCTGTTCATACGCTTACAATCTATAGACCACATACAACCTCTTGATAAGAACAAGACACCTGATAATCACCCAATAACAACATCACATTATCCACAACAAAAAATGTAAGCCAGTATAGAAGAAAGGAAAAAAAGTCACACAGGGTTGCACCAAAGCCCACATACAGAAAGAAATAAAACATCTTGGAAAAATCTCATAACAGAGACAAAATACCTAGATAATAAGTAGAAAGAGGGACACTTTATTTTTCTTTCTAATTATCTTGGCAAACTTACTTTATACAGGGTATCTGCTGACTTTAATCCAGACCTCTCCCACTTGACGGACGATCAGCTGCAGCCTCATATCCATCACTTGTAACCACTGGTCATGAACACACACTTGCTGGTGTGCTGGTGCGTCTCCAGTAGATTGGTTCATTCGTGCTAGCAGCTTGATGGTGGAAGAGTCTCCAGTGTATCTGCAGGACTTTCGGTATGGTTTGCTGTAAGTACTGTGCAGCTTACATGTCGGAAATTGACTGTTCCATTCTATGCTGCTTATTAACATCAGGTCATTTAGTGTAGTCTGTTGTGGATTCACTTTCAATATCTTACATTTTGCAGAATAATTACAGTCTCTATTGCTGGACATCAGCTTACATCTTTAGTTTTATATGTTTTAATTTGATTCATTGATGAGCAGTATCCAGCAGAAGTCCGCATGTCTTCCAAAATAGAGCCTGCAGGGCAAGGTTTTTATATGTCGCGCGCAAACTTTGGATCCAGCCACTCTCACGTCCCTATGCTCATTCCGCGCAAGGTTTTTTAATTTGGATAACGCTCAAATCGGGAGCACGCACTGCAAAAACATGGCGTGTGTTACACAGGAATATTAAACAGACAATATTTCTAAAATTCCTGCAGCCAATTGAATATGCCCCATTGTGTATTTTTTATATATATGTGTATTACATATTTATAACTTGTATTATTCTTTAATATTTGTGTTGTGCTGGTTTTCTTTCTTGCAGTAACAACCATTTATATTTCATTACTGCCAGTGCCATAGTAATAGTCTTCATGAGAAAGAAAAAAACAGTATGTAGAGGTGAAAAAGCGAGGATATCCCAAAAAGTGCAATAGTAAAGATGAAAATAAAAAAGGTAATTCTAAGGATAATCTATATAATAGAATCACATACTGATAAGAGAAATAGACAGTTGAGGAGCAAGAGAGAGATTAAGAGATTAACCTTCTGTTTGTTCCATATGTGTGATGTTATACAAATGCCGTTAATGCTGCTAATTACATTGTTAACTATACTAGTAATATCGTATATCCATGGGAGAGTAATGCTACTTATGTTGCTAATAATATATTGTTAAATGCTGCCAATACCATTAATGGCATGATATGACTTAGGTGCATTCTGCAGTTGTAAATTCAGTGAGCATGTGTGGGTTTTTTTTGACGCTAGAAGTGAAGGTTGATAGTTTTGTTATTTCTGGTTGCTTAGCAACCGGTTGGATAGCGTAGGTACCCATAGTTATTAATAATAGTGCTTCTCTGTTATAGATACACTGCCCAATATTTGCACATTAGTGGTGTTTATATCTCATGATTTTTAATGTGTATTATGTGTATGATATTTGTTTACACAATGCTCTGCAATGCCACCTCCGGCTATTTTCCTTGGTATTCCCAGTACTGGGCGGCCTGACCAGCTGTTCCTGCCGGGCGGATGATTGACAGCCGCGGTCCTGCGACATCACTTCCAGTACGGCAGAACTCTTTTCTGTTCCCCACAGCATGTGGATGGATGCTTGGGTTCCCTTTCCTGGGTGGTGGCCGCAGATGGTCAATTGAGAACAGGTGGGTTTGATTATATCTGTGGGCATCCATTATATAAAGCCTGTTTGTGTGTCCAGATTCGATGGCTGACCATTGATAAAGGTGGACTAAGACCGAAACGACTTCCGGGGAGGTCGGGGGCTATGGCTGAAATTTCTTAAACATGATGCTGATAAGTATTGCCTTACCCTGATGTTGGCTTTATGGATGGCTTATTTTGATGTGGAAATAAACATTAGTGATATTTTTCCATACAATTGGTGGTGTGCTGGGCTGCTGCTGTATGGTTCTACTGGCTACTTCAAGGTGGACATGATATTAACTCTTTGACCTGGCACCCTTTTCTACACGGTGGGTGTGTGCAATTCATGACTACATTATATATATATATATATATATATATATATAAAACAACAAAGCGAGTGGCACTCATTGCAATAATGTAAACAGGAGACCAGTTACGCCAACGTTTCAATGTCTTTGTCCAAACATTTTCCTCAGGGCATACAAAATTGTGCAAACACACTAACCTAAATACCCCCTCCGGTCCATCCGTGGCACCGCATGCACATGCAATCAGGCGCGTAGAAATGACATCACTAGAAGCGCCGGCATCCGCGTCATGGAGGGGCCGGACCATGTGACCTCTACCAACCAATGAAAAAAAACAATAAGGTAACACAGCAACAGGACATCAATAATACAATCGCAAAAAACAGCAAGACAATGATGGCATACATATCTATCAATCAGATTTAAATACATGAAAATAATACCTATTAGAGACATTATGGACTAAAGTCGCTTGCTCACTAGTACCCAAAAATAGATTAATCTGTAAAACATAACAATAAAGAAATACAAAGCAAGACAAATCATCTTAATAAAGAATATTATGCAGAAATCACTATAAATGATGCTGTACTATATAAAAAAAAGGGATTTATTTTAAACACAAAAAAATATAATTCTGTATACGAAGCCTTACAACGGGACCCTACTCCAATTTTTAAAAAAGAATTGGATAACATTCTTGCCAACGCTGTAAGTAACTCTATCATTCCTAAGAAATTGGCGGAGATGTTGATTTGCAAATTCCCGATGGTTCCGGTATTATATACAATTCCAAAGTTACATAAAGATCCTGTGGTTCCACCAGGTCGTCCGATCATATCGGCAAGAAATTCACTATACTATTTGGTTTCGCAATACCTAGACGTCCTCTTGCAGCCAGTGGTTCAAAACCAACCCACAGTACTCAAGGATACTACATCTTTTATTCTTAGACTGCAAGATGTTACACCTCTAATCGGGAGCTATGCACTTTGTACAGTAGACGTTATTAGTCTCTACACCAGCATCCCACATGAGAGGGGGCTGAATGGTATTCGTAGAATATTGACCAACAACTCATATTATACAGGTCCGGACATCGACTTCGTATTGACATTGTTAGAATTGACACACATGGAATTATTTTGTGTTTGATAAGAAATTCTTTATTCAAAAAACTGGGTGTGCGATGGGGTGCAGCTCCGTCCTTCGCCAATTTATTTATGGTGGAGGTGGAGAGGGATCTGTTTTTCCATGACCCTATCTTTTCTCACTATATAGTGGGTTACGGCCGCTATATAGATGATATTTTTTTCTTGTGGTCAGGGGGGGAGAATGATTTCATCAACATGATGGATAACATCAACCTGATGGATCCAGCCATCAAATTTACTTATCAGTTCAACTAGGATAAGATCCATTTTTTGGACGTGGCTGTCTCTCTCAATGAGAAGAATCAATTACAGACATCAGTCTATAAAAAGGAAACAGACAGGAACACTTTGTTACTATCAGATAGTGCACACCCTCCGGCGCTTAAACGTGGTCTACCGTTCTCTCAATTTTTGAGAGTGTTTCGTATATGCAGTGACCCTATTGATGCCAGGCAACAAATAGATATCATGCTGCTCTATTTCTTAGCCAGGGGATACTCACCACGCCTGCTGAAAAAAGCCAAAGAAAGGGTGTTAGCCTTATCGCGTGTAGATTGTTTAAGATCAACCAAAAAGGCAAACAATAACAGTAAGATTATATGGACTTTGGATTATTCACCATCTAATCAGATGTTGATGAGAGATGCCAAACAATGTTGGCCAATGGTGGCTAATGATCCATTGCTCCCTGCGCTGAAAAATTAATCCATAATGCCCGCATACAGACGTGGAAAGAACATCAAAGACTGGGTGGTGCATAACGATATCTCATGATTCAGAGAACCCCATTCTCCCCACTTTTTGACTCGTAAACCCGGTAATTACAAATGCTTGGGCTGCATTACTTGCAGTTCCCTTGAAATAGGAGACACGTTTGCACATCCACATACGGGCAAGAGATTGAAAATTAAATTTCCTCTAACATGTTCCAGTAAATTTGTGGTTTACTTTATTAGATGTCCATGTGGACTTTTTTATGTGGGCAAAACAACACGCCAATTCAAGGAACGAATAGCATTACACAGATCAGCAATTAGAGCGGCTATAGATGGGAAGGATTCTGATCAGCCAGTAGCTCATCATTTTCAGGACTACAAGCATGGATTATCAACAATTAAATATAAGATGATTGATCAAATCCAAGTACCACAGCGAGGTGGTGATCGTGGACGTCTATTATTACAGCGAGAGACAAGATGGATCTACACATTAAATACGGTCCAACCCTATGGATTGAATGAGCAACTTTCTTTTTCCTGTTTTGTATGAATATGGTATTGAGTAGTTTAGATTTTTATATCTATTATCATAGGTTCCTGTGATTAATAATGCGTTCAGTAAGGTAATTTATTCACTTGATGTGGTTGTACATTAGCAACAGTAATCTATCGCATACACTGCTCTAGTTTTCATGTTTAAGTCTGTTTTTTCTGTCTGTATTTTGGTATACAGTATATATAGGTTAGAACAGTGTCCATTGCTAATTACCATGGATGGAGTTGTAATTATTCAGTTGCATACTAGCAACATTAATTTAGCGCATACACTGCTCTAGTTTTCATGTTCAAGGCTGTTTTTTCTGTCTGTGTTTTTTTGTATACAGTATATATAGGTTAGAATGGTGTCCATTGCTAATTACCATGGAAGGAGTTGTAATCACTTAGTATAGATGGAGACTGGTACATGATTGCGTTACGGATACAGATTTTACAGTCAGATACTAGATAGTTGTATTATATCACCATATCAGTTATCAATGAATGAGCTTCTAGATGGATGTAATTAATAATATGGATAGAATGTATTATTGGATTAATAGATAGAAATAATCTCATGCCATTAGTAGAGCATTTAGCAATGTAATTGTTTGTTTTTAGTAACCAAGGTGATGGGTCACGTGATTGGCAGGCTTCCCTGGGACCTATGGAGACGCTGCCAGCTGGCGTCGCGGGCTGATGACGTCATCGGGTTCACAGGGAGCCGCGCCGACGGAGGTTTGCACGATGGGTGTTTTGTCTATAAAGGTATGTACCCTGTTCTTGTTTTTTATGTGTCTTGATAAAAGAGCAACGCTCTGAAATGTTGACAAGTAATTACGCAGTTGAAGTGTCTGCTTTATTTGGATATAACAAGCCTGAGTGCCGTCCTATTCCTGTATATATCTTTATTGTTACCGGGGAAGGGCACTTGGCAACGCTGTGGAATTTGTCTGTGGAGTGCCGAACATATGCAATTCATATATATATATATATATATATATATATATATATATATCTATCTCCAAATGATGGCACTCCCATCTACGGTTGTTAAATTGCCAGGGTGCTCAACATCTATATAGAAATAGCTTCATATATCCCCTGTCGTGGCACTCATCTGGACTGAAAAAAAAAAACTCCTCTAGTACTTGCTCCAATGTTGCGGATTTTACTCCATTGGCAAGGAACAGATATAAATGCATGACATACATACATATAATCTCTTACCTATATAGTGCATACAGACATGGTCCTGCCTCACGCTGCTCGTCCAGTCTAGTGTCCGCATCACCGCACTTCCGGTTTCCCGTCACTTCCGGTTTCACCAGCCAGAAGCGCGTCAGCCAGTATGCTAACTCCGTGACCCTGGAGACAGCGTCATTGGAGGACCAACACCATTCCCCCCTGCCGTGTAATGAAAACACATCATTACATATAAAAAACAATGTGTGACAACACCACATTGCAGCAAAGGTGCAATACAACTTTGAATATTAATTAAATTGGAGAAATTTCCAGCACTTAAGGGGGATTTGTTGCAATATTAGCTGATGGTAAAACACAACCTTCTGGTTACTCTTCAAATCACCCTTTGTTTATGTTTGGGATATTACTCATAAAGTAAAAGCCATTTGGCAGCCCAATTTTCTTATACCTGAATATTTTATTCTTGGTATATCAACAAAGGTAAAAATATATAAAACAAATTACAATACAAGTCAATACATAGATAGCATAAAACAACTTTTTGTAAACCTGCCCCATTACAGAAGGTTAGGTGTCATTTGCCACCTACGATACCTGTGACATTTGAGTAAAATACAGACTTTTTTACACCATACACTCCATCTTTTTTCGTTCATCAACAGTAATAGCAAGAGTTATCATATTTTAGTTCTAGAGGCGAAACTTGCAATCCCCGATTTCTAGGGGAACCTGACATGTTTTTAGCACAAGTTCCCAACACATATGTTTGCTCAGAAGTTCAATGGTGCGACTGATGTGTGACTAATGCTGTGCATGTGTACAAAGCAGTGGATTGGAGACACTGCCAGTAGGCATCTCTGTACGAAAGCCCGGCGGCTACAGCATAGCATATTTTTTTGTATTTTCTCAGTATCGCTGCGTACAAATATGTAGCTGCAACTGGATTAGATATGAATAAAACCTTGATTTCTTAAATTTGTGGTATGAAATTTGAAGCTCCTCTTCACAAAAAATATTTGAAATACTATTATGTTTAAATCTTGTTTTTTATTATTTTTTCTACATTCAGAATTTTAGTACATTCACAATTAAAAACCATTTACTTCCATATTAGTTCCATATGCAGCTCGACCATGAACACCCTAACTTGATGAAGACAATCACGGACAAAACATGGTTTTCAGATTTAGTTAGAATATTTTAATTCAGTATTTCCTACATTCAAGTTATTTTTGTGAATTGTTGTACAAACTCAATTACGATAAGCGCTATACTAGTATCTCTAATCAACAACATAAGAAAAATGAACCTTGGAGCTAGAGGATACTATAGTATGGATTAATCTTAAATCAGTTGTTGTTGGTAGTCTATGCAGAAAATAAAATTAAAGGATGCAAAATATAAATATGTTGCTTTTATTAAGATTTACATGATAATATATTAAGACAAAAAAACAGCAAAACATGCATTAAAGAATATACATGTCTTACATTTGTATTTGAATTACCAACAAATGTTTCTCTCAACGGCAGTATTTTAGCACCAGCTGCGGTGTAATTGTGAACAAGTGCATAATCTGCCCAATTAAAACCTCACTGTTGCTGGCAGGATGTATTCTCAAAACAAGACAGATATGTGATGAAAATTTTATCTGTCTTCGTTCAGCTCAGTTTAAACTTCCATTGCTATTGATTTTCCTGCATGATGCCAAAAACTTTAAGGTATTAATAATGATTGTCATTTTTTCAATGATATGATGGTTTTTGATAACTGGTTGAGTTTTTTCCAGAAGTATAAGGTAAATAAGTTCACTTATTTTATGCTATTCATTTTAAAAACTTAATTTGAATAAGGGGATTATGTACCCCATACTGTGATATGTAGGGATATTAGAAATTACAGAGTTGCTCCTTGTCCATATAAAAACATGAATCTCAGAACACTGAATTGATTTTCATTATGCTTTTTTTTTTTGAGATGAGACTGTAATATTCCTTTTAGTATATTAACTAGTTTTATGACAAATTAAGTTAAATATTTTAATACAGTATTTTAGCATATTACTGTTTTTCTTATTCATATTATATTAAAATATATAGAACAGGTTATCCAGACATTAGATAGATAGTAAAAAGGTCGACTGTTTCTAGATAGACAACGGATGTTAGACATTCAATATGTTGACAGGGACAAAAGGTCGACACAAAAAAGGTACAACATGGAAGAATGCCGTCAGGTACAAATTGTCGACATGGTCAAAAGGTCGCCGTGAAAATGGTAAACACATAAATGGTCAATGTATGTTTTTTTATGGTTAGGTTTAGGCACTTACAGGAGGGTTACGGTTAGGCACTTACCCCGACAGTTAGGATCAAGTACCTACCCCAACAGTTAGGGATAGGCACCAGGAGGGAGGGTTAGTGTTAGGCACCAAGTGGGTGGTAATAGTAAGGGTTAGGGTGAAGAGTAGGGTTAGAAAAAAAATGTGTTGACCATTTCTGTCTTGACCATCTTCAAGTAGACCTTTCACCATGTTGACCACTCGTAATGGTTGACCTTCTTCCATGTCGACCTTTACTGTGTAAACCTTATGCCCCTGTCGACCTTTTGTCCCTGTCGACCTATTGACTGTTTAACATCTGGTGTCTATCTAGACACTGTCAACCTTTTTACTGTCTATCTTTTATACAGTAACCATTGCACAGCTGTTAGTCAGTATACTATGTTACTTTGCTCAACTTTAAAAAAATGAATATATGCCTTTTACATGGATCTTTATACAGTATAAGTGCTTTGGTGTTACAGGATCCACTATTTTAATTGATTATCACATGACTACATGAATCCATCTTGTCTTTGGGCTTGATTCAGAGATGGGCACAATGCCTTTGTTTTTGCAAATGGGCTAAGTTTGCATGCATCGAAGTCACACTCCACATGTGATGCGATGGTCTTACGATGGCGGTTGCACAGAGGATTTATTCGCAAAGTGATTGACAGTCAGCTACCATTTGTGGGATGTAATGGGGGGGGGGGTGGTGAATGAATTGCAGGAATGTCAAGACCATTTTGTGGGCATGTTACTGCGATCCCCTATGCAGTTGTTAAGGCTCTGGCTTGTAAGTTTCAACAGCCACTCTGCATGACCATAGGGTTACTCAGAACTTTGTTAATCAACTGATCTGTATTCGATGCTGCTTCTTATATGTAAGCACTTTGATTTGTGAAAATGACAGTGGGCATCTCAGTACCAATTCCTATGGCTGCGACATTTGCATAATTTTGCACAGTCTTTGAGTAAACAGATGCAGTCGCAATAGGATTTGCATTCATCTCTAAATCGGAGATGTGCATAGTTAGGTAATATGCACCCTGTGTGCGTTAGTTATCTGTGATTTAGTTACCTTATCATAATATATGTTAATGGTATAAAGAGCCTGATGCTGTGTAGCATTATATACATAATCATAGAGGTGTTGATCCAGAGTTACAAGCAAGTCCATTCATTTTGTGAAAAGTTCTTTCTATTTTTTTAGTACTGCACATGCTCCTCAGCCCAGTATACTGTATGCATCTATGGGTGATCCAGTGTTGTATGTATCTCAGTCACATCTTCACCTCTGGCTGAATGGCCATTGCATGGGTTAATCTATGAAAGGGCAATTTAGGGATAGGCCAGGGCTGCAACTAGGGGGGCTGAAGATGCACGTACACCAGGTGCTTCGCTGCACCCACCGTCAGTGTCCTCCAGCCCGGCTCCGCAAGGGAGCTCCAAGCCGGACGCCCGCTGAGATTTTATTACCAGCGGGTGCCCGGCTCCTTCACTGCAGCACCATGGTAGCCGGAGGCTGGAGTTCTCTCTTGAACTCCAGCTTCCTGCTCTCCCCAGGGGCATTACTATGGTGGCATTACCATATGTGCACTACTACAGGGGCATTACAATATGGGCACTACGACAGTGGCATTACCTCAGGGGGCATTACTATAGGTGCACTGCTGTAGGGGGCATTACTATGGGGGAATTACCAGGGGGTCGCCAAATTGCTGTCTTGCCCCGGGTGACAAAAATCCTGTATTCGGCCCTGGATAGGCACTAGGGGAGGGATAAGGTTAGGATTCAAGGGTTAGGTTTAGCAATGCTTACCACAGTTGTGCAGGATCCACCAGAAGTTATCAGGACATCACTTGTGGATCAAGAAGCACCACTAGTGCCACCATACCAGGTAAGTCCCAATAGATCACCATGGATGTTTTGTTGACATACTAATCACGTAATTTCATCAGTATTGACATTATGTCGATGTAGTCAATGTCAACACTGCGAGCCTGTTGCCATGATGAATGTTGACAAAATATAGAACACTCTTTTAAATATGATTGTAACTTGTTACAAAAATGAGCTGTATACATCTGAAACGTATTAAATACTGATTTGTATTAAGGCTGTATATTTACAGTATATAATGTGATAGAGATGCTATTGTCATGGGCTGCACAGCATTTATTGGTTATTAGTTATTTCAAGATATTGCAAGATGCATATGAATTATATATGTGGAATTATGCAAAATGGAGAATGTTTTAGGAAAATACATTTGCAAAATAGTCCTGATATCTAGCATGATGGAATGTAACAAAATATGATATTAAGCCTGACTAATGCTGTTGAGGAATTTCCCATCCCTGTGACGAACCTATTTTTATATATTTGCCATCATCATATTCCAACATCAACATTAGTCATTGGTTATGAAGTACCCACATCAATTATTTTTTTATTCCAGAAAATTACAATTGTCATAAAAAAAATTAGTCCTTTTGCTCCTTTAACATATGAAATACAAGTTAACCAAAATGCTAAAAAAGTGTTATTTATTGAAATTTCAAGAAAATTTGATTTATTTTTTTTGTACATAAACACCACAAATAAATATTTGGGTGTGGATTAACAGATTGACAGTAAAAAGGTAGACAATATCTAGATAGACACCAGATGTTAAACAGGCAATAGGTCGACTGGGGCAAAATGTCGATACACTAAAGGTAGACATGTAAGAAGGTTAACAGGTACGAATGGTCAATAGGGTCAAAAGGTCGACAATTAAAATGGTCGACACAAAAATGGTAGCCACATGATTTTTTTTTTTTTTAGCCCTAATCTTCACCCTATCCCTAACCCTCACCTTGGTGCCTAACCCTAACCCTCCCTCCTGGTGCCTAACCCTAACCCTCCCTCCTGGTGCCTAACCCTAACTGTTTGGGTAGGTGCCTGACCCAAACCATCCCTTCTGGTGCCTAACCCTAACCCTCCCTATTGGTGCCTAACCCTAACCATCGGAGTAAGTGCCTAACTGTTGGGGTAAGGGCCTAAACATCAGGTTAAGTGCATAACCCTAACTCTCCAGTAAATCCCTAACCCTAACCCTAACAAAAAACAATGTGTTGACCATTTTCAAGTCGACCATTTGTACCTGTTGACTTTCTTACATGTCTACCTGTAGTGTGTAGACTTTTTGTCCCAGTCGACCTATTGCCTGTCTAACATCTTGTGTCTTTCTAGACATTGTCAAGCATTTTACTGTCTATCTACAGTACAGTCCAGAACCCGAATAGTTTGCAGTACTATTTTTCTTTTGCTAATTTTCGTAATCTGTATATAAATGCTCATTGCAGTTCCCAGATAATAACTACTAAAGGGGCACACAATTTGAAAGAGGGGTGCTCCCACATGCATTTAGGCCAGTAATGGGGAGATAAGTATTTCTAAGTATCTATGGAAAATTAAATTTTTCTGTGGTGCAGTGTGATGTTATCTATGCTGCCATGTGGCTGCATCATGTGAAACAGGGAACTCTCCTCTTTGTGACCTTATGTGTACAGGTGCAACTATGTTTTTCTTTGGTCACCGGTCACCGCAGTTTTAAGGTGTTACAGTATGTGGATGTCTACAGCAAATGGGTTAATATTGGAAAACCAAAATGGTGGTGTTACTCAATAGGCTGCATTCAAATCACATCTCCTCTGACCCTTTCCTTTTAAACCACCTTTACATTCATTTATCCCCATAGGCATAGGTATTACACACCCTCTATAGTCACTTGCTTGAGCTGTGATGTAACTGCAAGTAGCACTGCCTGTCACCTTCTAATCAATATGGAGAACTTTGCACTGATTGGTACAGCCTGTATTGTTTAGGGGATGAGTACGGGATGCCGGTGCTCGTGATCCCGGTGTTCAAATTCCAGATGCCGGCATCCCGACAGGGTTAGAATACCGACACCTGTCGGTAGGTATCCTAGCCCTCCCCCTCTCCCTACCCTAACCCGAACCCTCCCTCCCCAGTGTCAGAACCTAACCTCTCCCCCTAGTGGCTAAACCTAACCTCCCCCTCCCTGCACCCTAAACATAACCCTCCCCCCTAGTGCCTAACCCTAACCCTCCCCCTAGTGCCTAATCATAACTCCCAGGCCTAAACCTCTCCCCAACCCTGCTACATACTTCGGGATGCAGACGGTCAGGATGCTGCTGCTGGGATTCTGACCGTGTTGGAATTTCGGCATCCCCTGTGCTGGGATAATGAACGTATACCTTGTTTAGTAGTGGTCAGACAACAAGGGCATCAATACAATTATGAATAAATATACATTTAATATGCTTAGATTTAGGAGACCAAGGGTCTCATTCAGACCCGCTCGCGAGCGCTGTACGCTCGCAATCGGGTCGATGTTACCCAAATGCGCATGCACACGATGGAGGCGCCTCCGTCGTGCGCATGCGCGAGACCCGGCGAGCGACGGGGAAGCCGTCACTCGGGGTCTCGCACCAAAGGGGGCGTGCTGTCGATGGTGAGTGACAGCATGCCCCCTTTTGGTGGGCGTGCCGGGGGCGTGGCTGCCCAGACGGAGGCATTCCCATGGGAATGCCTACCGTCTGGGTCCGGCCCCACTGACATCACCACTGGGCTTGCGGCAGCGAGACCCTACCGCAGGGTCTCATCGCGAGCCCGATGGTCGCGATGGTCTTGACCATCACGACCATCTTTTTGGCCGCTCGCATAAGCTGTGGGTGGTCACCCACAGCTATGCGAGCGGCCAGGAGGCCGCTCCATTTGAAGCTAGGCCAGCCCTGATTCAGAGCGAGCGCTCTAGTCAGAGCGTCTGGCTCTGAATCAGGCCCCAAGTCTATTAATGTTTTTAAGTAAATTAACAGTGTCAAAGACTTTTGAATGTGAAGAATTAAGTTATTTCTACCAAAGCGCTTGCTCCATTATCATACAAAATGATCCTTATGATAGGCATGGGGACATGTTGAACCCTTTGGTCATGAAGGGGTTAAGAATATGAATTGAAATCAAGTGACTGGCTGCTTAAAGTGGGAATGTACTCAAGTAAATATTGCAATGATTGATTTAAATAATCTTGAGCCTTTTAAGAAGCATTTAAACATTATGCTCTAATTTCCTTTTGTTTTGTGGTGGAAATAATTATAGTTTTTTTTTCAAATTCATGTCTATCAGTATTAAGTCTGTGTTTCAATACTACTAATTGCAGATACTGTAAATAAATACTGTAGCATGTGTCATTGCAATGTCTAGCATGTAATTACATAAACCAATATATTTTATAATATCCGAATGTAAGAGAGACATATGGAGTTCATTTGATATTGTTATACATCTATGACAGGCAATAAAGGGCTCAGATTTTTTCATGACATAAGATTAGGAATAATTCTGCAAAATGAAAGCTCAACTTCTTTACCTGCTATTATTTTATAGATTATAGATGTGCTGTTTGGTTTTCCTGAAATACGAACAAACCCGAACTTAAGGGTTATGAGTAGATTTGAGTCCAGGCTCAGTTCTGTAGTCAGGTCGGAGCTCGGATTTAAAAACTGAACTTGGATTTTGGATTGCATGTAAACAGGTCCAAATTACATGATTTTAGCTTTTTTATAAATTTTTTTATTGATTTTCAACAACTTTTTTAGCGATTTTTAAGGAATCCAAAACCGAACCAAAACACATTGATGAATTAGAACCAAAACCAAAACAAAAGGGTCCGCGCACATCTCTAATATAAATATAAAGTACACATGCTGTCTGGTTGCATTTCTATTTGTACATATGTACAGTATACTAAATGGCCATTACTATATAAGCATGCAGTCACACCCACCCAGTTCCTGCTGCCAGGGAGGAACTGGGGCTGCTAAGCTTTGCCTCTCCCCAAAAGGGATCGTGGCCTCACATTACATGGGCCACACCCCCGTATTTCAGTATCACCGGCCAAGCAGAGCACCGGGAGGCGGAGCTGCATGGTCGCGGTTAGACGCTGGACTGACCCATATGGACTTCGGCCCTTCTGCCATCTGCCCATCTGGCCCTGCTTGCTGCCATAGAGGTGCATCTCTGGAGTCTAGGGAGAATATATGTACTGAAGGTCGATTTTAAATGCTTTTGATCAATTTAAAATCGATCAACATCGATGTTGTGTTTCTGGGGCTAAATCAATCATTTACATTACTAATACTTAAAAAAATGTCTATTAGTAAATGTGTGATTTAACCTTAGAAACACAACATTGATGTTGACCGATTTTGATGAATTTTCATTGATTTTAAATTGATTCAAATCAACCTTTAGTAAATATACCTCTGGTTATTAAGTGGTTATGTTTTGGATGAAATTCCAATAACCAAACTGGGAACATCGGGAGGTATGTGCAACTGAAAAAATTACAATGGATCATTGCAACACATATGTTTGTATATCTGCATTTGGTTCTGGATGAAGGAGTGATTTGTCTTAAGGTGCATACACACGTAGCAATTTTGTAACGAACGATTTTCTGTCAGATTATCTGTCAGATTTTCCCTTGAAAAAGTGAACGATTTTTTGAAGTGTAATGAACGATTTTTACAACGATGAATGAAAAATGTTCCTTCCCTTGATGAAAATCGTTATGTTGGACAGTCTGAAATGGACAATGAACTTCAAACTACAAACGGGAGCACGCTTGAACGATTATCGTTCATCGTTATAACTCAGAAACTGAACGATTTTTTGAACGATTGAACGATAATGATGTCGTTAACGATAAATCGTTCAAAAAATCTTTACGTGTGTATGCACCGTTGGTATTAATTTTTTGTTCTGGTATCTTTTCTGTTTATATGCTTGCATTCTTCCTCAGTCTCAAGCTAATAGGAATAGGAAAAGAAAGACACTGAATAAAACAGGCTGTTAACGAAAAAAATCACAAGGCAACAGATAAAACAAAATAAAAAAAAGTGTAGTTGGCAATTGTTTTATTGCCATTTTATTTATAGTTCACAACAGTGCAAAAATGATGGAAAGTGCTTTTGTGTTCTGGATAATCTGGCAATACAACTGCAATATTTAACGATGGTACAGTGCATTCGGTATGATTTACCGCTGTTGGCAATGCGACGGCCGGCTTCCTGAACGTATACCGGTAGAGTATCTTGCAGTTAGTTTACTACTCCGATAAACATTGTATGACTCGGTATATTTTATAGTATTTCCTCAGAACTAGCAATTTAAAAAAAATTGGTGCATTAACTGATAAATGGTAAATTTAAACATTGTCCACATGGCACAAATGGGCAGTGTGTGTCATCCTGTTTGGAAATGTCAGCAATACATCTTTGCTATGTATTTCCTAGAATTTGAAGGCAAATAAGACACATTTGGTCTATCTATCCTGCCCATTTTTCATCCCTGATAACCTGTTTGACACTACTTTTGTTTATACCAATAATCTTTTAACCTTTTCCCAATCAACGTTCCGCAAGTGGAACATCGTCTTCGTGAAGCTGTAAGTGTTGAAATATTTGTTTAAGCCGCTGGACATTTGAAATACGTAGTGTAGAAGGCATGTTGTAACATATAGTAAATTACTATTGAGTAATGTTGTGTAGTTTTCAATCAGCTGCTTGTTGAAATATCATAAAAACGTGCAAATAGTAGCATTTGATTTTAGTTCCAACTGTGCATGTGATATTGAAATTGGTGCCCCTTGCCTGTGATAGTTTTATTGTGTAGTGCTTGTCACGCATTTGTATGTATAAAACATTAGTATTCCACCTGTATATCATTAAATGCCAATGTTTCACATGTGGAATATTGGCAGATCAGAGTACTAAACGTTTATTTTCTGTTTCTAGGAATTTGCTCATTTGTTAATTTCATGTTGTTTCAGCTCTGCTCCGAGATTGCATTGCCACTGGGACCTATTAAATTTCTGGCCTGGACAGTACTAGGCTCATCTTAAGTCACTGCCCGGTATATGACCTGTGACTGTGAGCCTGGTATGTGACCTTATTTATAGTATTCAACCCCCTGGATGCAGGAAGCAGCAGTCTGTACTGCAAAGCAAAGAGCTGTGTGTCCTGCTGCTGAGGAAGAGTGACAGGTGAAGGCAGGAATGTACTATATAACAATTTATGTTATTATTTCTCTTTGCGCTGTTTAAGACCTCCTCACACGAGATAGAAACTATCTCCCTTTCTGGGTAGGGGTCCCTGTACTTTAATACATATGCTTTCCTATTCTGTCTCCCTGTCCATGCAAACATGAGAGATCTGCCTCTCATTCTCTGGCTGTAGATGTTCTCTATACATACTGTCACAGAGAACCTGTAGATAAATATCTATCTACCAATATGCAACCATTAACTTCTTTCTAATCTGTGGAGAGACAATAGCAGCTTCAAGCATCAAATAACAGGGTCACATTCAAAAAATGTGGGATCCTACTTTTCATGGGACCCTCTCCGCATGCCCCTTAAATGCCTCTCAGACTGTACCACATACCATTTATGTGCTATCAGGCCCCATTTATGTGCTATCACGCCCCACCACATGCCCCTTATGCACCATCAAACCCTTCCACATCCCCTATCATGCCATCAGTCCTCTTCACATGCCCCTTATCTGCCATGAGACCCTTCCACATATCTTTATGTGCCATCAGTCCTTTCCACATTGCAGCTTTCCTTGAATAATATAGCTTGAATAGTTTGGAATATTGCTCTATGTGGGTGACAGGCTGAGCATTAGCAAGATTATAAGATTTGTTTTTTTTTGGTCAATAAAAGTATAAATTATAATGGACATAGCTGGATTGTGAGGGAGGGGGAAGCCCTCCAAATATTCTCACACAGGGCCAGTCCTGATCCTTGTCATGTCTAAATAAAAATGTGCAAACTCACGCAAATGTCACTCATGCAAGTGGAACATACTGTATGTATATCTTCCTTTCTATATAACATTGCAGTTATAATGCAATGGGGGTATAGTGCTCTAGAATAGATAAATGTAATGCCCTTAGTAGCTCCACATAAAAAGAGGTATCCCTGTCTCTATCAAAGTACAGTAACATGTGAGTGTGGTGCGCTCTGGGGCAATTTTATCAATGGTCTGTTGTATACAGGGTGGTATACACCCTCTGTTCTATTCTGCATGATAGTGTATAAATTGAAATACTGTATTTGTAATGGTAATATATGTATTGTTTTCAATATTAGTCAACTGCTAGGTCCCGACTTGTAATCTGTAGGAAGAGTGTTCTGGTAAGGTTCTAATGCGTGAACAATAGTCCCAATTCACCATAGTGAATGGATGTTGTTAGAAATTGCTTATTAAATTCTGTATTGTGGGTGTTTATAGGAAGTCCCAAAAAATATGTATATGCTGTAAATATATATTTTGCACGGTTTACCTGTAGAATAGGTGTTCTTGTAACTGGAGTGGTGCAGTTGCCCTCTTCACCTCAAACACAATATTACAGTAGTATTCACAGAATCAGGAACTATGGCAGGACACTAGTACGCAGCGTGGGTAAGAGGTGTAGTACTTACCCGGATAGATGAGTATCATTCTTTTTCTGGTCCTGTCAGTCCCAGTGCTTCAGGAGGTGGTGCTGAGGGTTAGTGCAAGTTTTATAGTTTACTGCTGTTGCCAAATGTAATTATGACTTTACACCCGTGTCTGGTATAACACAGTTTTATTAGTAAAACAAATACCTAGGCATATGTGTTGTGTCTCATACACAGCTATGCACAAACAATATAACTTTATGTACACTCTGGCTGGCCACATCTCTGGTGACTGTTCATGTCCATTTAGCTCACTGCCACTTCAATATTTAATGCACTCCTGGATTGTATTCCCCTAGTGGAGCCTTCATGCCCCAGTCCGACACTGCACATATATACTTTATACATCCGTATATATCTGCCATTTACACCCTTCTGGGAAGCAGCAGGGCAAGGGAGAGGCGGGATGGTCTAATGTATACCAACAGGGCCGCCATCAGGGGGGGACTTCCGGGACTTTAGTCCCGGGCCCGGACACTCATGGGGCCCGCCCGCTACCACCCCCCTGGCTCCCGGTGAAAAACAGATACAACTGACAGGCCAGTGACTGGCCCGGCGGGGGCCCCGCTGCCACAAGCGCACTGTGTCTGCCTGTGCCCACTACTGTCTCCCCGGCTGGGACCCGCCGCCGCACAATAGAGTAAGTGACTCATGAGTCACATTTCACAGAGCCGTCCTCCCGCTCCGCCTCTTGGCTATAGCATTGGTCAGGGACGGCGTTCCCTCAGTAAAGTTTTTTTTATTAGACTGCAGAAGCCAGCGCGTCGTGACATCATGACGTCACACCGCACTGCTGAATGACAGAGGACCAGGCAGCGGGCGGGTGATGTGAGGAGTTGCCAGAAGCAGACTGACAGTCAGACAGACAGAAGAAGGAAGAAGCAAACTAGCAAGCAAGCAAGCGAGGTAAGTTAAGTGTATCACTCACTCACTTACTATTTGTCTTTTCTTCCAGAGTCCCAGACCCAGGCTATTGATTCAGTATTGATTTCAGGTTGTCCCTGCTCCTGGTGCTCCATGAAATTCTCCCCATGCTGCCAGGCTATTTTTAATTTACTTTGCTGGAATATATATAGTATTCTGAAAAAAATATTAAGAATAACTGGTTTGTTATATTGCTAAAACCTGCAGATACATCATATATCCAAAGGTAGGATATCTGCAGAAAGTTTATGTATATTTTTTTTAAATGTTATATTTTCCTTACCAGTTGATTATGGATTATATTATATGTACTGTTGATTTTGAACTAGATATGCGGAGTGTGAAGAGTAGCTCAGCTGCACTTCTCCCACATACATAAAAACAGGAGACACACTATAGGCTCGATTCAATTCAAAGCAAATTGAATAACGTTGGGAAGGAGCTCCCGTAGCTATTCAACTCTGCGCACAGTTACTTCGGGGAATGCCCGTTCTCCCACCCCTCACGCCTTAAACAGGGTGTTTAGTCGCGAGAACGGGCATTCTCCGACTAAACTTCCCGGCACAATGCTGTTTCTGCCACGCTAAGGGCAGAAAACAGCATCGCGCCTGGACTTTTATCGGATTTCTGTAAGAAGAAATCCTTAGTCGGGCTTAGCAGAGCGCTGAATTAAATAGCTGCAGGAGCTCATTCCCAGCGCTATTCAATTTGCATTGAATTGAATTGAGCCCTATATGCTGGAACTTCCAGGAATTTACTGAATAGGCACAAACCATGATAGGAGGGATTACAAATATTCCAGGTCTCCTGACAATAATAATAGGAATTTTAGTATGTGAATTTTAGATATTTTCACGATGCTCATATATTAGTACCGACACGAATAATACATCAAACTTAGGGTTACTGGTAATTTGAACTATACAATGTGGGGTACAATATCTGTTGTAGGAGCCGTGAGTATTATTTAAGGGATATTATCCATGATTTTATACGTAATATTGTTATATGTATATATTATGTAGTGTATCACATTTTGAGGGTGACATTTATTTTATTCATCACAATAATGGTTATGTTTTAGTTTTTTTTTCATAATTCATATAAAAGAGTGCACCAGAAAGCGAGCGTTTTATTTTGCCGGACCGGTGGTGGGGTCCCTCACATTTTTTGTTTAGTTATTTTTGAGAATAAGGTAGCGGGGGTTGTGGGGGGGCCCTGCCGATTTTGCCAGTCCCGGGCCCCACAATCTCTGATGGCAGCCCTGTATACCAAGTACAGGAAAGATGTATTTACACAAATGCGGCTCATGCACACATATAAGACTGACACAAGGGGTACCTTTTGCACCTGAAACAGGTAGAAATACACACCAATGATGATGACTTATAGTAAATCAAGCAGTATGCTGCCAATGCAGAAGTGTACACATTAAGATGTGTAGGCTCTGTATATAGTAGGACATACACTATTTTTTCTTTCTCTTCTTTTTAGATTCATTTCTGCCTTTTTGCCAACAGCACTGCATCAGCCCCATAGTCTCCATATGTAAACAGAGGGATTGATGCAGAGATGAACATATGCCAGTTTGCATATCATATCATGCATGAATTGGCTTTAAGCATGCTTTATACACTATGAGCCTGATGCTGAGTTTTTGTGAAACTGTACAAGGACAGCATTGACAGTGACACACCCTTACTGAACTTCGCCTACACCGTGTTACAGCCCAGTTATGCCTATTCAGTTGAAAGTGTAGATGCGATCAGAATACATACAGCTTTGCATTTCATGTACTTGCGTATGTTTGGTTCCAGCGAGTGCGCGGTGCAGCAAATAAATTACACGATGTGCTCCATAAACAAGAGTTTGGTCAATTTGGTATCAGACCCTATTTGGCTAACTCTAAGTCTTCTTAAATAGGACTTCTTAGATCCTTAACTACTCAGTAGTTTATATTTTAGTGTTCTTAATATATTAATATTAGGGGTGTGCACCGGCCACTTTTTCGTGTTTTGTGTTTTGGTTTTGGATCTGGATCTTTCTCCGTGTTTTGGATCTGGACTGGTTTTGCCAAAACCACCCTTCCGTGTTTTGGGTTCTGGGTTTTGTGTTTTGGATCTGTATTTTTTTGAAAAAAAGCATAAAAACAGCTAAAATCACAGAATGTGTTGGTTTTTCTGCTCCTATGCTATTATTAACCTCAATAACCTTAATTTCCACTAATTTCCAGTCTATTCTGAACACCTCACACCTCACAATAGTGTTTTTATGTCCAAAAGGCTGCACCGAGGTAGCTGGATGACTATGCTAAGCGACACGAGTGGGCGGCACAAACACGTGACCCATCTAGGAGTGACACTGCAGTGGCAGACAGGATGGCAGTTTGAAAACCTAGGCCCCAAACTGTACATAATGCAAAGAAAAAAAAGAGGTGCAAGATGGAATTGTCCTTGGGCCCTCCCACCCACCCTTATGTTGTATAAACAGGACATGCACACTTTAACAAAGCAATCATTTCAGCGCCAGGGTCTGCAACACGACTGTGGCTGAAATGATTGGTTCGTTTGGGCCCCCACAAAACAAGCTGGCAATTAATCTGTCCCTGCACAAACTGGCTCTATGGAGGCAAGATGTCATCCTCATCCTCCTCATCCACCGATTCCTCACCCTCTTCAGTGTTGTGTACATCCTCATCCTCACAGAGTATTAACTCGTCCCCACTGGAATCCACCACCACAGGTCCCTCTGTATGTTCTGGAGGCTGGTCTCCCTGGAAGAGTTGATAATTAATTTTGATGAACATCATCTTCTCCACATTTTGTGGAAGCAACCTCCTACGCCTTTCGCTGACAAGGTTCCCGGCTGCACTAAACACTCTTTCGGAGTACACACTGGAGGGGGGGCAACTCAGGTAAAATAGAGCCAGTTTGTACAGGGGCCTCCAAATTGCCTCTTTTTCCTGCCAGTACAGGTATGGACTGTCTGACATGCCTACTTGGATGCTGTCACCGATGTAATCCTCCACCATTCTGTCAATGGTGACAGTATCATATGTAGTGACAGTAGACATGTCAGAAATTGTTGCCAGGTCCTTCAGTCCAGACCAGATGTCCAAATTTGGTCCTGCCTGCCCTGTCCTGGATACCTAAGTTATTTCCTGGCAGCCCCAGTTGCGGGAGAAAATGAAGAAGGAGCTGTTGACGTGTCACATTCCGCTTCAGCTGACAGTGTGTTCACCAGCAGGTCTTTGCACCTCTGCAGGCTTGTGTCGGCCGGAAAGAGAGACACCACATAGGCTTTAAACCTAGGATCGAGCACGGTGGCCAAAATGTAGTGGTCTGATTTCAACAGATTGACCACCCTGGAATCCTGGCAAAGCGAATGAAGGGCTTCATCCACAAGTCCCACATGCCGAGCGGAATCGCTCCGTCTTAGCTCCTCCTTCACTTTCTCCAGCTGCTTCTGCAAAAGCCTGATGAGGGGAATGACCTGACTCAAGCTGGCAGTGTCTGAACTGACTTCACGTGTGGTAAGTTCGAAGGGCTGGAGAACCTTGCACAACACGAAAATCATTCTCCACTGCGCTTGAGTCAGGTGCATACCCCCTCCTTCGCCTATGTCATAGGTGGATGTATAGGCTTGTATGGCCTTTTGCTGCTCCTCCATCCACTGAAGCATATAGAGGGTTGAGTTCCACCACGTCACAACCTCTTGCTTCAGGTGATGGCGGGGCAGGTTCAAGAGTGTTTGCTGGCGCTCCAGTCTTCGGCACGCAGTCGCTGAATGGCGAAAGTGGCCAGAAATTTTTCAGGCCACCCAAAGCGTCTCCTGCACGCCCCTGTCGCTTTTCAGAAAATTCTGCACCACCAAGTTTATTGTGTGAGCAAAACATGGGACGTGCTGGAATTTGCCCAGATGTAATGCCCGCACAATATTGGTGGCGTTGTCAGATATCACAAATCCCCAGGAGAGTCTAAGTGGGGTAAGCCACTGGGCGATGATTTCCCTCAGTTTCTCTAAGAGGTTGTCGGTGGTGTGCCTCTTACTGAAACCGGTGATACACAGCGTAGCCTGCTTTGGAACGAGCTGGCATTTCTGAGATACTGCTACTGGTGACGCTGCTGCTGTTGCTGCGTAAGGTGATACATCTACCCAGTGGGCTGTCACAGTCATATAGTCCTTAGTCTGCCCTGTTCCACTTGTCCACATGTCCGTGGTTAAGTGGACATTGGGTACAATGGCATTTTTCAGGACACTGAGGACACTTTTTCTGATGGTTCTGTACAGTCTCGGTATTGCCTGCCTAGTGAAGTGGAATCTAGACGGGATTTGGAACCGGGGACACACTACCTCCATCAATTGCCTAAATCCCACTGCACTAATGGTGGATACCGGACGCACGTCTAACACCAACATAGCAGTCAAGGCCTCAGTTATACGTTTTGCTTCAGGATGACTGCTGTCGTACTTCATCCTCCTTGCTAGGGACTGTTGGAGGGTCAATTGGATACAACAGGACAACGGGATTTAGGTGTCCCTGGACTGCTTACGGTCTTAGCCAAAGTTTCTGAACTTGACAGTAACTTTTTATGAACGCGCTGCAGGTGCCGTATAAGGAATGATGTTCCTAGGTGGTTGACGTCCCTACCCCTACTTATTTCACCTTTACATATGGTACATATGGCAAGACAGTTGTTGTCCGGATTTGGATAGAAATATTGCCAGACCAAAGAGGTGGAATGTTTGGTCTTCTGCCCAGACATGACCGTGATGGGCTTTTTCATCCCACGGACAACAACTGTCTCCCCCGGAGCCTGATTTAAACAAACCACATCACCACCAGAATCCTCCTCGCCAACTTCCTCCTCAGCGCCAGCTACACCAGTATCCTCATCCTGTTGTACTTCAACAGTGACATCTTCAATTTGCATATCAGCAAGTGGACTGTGGGTGCTCCTTTCAGCACTTGCAGGGGGCGTGCAAATGGTGGAAAGAGCCACCTCTTCCCGTCCAGTGCTGGGAAGGTCAGGCATCGCAACCACCACCACACTTGGACTCTCCTTGGGGATTTGTGATATCTTCTTAGAAAGCACAGTTCTTCGCTGTGCTTTTGCAGCTTAACTCTTTTGATTTTTTTAGTGGGAGGAGGGCTTCCATCGTCATGTGAAGCTGAACCACTAGTCATGAACATACTAGGGATCGACCTTAGCCGTTCCTTGCCACTCCGTGTTGTAAATGGCATATTGGCAAGTTTACATTTCTCTTCAGATGATTTAAATGTTTTTTTCAATGTCATTTTCCTGAACTTTGTCATTTGGGATTGTATGTGCCCTCTACTATGACATTGGGCATCGGCCTTAGCAGACGACGTTGATGGCATGTTATCGTCTATGTCATGACTAGTGGCAGCAGCTTCAGCACTAGGAGGAAGTGGTTCTTGATCTTTCTCTATTTTATTTTTATCGTAGAAAGTTTGGTTTTCCATTTATGTTATATCGATTTGATATATACGTGCGGCTAAACACAGAAAATATTTTTTTATTTTTGCTGGAGAGTAGTGCACTTTGTGGGTTACACCACCCTTAAAGAAATGAGCCAGCCGGCCCTTTACTTATGGGACACAGGCGCACGCTTGGCGCTGCTCCTTTGTTGATGCACGTGCGGCTACTGCGCACACAATTCACAAACACAGAAAATATTTTTTTTTTTGGTTTGGAGTGTACTTTGGGGTTACAGCACCCTTTAACGGTCAAGCCAGCCGGCCCTTTACTTATGACACAGGCGCACGCTTGGCACTACTTTGTTGATGCACGTGCGGCTACTGCGCACACAATTCACAAACACAGAAAATAATTTTTTTTTTGGTTTGGACTGGAGTGTACTTTGGGGGTTACAGCACCCTTTAACGGTCAAGCCAGCTGGCCCTTTACTTATGACACAGGCGCACGCTTGGCACTACTTTGTTGATGCACGTGCGGCTACTGCGCACACAATTCACAAACACACAAAAAATATTATTTTTTTAGCACTTGGGGGGAGCACCCCTGATGAACAGAGCACACCCTGGACAACACTACAGCACCCCTTTAGGACTGGGACACTGCACAGGACTTTGGAGTGGACACAGCCCCTATGGAGAACTGACTGCACAACACAGTCCAGCCAGCCCCTATGGACTTTGAAGTAGTGGACACAGCCCCTATTAACAACAGCAGCACAGCACAACACAGCAGCCCCTATGGACTTTGAAGTAGTGGACACAGCCCCTATGGACAACAGCAGCGCAGCACAGCACAGCACAGCACAGCACAACACTACTCTACACTACACTACACTACACAGCCCAGCCAGCCCTAACTCCCACCCTCCCAAGTCGAGCCTGATTCGGATCTGCCTCGGATCAGGGGAGCTCGGGGGGGTTCAGATTTCAGAAATCCGAACCCGCTCACCCCTAATTAATATATTACATTTTTGGCTTTTGAAGCCCTATCCAACATTACTGCTCATGTTTGTGATGACAGCAAACAAAGGGCCTGATTCAGATTTGGGAATAGAGTAAGAAAGAGCAAGTACCTGTGCATCTTGGTAAAACCATGTTGCACTGCAGGTGGGGCAGATGTAAGATGTACAGAGAGAGTTATATGTGGGAGGAGAGTGTCTAAATTGACATCTAAATTACAGTGTAAAAATAAAGCTCTCCAGCATTTGTGGGCTTAATGCAAAAGCAGCCAGTATTTACCCTACTTGCAAAAAATTTATGTATTTGCACCCCTTGCATTGCAACATGGTTTGTCCAGGTACACAGGGCCTGATTTGCAGCTAATGCGATCGCAGCTGTGATTTCATATGAAACACAGCTGTGAAAATATGTTAATAGTTTCAAAGATCACCCGACCATGAGTGACGTTCTTACATGCATACAACGTCACTTACCTGCGAAAATATCGGTAACATTGACACATAGTGAGCAGCCATCTCGCCCTTGCGGCAGGTCTTACCAACCGCAGACTTGGCATATTTCCTGACACGCAGAGGGTTCTCATGCAGTGCAGGAGATCACAAGGGCTAATTTATGTACTCCCATGCAATGGCTTTCAAATGGAGAGACATGCCTGCGTTCTTCTGACCACCCCACCGTTACCACCCCCAAACGCTGACTACCTGTCACTCTTTTGTGAGTGGATCCTCTGTGTGTCCGTAATCGCAAAACGGTTGTTGCACACGCGCAGTGCAACATTCACGAATGTGCACTGGCAAACAATTGCTTCAATGTGTGACCGTAATTGCCATTGTGTTTATCTCTGGATCAGGCCCACAGTTCCTTGCTCTATCTTACTCTAGGCCTGATTCAGCATTGCACGTATCAGGAATCTGTGTGTGCGCAGGATCTGTTCTACGTATGTGCACAATGGGTCAGTGATGTGCGGTCAAGTGAGGCAGAGCCTTTCCTGTCATACTTAGGTATACTCCAGAGTTTTCACTATAAAAATTATAATAAAAATGTAAAGAAAATATTATAAATATATTCATTGTATTATTCTAATCATTTTTATAGTCAAAACTCTGGAGTAAAAAGTGAATGGTAGGTGAGGCACTGCCTCCTCTGTCTACCTTTTCCGTACATCCCTGATCAAAACTCACCAAAGTTCCAGCACTATATACTGCTGCACCTTTGTATAATGCCCACATGAACCTTTGGGTTCATATATGCACAATATCTGTAAATCTGGCTCTGATACTAGCCAGTACCTCCACAGCCATTTACTCAACCACACGACACTTGAACGCAGGGGCGTATCTATAATGGGTGCAGTGTGTGCAGGGCACATGGGCCCCCGGGTCCAGGGGAGCCCCACACCGCACACCCTGCACCCATATTATTTTAAACTTACCTGTCCGTGGTCCCACGTCGGGTGTCAGCACTGCTCAGAATACCGGAAAATGGCCGCTGCGGCCAATTTTCCGGTCTTCTGCGCATGCAACACTCTAGTCTACTAAGGCTCCAGTCACGTCAGTCGGCTGCCCGCCACTGGGGAGAGATGAGGGGGCCCTGCACGGGGAGTGCACATGGGCCCCCTCCTCTCTGAAGATGCCTCTGCTTGAATGGGTCCTGTGTGATTGCATGCAGGTCCCCGTATGGCTTGGTGTGATTGACAGGCAGAGGCATTTACGGGTTGGTGCGGTGGTGAGGAGGGCAACCGTTCCCGGAAACAGACGGCGTATAGCCCCCATTTTCCGGGAATGGTAAGGCCAGGATCTGTGTCCACGGATGCAGTCAGTGTCAGACTGGGACAAGAAGGGCCCATCGGGGTAATGCAGTTCTAGGGGCCCATGCTTAAGGGGAGTGGTCTTCCACCAGTGGGGGTGTGGCCAGCCACCACAGATTAATAGCTCACAATTAGACAAATCTTGGTGTAGTTACTATTGAAGGGAACCAAGCCCCCATGTTGATCAGTGGTCCTGCACCACCTCGTGACTGACCATCTAGTAGAGTAACAATCTATATTTTGAGGTCTGGAACCTGACACCTAGAGGAGTAGGGTGGGCCCACAGTCAGTGGGGCCCACCGGGGATTTCCTCTGTACCCCTGTGGGCCAGTCCAACCCTGTATGCAGTTTCCTAGATTTGCAAGCTGGTGAGCCTGCATAAGCTGAGGCTTACTCAGCTGGCCGGTGCTGATGGTCGTGATGGTTATCCCAGCCAGCGACGTTGGTTACAGTGCTGGGATCGCAAATGCAGCAGGGGGTGTCAGACACCTCCTGCTGCATTCGATTATATTTGCAAGGACGGAATTGCAAAGCTGCTTGTGTACGGCTCTGCAATTCCATCCCCTGCTGAATCAGCACTTCTGTTCTCAAATCTGAATCAGACACAAAGAATGATGAAAGTGTAGTTCAGGCAAAGAATAAAGAATGATCTCTATCATTAGGTTTTAATTTACTAAACATATGTTTAAACCAAATTCAGGACTAAAAACAAAATGTATGCATATTTCTATTTATTAGTTTATAGTAGAGTTGCCAAATGGTTGTATAACTGAGGAATAATGAGGTACCTTCCCTTGCACATAGTCACGAAAGTGCTATTCAGATCATGAAAAAGCAGAAAAAAGTGCAGTACCAAGCAATAATGTTTCCATAATGTGTTGCTGTCATTTAAAACTATTATTTAGTGTGCCTTTAATGCTTACTTTTCTTATGTCAGGAGTTTATTTTCCTTGGCATGATAGTAGAATACATTTCTACGCATGTTGTACATTTTTTTTAGAGATTAGAGAAACATATATTTATTTAGTTATACTGTAGCTGTTGAAACACTTGGCAATGCCCATTGTATAAAATTAATCTTTGATTCTGCAGATACTCTTGTACTGTACCTGTAGTTCTGTTTCCTTCCAGTAGGGGCCACCCTTCTGTTTGATAATGCTGCATAAAAGATTGCTTTAACAAGCACGAATTACAAAACACTTTTAGACTAATCCTATGGTTATTAGAGGTTTAAAACAGGAGTTGAGTTCCTTGAGCAGCTGGCAAGTAATATAGATTGAGCTAACTTTAGAATCTACATTATAGGGTTCCCAGAAACAGAATTATTGTTATTTGATGCTTAAACCTATTAAATGTTTCAGCACAAAAATCAATTCTTTAATTGGTATACACTGCAGTCTTTTATGGTGAGAGAGAGGTGTGTATTTGTATTGCTATTATAACATGTATATTTTAAGGCATCTTACGTGCTCACAAACAAGTAAATAGAAATGTAATATATGATCACTTCCCACTTCCACTTTGGAAAAGGGGCTGCCTTTACTAGACTAGAGGCTTATGTTGCTTCTAAGATCACAGCAGAGTGTTTGCTTGGTATTATGTATCACTCATATCAATCCTTCCTATGAGGAATGCAGTACAGAGTACAGAAACAAGCAGATTGCAACACAAGAGCATTTTTATACCATGTGTAAGACTTGAAAGGAGGATAGTATAACTACCGATATATTCTGTGTTTTCCAAGCCCAACACAAATGTCAGTGTATTACTTTGCAACTTTTTTGGCTTAATGATATAATGACAAATCCAATCATGTCTATATTATATGTCTATGGTCGGTGTTTCTGCATATTGATTATTAATACTCAAAGCAAAATTGCTTGTACGGCAACGCCATACCTGCTTGTGCAAAAGTAGCATGCTCAGAAGTATTTACCTTGAAATATGTATGATGAAGAGCAACATTTTTTTTTAAATTGTTCTATAAAATGTTTGCTTCATTACACAGCTGGATGCATCATTTTTTATGTTTCGTGGGTGGAATTTGGCAATAGGTTTCTGTGTGATACACAGTGGTGGATTCTACCTAGAGGCTGCGGGACTGCAGCCCCCCTCAGTACAAATCCACCACTGCGAATTCCCACCAGTGATCTCTGCCCTGGCTCCAGCACCCCACACTCACCGGCATCAATAGCAGGGCAGGCACAGCAGGGAGCAGGAGACAGTCTCCCTGTGTAGACCTACCCTGAATAATGGCACTGGCAGTGTAGTGGCTAGGGACTGCCAGTCCGGAGTGTGATCAGCACAGTAGGCTTCCAGCAGGAAGCCGGCTCTGTGCTGATAGCCGGCTGTAATTTGCTTCTAGGGGCTGCACTCTCTGCAGTCCTAAAAGCTGTTATAGTACAGCTGCACATTCACATTTTTTTCCCCCCGAGCCCAGCTTTTGCGTGATTAGGGACTCTGAAGTCCGCATCTGCGCTGCCCTAAGCTGAAGCACGGGCAGCCCTCCGGGCTGGAAAAGGTAAGAACCGCCACTGGTGACACATAGTATTCATGATATTTATGCTAATGAACTTGTGGTGTTTGACTGCCACCTGTGGTACACAAGCTGTTTACCTGTACTGTCTGTTTGCTTATTAAAAATGTATTTTAATGCACTATAAGGTGCCCCTATATTTCTTATATTTATTAGCAATATCCTTACCTGTGACGTGCATTCGGGTGTAAATGGGAAGACGTTGACTTGATTTAAGAAGTTGTTTGTGCATAAAACCAGCTGTGATATCATCTGAGACCAGATTTCTCTATGTGTGTGTGTGTGGTGTTTGTGTGTGTATACGTATGTACATAACATATATATATATATATATATATATATATATATATATATATTCGGCAAAACCTCCCTAATCGAGGCAAAACCTCATGATCCCACTGTCGGATCTCGAGGTTTTACTCCTCCATCATCAGGATACTTTTGTATCCTAATGATGGACGTATAGAGTACACCAAAACGATTATCATATTTACCTGCATTGTGGTGACTATATATATACCCAAGTGCCGCTGTCCATGTGCTTATATTTGGATCCACAGGCTGGGTCTGTTTATATATATTTATTTAATTATTATAACATCATCATAGTGATCTGCAGTCAGCATCATAGTGATCTGCAGTCAGCATCATAGTGATCTGCAGTCAGGATGGGATGCTGGGCAGCGTTCGGAATCACACATGTGATCATGGAATATAAGGGGAGCTTTTTACTTTAGTTTTGTGCATACCTCTGATGAGAGGTGTGGTATATTTTGTCAACACTCAGGATGTCAACAGTGTAATGAAGGATGCGTCTGTAGTAGAAAAACACCGCCTGCATGCTTTTTTGATCTGCTCCTGCGTCCAAAAACACAGCATCATATCATTTGCCTGAACAGTGGACATCTGAGTAACCCTTAGATTACCCAAGATAGCTGTGAGTCTTACACTTCTGAGGCCAGTGAATCTGCATTCAAGGATGCAGCCACTAGCCTAGCTACCCCGAGAAAATGGGGCGGACATGCCATCATTTTCTGTAACACTGGCCGTCGCTTGTCCTTCCCCATTCCGAAATGGCTGCAGCATGTCAATCGGGCTACGGCTTAGGTAGCGCTGCGACTATCGATGCTACACAGATCTGTACTTGACGTCAGTGGCTCCAAGGAGTAACTATTGCAACAAGAAAAACATTTTTTTTAAAAGTGACATAACCACCACCAATATAATATAATAAACTATTGGATAATCACATTGTGGATGTAATCGACTCTAATAATTGTAGAAAGGATCTATAGTATAATAATGGCATTAATTAAAGCAACCAAGAGAGAGACATTCATTTAAACCAAATGGGTGTATAGTATTAAACTTATGCATCCAACGTGCCTCACAAGACTTCGATCTGTGTCCAACTTTTTGATTTTTGGGAATACGGCCTATCATTTAATACCTTAATGTCGACAAATTATTTCAGCATTCTCTAAATTGTCTAGCTGCAGACTGCCCAATGTCTTTGCCCTCCAGGGCCAGTCTGATGTCAGACCTATGGAGGGCCATACGTTCCCTGAATTGCCGCATCGTTTTGCCAACATAAAAAAGTCCGCAGGGGCATCTAATGTACTGTAATAAATGACACACTGGCTAGTGCAAGTCAAAATGTGTCTAATTTTGTGTTTTTTCCCTGAATGTGGGTGTACAAAACCATCCCCCGTCTCTAAATAGCCACAGGTTGTGCAGCCCAGACATCTGTAATTACCAGGTTTTTTACTTAGGAAGTGTCCTGTTGGAGGGGTGATATCAGTATGTACCAACCAGAGATTTTTTCCTCATCTGTAACAAGGAAGGAGACTTGAATTTTTTAATGCTGATACATTTTCATCAGTCTTAATGACGGGCCAGAATTGTTTAACAAGCTTCTTACATCATCTCTGACCTGGACAAAAACTATAATAAAGGTTTATTGTAGCATTCATCTGACATTTGAAATAGGATTACACTGCATTTATGCATTACAGGAAGTCTCAGCACATCAGAGGGTGCTTGGCATCATGGTATAAGAATCTAAAATAAAATAGTAACAATAACAGACTTTTATGGGGGAAATCAATTCAGTATGATGGATGGGTTTTATCATACCAGAACAGTACATTACGACTATCCATATCACAATTTGCTTACTTGTGCACAGACATGTATTGTGTTGATGCGTGACAGCACCTCGATTAGACTTGAAATTCCCCTTTTAAACACTGCAATAAATAGCTCCAACAGAACAGTATGGAAACTTGTTTAATAAACAGAGAAATTAGCTACTGTATCTTGAATTTCCAGTCCATAGTCTGCTTTGAGAGTAAATGATATACAGTTACAATTTGTGCATCTATCCATAAAGTTAGTTATTGGCATTGTACAGAGATAATTTATAAATATTGCATGGCTTGTATAAAAAAATTAAATAAGTATAAACCTAAACAATAAATTAAATAGTAAGAGCCAGTTTCTCAATATACTTGCTGAGGTTATCAATTTCTGGAAGACTGACAATAATTAATGTGAATTTCTAGGACATTGAAACCTTGAGCTCAATGATAATATAGACCAGTAACAGAGTTCTTGAAAACTGTAAAATCAGACCACAGGGGCAACAGTTATGAACAAGAAGTAGCCTATTGCTTTTAGTAATTTTGATTACATGTGAGGACATATTAAATCCTTGGTTGGCAGGGTGCAGGATTCAAGGGTTCCTACTGTGAATTACTTTATTTATTGTTGATGCTGAAAATACTTAACTTATAGGATGCTGGAACTCATCGTGACCGTTCACGAGTACATGTAGAGAGATTATTCTTCCATATTCAGGCTGCCAGCTTAATACTCATATACATATCATACTACAAATGTATCACCTTAGGGTAAAAGGTTTAGAGCGATGTAACTTGTTCTTTAAATTACATTTCTTAACTGTATCTTCATTTAAAACAGTTTGACATCCATTTTCTACAAAGTTTTCACACTCTGTACAAATTGATTGTCTGCCAACAGGCACAAATTGATTAATTAGTAATTTCTTTTATTTTTTTCATTATGGACAAAGGTAACAAGGAATAACAAGTGTTATTTAAAAAAAATGTTTCAAGATACTGAACATTATTTAGAATTCCATGAAATAAAAGAATGGTTATATTATCCCAGTGGGAAAAGAAGGCTAATAAATTATGGATAATAATTATAGATTGTAAAATGAAATAGATCATATACAGTACCTGAAATCTTAATATATAAATCATTACTACTGGAAGTGAAATGGTCAGCTAGGTAAAATAACGATATGAAGACATAATGACGGGGAAAATGTCCAGCTTTATTTATTTATAAAAAGGGGAAAAGGTACAGTATGGTGGCAAAGAGGGAACAGTCGTACATGCCGTTCAAGTAAGATAGGCTTAAATTGGTCCCAAATGCCAGCCCATAACATATAATTCACAAAAGCCTAGATAGATGCCTGCTGCCAGCCTATCAAAAAGCTCAAGGTCTAGATGGGGGCCAACTGCCAGCCCATATACATGTAATTTAAAAAAGCCTAGATAGAGGCCAGCTGCCCGCCCATCACAAAGCTCAAGTCTTAGATGGGGGCCAACTGCCAGCCCATTGCCAAATTCAATGCCAAGATGGGTGCCAACTTCCTGACCATCACCTAATTCAAACCTAGATAGGGGCCAACTGCCAGCCCATCACCAACAACTCAAGGTATCCAAACTACCTTCCCAATGACACACAAGAAGCCCACTTGGACTGGTGGTGCTGCTAATCCCAGGCACAGCTCATGCAAGACAAGGAAGTATTGCTCACAGTCCATGTTAGCAGTGTTGTTATAGTTTACAAGTGCTAGCAGGGTATCATCTAATAAAAATTTTGTTTTTCAAAGTGAGTTTTACAGAACAATCTATCATAAATGATAAGGAATTGAATAACTGGATAGTGGCATGGGATAAGTTTTATATATTGAAATGAGAAGTAGTTATTAGAGACATTGCAAGATGTGGCGCAGGTCTGAAGAACATTTAAGAGGGCATGAGGGAGAGTATTTCAATATGAGGTTTGAGATATACATTATGAAGAAGTGATCAAGAGAAGAAAGTCAATCTTACCATGGCATTTAGCATGCATTGAATTGAAATTAGATATGTGAAGGGAATGACAGATGGAAGTTGATTTCATAAGTCAAGGTGGGATTTATTGAAATAATGGTTAAGAGATTTGTTCCTAGGTTAAGAAAAGGTTATTTCTAGCAATATTCTAAAGGTTGATCCAACAAGACTAGGAGAAAAAGTGATATGAGTAAAACAGACGGCTGAGGTAAATGTTACACAAAGGGAAGATGAAGACTCTGGGAGAGGAGGAGATGATAAGTTCTGTTGTGAAAATGTTGGGCTTTACATAGCATTGTGAAATACCAAAGACACAGTTGGTCACATGAGTTAATAAATAAGAGTATAAGTGAAGGAAGACAATTAGAGAAGTGGTACTGGAAACCAAATAACAAATTAGTTCACCAAGACAAGAAGTGACAAGTAAATAGGACTAAGATCAGAAATCCCTATTCAAAGTCTGTTGCAAATGCAATTTGAGACTTTTTAAATTCTCTAATTGTTATTTTCTACACTGCACATGTGAAACTTTTTGGGATGTACACTTTATTTTGTCTCAGGTCTGACTTGAGACTTGCTGCAACTAGGGGATTAAGATAAAAGTTTCAAAGAGTGATGGGCGAAATTAGGAGTCCATGCAACTACAGTCCATGTGCAGTTTTAACAAAGGTACAGTAAGGGTGTGGCATGCAGTGGTGCCACTTGACTTGTTGTCACCAAGTGCGCTACTGTGAACTCTGTGCATGTGCAAAAAGGGTGTGTGGTCTCATGACTTCAAAGCCATAACCCTTGATGTATGACATTTTAAGAGCGTGGCCCCCAGCCTCTCCCAGCTCCCGACACAGTGATGGATGATGCGCACATGCATGCATCATCCATCACTGCTGCTCGGTGACACTATCTGAGGGGGTGACAAACAAATAGTAGAGCAGCTCTGCTAATTTGATGGATAGAGTCATCCAGTGCCATTCACGTGCATCCCCCCCCCCACAAACACCCCTTGTGATACCACTGGTGGTGTGGCCATGTAATCAATTTTGACAAACATGTCTTTCTCAAACCAAGCCTGATGAATGGGTCTAACATGTGACAGCTCTGATGCTGGTGTAAATTTAAAAATTGATAGTGATGACTGTGAAGCTACTAATGATGACTGTGTCTGATTGGTCACACAGGGTTTTTTTGCTCTATTATACCAAACACTTCATTCATTAGTGTTGCAGCTATATTATTTTGTTGTGGAACAGTGGCTTAAGTACATACTAGGCTCCCAGCGGCAAAAAAGACAATAGTGCTCCTCCAGCCAGCCCACCCCTTCTGTATCTCCAGCCCCACTGTCACCCCAGCCAGCACCTTTCTGCCTCTCCATCCATCTCTCTTCTGTCTCTCCAGCCAGCACCCTTCTGCCTCTCCAGAAAGCACCCTTCTGTCTCTCTAGTCAGCACCCTTCTGTCTCTCCAGCCATCTCTCTTCCGTATCTCCAGCCCCATTCTGTCTCCCCAGCCAGTACCATTCTGTCTCTACAGTGAGCACCCTTCTGTCTCTCCAGCCAGTCAAATTCTTTATCCTCAACCAGAAGCTTTCTGTCTCTCCAGCCAGCCCCCACAGCCAGCCCACTGCATGCCACACACACTTACCTTGTCTTCTGGGTGGCTGCTCCTCTGCAGCTGCTGGAGTGCTGAGCTCACCCCATCATATCCTAGTGGATACGAAGGGATGCACTCCTTTTGCCTTTGGAGCATGCAAAGAGTACCTAGAATGAAGTTTTCAAATGTTCGGAGACATGATATATTTACTTATGGTGGTAGCTGCCTCTGTGTTATTCTAGACTGGAAAATCTCTAAATAGACTGTGATAATCATAGTCAGTTCAAGGTGATTCGGAGTAGCACACAGATCCAAATGTAGACACATTGTGAATGGGAAAGGATTTCATACAGAAAGCCAACATGTCAATATGCATGTCCTAATGCATAAGCATCACACAACCTTACTTTTTTTGTACAACTTCATCAGCACTTACAGCTACTCCATGCTAGGTACAGGAGTTCCCCTTGAATTTGGCATCCAGAATGCAAATGCATGACTCAGAATAGTGAACAACTCAGGCCATACAGCCATGACATACCCTGGCCTACTCATAAAATGGTTCTCTTCTACAGTATGTGATCGCAGGAAAAAATGTTTACCCAGGCACTTTTGCATTTTGCAGCTGTTAGTCCAAAAAAACACAGTTCAACCATCTGTTGTCAGCAAGACAATATTAAAGATTATTTTGTGCTTCCTACAGCAAAAATCTACAATACCACAACTTTTATTGATTGGTAAGATTGTCTAATTTCAAAACTGGAGAGAAAAAAAATAATTATATATATATATATATATATATATATATATATATATATATATATATATATATATAGTTTCTTTGCAATTCTGAAAGAAAGCACTAATGATTAGATTTGCAACAAGTGCAATAGAAATGTTTCTTTTTTGGCTTGAAAGTTATTTAATTTCAAAGTTATAGCCACATTGTATTTCAAAGAGCTAAATGTAGATAAAAGCTGGACTTTATTCATATGGTGCATACATACGGTCAGATTTTCCTTCAGATCTGTACAATAACGATTTTAAAAATCATTTTAATCGTTCATATCTGAAGGAAAATCTGACATATCTGACATGTTTGTCAGATGAACGATGAATGATGCGCATTCCCGCTTGTCAGATAACGATATCTGACATCTGATGTGTTTGCAGTCAGATTTGGTCGATTTTCATTCATTTTAATACAGTCAAAAATCGTTCGTAGTTCATAGTTCATGAAATCATTGGTAAAATCGTTCAAATCATTTGTAGTACATCGTTTGTAGTTCATCATTCATCTGACAGATCTGACCGTGTGTATGCACCATTACTTGCAAAATGTTTCCAAACAGCACAAAAGTCATAAAATAGAGTAGTAATATCCTTTATTATAATGAAACCACTATTTTGCATAAATATCACAGTTCTCTTTGAGATAAAAAGTGGCAATTACCGACCAGAGGTATGACGGGTGTAATAACTGCTTTACGGCAAAGTACGTGGGCCGTGGAGGGAATTTAGTGGCTAAGAGACTGCCAGGTAACAATGTTTCATTTGCCACAAACTTTACTTTCCAGAGGTCCAATAAAAGCATTTTTAATATCCCTCTCCACTCATATTTCTGCTAATAATACCTGTTTGAAAACTACCTTTTGCTCTGATAAGGAGAACTGTGCCATAAAGCGGTTATTTCTGTTGTACACCCATGATACCTCCGCCTGGTAATTGCCACTATTTTCTCAAAGAAAACTGTGCTATTTTTGCCAAATAGTGGGTTGATTATAAAAAGGCTGCCACTGATGTATTTTTATGATTGTTGTGCTATTTAAAAAAAAATTGCAAGTGAGAATGAAGTCCAGCTTTTATCTACATTCTTCTCTTTGAAACAAAACGTGGATACAACTTTGAAATGAAGTAACCTTCAAGCCAAAAAATTAACATTTTTTGCACTTGTTACAAATCAAATCATTAGTGCTTTCTTTCAGCATTACAAAGAAACAACATATATGTGTGTGTGTGTTTTCTCTCCAGTTTTGAAATTTAGGCATTACCAATATAAGTTGTGGTATTGTAGATATTTTATTCAGCGCTATAAAAAACACAAAAGGTTCTCTTGCTTGTGTTTGCATTGTAGTATCACAGTTGTCACCTAGAAATGCCCATTTAGAAACTACATGGAAACAGCTGAGAAATGCACTACTCTAAATTGAGCATACATTTGCAAAGATGCCTATGCAGTACATGCCTGTCAGTACATGCAGCCTTATTTGCATCTGCGTACATCTCTGAAATAGGCCCAAGATCTCTCCAGGAGCGTAGCTGAAAATTTCAGGTACAGTCAGAATGGAGGTTCACATTGAGAGACTGTGGGGTCTATTTACTAAGCAGTGTTAGGAGACAGTGAAAAGTGATAAGGTGCCAGCCAATCAGCTCCCAACTGTAAGTTTTCAAACACAGCCTGTGAGATGACAGTTGGGAGCTGATTGGCTGGCACCTTATCACTTTCTTATCACTTTTCACTCAGTCTCCTAACACTGCTTAGTAAATAGACCCCTGTATCACCTATGCCTCCAGCAATCTCCTTCCATAAGCTGCTATTTTGTACAATTACATCTCAGACAAGGAATGTTCTTTGTTTAACAGCTGGTTATATGAACAGGATGTAGTTATTATACCTATCATCGGGATACCGGCTGCCAAAATCCTGAACCACTGACAGAAGACCGAGGCAGAAATCCTGACATTAGTGGAGATGCTGATGCCGGACTCCCAACAGCGGGCATCCTGATCGTAAGTATAGTGGGCGCCATTAGCTGTTAGCTGCAGGGGTGGAGGGTAAGGTTTAGGCACCCCAAGGGAATTAGGGTTAGGCTGGGGGAGGGGGGAGGTTAGGGTAAGGCTAGGGATGGGGTGGGGGTTAGGGTTAGGCTCCACCAGGTGTGGGGTAATGGTTAGGCATGAAGGGGGGAGGGTTAAGTTAGGTACTAATGGGGAGGGGGGTTTTAGGCACTAACCGGGCGGGTTGGGGTTAGGGTGCGGGGTATAGAGGGTTAGGGTTAGGATGCAGAAAAGGAGGATTAGGGTTAGAGGGTTAAGGAGAGAGTGTTAGGATACTTACCTAAGCCCTGTCGGGATACCGAGCATCGGGATGCTGCTGTCAGTCTTTGGACAGCTGGCATCCCGACTGCCAATATCCCTTACCCAGCCCTTATGAACCTGCGAGTTGCATATAACCTGAAAACTTGTCCCCAGTATCTAACTAACTGTTCCTGTTTGTACATATAATATCTGATCACTCTTCATTCCTGTCCTCTAGGGAATTATGAAAATAAGTAAGTATGATTTGATTATGCACTTTTCCTCTGCAAATCTGAAAGGTAATGTGTACATTAATTGACATAGCTTGCTGACAAAATTTGCACAATCACAACAATGTCCCAACGACTTTGCCGAAGGATTGCTTGGTCATCTAGACATATGGGAACATTATTTTGGGAGTCTCCCAGTTTCAAGGAGAGTAGGCAAACATCAGTAAAAGTAATTGGCACACTTCTATCTTGTGACATTACATACTCTACAACCAGGGCTGGTGCTAAAGTGTTCAGTGCCCCACTGCAAACTATAAATTTGTACCTTTGTACAAATATGTCCTTTTGACATGTCTCTTATGCCACAAGTTATTCACTCCTAGATGGATTGCTCCATGTTTTTACTATATGTTGTAGACACTGCATTAATAATAACATTACAAAAAGGAAATCTAACCTTACCTCACAATCACTTTACTCCAATCTGCCTGTCGGAGAGTAGCGAGAGTAGGTCCTCAATGTGTGGCAACACCTACAATGCACAAAATAATTAGAGATGTGCGCAGACCCCTGTAAATTCTAGTAATTCCCACTCAATTTTGACCACCTCACAGCTTATAATACTGTTTTCACCCATATTGATCAAAGGCTATAGCAAGATGACTGGCTAAACTAAGCGACAGAGCAGAAGCACATACACATGGCAGTTTAAAAGAGAGTATACAGTAGCACATCCTGGAAACAGAGTGGCACTGCAGTGGCAGACAGGATGGCAGATTAATATACACTATTCGATGCTATATAATATTTTCATTAATCAAGAACTAGATCAGAGGCACGAAGTCAGCACAGATAGAGGAGTATTTAATGGAAACCAGGAAAAGCATTGATTGACTAAGTGAGAAATAGAGGAGTTATGCAAGATACAGTAACTTTCCAGGCACTGCCTAGGGTGTTTTTCTAAAAGCAGGTGTATAAAATGGAGTACAGTAAGTTACTCTCCAAGATAGTTAAACAAAATTGTCACAAAATGTACTACCAGTGCTAGATGACATATAAATCAATATTAATTAAACTTAGTTATTTTAAAATATAGATTTTAATCTAATAAAATAGACAGATATTAACATATTAAACAATTATAAAAAATTTATACAAAATGACACACCACAAATTCCTAGAACTTTTATTTGGGTAATTGTTCAGTGCACCAAACAACACATGTATTAGAATATACTGGTCAATTTAGGATAGTCTCCTTGTTTGTATAGGCAGCAGCCACAATTATTATACCACCCAACAATTCAGCATAATGCTATTTACCATTCCAAAGATGGTTAATCTTGGTGATTATTGGTGAATCAACAGTGCAATTGCAAGCTTCTGTTGCTGTAATATTCCTTTACGTGGAATAGAAAAGTGCTGATGCTTTTTTAAGGTGCTAACCAGGAAAGATGAAAATCCACAATACTGTAGGTCCACAGAATGTCTGAAGTTTGAGTGGTAGTCAAAGTGCCCACCTGACTATTCGTTGTATATCCTGCAGCTCTTTCAAAGGTAAAGTAGCAATGTGCCGGATGCCTGTAAATGAAATAAATAGTATACTACACTGGTTGATGTGGCAATCCTGGCTCAGAATAGTCACAGACTCATCAACGTGATAGACAACGTTTCAGTGCCTTTTCATCATTTGAGGCACTTTCATCACAAATAATAATAAAAAGGCACAGAAACGTTGTCTATCACATTGATGAGTCTGTGATTATTCTGAGCCAGGAGTGCCACATCAACTGGTGTAGTATATATATATATATATATATATATATATATATCACAGTATATATACACATATGTCCATCTTATGCATATAGACACACAGGTGTACACATATGCATAGATCTGCCTCCACAGTCCAAAATTCAAATAGGGTAGCCATACCAACTGCCAGTGAGTCCTGGCCAGCAATATTTGACTGGGTTTGGGGTGGCAGTTGATCTATTGATGCTTTTCATATCGCCTGGATAGCACTTTAAAAATGCACCAGCACTTTTCTATGCCACTTAAAGGAATATTCCAGCACTTTGGAGCACAAGCATTTTCAAACTTGCAACGGAGGGGAACCTTCATCTGCGCTGTTAAGTCACTGCTAATCACCCCAGGTTAACCCATTTTGGACTAAATATCATTATGCTGAAATTTTGAGTGCAATAATAATTGTGGCAGCTGTCTATATAAACAAGGAGACTATGTTAAATTGGACAAAATATTCTAATACCTACAGCATGTTGTTTTGGTCCTCTGAACAATTACCCACATACAAATTCAAGGAATTCATGGTGTGTTAATATCTGTCTATTTTATCAGATTAAAATCTGTATTTTAAAATAACTATGTTTAATCAATATTGATTTATATGTCATCTAGCACTGTTAATACAATTTGTGCCAATATTGAATGACTAAGTGATGGATTGATTACAGTGTTATTATTAAAATAATGAAATAAATTCAGAGAAAGGGAAACCACTATTAAAAAATAAGCATTCAAAATAGATGGTATTGCAAGGCTCAAAAGAGCACTTTCAGATACCGTAATATACAATGTCTGTCAAACACACACAAACTTTCCAAAGCCCATAATGAACGTGGTGTATATTAAAAAGACTTTTGTGGCTAAAGTGCTTGATTTGTTTGAGCCCTCACAAAACAAGCTATCAGTTGGCTGAAGGTGGCTAACAGCATTGTTATTCATCTCTACACAGGGAAGATGTCATTATCATCCACATCCTCCTCACCCTCATTAGTGTTCACATCATCATTACACAATATTACTGTAGCTCATCCCCACTAGAGTCCACCATTACAGAATACTATGAACTTTATTACATTTGGCTGCAAAGGTCATCTTCATAGAATTTGTGGTTCATTTTTATGAACATTAGTTTTTTTCACATTTTGAGGAAGTAGCCTCCTAAACACTATTTCTGAGTACACACTGGAGGGAGGACAGCTTAAGTACACCAAAGCTAGTTTATACAAGGGACTCCATATTGCCTTTTTTTCCTCCCAGTAATCAAAAGGACTGTGTGACATGCTAATTTGTACATTGTTATTAAAATAATCCTCCACTATTCTATTGATGCTTAGTGTATTAGATTGAAACATGGTAGAAATGTCAATAATTGTGGGCAATTCTTTTAAGCCTGACCAGATGTCAAAATGTGTTTCACTTTGGTGAGCTAAGTTAACTCATCATCCTCCCAGTGGATCACTTGAAAAAGTTCAGTTTTTTCCTGGCAGCAGCATTTGCAGGATAAACTAAAGCAGGAGACATTGTTGTGTCATGTGCCATTTTAGTTGACTCTTTGCTGGCAAGGAGCTCTTTGCATCTCTTAAGATCTGTGTTAGTTGGAAATAATAACATCATGTACGACTTAATTCTAGGAACAAGCATGGTTGCCTAAATGTAGTGATCCAATTGCAAGATCTTGACAACACTTTGATCCTGCTAAAGCAAACAAAGGTGTTGATCTACAAGTCCAACATACTTAACAAAATCACTTTGTTTCATCTCCTCCACCAGCTTCTCTAGCTGCTTTTCCAGTAGTTTTTGTAAGGGAATCACTGACAGGCATATAAATCCTGAAGGGAGTCAGGGGCATATCTATAATGGGTGCAGGGTATGCGGTGCACATGGGCCCCTGAGTTCAGTAGAGCCCACATCGCATACTCTGCACCCATTAACTCTTTATACTCACCTGTCTATTGTCTCTAGTAGTGCTGTTTTGCAGATCTGGACCAGCTCAGCAGAGCAGCAAAAGTCACTGGGAAAATGGCAGCGGCCATTTTCCCAGTGCCTCGCACATGCATAGTACCACTGTCTGCAGGAAAACAGTGCAGGCACCATTTTCCCAGAGACCTGCGCATTCACAGTAGATTCTAGCACTAAACCAGAACCTAGTGGTGCACTACCCGCCATGGCACCGCAAGAGAGAGGAGGGGGCCCGCACTGTGTTTGCACACGGGCTCCCTCCTCTCTTAAAATGCCCCTTAGGGGAATCCTAGCAGGCTAAGCTATGACATCCCTAAATTTTTCTAACAGGTTGACACCAGTATGCCTCTTGGTGAAGCCGGTGATATAGAGAGTAGCCTGTCTGTGAATGAGCTGGCATTGTGTGCTAGATACTGCTGCTGCAGATGAAGGTGATAAACCCACCCTGTGGGCTGTCATAGTCATGTTATCTTTAGTTTGACAAGTTTTGCATGTCCACATATCTGTGATTATGTGGACAGTAGGTACAATGGCATTTTCTAGGCCAAGAGCTATATACTTTTTTTAATGTCACGGTACAGACAAGGAATTGTTGTTATGGTTAGGACCTCAATTAACTGTCTAAAACCAGATTAATAAATGGTGGATATTAGATGCAGATCTAATGCTAGCATAGCCATCATGGCTTCAGTGATATGCTGTGCAACTGGATTGCAGCTTTAATACTTGTTTCCTTTTGCAAAGGATAGTTTCACAGTGAATCATTGTTTGCAACTACTAGTCTTCTTGGTTCCCTTCTGGGATAAATATTCATCACCAGCAGCAGCAGGAGCCATAGCATGCAAGGAATCTTCATGGGAATCATGGATAGGGGAGGAGTCAGTTAGCCTTCATAGATTGGATGATCATTAATGAGGAGGTTGATGATTAAGGTGTTGGTGGTGAAGATTGCAAGTGCTGGGATCTCTCCATGCTGCTGTAGCTGATGCTGTACTGGTTGCTATTATTTTACAGGCTTTTTGAGATTTTCCCATATGCAGATGCACCCATGATCATTGTGGCTGATCGTGCCACAAACATGCGAACGCATCGTACTATGTGTCATGGTACGCTATGGCATGTCCCCGATCACAGGAGTGCGTCTCCATTCCAACCTATGGAAACACTAATGAGATCACGGGAGCACATCTCCATTTGAACCTATGGAGTCTAGAATGTGCATCTCTGATTGCGGGAGTCCATCTGGCGAGATGCTGCGCTACGGACAACAGTCTAGCTGGGCATATCTGAATGAACTCGCTGGAAATGATGTACCAGGGAGGAGGTTCCTAGATGGAGTACAGTGTCAGAAATGTCAGGCTCACACATAGCAATCATTGACACACTTATACCGCTTTTACACCAAAGTCCTGGGTCTGACCCGGGATTTGGAACACATTTCCAACCCGGATCAGACCCAGGACAGTGCCTCTTTTACACCACGGTGCCACACCGTTCACACCGGACCCAGGTCCGCACTGACCTGGCTCTCCAGCGCAAGTGAGAAGAACTTCTTCCCCTCCCTCCCCCTCTGCGACCTACTTACCTTACTCTGCAGTGGTCCAGAGGCAAGAAGGACAGGTGGGGTGCGCTGCTCCACTCTGGTTGTCCCGACAGTGGACATTTGGAGATGATGTCATCTTCAAGTGCCACTGAAGCCAGCCAATCAGGCAGCATGCATTGTGAACCCAAGTCATCGTGACCTGGGCCACACCATTTATATTAGAGGGTGACATGGGAACAACCCATGCTCAACCCTGCAAGCCAGCCGGGTCGGATCCCCGAGTCACTGGACACGGGTTGATCCATTTACACTGACTAAAATCCTGGGTTGATGCATGTTCATGTGCTTCCAGTGGCCTCCCCTCTATCTTCTCATTGGCGAGGGGGCTGCTGGAAGTTCTGGAGGCTGCTGGGAAGCTTCTGGGGCTGCTGGGAGGGGCAAGGGCTGCTGGGAGATGTAGTTCTCTCAGTGCCCATTACTGGTAGCCACACTGACACTGGGGGGGGACACATATACTGGGGGTCACACACACACTCACTCATACTCACTCATACACACTCACACACAAAACATACTCACCGCTGCTGCTGGAGTCTGGATCCTGACACTGGATGCAGAAGACAGCACTTTGAGTAATTGCTGACTAATTAAGCTAATTGGAAACTTCCAAAAGCTTAATTAGTCATTAGGAGGGGTGCCGCCAGTGTCCCTGAACAAGTCCCACTGATTTTTCCTAAAATTAGCGATTTTAGAAAAAAATCACACTTTCTCTGGAGGTGCGAGAATAAAAACCTGCCACTACGCATAATAGAGAAAAAAAATGCTCCTAATTGAATAGCAAAAAACCTGCAGCTACAGGCAAAACCTTGCAGGTGCGGGTTTTTTGCTTTTCTCGCACACAATTGAATATGCCCCATAGTGTGAGAAGATGTTGCATGTGATGTTTCAGGAGATGCTTGACTGTGTTTGGCGCCAGCTTCCGCAATAGGCTTTCCAGTGCATGAAACAGCAGTAGCAGGACCAGCACTCGCAATTGAAGGCCATGGCTTGAGTCTTTCCTTGCCACTGCATTTGGTGTATGAAATGTTGGCAATTTTTTATATTTTTTAGCAGTAAAATTTCCCTTTATTATTATAGGTGATGTTTTTTTAAACATTGTTAAATACTGTTTAGATTTCAGGTGACCTTTTTTAAGCTTGATTTCCCTTGGACAACCTTTAGTAGATGCTAAAGTACTATCTTGACTAGCAGCAGCCACAGCCCTAGTAATAGGTTGCTGCTCCTGCTCTACTATCAACTGATCTATATTGACTCACAGCTCTCCTAGTAATGGCACCCTAATGATTATATTTTTTAATATAGTGCCTGAACACATAACTGTTTTATATTAATATTTCTTAACACAGTGCCTGAACACTCAACACAGTGTCTCACAGCACTCCTAGTAATAGCACCATAATGACATTATTTTTTTAACACAGTGCCAGAACACACAACACAGTGTCTCACAGCACTCCTAGTAATGGCACCCTAATGTGTTTTTTTAAACAGTGCACAAAATAGTGTTTTATTTGAATTATTTATGAACACAGTGCCTAAAGAACACACAGTGCCTCACAGTGCTACTATGGCAGTGAGACCCTAATGGAGTTTTTTTTTATAATAACACAATGTCCCTTTAATGTAGTAGTCCCAATGGCTTTTTTTACACAGTGCCCGAATACACAACACAGTGCCTCAAAGTGTTCCTACGGCAGTTTCACCCTTTGGCATTTTTTTAATAACACAGTGCCTCTTTAACACACTGCTCCTAATGGCTTTTTTTTTGGACAGTGTGTGCCTGAATCCCTGAACACAACACAATGCTTTTAACACAGTGCCTGAACACACAACACAAAGCTTCAAAGTGCTGCAGCCCACAGTCCACTCTCTCTCCTTCTGAACTCCTGTGTAAAATGGTTCCCAATCACAAGGGAGGTATGCAATCCTAAAAAATATGAGATCCAACACCGGGACGATAACGCGATCCAAAACACACAAGATCCTGCGCCAGGAAGATGATTTATTTTGTGATCCAAAGCTGGCGGGAACACCCACACCAGGGCTCTGTTCAACTCATAACCCCTAAGTTCGGATGTGTTCGTATTCCAGGAGTCCGAACCTGCAATTCTCTAAAAATAATATATGTTTATATAATAATAATGAATATGTATATATTCATAATTAATATACTAAATAAAATAATAATTAATATTTTAAATTAAATATATACACATATACATGCCCGACCATCTACCATTATCTTTAACCCACAACAGTTTTCTTTAATTAAATAATTCCTTATTAAATAGATATACTATAAAAATTTATAATAAAACACTTACCTTTTTTCTTCAACTTTGTTTTCTTCTGTCTTCTCCAGGGCATTCATTTTCAGGTTGCTCCCTATGTGTAAGGCTCCTCTTAGGCCATCCATCATTACAGAGACAGCCTGCTGCTGCATTCCTGCTATCTGATCTGCTGAGTCGTCTCTGATTAGAGTCCTGCAAGCACGCATGCCCTACTCCTATCAGTCTGGTGGATGGTGGTGATTATGAGCACAGATCCAGGGAGGGTAGGGGAAGGGGTGGATTGGTGCTGAAGTGCCTGCCAGGCCTACCCACCATGACACTGCTGCAGTGGATAGATGGCCAGCAATGCTTCCGCAGACTGCAAAGGTAAACAGACCGACAGACCCAGTGGCAGTAAAGCCAAGCAGCAGGGAGGGCGCCTCTCCAACCTGGTTCCTTCCTGCAATGCTTACCTTGCAAAGTGCATCACGTCAGCCCTGTCTGCAAGTGAACTCTAACCACCTTGCTATACTTAGTGTAGTTTCCTTGTCACACTTGGCCAGGAAATAAGATATCATATGACAATCACAGGGCTCATATTTTCCATCATATTAATAAAAAATTAGCATTCTTTTTGATCATCATTATGCCATTGTAACCTTTGCCTATTTATATACAGGCAAAAATACACCAGCATAAATGTATAACATTAGAATATAGTAAAAATCTTTTGCACTTCCCATCCACCTTTCATTCATTTTCTAAATGGTCTGCGGTATGTAGCTGTCATATGCCCTCCCTATGGTAGAGAGCTTGTTAAGATGCAACTGAAGACATACATGTCATCTCTTCCTTAGCGTTAGTGTTCATATGCCAGATACTATCTAGAGCTCAGGGGAGATGCCTCAGGTTTAAAAGGCTGTTAGCTATTGCATGGGATGTAGTTGGCATCCCGATGGTCAGGATGCCGGTGCTGGAATCTAGACAATAGTCTGACTCCCAGCTCCAGTATTGCGACTGCTGACCTCCCTCTGGTAAATATTAGGGTTAGGGCTAGGTTTAGGGTTAAGATTAGGCACTAGGGGGAGGGTTAGAACTAGGCTGCAGGGGGGAGGGTTAGATTGTGGAGGGGTTAGGTTTAAGCCGGCAGGTGGAGGGATAGATTTAGGGGTAGCATTAGGAGTAGGATTAGAGTACTTAATTACAGGTGTTGGTATTTCAAACCATACACTTTTCCAGCGTCGGGATTCTGAGCGCCTTTATTGTGTGTATCAAGATACTATATCCAACCCATTGTAAATGGTGAGCAGGTTTCTCATTATTTAGGATTTAAAGAGTGAGACAGTTTCCAAGTAGAGGAATTGGTATTTTTTTTTAAACGTTGTCTCTTTTAACTAATGATAATTAAAGGAAGTTTATGATCCTATATTACCAGATGCAGAACCTTTGCTTTGTACTTACTGCAAACACTTACTGTACATTCTCATTTATAATGTGGAGTAAATCTATGAAAACTGTAAAAGTTTTCACCTGCTCATTGTTATTTTGCACTAAGCAAGAGGGAGGGGGATCTAAAACTTGGCAGGGACCTTGATTGTCCCAAACCAGAACTTTACCAAATAATAGAAAACTCTCTCAAATTACTATCCCTTCTCTCAGCTTCTTTGCCCCTCCAAGCTTCTTCAGATACTTTTCTACCATCGCCTTACACACTATTGTCTCACATGACCCACTTCAATCAAGCTTTTGTTTCCAACCCTCCACAGAGACTGCACTGAATGAAGGTGGTCAATGGTTTGATCAATATAAAATCTAAAAGCCATTACTCACTTCTGACTCTCCTGGATCTTTCTGCTGAATTTGACACAGTTGACTAATCTGGTCTCACACAAATGTTATGTTCTATTTGTCTCCAGGATGCTGTCCTACCCTGGTTCTTTTTCTACTTATCAGTGTTCTATTCACTGTATTCATTTCCTTTATTAATTGGAGCAGCACACAGTTCATTCTTAGGACCTCTGCTCATTATATATATATATATATATATATATATGAAAAACAAGAGGCGAGAGCAAGCACTTATATAGTGTAGTATTTAGTAAAAATGCAGCACACTGTCTCAATAAATGGCATGCATACCGTAATGACCCAGAACAAACAAGCATTTGTTTATGAGTCCTTTTTCCAGGCTTCACCAGGTTATTTCTCTTACACACCCAAAGGCAACTGGCATTATACTCCAAGCATAGGGTTTAAAAAGAGAGAGAACACTCTAATAGTGTAGTATGTTTCAAAAACAAAGTTTAATCCATGATACACACAACACACACAAATGTGTGTTAAAGCTGGACTTCTTCAGGAGGATCCTCCTGAAGAAGTCCAGCTATAACTGCATTAAGGACGAAACGCGTTGAAGACTGTGGATGTACCCCTAGACTCTGAGACCAGCTACCATCAGATAGGCTTGTTTGAACTTTTGTAATTGTAATTCTTCATTTCTTTGTGTGTGTTGTGTGTATCTTGGATTAAACTTTGTTTTTGAAACATGCTACACTATGAGAGTGTTCTCTCTCTTTTTAAACCCTATGCTTGGAGTATATTACCAGTTGCCTTTGGGTGTGTAAGAGAAATAACCTGGTGAAGCCTGGAAAAATTACTCATAAACAAATGCTTGTTGTTCTGGGTCATTACGGTACGCATGCCATTTATTGAGACAGTGTGCTGCATTTTTACTAAATACTACACTATAAAGGCGCTTGTTCTCACCTCTTGTTTTTCATAATTCCTGGGATCATACAACAACTGATTCTTCTGGAGAACATACAGCTGCCACTGCAAAAACGGGATTATAGTTGACTAAAATGCTCATATTGATATAAAATAACTGCATTTACACAGAAATATACGAGATTGAGCGCTGTTTCAGTACCATACTGTAATATATATATATATATATATATATATATATATATATATATATACATATATATACCACTTATCTTGGAAAACAAATAAGCTCCTTCAGATTTCAATGTGATCCGGTAAAGCGGGTCAACACAGATGGTGACAGATCTGGACAGGACAGCAAAATCTGGTTATCATCCACATACTGGAAGTCTTTCTGCCATGTCATCATGGATGAAATCTCTTCATCTCAAGCTCCATCTTTCAAATACAGAACTAATAATAATTCCATCAACAAGCAGAAGTTACCAATCTTACATCTCTATTTCTGTTGACTACACAACAATAAACCCTACCCCTTACACTCCCTGCCTAGGTGTTATTCTTGCTTTCCACAATCAATCTATTTCCAAATCATGTTACATATATCTAAGAAACACATCCTGAATACAGCTATTTGTCACACAAACACAGCAAAGTGTTAATTCTTACACTCATTATTTCCTGCATTGATTATTGCAATAGTCTCATGACTGGTCTTCCCTTAAAGAGTCTTTCACCATTACAATTTTTTCTGAACGGTAATTTTTATTTCACTTCTTCACCTTCTGCTCCACCTTATGAGTCATTATTGTGTTTGCCTGTAAGTTACTGAATCCAATAAAAATGCTTCTGCTTACATACATGGCTATTAATACAATACATCATACCTCAATCACTTAATTTTTTTTTACCATTAATATCTCCCAACTCAACAATTTATTCTGTGGAAGATGTTTCTCTCAGCCACACTCATTACCTACTCCCATTCATTGCTACAGGACTATTTAGGTCTGTACCCTCTCTGCTCTGTGGCATTCCCTCCCTTCCTCGCATTTATTTATTACCAGTTGTTTATATAGCGCACACATATTCCGCAGCACTTTACAGAGAATATTTGGCCATTCATATCAGTCCTTGCCCCAGTAGAGCTAACAATCTATATTCCCTACCCTACCACATGCTCACTAGGGTTAATTTATTTGTTGGTAGCCAATTAACCTACCAGTATATTTTTGGAATGTGGGAGGAAGCCAGAGAACTCAACGGAAACCCACGCAAGCACAGGGAGAATATACAAACTCCACACAGGGCCGTGGTGGGAATCAAAATTACGGTCTCAGTGCTGTAAGGCAGTAATGCTAACCATTACACAGTCTGTGCTGCCCAATGCATAAGTTATTCTATGAAATTTGCTCTGCACAGTTCACAAAAAAACTTACAAGCGTTCTTTTTCTACAATCAAACAACCCATTGATTACAGACAATCATTGCTGTGTAACTGGATTATATAACCCACCAAGCTTATTTTACCCTTTCAGTCTGGCTCTGCCAATAAGCAATATATGATACTTAACCTCATGTCTTAGACTTTCATCCTTTTGATATTAAACATACCTCTATTTCTGTCTAATAATACTGTTGAGAGATCAGCAGCAGCAATCTGCGCTATCTCTGTCTAATAGCTGGGAGCCAGCGGGCACTAGAACCTGCCACAGTTCTCACAGGAGGTCCGTAATCAAAATGCGGTACTCCACTTGCATGGCAATGCTGCATGTCTTTCTCCTCCAGTGTCCTGGGTGTATAGACGTGCCCCACATGCACTGTACCCTACTACAGCTACAAGGGCTGCCTATCTTCACTACACCACTACACACTTAAGTGCCCAAGCACCCTACTAGACCTGCAGGAATTAAAAATTGATGGGAGAGAGACAGCGCAAATGCACAACCCCTGTGCAGTCTGTAAATCCACAAAAAAATTACACTAAACCAGAGGTTCCCAAACTTGACCATTACTGTCTAGGTTTAAGAATATCCAAGCTTGAGCACAGGTGACTTAATTAATACCTCAGTCAATTTGATTTAACCATCTTGGCTCAAGCATGGATTTCCTTAATATCTGGACTCTAATGGCGGAGTTTCGGAAACTCTGTGACTAAACACTTCAAAATGCAAATCGAAAACGGGAGTAATTTAAAATTAGGTGCTGTGCTCAAAAACAGGAAATAATTTCTACACAGTAACAATCATACAATATGAAATCAAGCAACATAAATCATTATAATAAGCAATAAATCATTTTGGCGTGCTCCTTATAGTATAAATTCAATGGCAAAAATGGGTGGAAGACCTCAGAAAAAAAAATGTATAGCAAGGCATAGTTATAACAGTTGGCCCCTGCATCTGGCTAACAGGTTGCCTGGCATGACACCCTGCAGCTAGTATCACTCCGGGCATGCACCACACAGTCTGTGAAGCCACCCAGATTTTCTTAAGGATACTCCAGGCTGTACTGTACTTCCGGGTGCTAGGCGCGCCACCCTCTCGGCGCAACATCATGATGTCATGCATTTGGGGGGGTGGTTCTGACACAGTGCACACTGCCACCCTGTTACAGCAGGTTGGGTATGGGTTGCCAGCAGTCGGGATCCCGGTGGTCAGAATCCCGACCCCAGGATCCCGACATGGTTAAAATACTGACACTTTTTGGTCAGTATGGTAACCCCCCCTCTCCCTACCCTAACTGTAACCTGGTGCCTAACCGTAACCACCCTCTCCCCACATCCTAAACCTAACCTTCCACCCTTAGTGCCTAACCCTCCCTCTAGTACCCCAACCTCGCACCCGAACCTTAACCCCTCCCCTAACCTAACCCCCGATACTTACCTTCAGGATGCCAACGGTCGGTATTCTGGACCCAGGATCCCAACCAGACTGTCAGCATCTCGTCAGCCGGGATGCTGACTACATCCCGTTATGGCAGTGCATCTCTACTACAGTAAATTTAAAGTATGTAGGCTATTATCTAAAAAAAAAAAAGTATAATCCAGAGGACACATTTTGGATTTCCAATGTATAACAAAAAAGGGGCACATTTACAGTTTTATACATTTGTACATTTAACGTATGAACTAACCATCGCGTAAAACAAAGCACATTTATATGCATTTGTTCGTTCAAATTCATCTCATGATGTGACCAAACCAATAGTATGTGTGCTAGGTGTATGTCAAGCTAACAATTAGTGTAATTAGACTCTTGGATAGCTCTGAGAAAGAATAGAGGTAGGGTAAAATAGTGCTAAAAAATAAGAAATAGCTTTAATAATAGTACATACTAACGTCGCATTACCCCATTTGGACACAGGCATCATGTACAAATGGGAGAGATATAGCTATTAACATAAAGGCTCGTTTCATATAATTTTTAATTCAATTAATATACAAATGATATCATATTAAATTAAAATAAATTAAATGTAATTAAATAATAACATCTGACCAGACATTAGTATCCTATAAATACAATGCTTACAAGTTACGTACGTCAAGCTGGTGGACTCAATACGCAATCAGTCAATCAGAAGACGCTAGATAGTGCTACTGATAGCCAGAATCATTATTGCATATAAAGTCAGGTGCATAAATATTGGGAAATTGACAGAATTTTCATATTTTGGCCTCTATTCACCACCACAATGGCTTTGAAATGAAACAAACAAGATGTGCTTTAACTGCAGACTTTCAGATTTAATTTGAGGGTAATTACATCCAAATCAGGTGAACGGTGTAGGAATTACAACAGTTTCTATATGTGCCTCCCACTTTTTAAGGGGCCAAAAGTAATGGGACTATCAACTCAAAAGCTATTTCATGGACAGGTGTGGGCTATTCCCTCGTTATTTCATTATCAATTAAGCAGGTAAAAGGTCTGGAGTTGATTCTAGGTGTGACATTTGCATTTGGAATCAGTTGCTGTTGACTCTCAATATGAGATCCAAAGAGCTGTCACTATCAGTGAAGCAAGCCATCATTAGGCTGAAAAATCAAAACAAACCCATCAGAGAGATAGCAAAAACATTAGGTGTGGCCAAATCAACTGTTTGGAACATTCTTAAAAAGAAAGAATGCACCGGAGAGCTCAGCAACACCAAAAGACCAAGAAGACCACGGAAAACAACTGTGGTGGATGACAGAAGAATTATTTCCCTGGTGAAGAAAAACCCCTTCACAACAGTTGGCCAAATCAAGAACACTCTCCAGGAGGTAGGTGTATATGTGTCAAAGTCAACAATCAAGAGAAGACTTCACAAGAGTGAACATAGAGGGTTCACCACAAGATGTAAACCATTGGTGAGCCTCAGAAACATGAAGACCAGATTAGAGTTTGCCAAACAACATCTAAAAAAGCCATTACAGTTCTGGAACAACATCCTATGGACAGATGCGACAAAGATCAACTTGTACCAGAGTGATGGGAAGAGAAGAGTATAGAGAAGGAAAGGAACTGCTCATCATCCAAAACATACCACCTCATCAGTGAAGTATGGTCAGGGCCGTAACTAGGGGGGGGCTGAGGGGTCATGTGCACCGGGCGCCATCCTCCAGCGGCACCGGCCACATACTTCTTTGTGCCGGAGGTCTGCAGATAGAGACCTCCGGCAGTGGTGCGCGCCGGACAGGGGTCACTGAAAGTCGGCGCAAGATCCCGCCCTCCCTCCTCCCCTCGGAAGTTAGGGTAAGTGCATAGGGGGGGGAGGAGGGGGCGGAGAGGGACGGCAGTGCTGCACAGGGCGCACTGCCGTCTAGCTACGACGCTGGTAGGGTAGAGATAGTGTCATGGCGTGGGCATGTATGGCTGCCAATGGAACTTGTTCCCTTGTATTTATTGATGATGTGACTGCTGACAAAAGCAGCAGAGTGAATTCTGAAGTGTTTCAGGCAATATTATATGCTGATATTCAGTCAAATGCTTCAGAACTTATTGGATGGCGCTTCACAGTGCAGATGGACAATAACCGAAGCATACTGCAAAATCAACCAAAGAGTTTTTTAAGGCTAAAAAGTGGAAGGTTATGCAATGACCAAGTCAATCCCCTGACCTGAATCCAATTGAGCATGCATTTCACTTGATGAAGACAAAACTGAAGGGAAAATGCCCCAAGAACAATCAGGAACTGAAGACATTTGCAGTAGAGGCCTGGCAGAGCATCACCAGGGATGAAACCCAGTGTCTGGTGATGTCTATGCATTCCAGACTTCAGACTGTAATTGCCTGCAAAGGATTTGCAACAAAGTATTAAAAAGCAAAAGTTAGATTTAGGATTGTTTAGTTTGTCCCATTACCTTTGGGCCCCTTAAAAAGTGGAAGGCACATATAGAAACTGTTGTAATTCCCACACCGTTCACCTGATTTGGATGTAATTACCCTCAAATTAAATCTGAAAGTCTGCAGTTAAAGCACATCTTGTTTTTTTCATTTCAAAGCCATTGTGGTGTTGAATAGAGGCCAAAATATGAAAATTCTGCCAATGTCCCAATATTTATGCACCTGACTATATGTGCATTAGCACCCCAGCACCAAAAAGAGATACATCTTCTGACTACATATGTATCCACATCTAAGTGAATCACATTTATGTGAATAAATTACTGCTCTACTGTACTTGGATATGCTACCTTCCCCTACTCCGCCTCTATATGCATTGGTGCTGTAGATCTAAGACAGTGATATGCAAAAATCTGTATATGAATCCATGCAAAAATGAATTTTTCATATTATTATTGAATATATTTTGGTTACTGGCACTTCTGTTATTATGGTACGCTGTGTTGGATACTAGCGTATTGTTTACTACTGTATGATGGAATCATTTATTAATGTGGTTTCCTATAGGTTATATATAGGTTATATTGTAGGTAATTGAGATGATTTTGGAAAGTAAGTAAATATGCTTTGTGTTTTTTATTTTTTGGCTAGAATTGGCAGTCCATGAGAACTGTTAATTCTAGTCAGAATTTTTATAGCAACATTTTCTTGGGTCCTCCCTCCTCTGTACCCACCCACCATAATCCCTCCCTGTGACTTGCCTCTGCTCTGTGGTTGCGTCCTCCTTCAGCAGTGTGCTGTGCTGTGCAGCGCAGGCACATGTCTGCACCCAGATGGCTCCCTCTTTCCTCACTGACTGACGCTGGGAGGAGCCGTGCTGAGCCAGCTGAGACATTTCCAGATCACAACTACGCTTATTCCAAATATCAGTCAGTGAGGAGAGATGGAGGTAGAGTCGACCAGGAGGGCAGATGTGCTTGCCCTGTGCAGCGCAGCACACTGGCACTGCTGCTAAAGGAGGATGCGCTGACCTGGTACCAAAGGTGCAGAGGGAAGGCTGGGCACCAAAAGTGACCCGGGCCCTATAGCAGCTGCATCCCCTGCACCCATGGTAGTTATGCCCGTGCAATTACTGCTACATACAGATGCAGATGCATCAATTTTGCACCAAGATGCATTTTTACATTGCGCAAATCATCTTAGCTGCAACACAAAATAAGGTCCTATACTCCTCACCTTCACATGCTCTTCATTAGAAGCCTGGTTTAATTGTTATAAGTCACAAATATGTCACTAAAAACAGTTACTGTATGAACTTGAAGAGTGTTAAGGAAATGACATGACAGTACCCAAGGTTAGCAACTTACATGGCAAGCATCTCTGGACAGAAGGTTCCTTGTGTTAGGCAGCCTAAGGCAGAATGTTTGAAGACATCTTGTACTTCTGTTTGCCAATCTTGTAGGGTGCTGTAAAGAGTATTTAATGTGAATACTTTTCTCTATAATAATACATCAAGTAAACAGAGAACATGGAGCTAATAGAAGTTCCTTGTAAAATAAAATTAGTTCTTTAGTAGCAGCACTTATTTTTAAGAGCATCTCATCTTTAACAGCAACTAAGCTGGATACCATGATGATATCAACTGATAACACTGAATGAACAAAGGAGTTGATAAACACACAATATTATGAATTTTTAATTCAGCACTCCAGGTGGCACAGTTATATATATATATATAGGATAGTTGAGTATTATATATATATATATATATATATAAATATATATATATATGTGTCTTGCAAATGCCGGCACTCCACAAGAATGACAAAAACTATTGGTTCCCCGGTGCCCTCCTGGGGCCACTCACGTGTCCTGAATGTGTCCTGAATGTAGACAGTTGATGAAAGGCGGCACTCGTGGGTTTTTGGAAAATAACAGTCAGAGACACTAAGTCTGATCCAACGTTTCAGTCCTTCCGGGTGACCTGTGTGGCTCCGATCATGCTGGTGCAGGTATAGTAGTGTCTGGTTATGTAATGGCTGTGGTTTCTTTCTATATGTTCTTTGATTATTTGATTATACACTATGTGAATGTGATCCATTTTTAAATGGTTACATCAGTGCCACCACTATTTGGTTTAATGCATTGATTTATCAGTGTTACTATTATCTGGTTATATGGTCTTTCTTCTATATTTATATGGATTCATACAATTCCTAGGATGTAGCATTTGGGCATTCTGTTATGTTACATATAGTAATCTTGTAATTACAGTTGTCACTATTAGCTCAGGATGTGATTCATGGGCATTATATTGTGTTGTATATTACCATTGCACTTACTGTACCTATATAGGTAATATCTATGATTTTGTCTTATATATGTTTATATATGTGTATGTGTACATGGTTATGTGTGTATATATATATATATATATATATATATATATACAGTTTGTTTCTGGCATAAACTGATTTTTCATGTATATCCGGGATAGCATATATGGGTATCCCAGTTTTTTGGATTATGCGATTTTATTCTCTTATGTATCATCATTTTTTCGTAGATATCTACTTCCAGCGATCGTTGTGTCCCTGGTGAGCTGTAATATACTCACCTTGATGTGATTTTGGTATGTTGGATATTTTCCTCTTCTTATATAATGGAATGGGGCCAGATAGACATTGTTATACAACACTGATTTGAATGTTTGTTTTCTCTTGTAGATGTCTATTTTTGTGATGTACATTTTACAGACACATGTCTTGAAAAAGGTCTAATTGTAGACCGAAACGTCGACACACATATAATAGTGTCTGAAATGAAATATTATATAAATAATTTTTTGAACAATATATTTCAATAAAAAACGTCTGTTTTTAAGTGAGTGCCGTCATCCAAGAAATTTCGAGGATACTATTTCTATATATATATATATCTGTATCTGAACGCACACAAAACTTTGAAGTCGAATTTAGTCCCAGATTGGGTCACTTTGGGGGTTCTGAGTAGAAACAAGTCCCGGCTCAGGTCTGTTGTAAGTTTGCAACTCAGATTTACAGACTGAATCTTGGGGTTTTGGATTGCATGTAAACAGGTCCAAAATATATGATTTTAGCTGTTTTATCAATTTTAAAGGTATCCAAGACCGAATCTGAACCAAAACACTTGATGGTTTTGCTTAAGCCAAAACAAAAACACGGGGGTCTGCACACATCTCATATGCTATGTAGACAAAAGTGATTGGACACTGACAGCAAATAGATCAACAAGAGTTTATTGACATCAGTACTTTGTAGGTCCACCATGTGCAATGATTACTGCAACCTCCCTTTTTGGCAAACTGTCCACAAGATCCTGGACAACAGCAGGCGGTATGTTTTGCCATTCCATCATAAGTACAGTGACCAACTGTGACACTAAAGAAGGTTGAGTCAGCCTAGAACACACCCGTCACTCCAATTTATTCCAGAGATTCTCAATGGGGTTAAGATCTGGACTCAGCTGGCCAGTCCATCCGGGTTACTGAATTTTCTGTATACCTGTCCAGGGTCGCCCTGGAAACATGACAGGTGGCATTGTCGTTCTAATAAAAAACATTAATTATTTCTGTAGAACTGCAAGTGCATGGGCCTCCCTACGAAGTGTTCTTGTGAAAACTGCCACATTAGTGTGGTATGTATTTCGCTTGCGCTTGAGTGTCCAATCACTTTTGTCCTCATAGTGTATGTATATATATATATATATATATATATATATATAGGCACAGATAATTTAGGTCTAGATGGTACAGTAGAGACGACAGCCTCTAATGAATCTTCCTTTCCTCTCTCTGGCATTGTCTCCACTAGCTTGTCCTTCTCAGGCTGTAGCCCATACACACAGTAAAATTACTTAACATGGCAACCTTGATAAATTGTATAATCTTGCTCATGTATTAAATGTGAGTAGGGGGACATGAGTCCAGGAAAGGGTATACATGGAGTAATGATCAGCATACAAATTACATGTAATCCAACACAAATGAAACAATACGGTTACAGTTTATCACAATATACTGCAATGGGTAATCAATAGGTAGTAGTTATCTTGACAATTAAATACACTTCTTTAACTGATGCAGTAAGTTTTTAGCTATGACTATAAAAAATAACATTTCTTAACCACTTAACTGGCTAATATTTTTAAAAAAATGTCCCCAACATTGTCGAGTTTTTTGTTTGCAAATTATGTAAATAATACCTATTTAAAGCTTATTCAATATAATGTTTTTAACAAAAATTTAAAATCACATTTAAATAGGTATTAATTACATAATGTGATAATAAAAAAATTACCATTTGAAAAAAATTCCTTATAGTTAAACCCCCCCGAAACATATATATGTGTGTTTGTGAGAGTATATATATATAAATATATATATATATATACAAACACACAGAGCTCCCCCTGCTAGACCTCCCTACCTGCCACAGGGCTCCCCACCGCTGATGTCACTGTACCCCCCTGTACCTTGCCGTGGACGCAGCTGGATAAAAATATATGCGTTTGTGATAGTATATATACCTATATATGTATATATATATATTTATATATGTATATATATATATATATATACAAACACACACAGCTTCCCCCCTGCTAGACCTCCCTGCCTGCCACAGGGATCCCCACGGCTGACGCCACTGAACCCCCCTGTACCTTGCCATGGACACCGCTGGATCCCCACTAAGGACCCATGCAATGCAAGCCAGACTCCCCGCAGACTACGCCAGACCCCCCCACATCTGCCTATGCTGCCGAATCCCCCAGGTTTTTTAAATACTGAAAAAATCCCATATCTCAAATGCTCCTGTTCTCGAGCATTTCGGATATGGGAGACTCGACCTGACTCAACCTGAATATAAATTTATATATATATATATATATACACAGATGTGTCCTGCTACATCTTTGCTCCATATGCCATGTAGTGCACCCTAATAGTCGCACTGTGCCGTGGCATATTGAGTCACATAGTAAAGTACTGAAGCGCAGGAAAAGCCTAATACAACTTTCAGTCCACCAGATGTCACTTTTCCTAAACTGCACTGAGCATGCATAAAAAAAAGACAATGCAATGTCTGTAGTTCACCCACTGATTGGCTGAATTAACCTGTCATTAGGTACGCTATAGTTGTCATGAATCGAGAGCTGTAATTGAGTGTGTAATAAAAGATTAAATCATTTGGTGTGTGAATCCTGAGTACACTTTTATAAAACTATTTATAATGTGTTCTGCCTTCTGTCCCTGTGAGACCCGGAGTCCTGGTGCTTGCTGATGATGCGTGTTTCACACAGAGAACTTGTTCACATCGGAGCCTGTGTTCTACCTGTGACAGCTTCTCCTTAAATAACTATAGGGTTTATGCTGATTGTCTTAATTGACATAAGTTGTTAAGGGGGTATTAATCTTCCCTTTCGCTTCCATTGTATTACCTTTCTAATAGAGGATTAATTAGACATTATTCCTTGGAACATATTATCTCTAGTATATTTGAACATAAAATAGTTACATAAATAGCCAATAATTTATAACAAAGAACACACAAGGTACATGCCTGTTAATCAGACACTAATATTAGTACCTATATAAATAATTAGCATAAAGACCATAATCATCATATGCCAATTTCATTAAGGACATAATTAAACTATTTACATGGGAGCTATTTCTACAGTATTAAACATGTAGTAAATAAAAAAATTGTGATAAATAATATAGTGAAGAGATGTGGTGAGATATGTATATACATCAAGTGTTCTTATGACTCAACACCCAGTACTTTTGTACTTTTCCAGTGGTGCACCACCAGCTACTTTCTGTGAATTATTAAGGAATTATACCCTGTTTTCAATATAAACAATGCTGGTTATTAATTACTGTATTTCAATGATTGCTTTAAATAATTGATTTTTTGTCCTGTGCAGTTTCAAATAATTCCCCCCTCTTCCCTGATTTACTATATTATGTTGAGCACAGCTCAATTTCTGAATCCTGCATGGATATATCTATTTTGACATATTTGTATAACCTACAAGACATATATTAAGATACATAATACTGAGCCTAGTAATATTTTCCCTAAATAATGGCAGATTTCTCGCCTAAAAATGCCTTTGTGCAGTAGACATAGAACAGAAGATTATAGTGATATCTTCTCAGATCTTTAAATAAAAACAATAACAAAGGATACATGGGAGACAGACTATCGCCAATTAAGTTTTTTATTGAAAAAACAAACTCGAATTAATTGGGATTTGATAAGTCTTAATAACTATGTGAAACAACAAATAACCCCAAGAGGACTCAGACCTAAAATTTTCCCAGCCTATGATCTTTTAACAGACAATTTATCAGAGGAATGGGATAAATGCCTATTAAATTGTTCACAAGATCTTATGAACATCCTTATAAAACACCATCATCTGGCACTAGAGGAGTGTGAAAAAGAGATAGGCAACCCGGGGAAAGCCCTAGAAACATGGGAAAAGGATACAGACTTTCAAAATCAGTTTGAAAAAAATCAGAAAGGAATTGGAAGATTATGAAAAAACCATCATTGAGAGAAAGAAGAGGAAATTCCTCAGAGACAAAAAAGACTATCAAATGGATAGAATATTCAAGTGGAGCAAAAAGAATAAGGAACAGATACAGAGGAATAGATTCCAAGAAAACTATACATCATCTGAGGCTTAATCATCGGGTGGAGAGGAACCACATCCCCCAACGATGGGATTGAACCCTTTGGAACAACTAGAGATTCCTTTTTTAGTCTATGGCCCAGGAAAAAGAGGTTGCCCACCAAGAGGAAAACAAGGAGGGGGAAGAAGAGGGGGATACGAAACCTCAAGGTTGGACTCCCCACCCACTGTAATGTACCCAACAAGGAGAAACAAAAACTTCTGATTAAGGATACAAAGCTTAAGATCATTAATCTTTCAGAACACTCCCCACATCTGAACAAACAGAGGTACTCAGTCGTGGATTAACATTCTCACCCATGGAAAGTCTCAACTGTTTTGGTTGGGAAATAGATCTGAAACTATTTGGCAGGAAATTATTATTAACTACATTTCATGCCCAATGAGTAAGACTGGGAGAACAATACACACTATCAGATTGGGATGATACAGGTTCTCTAACTACACAGGATCAGGAAATGGTTCTAATTCTTGAAGAACTTTCCTCAGAAAAGGAAATTGGAGTACAATCGGGCCGCAAAATTTGTAAGAGAAAGTCTAACTTTACCCCACAGGACCATATAAGCCCTGAAGTGGTAATATTCATTAACCTTTTGAGTAAAGAATTGGACCAACTCCATAAGATGAGGAAGATACCAAGATATAGGGACAACCTTACCAAAAAAGAAAGACAAGCACTAAATGAGATAAGCAAATGGGATGATGTGGTTATTAAGCCCTCTGACAAGGGAGGCAATATAGTGATCTGGCCTATTGCTATGTATACTGCAGAAGCAATGAAGAAACTGAACAATCAGGAGTGTTATCACAAGTCAATGTTTAACCCAACAGAAAACTGTAAAATCATCTATGATGGGATGGATCGTCAATAGAGCAAGATCTAATGGAACAATTACTAAACAGGCATTTGAATATCTAAAAAATGATAATCCCCGTACTCCCACTTTCTACCTACTCCCTAAGGTACATAAGGATATAAAAAACCTCCCGGCAGACCAATTGTCTCAGGGATAGGGGGGATTTTGGAGAGAGCAAGTACCTTTGTTGATGTTTGTCCTCACACGGGACGCGATGGAAGTTCTAACCAAAATCCATGATATCAAATTGGAAAAAAGTTATCTATTGGTGAGCTTGGATGTAGAATCTCTCTACACCAGTATCAGTCATCAATAGGGTATCAAAGCTGTTGAATATTTTCCGAGAACTGAAGGAATGGACGATTTCAAAGAATTTCTATTAGAACTTCTACATTTTACCTTGAACAAAAATATCTTTACGTTCAATGATATGTTCTACATGCAGATTAGGGGCACAGCTATGGGGGCAGCATGTGCCCCAAATTAAGCCAACCTGTATTTAGGTTGGTGAGAACAAGAAATCATTTTTCATGAGAAAAATGACAGATTCACCAAAAATATCAAAATGTGGATGAGATACATAGATGATGATCTGATGATATGGGAGGGGGAAAGAGCACCCCTCCTCGAGGTGCCCATGTGACCTGGCAACCGACAGCGGCAAGACTGTTCAGCGGGATGCTGTTCCCGACCATGCCTCCCCTGCCAGACCTCCTTGCAGGACAATCAGCCCCCTCATCCCGCTTTCACCGGTGATTCCACCCTACACTGTGAAATCGCAACAGGGGGATACCGGAGTCAGCAGGGAAAGTAGGAACCGACTGCACTTTTTCTTCCTCTACTTTCACTCTGCACCTAGGTGGTCTCCATCTCCCTCTGACCCGTTCAATGCCCAGTAGGGTAAATGGGGGCAGAGGTGAGTGGTCTTCCCCCAATAGAGCAGGGGTCTTTTCTTTCTAACATACCAGAATTGGTCCTATTGTATTTTGTAATACGATTTATACAATCTATTAGTATATATTCTTATGTTCAAGATCTAACTCTGCATTGTAATTTTTGATATGAAAACAATAATATAGACAATTATTTGCTCTGTTTTCTGTGTGATGTAATACTAGATATTGTTGAATAATATATTATATGTGGACTATCTGACAGGGGTTAATTATGAGGATGTGATCAGTCTTGCTATATTTAAACCACACCCATATTTAGACCATAATTTGAGTTTGAGACGGGATTGATTTATTGATGTGGTTTTTTAACTGTTATATTTCACTTTTATTTTTTTGTTCCAAAGATGGTCTGTACATATGGAATAAATACAATGGACAATGGTGTATTGAATAATTAGCACACATAAGACTACAGCTTATTGCCATATTAACAGACCGAGCCAGTTTTACATTTAATTCTCCTAATAGGAGTTAATGATCTGCAGCATTATATGCTTCAATTGCGAGCAGATTTGTTTTTTTTTGTATGTCTTTTCATGTTTGTTTGTTTAATTAATTAATTAAAAGTTAAGTTTTATGATGTATTATTATTGTATTATGCTGTATTATCATATGTCAAGAGTGCACCAAAAAATGGAAAATTCTCTTTTTTGAGTCTACTTTTGGCAATGTTGGCACTGTTGTGTCACTAGGAGCTTGGACAACATGGCATTAATCAGTACACATAAGTAAGTGCCGGTCACTGTGGCAATGTAGAATGTGGTGTCTAGTGCTCACACAGTGATGACATGCCTTAGAAAATGAGTAATGGGACTTGAGCAATGATGTATAAAATCATCACGGAACTACAAGTCTCAGCCCAGAAAGAGGTTTCTCTGAATTAGAAACTGACTGTGGGTTTTACACACATGCGACAATGGCAGCATTGTTATGCCACTAGGAGCTTGGACAACATGTCGCTACTCGACACATAGCCATAAATGCCTTCACTGCGGCAATCACATAGTGATGGCATGTCTTAGAAACAAGTAGTGGGGTCTGAGTAGCAGTGCATAAAACCATCACTGAACTACAAGTCGCAGCCCAGAAAGAGGTGTCTCTGGATTACAAACTGTGTGATTTATGCCACACAGGGGTCTCGTTGGGTACCCGATTACTGTGACCAGCGGTGATCAGGCCACACTGGAGGGGAATTTGAGGGTGCAGGCCCCTCTGATATAGGCAGCTGCTGGAAGATTAGCTCCAGCAGCTGACTAGTGGGCATTTGTGACTGGACGCTTCAGATGTGACCATGTCAGGGAAAGTGGTTAAATACTTCAACACGTTATATTCTAAACACACAATAACTTTCTCAATAGCACATGAAACAGAAAAATATATTATCAGCAAACTAGCAAAACCCCAGACTGATCAGTCATTTACACTGAAGTACCAAAAGTCAGGGAATAAGTCCCTTGTATCATGTAAGACCACCTCTAGACTGGTGAAGTGCAGTAACTCAATGTGGGATTGATTCCACAAGTGGACAGAAGACCTCTGGAGAGATATTGACCCATGCCATCTGGATAGCTTCCCATAGCTGCCTCATATTTATAGGTGCATGATCGTGGGTGCATATTGACCTCTCCAACACTTCCCATAAATGGTATAATATGGAAATGTATCCTGTTTAGTGAGGTTAATAATTAGTTATCTGGTGTAACTGTCACATGTTCTTTTTTTATTATGATCAAGTACTACTAAAGTGTTTTGCACTGTGAATTTCTGCTATTTATTCAATATGTCTAAATGAATAACAAGCAAATCCTGTACTGAATTGTTAATGTCTAATTATCAATATACTGTTTGCCATTCTTTTTAAAGAAATTGCAAATAGGGCTCATGAGTCAATATATTAATATTGAACAGCTTTTCTCTGTATTACACAAAGCAAAGTTTGTTTTCCTGCAGTACCAATTTGTAAAGTGAGTGGTGGGTTTCCAAATAAATGAACCAAGCACATTCAAAGTCAATAAAAAATAATAATAATAAAGCCAGCATGACAGAATATCACTATACAAAATATCTATCAGTAATGAACCAAAAAATGCATAGAGAGAAGTTTGCGGAATCTGAGAATACTTCAAATAAATGACGTGAAAACGCAGTAAATGGGAAATTTAACAGCTCTCCTTTCCCATACTGCAGATTACTATTACTCTTGATGTTTGCCTCTGATTTATCTACAAAGTAAAAAGTTCATGTTTATCCCTCCTTAACTTCTAAGCTGCAGTTTGTCTTTATCCTTGGGTCCCTTCAAAGAGATTCTCCAGCTGCAAAATCATAAAATGAATGATCAGATTGGTCACGTAGAACTAGAGGTTTGTGTGCTTCTGGGGACATCTTGGCAGACAACAAAGTGGGTGTATAGTGGCAGATCAAATAGTTAAGCTGCATTTTGTTTGTGTGAATCTCACATAGAATCCTTTCAAATTGGGGTTACACTGTAGAATTCTGTTTCCTTTTCTTATACATAATTGTCTATTTTGTTCCACTTACTGCACTATATATTGCTAACTTTTGTTCTCATTTTTTCTAATACATGCAATTACAATAATTGTTGTTGCTGTTTTTCAATACCATGGAAAAAGCCAGATTTTAAAGAAACTGTATTTGTAGTTTATTTATTTTCATATTGTAAACTATTCTGCGCAAAATGGTTTATTCTCTTTTTTGGTTCTATATAGCAGGTATACCCTAAAATAGAGGTTCCCAAAATGCGGTCCTCAAGGCACCCCAACAGTTCAGGTTTTAGAGATATCAATGGTTAAACGCATCTGGCTAAATCAAATTGACTGAGGTGGTAAATAAGTCACTTGTGGTCAAGCATGGATATCCTTAAAACCTGGACTGTTAGGGTGCCTTGAGGACCGAGTTTTGGAACTTCTGTCCTAAACAGTTCTTTTTTTTATTATAAATGAGTGGTTCAGTTTTACTCAGTTATGTTTGCATCTCAAAAACTGCATCATATTGGCTATCCGGCTCTCACGTGTTTTGGATAGCCAATAAAATAAATCCAATCTAATTCGAACTTGTGCTAATTTGATAAAGAACCAAATCAAAACCAAACTGCCCAGCTCCACATTTTATATGATAGTTTTGTTTTCCATAAAAAGAGCACGACATACAAATAAGGGTTTGGTTGGGTGGATCGCTAGCATGAATGAACAGATAAGAGAAGTTGTCAATGGAAATATGGTGTGGACAATGCATAGGACAACACATGGAAATATACACATGCTTCTAGACAGATCTGTTGTACCAACCAAAGATAGGGCTGATGCAAGTGCCTACTCATAAGGAAGATGGCTATGAAACCAAGCATATGGATAGGAAAGGTGTGCTCTACAATTCTGCATATGAGCAAATATCTGCATTTTTCTCTGTGTACGGAATGTGAAATCAATAATATTCCATCTACATCAGTCCCAGTGAGTGACCAGCCTTTTTGAGACCAGAGTCATAAACAGTGACTAATATTGTTGCTTCAGGACTAGGCACATTTAAATTTCATCAACATCCTATAGATAGTAAGCGTGCGAGCAGGGTCTTCCTACCTATATATCTGTCTGTTATTACCCAGTTTTGTTCTATTAATGTTTACAATTGTAAAGTGCAACGGAATATGCTGCGCTATATAAGAAACTGTTAATAAATAAATAAAATAAAATTTAGAGTAGATGATTAAGGGGCCTATTTACCATTATTATGAAATAGGCCCCATTAGGTCGCTGCGTTATGCAAAATAAGGAATTCATTTCTGTACCTAATTTTTAAAAAATTCTAACCCCGATAAGAGTCTGTACCACCAAAAGGCTAGGTGATGAATAATAACTATTGCTATGGCATCACTGCCTTTTCTGATAATATGCATGAGCAGCCATTAGCTGCATACCGAATATGCAATGGAAGGAAGGGCAGGAAGAAAGAGATTGTTGGGGAGGGATCAGAAGATCCCTCACCAGTGATAATACTTCCTTAGCCACAAAACATTACAAAGCACATTTACAGAGTTGTGCCCCTGTTAGCTAATGCCATCTTCTGAAGATGGCATTAGCTAATGGACCAAGCTCTTAAAACTTGTACCTGTAAGTATTGTACCTATTGCATGGTTAAATTAATAATTGATACATACAAATAGTTCTTAAAGTAAGTTTCCTGCACTTTATTGTATTCTGTCTTTGACTATGGCTTGTCTATGATGTTCTCAGCTTTGAGGTGAACAGTGAAGAACAACTTGTATCAAATCAGATAATTGCAACGTTCACAGCTGCATATAAGCATGCTGATCATGGGGGAGACTTGTTCCCTTGTTATGTTACTGAGTGCAGGGTAGCATGAGACAGCGGCTATGCTATGATTTGAGGAGGGAAATGAGAGCAAGCAGGAAGTTACAGAGAAGTAATGAAATAATAGTAGCCCCTGGTTCCCTGAACAGCATGAACACGAACATCATGATGCTCCTATCAAACTGGTAGAAGAAAAGTTCATACATTCAACTTGGTTAAATGTACTTTAAATATACAGTAGTATACGTATATTGGTCCCTGCTCAGGTTGAAAATTCATTCCTTTTCATTCATATGTATATATATCATTCTTGGTTGTGTGTTCAGGCTCTGAAATATGTATGCATTGGTGTGCATTGTGACACACAAGGCCAAAGGATACAATGTTCATTTTAAAGGTATCATTAAAAATATAATATACTTGAACATTAGATATTCTGCAGTAACTATAACTATATTATTGTTGTTTAAGTAGTTAGCGACCTACAGCACATGCAACCCTGAATTTGCAAACTCTCTCAAACTCTACAAGTACTACAGCCCAGACTATACTGAATACTCTATCAAATACATTGCAAGACAATCCTACACTAAACAGTAATTTAGCAGCACTTATGCAAAAAATAGTCCCTCCCTATAAAATACAGTATTACAGTTGGTGCAAAGTACACATTCACTAGCATAAGAGTAAGATGAAAACCTAATGGTCATTCCATGAAATATAGGACACAATACATGAAAATTAAATTGTATCAAAGCATATGCAAAATATTTTCAACTTAATTTCTTGCTACTGATGAACTTAATGTAACTGTCAAAGAGACTTCAGATGATGTTGTTAATGTTTGTGACTGGTTATGTTGAATATGATGGAAATAGTTACCAAGGTGAGATCAAGGACATCAGAGATGGTGAATGCTAAGTGAGCACAATGGAGCAAACTGGCAGCAACTGGAAATGGTCATCATCACCAGATGAAATGTGTTATACATCTTCACAGCTAATCAGGAAGAAAAATAGATCTACATTCATTAATTCACATGGATTCTACAGGGCTGAGTAAATTGTATCAAAGCTTATTAACTGGTGACATAAATGTAACATGAGTCACATTTGTATGTAACATGAGTCACATGAAAAAAATATTTTAAGTATAGTTTGGTTAACATTTAGTTTGTTTGTTGGTGTGTCAATCTTAAATTTAGGGTCTTATAATTGTATAGTATAGCAATCATATTGTACAAATAATTAGGAGAGCAGGTTTAAATAAATATATAAGCCCCCTCAGTTCCTATGTCTATTCTGTTGTAATATGAGTCACACATATATGGGGTGATTCAGCAGAGGATGCAGATGTATGCCTGCATGCAGATTCCCGATAGTCTGTAATCTGCACATGCACAGTACCCATTCTGCGCATGTGTAAAACAAGTCCTGAATGGTCCCACGCAGGGCGGCAGCAGTCTGTCAGTGATTGACAGTCTGTTGCCATTTGTAGGCATGGAGGGGGCATGTCATCACCATTGGGGGGAAGGGAAGAGCCCAGGATCTCCGTTAGCAGCTAGAGATTTCCTGACCTCTTTTTTACAGCCATTTGGGGGAGGGAAGAGGCCTGGATCTCCATCGGCAGATGGAGATTTAATGGCCTCTTTGTTGCATCTATGGCAGCTGGGTTGCGTGACCCCATGGTCACTCAGCTGGCCAATGGGAACACAGATGATCTGATGCTGCATCTTTGGATGCAGCTTGGGTAAAGTAATGCATGCATGAGGTGTGACACCTCCTGCTGCATTATCATAATAGTGTTATCTCAGCTGCTACAATGTTAGCAACTGCGATAGCACTTGCGTACTTTGATAAATCACCCCATAAATAATACAATTTAACTACTAAGAGTGTACATTTGTTTCTACTTCTAAGCATATATTATTGTCATAATTTTAAAATGTTGAATTTCAGCTTCATTTTTATGTGTGGTGCATTTAAACTTTTAACAATTAACATGAAATGTAATGTGAGTAACACGGAATGACCAATAAAGTCCTGCACAATAACAAGAACCATTGCAGCACTTTCTGCAAATACTGTAAAAGTGCAATGTAGACTTGACAAATTGGTTTAGAAGACAAATTGATAGCCAATAATATAATGTTAACATAATGTTTCAGACTTAAATAAGCTTCTCACAACTGGCTACTGACACAAGAAGTTAACTCTTTTGTACAATAGATAAATGGTTTCACCACTAGCAGAGTAAACCACTGTGCTTTATCCTTCTCATTAAGGACTTACTGCAAGTATATTAATTACCATTTAGTATAGGGTTCTCCTGGCATAGCAGGTAAATGTCACCTAGTAGTGTGACCCTTGGCTAGGATTAAACTTAGTGTTCCTGAAATGTAGGTGACTATGCGGTACTTGGATACGTGTAATATAACAATTTGACCTTTCTCACTAAGCAGCGTATCACAAGGACAGCTTCCCCTCTGACTGCAGCCTCAGCAGGAAGATCTGTGGTTGTCCATCATTTCTTTCTCTCAGTTCAGATCTGTCTGAGATTGCTACTCTTTCTGAATCCATTAGCTTGTAACTTAGGGTGGGATGTATCAAGCATTGCATTTTGAATGCAATACAGCCCGTTACTTACTGCATGCATAGCAGCATTTATTAGCGCCATATGCATGTAGTTTTGTGATTAAAACCACAAAGGACAGCTCTTCTGATAAGAGCTGTCCTTTGTAGTGTGAGGACCTCCAGGTTTATGACCCGGGAGTCCTTATGTGCATGTGTGCATGTGCCCATCAGCCAGAGCATACATGAGCCATGAATGAGCCTGGAAGGGATCCAATTGGACCCTCCTCAGGGAATGATGCGAAAAAAAGCCCATAGGCTTCTATTAGGCAACACCATCTATAGATGACATTGCCTATCCGGTGAAAGCTCTGGAAACTTTTGCTTTCTGGAGCTTGATGCATTGATATTTTCAGAGGTTTTGACCACATTACAGTGATAGTCCATCCCACCCTTAATATCTAGAAGGAGGAATCTTAGTCTATGGCTGCTTCCTCTCCTCTCACTAAGGATATTTATCAGTCTATAGCAGCTATTTCTCAGTTTGTAACAGCTGCCTCTCTCTTTCTCATGAAGTCTTCAGCTGCTCTGTGGTGTCCTCAGCTCTACTCCCCCCCACTCTCCAGTGGCTCCAACTGTCACTTCTCAAACTGGCTGTTGTCGGAGCAGCCTGTATATTAAGAGTTTGCAAAGGGACATTATCTGTGGCTGGGACAGCTCTTTAAGTGATACCTTGCAACTTTGGGGTATCAAACCTTTTTAAATTAAAAGAGAAGTTCTTGCCCATAGCAATCAATAAGATTTAGCTATCATTTCATAGAATGTACTGGCTCAGTGGTTCTCAAATTTTGTCCTCAGGACCCCAAACAATTTATTTTCCAGGTCATCTGTGGATCTTTAAAATGTGACAGTTGGTCATACACCCGAACTGTTTGGGGCCCTGAGATTAGAGTTTTAGAACCACTGTACTAGCTAAGTGATAGCACTGGTATAGGCAATAGCTCTAATTTTCCATCTTTAGATGGATTGACAAATTCCCCCATAGGTCTTGCTGATATCTTTTTATCAGCCTTTTTCCTCCAGTACAATATTTCTATTTTTTGTATTCTGCTTTCTACAACAACCAAAGTTTTTTAAAAACTTTGTATTTTAAGAGAACATCAAAACGACCCTATAAATATTTTTTTATCACACAGAGAGAATAAAATGAGCAATAAAATACCTGCAAATATGTAATCTTTTGTTTCTTCTTCATTGTTTTCAGGGGATTAACAGGAAAGGGAAAAGGGCAAAAAGAAAGTAAGGGAAAGAAAGGGGAAGGAATGAAGTTTGGTGCAGAGGCATGTACCCCACATTTGTCTAGATTTCTTTATTTTATCTTTGATAACGATTTTTCTCCATAGAGGCTATAAAACCAAATGTAACTTCTTGGGAAGGATGTATCAAAGAACCCACTTACAGGAAAATGAGGAGGTAATAGAAAGCGTTGTTGTGTCTGCAAAAAATACTAGACATGACCTACAGGTTTCTTGCCATAAATGCATGTTATACATTGTGCATGTCCCAATATCAAGAAGATATTAATAAAATAAAAGCAGTTAATTTTTTCACCATGACTAAAACACATTTTTATTTATAATAAATTCCACAATAGGTAGTTTATATTACACCAACTATTCAGTTAACACAGAATACTACTGTAGTTACTGTATTATATAATAATAAAATTATAACAAAATCTATATCACATCAACTCTGCAATACATTGTTATTTATCAAGGGTTATAAAATCCTTCCTATAACTAAGAAATATATGAAAAGGTGATTCAAATTGTTCAAAGTTGTAACTAACTAATGAGCTAATAAACCAGCTATGTGACCACAAATGTTAAGAAATGGCCAGCTAAGCTGCCAATCACATTCGTTACACCAAGGAAATGCCAATGTAACTTTTGTTGTTGTGTAACTGAGATAGACAGGAACATGCTGTAAGAAACCAAGCTTTATCAAGCAAATTTCCAAACTGACGCTTTGGATCATGGATCATTGTGAAGAAATGTGTAGAACCTCTTGTGTATTGAAACAGAGAAGAAGTTTGCTGAAGCAGCATATGGATTGATGTGTCTCACCTATACAAACCACCTTTATCAGATTTTGGAAAAGCACACTCAAATATGAATTTAAAACACATCTCCTAAAACATTGCTAAGTTTTGTACTTTGCAGTTGATTTAATTGCAAAACTCGCATCTTCTAATTTCCTTTATTATACAGTAAATATCAGCTTTATGGTTTTAATATGAAAATTACATTATTATTAATAATAATAATAATAATAATATGACTTTATGATTGTATTGGTAAATCACAAAACAATTGTCATTCTGTAAAAGTAAACATTAATACATCCTGGTCTTAGTGTTGCATTGAATGAGTTGGGAATAAAAACATTTGCATACAACAAAGTAATAATTGTGTGAAAATAGCTAATTAAACATTAGATTGCAGAATTGAAAACAATTACTGAGTTGGAGAAGAACACAAAATGAATATAGTTATACTGGTGATTGTATAATGACAAATGAACACTGACAGGCAACTAGACCAAGTTTTTTTGTTTTTTTTTTGCATGCAAGCAACTCTGCCAAATGTATTTCCATCTCAAAGAAAACTTGTACAACTTCTATTTCATTATCACAAGCGAGACAGAACCAGCTAATGTATACACTTTTCTTCGGGAGTCATGGTTAAGGCAAATTACAAAAGCAGCACATACATCAAATGCAGAAATAATTTCTTCCTTTGTTAGTTTAACAGACTTTCTGAAAGCAAGGCAGATAATAAAGCAGACACCATTTAAAATCATATCTACCACAAGTGAAACATAATAAAGAGAAAAAAATTTAATTCGTTTTTAATGAAACCTTTTCCCATATTTTCGTGTTTAGTGCCAGTTTATAGGATGCAATTTCTTTACACTTGAAAACCAGGACGACTACATTATCTAATTGAGTATGATGACAATGTGACCTGTTGAGGGCTCTACAAAACTCTTCTTTTCTCCTGAGTTCTATCATCCTGTTTAAGAATGCAGCAGACTTGAAAGTTATCTACTTTACATTACCCCTGAATACAGAAAGATATATGCATTTGGTGGGAATATACAAGACTTCTATAATGTGTATGCAAATTAGCAGCAGCACTAAATGTGGCCATTATTAAATACTTTTTAGAGGCCTGTATATTTTTTATTGTGTTTTTTCCTTCTTAACTAGCTATTAACATGAAGATAGCTTGTACACAAAGAACAGATTATAAAGGATATTTGGAATTTTTGTTTAACACCAAAAACACAGAAAAATAATTTTGATAAATATTTTCTACAGCCCATATTTTCTTGTGAATGTGAGGTTTGTCATTTGGTATTGCTCGCTGTAGTGGTGGAACATACACCTGTGGCACAACATGTGTGCACTCCTTTATCTTGTATATTCAAGAGGAAAGCAGACATGTCATTGATTTTCCTTACCATTGTGATATCTGTGGCAATTGCAGGTGTCAGGTGTTATGTAAGAACACCTTGTGACATGTGACCAGAATTATGTGTTGAAGTTCTTGTTTGTAGTCCTCCAACATGGCTAGTAAGTAGACATAACACCACATCTGTATCTTGCATATTATGGATCTCAGTCAGAGGAAGGAAGGTGAGTTATTTTTTTTAACTATTTGGACTTCATCTAGAGTTGGTAGGCACCCTAGCAAGAATGGCATATCCCTTCCAACAGTGGAATCACTAGGGAGCTTGGGGTGTGGACCATACCAGGTGTCACCCTCAATGGGGTTGACACCAAAATGCTGGCTCCTCATTGACCAGGAGCTGGGCACTACACTGTAATGTTATTGTGCAGTGCCTGTCTCCTGGTCACTGGAGAGGAGCCAGCAGTGTTGGGAGAGTCTCTGGGGGAACCCCTAGTGTGCCTGGGAGGGCTGAGCACAGAATTTAAAAATCTGGGATGTGCTACGAAGTCTCACCCCTTCCCCATGAGGCCATGCCCCCTTTTGGTGCCTCGGTTGCCACCGACCCCAGTGACGCCGCTGCCTTCAAACTCTTTTAATTGTTTAATTAGTACTAAATGTTATGTGACAATGGACAAATTGTTGTCTGTTTCTTGAAACAGGTAAGCAAAGTACTATTAAAATCTATATTGCAACTCATAGATTTCTAAAATATGTTGGTTTTATTTAAATCAGAATGAAATACCAATAACCTATAAGGCTTCATAGTATGCTATATTATTGAGGAACTGTGCAATCTTTATTAGCATCCTGGCTGATAATTCTAAATTCAACAAAACATAGAAATGCAATACCCACTAAACACACACAGTATGTAGCAAAAATACAGATGACAACATTTGATTATGGTGAAATGTTATAAGCTTAGGGCAAATCGCCTCCATTTTTAAATCTCTTTCTTACCATTGATGTTTCCTTTCTTTATTAAACATACAGAGTGTTCAATATACAGTAACAATTGCAGATTTTATTTGAGAGCAGGCTTATATACAGAACGAATGGTAACTTCTGGGGGTACTTACAGGTTTTGTGACAGTTATATTTGTTTGTGATGGTCATTTTTTAAATTAACTTCCAGCAATGAAATACTGTAGTAACATGTACACATTATATTACAACCCTATTTTTTTTTTTTAATAAAGTTTATTGAGTTTTATTGAGTGAATTACAATAAGATAGGAAAGGTAACCTACACCTCGTAAGGTGAGAGTTAAGATAGAGAAATTGTATTTCAAATAACATACATCAGTAGTGTAAATATCACTTCATCTATAATTCTTTATCAGAAATTGTATCAACAATAGAGTTTACAAACATACTCTTTCCCCTCCGATCATCCCAAAGTGTTGTGGAAAAATATCAGAAAGAAAAGAGGACATCCACCGCAATTAACTGCACAATTATCCAATAAGAAGTAATAGATTAATAATAATAAATGACTGAAATAATGAAACAAGACAGGACAGGGGGAAGGGAAGAACACAAAGGGTGAAGACAAACATTTGGGGGAGAAGAAGGTATTGTAGTGAAGAGTAATTGTCTAAATCGTCTTTAGAATAGGATCCAGTTTAGCACATATATATATATATATATATCCATATTTGCATATGCATGAATACCTATACCAACATAAACATAAACACTTCCATACATTGATATCAATAACAGGTATCGAAGAGCCAAATAATATAGGAGGACCTAGGAGATAAGGTGAGAATGTTATTTATTTATGTCATAGATGAAATATGCCTAAGAAGGTATCAGTCAGTATTTTCAAAGATCTTCATAATGTGAGTCTGAGAAGTTTTTTCTAGAGTGTTAATAAAAGGCTCCCATTTTTGATAAAATTTATCTACTCCTGCGTTAATGTCAGGAATGGTTGAACGACGATCATAATATAATATTTCTAGCATTTTAATTTTAACTTCGGAAAGGGATGGCGAAGATCTCTTGATCCAATGAGTGAGAATTACCTTCTTTGCTATAGTTAGAAGAGTCACTATTTATCGAAATGTAGGTGTTCTCTCCGAACCCAAATTCCAACATTTAAAATTACCACAAAGACAAGCTAATGGATTGGGGGTTAGATGAATAGAAAGCATATTATTTAAGTATTGCATTACTTTGCACCAGAATTTTTTTATTTTTCTACACCCCCATATGCAATGAAAGAATGTGGCATTGGATATCTGACATTTCGGGCATATTCCCTGTTCTGAGTCTGTCATATGCCTCCTCTGTGCAGGGTAAATATATGCCCTATGAATTGTGCGTATATGTACCTCCTGAAGGTAGGCAGATTGTAAATATTTGAGAGTAGAGTCAAAATGATTAATAATATCTGGTATTTCAATTATTGAGGGAATGTCTGTTTTCCATTTATCAAATAGGGAAGTCCAAGAGGCCATGGTATTATCACTTATCAAGTGATTATATAGCATATTGATCTTATAAGTAATTGTAGATGTCTGTTTTATAAGAGTATGAAGCGTGTTGGAGTTTGTTCCCTCTGATGGGGTATTGCGTATAGTAGATATATAATGCCTAGTCTGAAGATACATAAAGAAGTGTTGCTTTGGTAACTGGTATAATTGCTGTAACTTATCAAAAGTTAGGAGTAGTCCTCCCGGGTCAAATACTTTTGAAGCAATTGTCAAACCTTTTTCTTTCCATCGACGATAATTGCAATTTGTTACAGATGGAGGGAAAGCTGGATTTCCCCATAGGGGTACAAAAGGAGTGTAGTAGGGGTTACTTTGAAGTTTTCGATTAACTGAAGTCCATGTATAATTTGTGTCTCTAAAAATAACATTAGTTAGGATAGCTAGAGGGATATCAGCTGGTTTAGTGTGAAGTAAGGCACTGGGAGAAAAAGGAGCAAACAAAGCCAAATCTAAAAGATGATCAGTGTAAGAATTTGTTTCCACTAACCAGTCAATGACATAACGAAAAAAGATGGCTAATGAGTAAGAAAGCAGGTCAGGAAATCCTAATCCACCATTTTTCCTGGATGTTTTCATTTTGCTAATCGCAATGCGTGGTCTTTTGCCTTGCCATATAAAGCGAGAGAAACACGTAGAAATATATTTGATGTCTTTGTTAGTAAGACTAATGGGAAGCATTTGCATAGAGTAAAAAATTTTTGGAAATATTATGCTTTTTATTACTGCTAGACGTCCTAATAGTGATAAGGGAAGAGATTTCCAATTATCTAGCATACTCGCTATCTTGGTAATAATTGGTGTAAAATTGGATAAATAGAGTTGAGCTAAATCAGCAGTAATATGAACTCCTAAATATTGGATTGAGTTATTAGCCACGCGAAAAGGACTAAAGGCTGGAAGGGATTTGCAATATGCAATTGGGATATTAATAGGGAGAATTTCAGATTTTTCCACATTGACCTTATAACCTGATATTGCTCCAAAAGAGGATATGATATCTAAAACTGCTGGTAGGGATTCATTTGGATTTGAAAGAAAGAGGAGCATATCATCCGCAAAGAGTGCGATTTTCAAAAGTACATTACCTATTACAATTCCTTCCACTTTTGGCGAAGCACGTAGTGTTATTGCTAGGGGCTCTATGGCCAAGGCAAATAGTAGGGGTGAGAGAGGGCATCCTTGCCTTGTCCCTCGATTTATTGGAAAAGGTGAAGAAATATAACCATTACATGAAATTGTGAGAAAGGATTAGTATATAATGTTTTTAGAATATCTATAAACATTAATGGAAAACCAAAATTCTTGAGTGTTTGAAAAAGGTGGGACCATATTACCATATCAAATGCCTTTTCGGCGTCAAAAGAAACTATTATTGTAGGAGTGAGGCAACTAGAAGAATGCGTGTGCTGAATAGCCGCTAAGACTTTTCTGACATTAACCACAGTGTGGCGATTCACTATAAAGCCCATCTGATCTGTATGAATAAGCTGTGGTAGAATAAACTTCAGCCTGTCTGCATATATTTTTGTCAAGATCTTGTAATCTAAATTGAGTAACGAAATTGGGCGATATGATCCTGGGAGCGTTAAGTCTTTTCCTGACTTGGGGAGAAGTTTAATAATCACCGAATTAAAGTATAAGGGAATTGTTTTAGTCATGATAATATGATTATAAAAGGAAACCAAAGATTCACCCATACGAGGAAGAAGGATTTTATAAAATTCAGCGGTCAAACTGTCCGGGCCAGGGGCTGTAGATTGTTTTAATTGTTGTATTACTCTAGTGACTTCTTCAATGGTTATAGGTTCGATCAGGAGGTTAGATGAATTATCTGATACTTGTGGGAAAGAAGCAGAATCGACTAAGTTAGCAGAAACATCAGTAGGAGAGGTAGTGTCAGGGTTAACTGAATATAGAGTAGTATAAAATTCTTTCATTATGTCAGTGATCTGGGCACTAGATTTTTAGTCAATGAGCCATCTTCGGTACGTAGAGGATGAACTACCATCGGAGGATGAGAGCCTCTTAATAGATTTGTCAAAAGTTTGCCACTTTTATTGCCAAATTTATGAAATTTTAAATTCACAGAAAAAAGGTATCGTTCCCCTCGAATCTTAAGATATTCATCAAAATGGGTCTTGGCAGCGAGGTATGTCTGTCTAGTGTGGGGAGACGGATTAGATTTGAATATCTGAAAAGTGTTCGTAAGTTTAATTTGAAGGTCTAAATAAGTTTTAATTGCCTTTTTATTTTCAGCAGAGACATGGGAAATAATAGTTCCGCGAAGAACAGCTTTTCCTGCCTGCCAGAATAGTGAAGGGTCAGATTTCGCAATAGATGAATTAGTGTGCATATAGTCCATCCAAGCTGTTTCTAATACATTACAAAAAGAAACAGACTTGGATAGATGTGTAGGAAATCTCCAGTTACAAAAAGTACCTTTATCTAAATCAGTCTGGAGTGTCATCCAAACCAGAGCGTGATCGGATAAGGCTATAGGTTCTATTGTTGAGTCTAGAACTCTTGGAAATTGAGATTGGGCCAATAAAATATAGTCAATCCGTGACAAGGATTGATGAGCAGAGGATAGACATGTAAAATCTTTATCAATAGGATGAGTAGCTCTCCAAACATCTATGAGTTGTAACCTAGAGGCTAACATAGGAATACCCAGTTTAGGGAGCGAGATAATATTTGATGAATTATTAGAACGGTCTAGTGTCAGTGATGAAACTAGATTAAAGTCTCCACAGATTATTAATGAATCTGAGCTATGTATTAATAATTTAGTTAATAAATGAGTGAAAAATGATTTTTTATAAATGTTAGGTGTATAAACATTACAAATTACAAATTTAAAATCATTAATTAGTACCTCCGTTATAACATAACGGCCTTCTGGATCTGCATCAATAGATTTCACTGATACGGGAATAACACGACGCGCTAGTATAGCTACACCACGAGATTTGGAGTTATTAGGAGCAGCTGCAATCAAAGACCAGTTAAGCATTTGAAGTTTTTTGGTTTCCAATGCTGTTAAATGTGTTTCTTGGATACACACCATATCTATCTGTTGTTTGGATAAATATAATAGTATTTTGCGCCTTTTAATGGGTGAATTAATTCCCCCTACATTCCAAGTTCCTATTCTCAGAGCCATTATTTTATAAGATACATAGAATAACGTACAATTACCTTTGACGAGCCAGACTGTATTACTTTGATTACCTTCAAGAAAAGGGGGGTGGGGAAAAACATGAGAGTAGGAGAACAAATAGACAAAGACGGGGGGTAGTCAAAAAAATCATAACAATGAAGTGTAGAAAAACACATTATTTGATATACTCAAAAAATGATGTATATAATATGTGCTAGATATACAGATATAAATAAATAAAGAAGAGAACTATGTATTAGGAGACATAATAGAGCCTCACACTATAACCCTTGAAATAATTAACATAGCAGGATGAACAGTAAATCAATATCTAACTTGAGAAACCTAGTTTTAGATATATTTCAAATTAAGACAGTATTGATACTATTACTTTAATAAGTTTCTTAATAACTATCAGACATATAAAATTGTTAGTATTGTGAAAACGATCCTAGATAGTATTCAACCAATAAGTATATTGATATACTTAGCTAGCTCAGAAATGGGAATAAGGAGAATAAACGGGTGACCAAGTCGACCAACTGCGATTGAGAAGTCCCAAAATTATGAATTTGGAGGAGTATCAGAGATATCGTGAGCAGATGCAGCTTTCTCTTCACTTATGAAGGCTTCCGCATCAGCTGGGTTTGTAAAGTCCTTATAAGAGGTTCCATCAAAATCCTAAGTTTGGCCGGATAGATAAGTGCGAATTTACGTTTGTCTTCAATTAACTGGGTACAGATTGGAGAAAATGCTTTACGAGCTCTGGATAGCTCAACGGAGTAATCTTGGGAGATATACAACTTTGAGCCTTCCCATTGTAATGACTTTATGCGTCTAGAAGCTGCCCAAAAAGCTTGTTTATGTAGATAGTTGAGACAACGGAAGAGGACAACTCTAGGACGGGCAGATGTGGTACGTGGAAGTTGTCCAGTTCTATGGACCCTCTCGACCACTAGATCTCCACAGTCTGATTCAATTTGAAGTAATGACGGTAATGTGTTACGGACAAAGTGTGCTAAAGCAGGTCCTTTGACTGATTCTGGAAGTCCTACCAGTCGGACATTGTTTCTTCTGGATCGATTCTCGAGGTCATCGAGTTTGTTCCATAAGTGGTAATTGTCCCGTTCCAATTTTTGAACAGTGGTTTTTAGGTGGGAAACATCATGAAATAATTCACCAACCCTATGTTCTGTGTTTGAGACACGATGAGTAAGCTGTTGTAGTTGAGAAGTTATGTCAGACACGGCTTGAGATAAAAGAGGTCATAGTCGATTTGATGGCTTCCACAACATCATTATATGTGATATATGAATCATGCGGAGTTGCTACTTTTTTAGCAGCAGGGGTTGAGACTTCTGTATCCTTTTCCGATGCCATAGTAGGATCAGTGCGACGTTTCTCTTGCCTTTGCGGCTGTGATTTTGATGTGGTTGAAGGGTAATATTTCTCCATAAAAGTATTCGATGGTTGGGATGAACAAAATAACTGAAGTACAGCGAAGTTACTTAGGTAGGTAGCTTCCCAAGGAATATGATGTGATACGAGAGGGTTATCGGTGAGGCTCCATGTAGAAATTTCAAATTACATATAGGTATCGGCTATAGACTTTATTATGAGTTTTAATACCTCGTGGAGAGAATAAAGATATACGATGTGGAGATTAATCCCGAGCTTTTATATGTATAATGATATTATAAAACGCTGGTTGACCTGTCCAGCAGAGTCAATAAGCGCATACAGCACAGAGAAAAATCCACAGATAACAGTTATGATAAGGAAATAATTCAATCCACTGGTGTGTGGGGGATAAAGGATGTATGATGATAATACATAAGGCAGCAGCCAACTGAGCAGGCTGATAATGACCCAAGTCACTCAGATATACAGGAGATTTTAGTGTTGAAGGACAGCTGATATCCTTTTATAAGGGTACAATATATATAGTAGTTGCTTGTGAATATTATTAAAATGGCGACCTGTTTCTATCTGAGATCAGAGTGAGATTAGAGATCACTTCCCAGCGTTTGTTATAACAAATGTTGTGGCCCCCTTGTTTGGTATTAGAGAGCTTGGGCAAAGAGCGGTACCTGCAGAGAAGTTAATTGTAGATTGCAGGAGACAGAAGAAGGATCGCGACGATGTGGCCTCCGCGCGTGTCTGAACCGGAAGTGCAGAGTTTTCAGAAATTGAGGCCGCGGCTTCAGCACAACCACCAGGCCCCAATGTCAATACCGCTCCAAACTCTCCCAGAGGGTCACGAATGCCAGCGTTCAGAGCTGGAAGGCTGCAGGGGCAATATTTGTCCAAATATAGAGGGAATAGATGGTGGAAAACAGGAACAACTGTGTCCTGAAGTCAGAGCTCTCCAGACCAGCGTCTTGCACAGTTAGCTGCCAAGCCACGCCCCCCAACCCTATTTTTTTAATGCTACAATACAATTTTATAAAGTTATTGCTATTCTAGCAATGAAAAAGCTTAACATAGTTATTTTATACATCACAATAGTTAATGAAGTTCATTAATGTGGCCACTTTTTTAGAGTAACTAGGGGCACTAGCACTTTAGCGCTAAATTTAATAAGCAGTCGGTTTGGACTCATTTAGAACCCACCAAAAATGATGCAGATTGATGGCGGTTTTCATGACAAATTGCTAGCATTTACTAAAGGTCAATTTTTATTTCTGAACATAATCCATCATTGATCTCTGTAGGATTAAAAATGTCAACCACTAGTGGCGTGTTCTACAGTATATGTCAGGTTCTATTGAAACCATTGTGGATTAAACACTGTTCCATTCAGATTAATTAATGTTGTTACTCTATGTGCCTGATTCTGATGTGGACTCAACTGGGTTCATGTCTGCATCTTTTGCAGGTTGCACATCTGCAATTTTATGCAAATGCTTCTCTGGTGTACAGCCATATGTCTAAATGTGCAGGGACTAAGACCCCCACTTTATACCTCCTTATACACTGAAATACAGCTTGGTGAATCTTTAGACATACCATTGGTGCACCATCGAAACTTGCACCAAGAATGTCTCAGAACATTTTTTCCTTCATCCTTCCTTCAACCACATGAAGTATGCCAGTACCGTATGCTGAAAAACAGCCCCACACCATGATGTTCCCACATCCAAACTTCACTGTTGGTATGGTGTTTTTGGGGTGATATGCAGTGCCATTTCTCCTTCAAACATGGTGTGTATTATGGCATCCAAAGTGTTCAATTTTGGTCTCACCTGGCCAGACTATATTCTCCCAATATTTCACAAGCTGGCCAGGTGGCTGCTGGAAGATTACCTTCAACGAAAGCCCAGCTTGGCATGGTCGCATCTAATACAATCTTGTGGGAGGCATCATAGTCCTCCAAAGACCACTTGGATGATATTCCTGTTAAACAACCTTGTCTGTCAAAAGCAAGTAGTTTATTTACATGACATTGTTTCAGCAATCATGATGCCTGGGCCTAGTAATTTTTTGTGGTGGATGAGCTGGTAGATTGATGGTGGTTTTTAAAACTGCCGCTTGATAAATCAGGGTTTTTATTCTATTCTTAGCATGGCCTAAAACATCAATAGTGTATTGATATTATATTCTATTCTGAAGTTACGTTTCTTAGAGGTTTTGTTGTGATTTTGTCCATAGTAAATTGGTGGATTGCAAAATTGCCCAATGGAAAGCCCGATGCTTACTAAATTTAGCCAATACTCTACATAAATATGGCTGTGTATAAGTGTAATAATTTTGTCAATGCTACAAAAAAATGTAATTATAAATGTTACACTGAAAAACAGCAAAACAAAATAAAGTGATTATGGTGCTAAAAATCATTATTAAGATACTGAGATGTAGTTGAATGTAAAATGTATTCCAATTAACCTGCCATTCTTAACACAATCAAAACCTTTTCACTTTATACTTTCAACTATAGACAACATATTTATTAATAAAAACATTAACATGAATTTAATTGTATTTCTTTTGAATTATTTATACCTAGGAATCTGTTGATAGAACGCTCATTTCTCATAACACAATTAATTCTATCTGAGATTAATATATCAGCAACAGCAACATATTTACTAGATTTACAGGATTTCCAAGAATAGTAAAAAAAAAGCTATCTTTAATCTGTCTGAAAAAAAAATCTAACTCATTCTTAACTGTAAACATAATATCAGAGTAGGTGTAAAATGTAACCTTTGGTTCAAAGCTGATTTCAGTGGAAAGGATTTGTAAGTGCTAAAATTAACATGCATCCTTAGAAAAAATATAATCATTACCAAACTTGCGAATAGTTTCCTTTATTGTTGTAAAAAAGACAGATAAGTGTGAAGCTTCAGCACTGTGGAATATATGAATTAGGCCAGAGGTTTTAAAACACGGTCGTCAAGGCTCCCCAAAAGTTCAGGTTTTAAAGATATCCATGGTTGAGCACAGGAGACTTATTTAGTATCTGAGTCAATTTGATTTAACCACATGTGGTCAACCATGGATATCTCTAAAACCTAAAATGTTGGGGAGCCTTGAGGATCGCGTTTGGGAACCTCTGAATTGGGCTTTAAGGCAGTTACCTAACGTAGTTTACTATGAAAAAATCTGACATGGAACTATAAATTACAAAGACTACTGGACCCTAAAGTACACCTGCAGCCTTTATTTGTTTACATTGTCCTTGCCTATAACCCCATTCCATTGATCCTGAAAAGGACCCCACTGTTTACTAACATGCATGCAAACAGTAGCATAACTACCATGGGTGCAAGGGGTGCAGCTGCTATGGTGCCCAAGCTGCCTCTATGGCCCGCCACTCCCCCTGCACCCAGTCATGCACAAAAGGTGGGCTGGTCTAGTCATGTCCATTGAGGGGTGCCCGGGTGTTCGTGATGTTGATTTGGTGCCATCCTGCCAGCTGAATACAGCTGGTGCAGCTTGCGGACTGGTACCAGATTAAAATTGTGCCAGCGCTGTTTGTCCATGTCTGCCACTGCCTGCTGGTGTACCAGCTGTAATTAGCTGGTAGCCCATCCCAAAATCCATACCTGCTGGCTGCTCATGGCACACAGTGGGAGGCGAGAGGCTGCTGGAGAGACACAGGGAGCTGAGGTTCTGGGGGCATAATGTGTAGGGGGCACTACTATTGTGTGGAATAATCTGTAAAGGGCATTACTGTGTGGTATATTGTGTAAGGGACATAACTGTGTTGTGTAAGGGGCATTACTGTTTGGTATAATGTATAAGGGGCACTACTACTGCATGGCACAATGTGTATATATTCTACTACTGTGTGGCATGACCTGAATGGGGTCTGTGTGGCATGACCTGAATGGGGTCTGTTTGGCATAACATGAATGGACTCTGTTTGGGCGCAAATGTATGTGTTTTTTTTACCACTGGGGAAGCCCTTTTACGTTCTAGTTACACCCTTGTATGCAAACACAGAGGCTCTGGATTTAATATGATCTTGCATGAGTCGTCACTTTTACTCACACTGTGAAGTTAAAATTATACTTTTGTAGCTTCCTCACAGGTTTTTGGCAGATGGCCAATTTCCACTGAAGCCAGCCTCAGAACCTGTGTAATTTAAGAGAGTCCCCATTTTTAGGGTTTGTTTGAGACTGTGTGGCCCTGACGAAGTTCAAACCTATGCAAAAACCTATTCATTGTCAAAATTTACCACCCTGACAAATTTTGGTGGTGCTATGTAGGTCCAAAACTCTAGCTATGCATAAAGGAGAAACAGACGGACAGATATATGAGCAGCAATATAATGTATCTTCTAAAATTCCCTTTGGATTAGAATATTAGAATATGTAGGACAGATTAGCCATTAAAATTAAAATACAGTTCTCCAACCATAAAAATAAGATGCTAACTTTTAATCCTGAACAACTTGAATAATAAATGCAATAAGGTTTTATATTTTGTAGCTAAGCATTTTTGATGCCAGGTATTGGGTTTCATAAAGCCACATGAAAATTCCTAATTAATTAATCCCATGTACACTTATTTTTAATTAATACCAAAACTTTATAAAACATCCCCACATACCTCAATAGTTTCAGTAATCAATTCCATAATGTACAGTATCAGGCCAATTCATTGACTACTTTTTACATTAGTTTTACAAATTGCATACAGACTAATAGATGTCACACACTTTGTGAATGCAATTAATAAAATAAATGATTTTAGTGAAAAATCTTTACTTGTCACTGTTGATATTTTATCATTATATTCAACATCCCATACTCAGAGGGTACATATAACGTACAGCAGGTTTTGTTGTCAGGCATTGATCCTTATTAATTGAGTTTATTGTATAGTTAATTAAAAAATCATGAACTAGGACTTATTTCTGACATTCATTATATTGATATTTTTAAATTTGAAGTTATGGGATGGCAGATCTTTGTAAATTAATTAATATAGTAAATGCGATGCACCTAAAATAAAATATGACTTTAATGTGGATTCACATAGCATTTCCTTTCTGGAAGTAAAATATTGAAATCAACAGGTCTTCACTTCCTATTGAAGGCAGATCATTTTTACCCTTCTATTTTGATATGTATTTTACCCATAGAACAAAAATTTTAGATTATGCAGGATTATAGAAAGTGATGAAAAATTTGAGTTTGAAGCTGAAAATTTGTATCCAAAAATTAATTAAATGGGACTCTAGTATAAAGGGGTTCCCCTCTCCAGGGCACCCCAGGCCTACACTGATAGCCTGGGGCTATCCCCAGCACCCTAGGGCGATGGGTGCCGGGTTGATAGTGTAAAGTGTAAAGTGTAAAATAAAATTTTCTATATTGTCTTTATTTGTAGAACCACAAGTACCAGCAAGCCTCCCCTGCATGCTGGTATTTGGAGAACCACTAATACCAGCATGCAGGGCATTACGGGTCCGCTGGCACTTGTAGTTCCACAAGTAAAGAAATGCGTAAATAAACAAACTGACACCGTGAAAGTATAATTTTAATAAAACATACATGCACACTCACACTCACACATACTCACCTAGTATCCGAAGTAATCCATAGGGGTGTACCTGAAAAAAAAAATGCATACTCACCTCTCCTATGCATCAATCACGTCCTCTTCTGCAAGTAGGCAATCCAGGGGTTAAAATAATAAAACACAAAAAAACCGAACCATATGGACCGAGCAAAGGTATGTGTGTACATATACCTTTGCTCCGCGTAAATGACCGGGGCACACGTGTGCCCCATCAGTAAAGGGGCCGCCAGCCAATCAGGGAGCATCTCCGTCGGAGCAGCTCCGTGATTAGCTGAATGCGGCCAGCCTGTGTGTCCCATAGACGTCTATGGTGAGAAATCCCCATAGACGTCTATGGTGAGAAATCCCCATAGACGTCTATTGTGGGAACCGCTACATCATAGTCGCAAGATTAATTGATGTTAATCTTGTGGTTACATCAATGATACAATGTCGTGACCTAGGGTGCTGGGGATAGCCCCGGGCTATCAGTCTAGGCCTGGGGTGCCCTGGAGAGGGGTACTCCTTTATTGGGGGGGTACCCAACTCCCCAGGGATCCCCGGCCTGGACTGACTAGCAGTCAGGGATAATGCTTTGGCCGGGGAAACCGGTGAAAGGTTTTCCCTGGCTGTGGCATTATCCCCCTGCTAGGAAGAGTTTGGTGCTGGTTCTGGAATTTTCAGGGGACCACTACTCGTTTTGTCCCCTTATTTTCCAGAACCAGGACCAGCTCAACAAAGCCCTGTGCTGGTTCTTAATATACAGGGGCCCCCTACGCATTTTGGCCCCTGTATTTTTAGAACCAGAACAGGCTTTATAAAGCCCGGGGCTGGTTATACTTTTGGGGAAGTACACACACAGAAGCCATCACGGATCTCACTGATATGTGATGGCTTCTCTAAAACTTGCACCTTTTAATGCTACTCGCCTGCACTCGCAAATGCAGTAGCCTTGAGCTGAAAATTTCGCAGGCTATTGAATTTGCGAGTTTCAGTACAAACTCGCACTTTTTAAAAGTGCGAGAAAGTGCGAGTTTGTACTGTTACTAAAACTGACACCCTATTACATTTGGCCCTATATCTGTTTTAGTTACGTTACTTTTAGCGTTACATGCATTTTATATTGTTTCACTGCTCTTGCAATGTTAAATTTATTTTCACATTTTATCTCATACTGATAAAATGATTACACTTATACACAGTCATATTTATATTTTTCAAGTAAAGAAAGTTTCACTAACCAAGTAGGCAATGCCAAGATTCTTGCTTTAGATTATTTTTTTCATAGATTAGTCCTGAAATTTGCAGTTAATTGATTAATTTACAATTACCAGTGCACCATTAAATGTTTTTTTTTTTTAATAATCTTAATAATTTGTATATTTTTGTAAAGTCCTAATTGGGATATTGGATTGGGAATAAAGTTATTTGCATTAAAAATGTAAATTTTTCATAATTATCCCTTATTTTAAAACTATAATAAAGTGTATTTTTAGACTGTTTCAATAGATTAGCTAGCACCCTTTTTCAAATCACTAAATTTTTAATTAGTCTTTAAATGTAAACTATTAGTTATACTGTTCCATAATATTACGATGCCTATGGTGTACATTGTGATGTCATTATGCCAGCATATAAATACTAGCTAATCTACAGTACAATACTTGAAAAATTCTCTTCTATGTTTTCTTTAAAAAAACTACTTTTTTGGCTATTAACATGGTATTTGAGTGGTGACACATGGTTTCAGGGTCCGGTGGCACTGGTGACTTTCAGCTGTTACTGTGGTGGGTCCAATAGTGAGTATCGCTAACCCCTAATCCCTCGTTCTTCATAATGCATAAACATATTTGTAATAGGTGCAGGGTGTGTAATGCACACAGGCCTCTAGGTCAAAGGGGGCCCTGCACTGCACATCCTGTACTCAAAGCGTATACTTACCTTGCTCAGGCATGCAAAGGTCCCTACTCCTTTGCTGCACCATCTTCCCAGTGACATCTTTGAGAAGATGGCACTGGCATTGTGTTAGAGCCTTTGCTCTCTTGTGCACATGCACCACCTTCCAGAATATCACTGGGTAAATGGCACTGTGAAGGAGAAGGGACCCGCTTTTTGAAATAAGGTAAGATGTGGAGCTTGTGGGGGAGCATGCTGTACAGAGGAGGGAGCCCACTGGACATGGGCCCCTCAGGCTTTAATACACCCCTGCCCATTTGCTTAACCCTACCTCACCTACCACAGCCTTACCCTCCGCTGCTGCAATCTAACCTTAACTGTCAGCATTATGAGACTGTCAACATACAGTATCACATTTCGACATTTCAGATGTGGAAATTCTGCAGATTTCGTCATGTTCCATGTTGACATTTCAACAATGTTGTGTGGTGTCAACATTATAATTGTCATCATTGTAAATACCAACATAATGACTACATCCCATAATTAGGTGGGAAATAGATGGTGCCTTTTCAGAGCCAGATTGTAGATAGGGAAGACTGCTCTGTCTCATATTGTTATATGTACCATATGTACCAGATACCCCCCTTCCCCTTTAGGCTGTTTGTGCAGCAAATGCTTCTGCCAAAGGTACACTGGGGAGATAAGCGCATTCATGCCCCCAAGGTCGTGCATGCTGCATTGATATTTGCAGCATGCCTGCCTGGGACTATAAGGAATAACACAAGGAGCTACATAACAAGCAGTCACACCTTGGCCTGGGTACCCTCTCAATGACTATTGGATATGGCACAGATCTATTTTGATCTCTGCATCAGATACAATTTTATCTAGAAAAAACAATTTACTTTTACTCAATAAATTTGATTTACTGTAACATCTTTAGAGGAAATCCAGAAAAATAAAAATTTACAGTATGTCATTTCTTTTTGCATTTCATTTGTGAACTGAATTGTCTTTTCGAATAGTTTGTATGTAATAAGTTAATAATTTCCCTTTAATTTCTTTTAGAATTATGGGCCTGATTCAGATTTGTATGCAAATGCCTATGTTTACGCAGTATGAGCGATTTTTAACCATTAAGCCACACCATTAAGCCACACATGCGCAGTGATTGTTTTGCGATTACACTTGCACGGAAGATTTACTTGCAAAGCTAGAGAAATGCAGGCATCTCAGGACCATTTAAATGCTGTTTTCTGTGGTGTACAAATTAAAACTAGAGATGAGCCTTTACATGGCTGTAGAAGCCTGGCTGTAGTAGCTCAGTACAGAAGTGCAAAATTAAAAGTGCAATTTAAACATAATTGTGCCGTTATACTGCCGTTATTAGTTAGTTTTTTAGTTTTTTATTAGTTTTTTATCTTCTGCTGACATCGATTGTGAAGTGACCTCGTTTCTTTCCATCCTGCTGGTAAATCCATACCAGTCATTGCTGCAACTTTATCTTCCTGTCTGCAAAAATCTATTGATTACTGGGTAAATCCATACCAGGCATTGTTGCAACTTTATCTTCCTGTCTGCAAAAATCTATTGATTACTGGGTAAATTCATACCAGGCATTGCTGCAACTTTATCAAGCATATGTTTTTTTTTTGTTTGTTTTTTGTCTTAGGTTGTAGCTGTATAGATCCAGTTCTTAGCTCTGTGGTATTTCTTGTTTGTTTGTTTGTTTAATTAACTTTATACCCATCCAGTGGGTGGGGATTGGGGGTTGTTTTAGTAATTGCATACACATGCTAGGTCTCATTACTTAAGAGCCTTTACATGGCTGTAGAAGCCTGGCTGTAGTAGCTCAATATAGAAGTGTGAAATTAAAAGTGCAATTTAAACATAATTGTGCCGTTATACCGCCATTAAACCGAAGTCAAACAGAAGGATAACATGCAAACTGCACCAGAAATCTGAACAACACTTGGACAAAGTAACATCATGAAATGAGAGCTCAAAATACTACTTATTCAATACAAACACCGGATGTCAGCATTGCCAGGACATTATTCACTGGATTCTGCTTGCTCATTGTAAGAATTTAACACTATACTTGCTAAACTTTGTCCTAGACCTCAAAGCCCACTGTATTCTGCACCAATTTCCGTTTTCTTCTTAGAAATAATGTCTTGTTACCTAAGTCCTATGCCCTGTCACATGTAATCTAGCTTCTAACAGTCTTTCACATTAATTTTCTCCACCTATTAAATCTCCACTTTTACTCCCCTCAATAATAAACTTTTGTTATTGTGCAGACACCTTTTATCCACTGTATTCACACGTGATTTTCTGCAAATCTCCTGCACTGTCACTCACACTCATACTTTATTCCTTCTTCCAGTTTTCTTCTCCCTAACCACCTCTACCTCACCATGACCATGTTTTCTTCCACTTCTACCCTCACTCACTGTCTACCTAATCCTCTGCTCTGCCCCTTTCCTCCACCGTTATCCTTTTCCCCTTGCCTCCTTCACCTTCTCCTTCCCTTATCTCCCCTCCTCTGTCTGCCTTCCTCCCTCTCCTCTCCCACTACTACACTTGCATTCTCTTCTAGCCCACGATGGTCCTACTACCCCACTGCTAATCCCTCCTCAAACCTTCCTCTCCATGCCACCTCATCCCACCTCCATACACATCTCGTTAAGCCCCCTCCCTAATCACTACCTAAAGGTTCCCTTCCCAACATTAGTGACCGCACAATCTCTCCACTCTATTCATCTCGGTCCCCAAAATCAATCTCACATACTCGTTACAGTAATCCTGAAAAGCTCATTCACATCTCTCCCACAAACACTGTCCCTTTATCCTGTGCCCTCTGGAATGCCAGATCTGTCTGTAATAAACTGGTTCCCACCCATGACCTTTTCATCTCCAACAACTTGCATCTCCTAGCCATTACTGAAACCTGGATTTCACCTTCTGACACCACTTCTGCTGCAGCTCTCTCCTCTGGGGGCCTCACCTTCTCTCACACCCCTTGACCTGGGGGTCGCCATGGTGGTGGTGTTGGTGTCCTTCTATCCCCTGGTTACACCTACCAACTTATACCCCCTGTACCATCCCTTACATTCTCTACATTTGAGGTTCATACTATATGTCTTTTCCAACCAGTACACCTGTGAGTAGCTATCATTTACTATCCCCCTGGTCCTCCCTCCAAATTCCATGACAACTTTTCTTCCTGGCTCCCTCACTTTCTCTCCTCAGACCTTCCCTCCATTATCTTAGGTGACTTCAATATTCCAATTGATATCCCCACTGAACTCTCTGCTTCCAAACTCCTCACCCTCACATCCTCATTTGGTCTCTCCCAATGGACCTCCTCACCCTCCCATGTGAGTGGGCATTCACTTGATCTGGTCTTTACTCACCGTTGTGATATTTCTGATTATGCCAATTCCCCATTCCCCCTCTCTGACCATCACATTCTCTCTTTTAACCTATCCCTCTCCCCTTCCCCCCCTCTACCTCCCAAGGCCACTATCACTAGCCATAACATTGAGGCTATCGACACCGTATCCTTTTCTTCCCTACTTGACTCACTTCTCTCTCCTTTGCTCTCTCTCTCCTGCCCTGAACAAGCTGCTTCCCTATACAATACCTCCTTTACTTCTGCTCTGGACTCTGTTGCTCCGGTGATTACTACTCACCCTTGCAGATCCACACTTCAACCCTGGCATTCCAAATGCACAAGATATCTGCAAAAGTGTTCCCGAACTGCCGAGCGACAGTGGAGAAGGTCACGCTCTAAGGCAGATTTTCTCCATTTAAAATTTATGCTCTCATCCTACAGTGCTACCCTTTCCCTTTCTAAACAGTCATACTTCAAGCACCTCATCTCCTCCCAGTCGTCAAATCTGCAGCGTCTCTTCACCACCCTGAACTCCCTCCTCTGCCCACCCCCTCCTTGCCTTCCCTCCTTGCTCTCTGCCCTTGACTTTGCTTCCTACTTCACATCTAAAATTGACTCCATTCATCAGGATATCATATCCCACCAGTCCCCCAGCACTACAACTCCTCCTTTCCAGGGTCATCAATCCCCTTCCATTTTACCTACACTAACATCCTTCTCCCCTGTATCTGGAGAGGAAGTCATGGCCCTTATCCAGTCCTCCCCCCCTTCCACCTCCCCCCTTGACCCTATCCCTTCACGTCTCCTCCACTACCTCTCTCCCTGTGCCTGTTCCCATCTTGCCCACCTCCTCAATCTCTCCCTCTCATCTGGCACTGTCCCTTCTGCATTCAAACATGCCCTTGTCTCCCCCATTCTTAAAAAACCTACTCTTGATCCTAACACTCTCGCCAACTACCGACCCATCTCTCTCCTCTCTTTTGCATCCAAACTCCTTGAGCGTATTGTTTACAACCGCCTTACCAGCTTTCTATCCTCCCACTCCCTCCTTGACCCTTTTCAGTCTGGCTTCCGTTCTCTCCACTCCACAGAAACTGCCCTCACTAAAGTCAGCAACGACCTCCTTGCTGCCAAATCCAAAGGCCACTACTCTCTACTCATTCTCCTTGACCTTTCTGCTGCTTTTGACACTGTGGACCACCCTCTACTGCTGCAAATCTTTCACTCCCTTGGTCTACGTGACACTGCCCTCTCCTGGCTATCCTCCTACCTTTCTGATCGATCCTTCTCTGTCTCCTCTCATGGCCTATCTTCCCCCCCACATCCACTCACAGTAGGTGTTCCCCAAGGTTCTGTTCTTGGACCACTCCTTTTCTCCCTCTATACATCCTCTCTAGGTGAACTCATCAGCTCTTTTGACCTCCATTATCATCTCTATGCTGGCAATACTCAGATCTACCTTTCCTCCCCTGACATCTCTCCCTCTCTCCTCACTCGTATCTCCTACTGTCTTTCTGCTATATCTTCCTGGATGTCCCAGTGATTTCTTAAACTTAATATGTCTAAGACTGAGATGACCATCTTCCCACCCTCCCACATAACCTCACCTCCCACTATTTCTTTATCAATTGACGGCACAACTATCTCCTCTAGCCCCAAAGTGCGCTGTCTTGGAGTCATCCTGGACTCCTCCCTCTCCTTTAACCCTTTAAACCACATATTTAACCCTATAAACCACATATCCAGAACCTCTCACAGTCCTGTCATTTACATCTTAAAAATATTTCCAGGATCAGACCCTTTCTCACCCAGGATGCTACTAAGACATTAATACACTCACTGGTCATCTCAAGATTGGATTACTGTAACCTTCTCCTATCTGGCCTCCCCAAATCCCATCTCGCTCCTCTCCAGTCTATCCTTAATGCTGCTGCTGCACGGCTTATCTTCCTCTCCAAACACTCTACATCTGCCTCCCCTCTCCTACAAGCCCTCCACTGGCTCCCCTTCAGAGCCCAATTCATGGTTCTCACACTCACTTACAAAGCCCTCACACACTCCTCTCCCATTTACATCTCTGACCTCATCTCCCTTCACTTTCCTGTCCGCCCTCTTTGTTCAACAAATGCACACCTCCTCTCATGCCAACTGATTACTTCCTCCCACTCCCGCCTCCAAGACTTTGCCCGTGCCACTCCCCACCTCTGGAACTCTCTCCCTCTCCCCATCAGACTCTCCACCTCTCTACAATCCTTCAAACGGGCTCTCAAGACCCACTACTTCATCAATGCTTTCCAGCTCTCATCCTAACTTGCTACTACATGCTCCTTCCTCCCTGTCTTCCCCATCTGTATCATGCCCATCTGTCTGCCCCTCCCCTTGAGAATGTAAGCTCTTGCGAGCAGGGCCCTCTACCCTCTTGTGTTTCTCCTTACTATATGCTCATCTACTTCTTACTCATCACTAGGACACCTAACACTTGGTGCCTATGCTTTGCTGCTTATGTGGGTGCTATGGCCACCTATGTATCAATGTATATTATCCATGTCCTGTCCTTCATTGTATTGTATTTTACTGTAAGTCACTTTTTGGTTTTGTACCTTGTAAGGCACTGCGGAATACTTGTGGTGCCATATAAATAAACAATAATAATAATAATAATGAGCGCGCTCAGTTCCCTGAGAACTAAACCCACCCGATCTATGGGGATCTAAGGCAGATTCAAGTCGGCTCGGGTTTTCCCGCCTGACTCGGATCTGAAAATGAGGCAAAACGTCATCATCCCGCTGTCAGATTCTCACGGGTTTTGGATTGTATATAGGTCCCACTATTCACCGCCATTTTTCATTCTTGCTGTGGAGAGTGCAGAGGGAGGGAGCTGGGAGCTGTGCTGTTGTTAATACTTATTATTGTTAATTAACTGCACACTGTCGCTGTGCATAGGGGCTGGCTACTGTTGTCCATAAGGGCTGTCTGTTGTTTACAGAGGGGTGGGCTGGCTGTTGTCTATAGAGGGGCAGGCTGGCAGTTGACATGTATATAGGAGCTGGCTGGCTGTCGTTGTCCTGTCCATAGGGGCTAGCTGTTGTCCTTTCCATAGGGGCTGGCTGGCTGGCTGGCTGTAGTGCTGTGTTGTGCAGGAGGTGCTCTGTCCTTCAGTGTTGCTCTTCACCCACCCCCAGTGTGAAAAAATAATAAAAAATTGTGTTAGTGATAGCCATACTTGTCATCAGCACAGGGGTGCTGTACTGTCTCTTTCAGGGGTTCACCCCAGTGTTAAAAAAAATATATATATTTTTTTTGTGTGGCATGTTAGCCACACCTGTCATTGGCGTAGGTGCATAGGGGTGCTGTGCTGCTATTTGTCAAGGGGCTGCTGTCCAAAAAATAAAAGAAAAATTGTGTGTGTGTCAGCCACACCTGGCTGTCACTGTCAACAGTGTAGCTGCTCAGGGGTGCTGTGCTGCTGTCTTTCAAGGGGCTGTGGCCCAAAAAATAAATAAACTATTTTTTTTCTGTGCGTGTGCACACCTGGCTGTCACTGTCATCGGCGTAGCTGCGCAGGGGTGCTGTGCTGCTGTCTGTCGAGGGGCTGCTGCCCAAAATAATTTAAAAAGTTGTGTGCATGTTAGCCATGCCTGTCATCGGCATAGGTGTGCAGGGGTGCTGTACTCCTGTCTGTCAAGGGGCTGCTGCCCAAAATAATAAAAATAAAACCAACATATTTTCTTGTGTGTGGTTGTGTGCGTAGTGAGTATGGAGGACAGTCACATGACCGGAGAGCAGGATTCACATACCAGTCTTGTAGCTGCCAGCAGCAGTCATGATGACGATGCAAGGCCGTCAACGTCATCTATGAATGCCGATGTACCAGGGCTTGTCAGGCCAAAAAGTTAGGCAAAAAAAATCAACTTTTACCCTGTTAAAGCAAAATAAAATTTAAAGCTAAGTCAGCTTAGAGAAACCAAAAATTGGCAATATACCATTCACTACACAAAATAGCAAGGAAAGGATAAGGCATTGGCCTGTATTTATGACTGATGGTTCGAGTGATAATTTAAGCCCCTCTGCTTTTAGGAAAGGTACAAAAAAATCTAAATTGTTAAGACGAGTAAGACACCGGAACCAACTGTGTGCTCGGAAAAATCAGAAATCCCAGAGGAGATCCAAAGTATGTCCGCGGTTGCCATGTGTGAACCTGACCTTTCTAATACTGTACTTGAAGAGGATCCTCCTTCCACCATTTGTGTGCCTTCTGACATAGAGATCAAAGCTGCTTCTGTGGAATTGCATGAGGAGGATATTTATGTAGTTGGCAATAACAACAAGGATGATTAGGATGATGATGATGAGGATGTTGATGGCGAGGATGTTTGTGTAAAAACTGTAAATCAGGCAACAGTTGTTGCCCATGGTGGAAAAAATCCCATTGTTGCCATGCCTGGGCAAAGGACCAAAAAATATACATCTCCTGTGTGGAATCATTTCCACCCAAATCCAGACAACCTTTTCCAAGCCATTTGTAACCATTGCCAAGTAACAGTGAGAAGAGGTAAGGACTGTAACCATCTAGTAACCATCTAAGAACCTCCTCCATGATATGTCACTTGCAGCGCATTCATCAAATTGAAAAGGGTATTTCAAATTCAGAAACTTTGCTGACAAAAAAAACTATTAACAATCAGTCCAGTGTCACCTAGCTGCTCCCTTCTATCTGGATCCAAGCGCCTGCAATCTCCACCATCTCTGCATCATCATCAACATCCTCAATCGTGATCGGAAGTTGTCCTGCATCCAATTTCAAAAGCAAGACAGACTCCTCTCCTATCAGTGATTCCTCAGAAGGATCCTTGAGTGCTACGTCTGTTGCTGGGGGTGGATCTTCATCCCAGAAAGGGACCAAGAAGTTTATTACTAGTAGTAAGTTAAAAAACAATTGACTATTAAACAGTCCTTTGATAGAGGAAGTAAGTATAACAGCTGTCTCCCAGTTTCACAGCGGATCACTGATGCCATGTCGGCTGTACTAGTATTAGATGGTGAAATAATAGAAAATGAGGATCATAGTGTGAAGGAAGTGCAAAAGGAGTATGAGGGGGAAATTTGTGTCCTATCTGACGCTAATGAGAATGTTGATGATGAGGATGTTTGCGTAAATCAGCCATCAGTGGCAGCAGTTCTTGCTCATGATAAAAAGAAAGCCAGAAAAGTCTTGGATGTGAAATTATTTTAATTTAAATTGTGACAACATTTGTTAAGGTATCTAGTCCATTTGTAAAGCCAAAGTTAGCAGAGGAAATGATGTTAAACATCTTGGCACCTCCCCTGTTACATCATTTGCAGCAAGTTCATGCAATTTCTTTAACAAAATTAAAATAATGTGTAAATTAATAACAAGCAGTCCAGTATCAGCTACCAGCAGTTTGGACCAGCACATGCAATCTCCACCACCCTCATATTCAACCTCCTCCTTAATAATGAAGGTAGTCTTTCCAAAACATATTTTGTGGGGGCCCAAACAAACCAAGGAGTTCAGCCACGAATGTGTCAGTCCTAGTGGCTAAATTGCTTGGTTTGTTAAACTGTGTCCTTTTTAATATCCCACATAATAGTGGGTGGGAAGGACAATTCAATCTTGCATCTCTTTTCTTTACATTTTGCACAATTTGGGGCTTTGCCGACTGACATTATTATAGTTTATTAAACTGCCATCCTGTCTGCCACTGCTGAGTGGCAATGTTTCATAGATATCCTATATTTTTTTAACCTGTTGTGCATTTGTGCCACTGCTCTGTTGTTTACTGTAGCCAGCCAGCTCTCTGCAGCCTTTGGCCTATATTGGTGAAAAATAGTGAAATCAATATTGTGAGCTGTGAGTTGGTTACAAATGCCTGAAAATTATTGTTATTAAGGTTAATAATACTATAGAAACAAAAATAGGCCCACATTATGTGGTTTTAATTATTTATGTAATTTTTTGGAAAAAATACAGATCCAAAACCAAAAGACAAAACAAGGAAAAAAATCCAAAATGATTCAGATCCAAAACCAGGGGAGAAAATCCAGATCCAAAACCAAAACACGGGGGTCAGTGCACATCTCTAATTAACACTGTGTTCTTGATCACAGCAGGAGAGCCCTCTGTGTGTCTGGAGACCTACAGTAGTATGTTTGCGTCAGCCTTAGACTTGATCAGAAGGCTGGTGGCCACCTGATCTGTATCAATGTTGTTGTGCTGTTGCACGTAGAGATGAGAGTTTCGGATCTCAGGGATCTGAACCCACCTGAATTTTGGGAATCTGGGGTGGTCCAAGCACAGCTCAGATCTCCCTGCCTGCCCCGGATCCCTCACCAGAGGCAAAACCTTGCGACCCTGCTGTCAGGTCACGAGGTTTTGTTTTGAGCGGGCTTAACGGTGATTGTCCGAGAGAGCCATCTGTCACGGCTCTCAGCCAATCAGCGTTAAGCCCATTGAAAATGCACTAGTAGAGAGAAAAAGATGGCGCCCGCCATCCCCCGCCCCCAGGGCCGGTTTAACTGGGGGCGACATGGGCGATCAACCAGTTCCGCCTCCTCCGGCCAACCTAACCATGGCACCGCAAGGAGGCTTCATTTGCCAGATGCCCGCTGAGATTGTAACCAGTGGGCGCCCGGCTCCCTCCCCGCAGCAGCAGCTGGAGTTGGAGTACTGAGCTCCGACTTCTGGCTCACACAGTGCACTATGGGGGAGGCACTACTACAGGGGGCACTACTCGGTGGGAGGCATTACTACTGGGGCATTACTCTGGGAGGGGGGAGGCATTACTACTGGGGGCATTACTGGGGGGCATTATTACTGGGGAGGGGGCATTACTTGGAGGGGGAGGCATTACTACTGGGGGCATTAATCAGGGGCATTACTATTGGGGGCTTTACTACAGAGGGAGCATTAGTATTGGGGGCACTAATATAGGGGCATTACTACTGGGGGCTCGACTACAGGGGGCATAACTACTGGGGGCATTACTATTGGTGGCACAACTACAGGTGTATTACTACTGGGGGATTTATACAGGGGACATTACTGTTGGGCACATGCAGGGTGCATTACTACTGGGGGCATTACTATTTGGGGCACAACTACAGGGATATTACTACTGGGGGCATTTATACAGAGGGCATTACTAAAGGGGGCACTGCATACAGAGCACTACCACTGTGGGCACTGACACTACTGGGGGCTCTGCATAAGGTCCCCATTGTGCATACCCCCAGTTTGTCACATTTAATAGGGGCCCCCACATGTTTGTTGCCGAGGGGCCCCCACAGACCTTAATCCAGCCTGGCCCGCCTCCTGACACAGCCAGCACCCCCTGCTTCTGACAACACCAGCACCCCTACTGGCAGCATCCCCCGCTGCCAACACCACAGCTGCCAACACTCCTGCACTGCTGCCCCATGTACTGAGGACACTATCAATGACCCCCACACTGCCGACACTCCCACAATGAGCAGACCACCAGCACCCCTGCACTACCGACAATGTCAGCATACATGCACTGAGGACACCGCTGGCACCAATGCACTGCCATTCCATGTACTGAGGAAATCGCCAGTAACCCCACTGCTGACACAGCAAGCAAACCTGCACTGAAGACAAAGCTGGCACCCCGCACTGCCAACACAGCCAGCGATCCTGCACTAAAGACACTGCTGGCACCCCCACACTGCCGACATCACTGGTACCCTTCACTGAGGACACTGCCAGCACCGCAGCACTGCCATTCCATGTACTGAGTACACCGTCAGCAACCCCGCTCTGCCGACACTGCTGTCACAGTAAGCGCACTGTTGGTGTATCCAACCCACACTGTATAACACACTGTATCCATGTTGGAAATTAGAAGCTGAACTGCCACATGTTAGTGCCGCCCACTGTGTCACTTAGCTTAGTCAGCCAGCTAGCTGGATGCAACCTTTTGGCCTTAACTAGATGAAGCAAATAATATTGTGAGGTGGTCAAAATTGATTGGAAATTACTGGAAATAAATGTTATTGAGATTAATTATACTGTAGGAACAAAAACAGACCCATTTTATGTTATTTTAGCTGTTTTCCAAAACCAAAACACGAAAAAACCAAACACCAAGGAAAAAAATCAAAAACCAGATTCAGATCCAAAACCAGGGGAGATCCAGATCCAAAACCAAACTACGAGGGTCGGCACACATCTCTAGTTGCACATCATCAGATGGATAAGAGAAGGTAGCAGTGAACATCCCTATGCTTTGGACTTGGAGACATTACCATATTTTCACTACTGTGATTCATGAGAGATCACAGCTGTGATGGCATTTGCATGCAGATCTGAAGCAGGCCCTATGCCTTTTATTTTCCATGCTTGATTTTGATTATTCTTATCTTATATCACAATTTCCCTAATTTGAAGCTTATTTACAAGATATCATATAGATAGATACTGTACATCTTTCCTAAATTATTTATATTGCAGTTGATTGGATTGTTTTATTACTTAACCAGAGTTATGGATTTATTTTGTTTTGTATAGAGTCTGAAGGGGAGATTTAAAGATGCAATAAATAATTGGGTTTAGTTTTATTATGTCAAACTGCTCAGGAAAAGGGCTGTTGAATCTTGAAAGGGCTGATCTGTGCAGTTTGTTTAGATCATGGTATCATGCATGTAAAGTGTATACTTAATGCATGAGGATTAGGTCATAATTGCAGTAATGCTTGCAGTCTGCTCCTCTAAAATGTGTATATTAGGATGACAGTGTAGAGACAAAGACACTGAACAGTATGTTGGGTAAAAATGCTTAATTTATTATGCTATATAAATTGAATCTATGCATCTATTAATAATTGCATCTACTGTATATAATGGAATCTATGCATCTATTAATAAATAGTCTATGTAATAAACCGTTGTCACCAATTATGTTATAAAGGAATATCGCAAGTAACAATAGTATCAATATGGATAAAGCAGTAACTAACAAGTATTATTGGTAACTGCCAAAAAAAGAATGTAACGTAGCGGATAATTGCAAGTGAAGAAACCAGACTAACAACATAAAGAAAATAGATGACAATTTACAAAGATTAATTTTTGACATACAAATAGAGACATCATACAGAGTAACCCCAGCTTACCATGACAATGTTGCTTATATATTTTATTTAATATTGCAGCAGACAGTGGCATAGCCAGGAGGGTGCATGTGGGGCACCTTGCCTTGGAGCCATGGCAGAGAGGGCACCGCTGGCACACCCATTTGCAATGCCCAGCAGTGGGATCAAGTGTTGATACCAGCGCTGGAGTTCTGCAGTCCAGTGAGATGTGTCCCCAGCGGGACACATCTCACCGGACTGTTCCCAGTGGTGGGTGAAATAAATTGTTGCAGACTGTGAGCTGAGTGCAGCTTGTAGACCGGCAGCCATTTGAATTTGGCACCAGCCATGAGCTGGACTGGTAGCCAACAGAAAGCGGGCGTGGCAAACCAATAACGGTTTGCTCATCATGGCTGCCTCCGCCCATGGTGTGTTACGTGAGACGCCACTGAGCAGCGAAGTCAGTTCATCAGCAGCAGGCGGATGAGGCAGACATCACAGGAAGAGCTCCGGCGGCCCTGGAAGAGGCCAGAAGATTCCGGGCTCAAGACAGAAGAGTTCCGGTGTCGGTGCCTCTGGCCAATACAGCCCAGCGGCAGAAGAGGACAGGCCAGCAGCAGAAGACTGTGGCTAAGGACAGGTAGGCTACATTTAATTCTTAAAGTCTAAAAGAAATCGGCGAGTCACACTATTGTGTATTTGTAAAGTCTAAAACCCACTAATGTGGGGTTCTACATTCATTTCGGTCATTGATGAAAACCTCTATATGAATTATGTGTTTTAAATAAACAAAGAGGTCCTATTATCCGCAGTCACCTCTGTATATAATACACAGTTTCATTCAAATCATCTCTGAAGTATGGATTACAAATTATATTTAATATACTGTACTTGTGATAATTATTCTTGTAATAACATATATATATATATATATATATATATATAAGAAGCAAGGGAAGGCGGCCCTGCAGGTCTTAATCAATCGTTGTATTTATTGCCAACGTTTCAGGGCTGAACGCCCCTTTGTCAAGGATACATGAAAAACATACCAAGGTTTTTACCTTAAATAGCCCAACGTTGGCAATAAATACGATTGATTAAGACCTGCAGTGCCGCCTTCCCTTGCTTCTTTATACTTTACACTGAGGAGGGCACGCAGGCGTCTTCATTTGTGTATACGGGAGTGCCGGACCGATTGGACCTATATATATATATATATATATATAGATATAGATATATATAGACCACTTCAATAAATTAAGCGGATAATGCTAACGTTTCGATGCCACTTTATCTCAGTTATCATAAAGAGAAATAGTTAAAAATTTATTAACTATTTCTCTTTATTATCACTTATTTTTACTATTTTTTATCATGTCTGTATACATTTACACATTTGTTATGGCAGTGGGGATTGACGTCAATATCTGGCATTGCACTTCTGGACCGGGTTGCTGCTACTGCACATGGTATTTGGTGAAGGTACAGATTATAAGGTAAGTGTATGTTTCATTATATTTTATACCCTGATGATGATGCATTAAAGTGGCATCGAAATGTTGGCATTATGCGCCTGCATCTGAGACTTATTTCTATAGCTGAGTACCGCTGTTGTTATAAAGGTCTGGATTGGGGTCCCCAACAGGGATTTCCTACGGTGGGCACCAGGGACGGTGATTTTGTTTGCATGTGAGTGCTGTCCGACAGTGATTATTATACTGTAAATAATATATATATATATATATATATATATATATATATATATTACAGTCTGAAAACTTTACTATAGTATTACTCCAAGCAACAAGAATGATGGTCCATGGTCAGATGTAGCTTGTGTTTCATGCTGACTACTTTTTATGCTCTCTGTTTTGTGTTACTTATATCTGTTTGTTTGTTTTTCATTGTCATGTTAGTCCTTTATATTATAGTAAACCAATCCCCTATAATTACTCCCAACCACTGTGCATTGTGTGTCTCCCCCTTCCCTTAAATGTATCACTTAATTTTAAATGCTATTAACCACTCTTCATTGATCCATGAGTCACTGATTTAAATATACAAGCTTACTAAGACAATTATACTGTATATACCATACCAGCATGTCAGTCTGGGATAAAGATGATATTACCCTATTATCACTGACTGTCAGCATCTCAGTCCTAACAATATCATGATGGAGCTCTTATTATTAATAGCACAAGGATGGACTTATTCAACTGCAATCCAATGAAGTTTAATGGTTTATTACCTCAGAAGTCTGTAAGATCAATATGGAAATATCTACACTGGGGTCTTTTGGAAACCATGGAAATAGTCCAATTCTATCAGACCATTTGTCACACACCTGCTACACAAACCTAGTGTTCAGACCATTTGTACACATCATTGAGGAAGGCCACATGGACAGTGGCATCAGATCCACATTCCCCCTGAATACGTTAATTCTATATTAGACACTACAAAGCACCTTACTGATAAGTCTTGGTTTCTAGGTGCTGATTTTTAACAAACCAGTATATCAGGTTAATTAGTGGTTTATCCATATTGATAATATTGTTACTAGTAATAGTCCTTAATAAGATCCTTGTTGACAATAGCTTACTACATCTTATAATAGCTTTGTAGATTCAATTTATATATCTCCATAATTAAAGTATTTTTACTGAACTTAAGGGGGGATTCAATTAAGGGGAAATCCGGTTGCCCAGCTGAATCTGCGCAGCAGCCGCCGTGCTTTATGGCAGCAGGATCTTGTACAAAAGTGTTCACTATCCCATAGGATAGCAAGCACTTCTATGAGAATTGGGCATTGACCGGCCGGGTGAGGGGTGCGATGTGGGCTACCATTGCCGGCATTTAAATGCTGCTGCAATGGCAAATTGCACCCTTCGCCGGCAATTGAATTCCCCCCATACTGTTTCAGTGCATTTGTCTCTATACAGTCATTGTAACACAATTTTAAGAGGATCAGGGCATTATTTTTTTTTCATTTAGAAACCTTACCTCATGCAAGAAGACAAACTTTACCTGTATACTTTTCAAACAATACTCAGTGTAACTTTGAAATGTATAATTTAGCATTTACACATAGATGTGTAAGCAGTACAGCAGCATTGCTTGCCTGGTATAGATTTATCCTTTGTACTTTTATACATTTAGCATAAAATACACTGATGGATGCAAATACAATTATGTTCAAGACTTTCTATTAGCATCATTAGCCACCTAGATGTAGAAATAGGAAATTGGAATGTTATTTAACCAGTGTAGTTGTTAGAATGCGACAAGTGAAAGATGAGCACATTTTTTGCTGCATCTCAAAAGAAGTCATTACGTTTGTACAAACTCTTTCATCATTCGTAGAGAAAGAAAAGGAGACACAACAAAGGAAACTTACTGTACATTGAGGATATAAATAGACATAATAAAGGGTAGTCTATGGGAGATGTATCAAGTCTTGAGGGAAATAGCATGGATAAGATTCCCAAAGCAACCATTTAGCTTCTGTCATTTCATAGACTGTGCTAGATAAATGACAGAAGCTGATTGGTTGCTTTGGACAATTTCTCTACTTTATCTCTCTCCACGCTTGATAATATGAGAAGGATTAACACTAGCTTTACTGGATATATTCTCATACCTCCCTTTCTCAATGGGGGCCAATTGACCATTGGCTTTTATGTTCAATTGTTGATTCTTGTTTTAAGATCCAGTGATGTTTTGGAGATACTAGTGTTAAACTACATGTATGTAGAGGTGACGAGGAATATGGGTAGGAAAGAAGCATAACAACTATGTACACTGCAAACAATTGCTGTTTATTAAAAAATTCAGTAACTTTTGTAAATATGCACAAATTGTTACAAAATACAATAACCTGTTCTGAAAACCCGATGAAGGAAGAACAATAAGAGATGAATGATAAATAAGTACTGTACACGAGGCACTTTCAGGTGAGGTTTTGTTTTACTTGCATACAGTACCTTACCGTTCTCGGTTGCACACTCCTGGGATACAAGGGACAGCTGATCAGGAAGACCAGCAAAATGCAGCTGGTGCCAGTTAGGATTCTGGGGTCTATTTACTAAGCCTTGGATGGAGATAAAGTGAATGGAGATAAATTACCTGCCAATCAGCTCCTAACTGTCATGTCACAGTCTGTGTTTGAAAAATGACAGGAGCTGGTTGGTTTTTACTTTATCTCCATCCAAAGCTTAGTAAGTAGACCCCTCTGTGACCAAAATAAAACCAAAGATACCTGCCCCAAATGTAAAAAATATGTGTGCAGCACATTCCAGAGTAAAGTTTGCAAAAAATGTGAAGATGTACAGTACTGCTAACTTCTCAACGAGAGCAAGGATGAATTTACGTTTTGATATCTTTGTCACTAGCTTGTAGCTTGTATGGGCATTTATAATAGCTAAATCTAAGACATTGTAAAAAAACATGCACGGGCCTTGGCTTTAAGAAGCATGTACACTGTACTTTTGTGTCATCTGGTCTACAACATCAACACCACATTTTGTGTTGTAAAAATGCAGTTTCAGGAGTCCTTTTCTCCTTTGCTTCATCAATGAGGACTCCTATATATATAAAGAGTGCTGAAGATCAACACCTTCTTGGCAACCTTGAGCACGGCTGTGTGCAGAGGATCTTGAGCATTTTTGACAGCGAGGGGTACCTCTTGTCTCTCTCTGTTCATAGTTCCAATGATACTAGTGCTCCACTTTCTCAGCTCTTTAACCAATTCAGGGATGTAAAGAAGTTGACAGTTGTAACATTCCTTCTCTTACTCATAGTGAACTCTAGTAGGCGCAGAGCGATACGTTCCTCAAGACCTCTGTCAGCTGGTCTAGTTTAATCCTTGCCGAGATATGAAAAGCCATTAAAATGGGTCTGTTATTGGTAACAATCATGTTAGCCACAGTATGAAGGCAAAGCAGGAGCAGCTTTTACACAGTGGTAAGAGCCCCCTTAGTACATAGACCCCTGAGTGACTTATAAACAAAACCACAGCATGCCAAGTTGTAACTTGCACGTGGCTGCATTGTTGCTGCTTAGTCCAGCCCTGTCATTGCGGTCTCTCACTACACACCTTCAAGGAGACATGCTCAGTGCAATAAAGTGGAAATTGCTTTTTGTCAGCTGCACAGAGATTTTTCAGAAGCCAGCGAGTTGTTCTCCTCCAGATATAATATCTGGAATTGGAAACCAAATATGTGCAGCATGTGCAAGCAAGTCACTTCTTATGGTAATTTATAAATGCAGATAAATGCAGAGTAATTGCATATGGAAGGTGCCTTTTACCAAAAATATATGGTTTATCAGCCACAGACGTGGTATTAGGTTACAAAACAAATATCAACAAATGAAATCAGCTAATTTTTTCCATTGTTACTGCAACAAAGCATAGGAGCAGTGATATAACCACTCCTGGTGAAGAAAGGTAAAAAAGCTAAAATTTAATTTTCTAATGGTTTTCAAAAAATAGTTTTTTCACTTTTTTATACAGTCGCCCAAATTATTAAAAGCCACAAAATTTCTTAGCCATATGTACCTCAACAATAGAGCAGCGATACTTCAAAATTTGAAAAGGGTTAACTACCTTCAATAAACCTAGTGTTAAACAGTGGTGTTCAGAAGCAATGACTAGCCACATATGTGTGAATAAAAGACAAAAGAAGGACATTGAGGCTGATAGTGTAGGAAGTGTTTACAGTCACATGACTATGGCCACACCCACACAGCACTGGTCACAGCTACTCTCTTCTTCAGTAACTCGGTATAGTACATTGAACATTGTCAGCCCCAGGCCCATGTAGCTCTTAATATGGCCCTGAAGGTGGCAATACACATGTATTTTTTGTTGCGGTATCCAATTAAACCCTTTTTTATGTCTGAAAACTTTCCACTCTTCTCACGAAAACACATAGGATGGACCTATGTATTTTCACTGCTGAGATCGCGGGAAAAAAGGCTTCTTATTACGGATTTAGTTTCGCCTGCCTGAGGCAGATGAAACAAAATCCCCAATAAGTGCCTCCATCAGGGATAATCGGATAGCCCTGGATGGGGTAATTAGCCATGTTAATTTACTGTGGCTAATAGGATACCACACATAGGGCCTGATTTAGAGTTGGGAATAGAGTTAGATGTCTCTCTCAATTGATCATCTTGGTGAAACCATGCTGCACTGCAGGTGGGGCAGATTTATAATGTACAGAGAGATTTAGATTTGGGAGGTGTCCAAACTGACATCTAAATTATAGAGTAACAATAAAGCTGTGCAATATTTGTGGGCTACATGTAAAAGCAGCCAGTATTTACCCTACATGTAAATTTTTTTTTATGTATTTACACCCCTTGCATTGTAACATGGTTTGTCCAAGTACACAGTTAAGTGCTATCTCTCTCTCTATTCCCAACTCTGAATCAGGCCCATAGTGTCTCTGAACATTTTACATCTGCCCCCTTGCAGTGCAACATGGTTTTGCTCAGTTACACACTTACAGTATTTGCTCTTTTTTTCTTTACTCCCAACTCAGAATCAGGCCCTTTATTTGATTTAGAGATTGATTTGAAAATCTCTAATAAACAGTATAAGTCTGCCCCAAGACAACTTATTCTAAATCAATGTATAAAATATGCAATGTGAGCATAATATGTAAATTTAGTTTTTGATGTTCAAAAATTGCATTTTGTTACAAGTTCAAAAACAAAAATACAAAAATACAATAACATACAGTATACAGAAGTTTTCTCAATATAAAAAGTTGTTTTTAATGAAATTATCTGTATCTGACTGATCTTTCTTTGTTTTTGTACACTTACTTTGGTTTGCTTAAATATAAAAAGTTATTTATAATTAAATGATGTCATGTTTCTATTTTTGACTTGGTTGTTACACATTTTGTGCAATATGACACTTGAAAAGATAATAGAGTTAATTTACAAAGTGTAAAATGTCTGAGATTTAAGACAGAATCAACTTTGATCCTGCTATGAACCTTTATTTGTACAAATGTGCCTAGGTTTCTGCCAAAACATGTAGGTTAATGGAAAAAGGTTGTGACATTTTTAGAGAACCGGTGTTCTTAGGTCTAATGTAAGGGTTGGTGCATTCCTTTTTGTCTTTTTTTCTGTTTATTAGCTTCTATTAATTTGAACAATTAGACAGAGGTTTCCAAACAAAAAATCAGGAGCCTACCGCGAAAACCGGGAGGGTAGGCATGTATGATATATATTAACAAGTGGAAATCAATGCATATAACTGATAAAGTTGATATACTTTTAGTTTGCATATGGGGGTTACATGGTGTACAAAGAATATCAATTTATATCATAAACATTTATATAAAGCTAAACAGTTATAAGTGTTATTTTCCATCTGTCAATTTTGTTTTTATGTTCTTTTTTAGTTATTGTCACTTGCGCTACATTGGAAATACTTATAATTTCTTTAAGCACAGGTTTATAATTTATTTCTGTTCAAGTTTGAGAATCTTCCCGTTTCTTTAAATCTGCAGCTTTACTACAATACACATTACATCTGCTCCCTTTTTAAACTTTGTGATGAGAGGGCACATTTTGTTGTTGTCTAAACAGTTTTAGTCTCCCATATCCAAAATGCTTGGGACCAGGGGTATTTTGGATATCTCAATATTCCATATTTTGGAATATTTGCATACCATAGTGATCTTGGGAATGGGACCCACATCTAAACACAGAATGCATTTATGTTTTATATACGCCTTATACACACAACCTGCAGATCATTTTATATAATATTTTCAATAATTGTGTGGTTCAAACAAAGTTTGGGTACATACAGTACATGAAATTAATTTATGTTTCATATACACCTTATGCACAAAGCCTGAAGGTAGTTTCACTATCTCAGTCATGCTAAAAAAATCCGTATTTTTGAATATTTGCATATGAGAGACTCAACCTGTATCCATTCTGACTTAAATGTGATCAGAATCAGAATAAATATATACATATATTTTTTAAAAATACTGAAATTAAAAGTGGAGTTATGGGAAAATGACATCATTTTGTTCACAGAATACTCTCAAATATCAACTTTTTGAATTCCAGCTTTCTTTATTTCACTTCCAAGTATATCTTACAGTTAATATAGGAAATACACAATAAAGCAATGAACTGTAGTGTTATTGCACTTTCTTCCCAGAAACTGGAGGTGAAGTTGAGTGACAGATTGCAGGAGATAATAGAAAATTAGGGCAACATCTTTTAAGCTTTTGATTGGCCAACAATTATGTTTTTGATTGATTGCTAAGATTAATTGACATATAAAGGTTGAGTTTCTCATATACAAAATGCTTGGGACCAGGGGTATTTTGGATATTGTAATGTTACACATTTTGCAATATTTGCATACCAAAATCAAATATCTTGGGAATGGTACCCAAATCTAAACACAGAATGCATTTATGTTTCATATACACTTTATACACACAATCTGCAAGTAATTGTATACAATATTTTTAATAATTTTGTGCATCATACAAAGTTTGTGTACAAATATGAATTTAATTTACAGAATGTTTCATATATACAGTCAGGTGCATAAATATTGGGACATTGACAGAATTTTTATATTTTGGCCTCTATTCACCACCACAATGGCTTTGAAATGAAACAAACAAGATGTGCTTTAACTGCAGACTTTCAGATTTAATTTGAGGGTAATTACATCCAAATCAGGTGAAAATGTAGAAATTAAAACAGTTTCTATATGTGCCTCCCACTTTTTAAGGGGCCAAAAGTAATGGGACTATCAGCTCAAAAGCTATTTCATGGATAGGTGTGGAGTTGATTCTAGGTGTGACATTTGCATTTGGAATCAGTTGCTGTCAACTCTCAATATGAGATCTAAAGAGCTGTCACTATCAGTGAAGCAAGCCGTCATTAGGCTGAAAAATCAAAACAAACCCATCAGAGAGGTAACAAAACCTTAACTTATGGCCAAATCAACTGTTTGGAACATTCTTAAAAAGAAAGAACGCATGGGAGAGCTCAGCAACACCAAAAGACTCAAAAGACCACGGAAAACAACTGTGGTGGATGACAGAAGAATTATTTCCCTGGTGAAGAAAAACCCCTTCACAACAGTTGGCCAAATCAAGAACACTCTCCAGGAAGTAGGTGTATATGTGTCAAAGTCAGAAATCAAGAGAAGACTTCACAAGAATGAATATAGAAGGTTTAACACAAAATGTAAACCATTGGTGAGCCACAAAAACAGGAAGACCAGATTAGAGTTTGCCAAACAACATCTAAAAAAGCCATTACAGTTCTGGAACAACATCCTATGGACAGATGAGACAAAGATCAACTTGTACCAGAGTGATGAGAAGAGAAGAGTATGGAGAAGGAAAGGAACTGCACATGATCCAAAACATACCACCTCATCAGTGAAGCATGGTGGTGGTAGTATCATAGCGTGGGCAAGTATGGATGCCAATGGAACTGGTTCCCTTGTATTTATTGATTATGTGACTGCTGACAAAAGCAGCAGAATGAATTCTGAAGTGTTTCGGGCAATATTATATGCTCATATTCAGTCAAATGCTTCAGAACTTATTGGATGGCGCTTCACAGTGCAGATGGACAATAACACGAAGCATACTGCAAAAGCAACCAAAGAGTTTTTTAAGGCTAAAAAGTGGAATTTTATGCAATGGCCAAGTCAATCCCCTCACCTGAATCTGATTGAGCATGCATTTCACTTGATGAAGACAAAACTGAAGGGAAAATGCCCCAAGAACAAGCAGGAACTGAAGACATTTGCAGTAGAGGCCCGGCAGAGCATCACCGGGGATGAAACCCAGCGTCTGGTGATGTCTATGAGTTCCAGACTTCAGGCTGTAATTGCCTGCAAAGGATTTGCAACAAAGAATTAAAAAGTGAAAGTTAGATTTAGGATTGTTTAGTTTGTCCCATTACTTTTGGCCCCTTAAAAAGTGGGAGGCACATATAGAAACCGTTGTAATTCCTACACCGTTCACCTGATTTGGATGTAATTACCCTCAAATTAAATCTGAAAGTTTGCAGTTAAAGCACATCTTGCTTGTTTCATTTCAAAGCCATTGTGGTGGTGAATAGAGGCCAAAATATGAAAATTCTGTCAATGTCCCAATATTTATGCACCTGACTGTACCTTATAAAGAGAGCCTGCTGGTAATTTTATACAATAAGTTTAATAATTGTGTGCCTTTAACAAAGTTTTTGTACATTTAACTATCAGAAAGCAGAGGTTTCACTATCTGAGTCATGTTAAAAAAAAATCAGTATTTCGGAATATTCCATAATTCCGGATAATTAGATATGGGAAACTCAAGCTGTACTTAAAACAAGGTCCAGGGAAAATAATAATGAAGGCAAAAATATACAGTATTACTTTATTCTATAGCAAACAATACAGTGTGGTGGAACTACAAAACAAAAGTTCTACAGCATGGTTGGTGCACAAGCCTCCGCTTATATTAAAATTTCACATAGCAACATATTACCGGCCAATCATATTACATCATGAATGAATCAATAATTAATACAATTACATTGATACAAACATTGATATAGTATGCCATGAATCCATGACTGGCTTGCACTCCTATTATTTGTTCTATTAATATATTTACCAGTTACCTTATACAGTGGTTGGACAGTGAATTAGGATTTTTTTCAACTTTTGTGTATTTTTAATTTTGAACCTCAAAAATAGTGAATATATAGTATTTTACCTCAGAGCGTAGGATAAATTAAGAGGAAGCTGAAGTTAGGAGAACCAGTAATGCCAAAAAAGCGTTCAAACTGCAAAAGCAGTAATAAAACTATGCCCAGATATGACAGATTGCTCAAGAAAATTGCAACTGAGAAACAAAAATTTTCCGCCAAACAAGTTATGATGATGATGATGTTATGGAAGGAAGCAGGAGTTAACATTTCTTTAAAAACTGTTCGGAGGCACCTTGCAGAGTTTGGGTTTAGAGCTTGTTGACCAGTCAAGAAACCGAAGCTGATACCTACCACAACTCCTGACTGCCAGGAGCACCTCATTGATAATTATGTCACATAAGGTACCAGTACTACATCTCTTTTCTCCTGTTTTTTTTCTTTCTTTTCTATCTCTTCTACCCCTACTTTCCCTTTCTCCTCTCTTAAAAATGTAATTAATATTTGTTTCTGATCTATTGTTTTATATATGGAATCTTTGAAGATTTGTAAAAAATTATAAAAAACTACAGTACCTGTAATATTGTGGATGAACAGAATGTTACTTTTGTTTTTGTATCATATTGTTTATTTTTGTTCCCCATATTTTGATATCCATTTTTGATTATTTGTAATATATCTGTGTAGTGTATTTAAAATAAAAGATAAAAAAAAAGAAACCGAAACTGAAACCAGCAATGAGGAAAAAATGCCTAGCATTGGCCAAAAAATATATAATTGGGACTGCGGGTGACTGGGTCAAGGTAAGAAATACATTTTATGAAATATTAATGACTATTGTGTTTCCTATCAAGAATGAATGGAGTGCAATGATTTAGGGCAGATTTTTTATTAACATTAAAAAGATGCTCTGATATCTACCAATTTTATGCAAAAGAGATTGGTTCACATCGCAGCTCAGTTATTAATTCAAACTCTTTCTGTATTTGCTAATTATAGGTGTGCTTGTCTGCCAAGAGTACTGTACAGACTATGGACGAACGCAACCAGTATGTCGATGAAGACCTGTTGAGGAGCTCCTTTCTGAGTGCATCAAGCAAACTGTGAATCCACAGAAGGTTATGGTGTGGAGTGTTATTTATTTACACAAGGCCCAGGAAGATTGTAGATTGCTAAAGGTATAATGAGAAAGGAGCAGTACATTGAGCTTGTTAACAGTCGTGTTATCACCCAGATAAGAGAGTGGTTTCCGGGAAATGTTGGAATATTGATGCAAGATGAGGCGCCATGCCTTACAGCAAAGATGGTTTTAGAGCACCTACGTAGAAAGGGCCTCCTTGATTTGGACTGGCCTGGAAATACAGTAGTCCCGACATGAATCCAATTGAAATCATTTGGAGAGGAAAGATGCTATCAGTGAAATTGCCTGCACTAATAAGCGACAGCTGATTGTTTCAGGTTTGGCATCATGATGACAGATTTAAAGAGATTTAAAGATTTTAAGATTTAAAGATTTAAGAAACAAATTGAGCGCATGCCACACTGAGTAACAGCTGTTATCAAAGCCAAGGGTGGCCCAACCAAGTACTAGCAGAGGTATCTGCTAACCTAATGCATTCCAAAACTGTTATAATAAAACATAAATGCATATAAAGTATTAAATATGTGTATTTGCCATTATTTTATCAAAATTTTATAAGAATCTAAATAATTCCTAATTTATTGTCCAACCACTGATTGTCATGACCTTATTGGAAAATAATAAGCAATAGCAAAGTGCAGAAGTTTAAAATCCCACTAATGCAATTTCTAAACTGTCTAAGGGGGTAATAGAATTATAAGCGATGTTCAGGTAATGTCAGTAATGTGATGTTGTGCACACAGACAATGGCACCCTACATTGTCCCTGCATTGTGCATTTTACCTCACAGCCCCTTGTACAGGAAAATGCACAATGTAAACCTAATATATGTACATGATTTGTGTGCACTGCACATCATCCGTACATCACTAGAGAACATGCAATATAAAATTGTTTCTAATAGAATTGACCAAAATGGGCCTGATTCTGAGTCGGCTGCAGATGCGGCTGCGTCTTTTGCCGCAGGTACTTTAAGTCTGCAACTTTATGTTAATGCAGCTGCTAAGCCCATCCCTGGTGTACAGCTGTGTGTCTGAATGTGCAAGGACTGATGCCCACTGTCAATGTCCATAGATGCTGAAAAACAGCTTGTTGCGTCTTTATACACACCATTAGCTGCACCAGTAGTTTATCCATCTAAGCATGACTTCCTATGTGAGTGGTTTAGAGTCTTTGAGCACAACTGCATTCAGTGACAAACCAATGACACACCAATGCCACTGCCAGAATACGCAGCAACTCTATTGGATGCACCATCGAATCTTGCAGCAGAACTATGGCAGGTGCAGATTGTCCATCTGAATATGGCCTCCTACGTGAATGGTTCTGTGTCTATGAATGCAACAGCTATCAGCGACATGCCCACAACACTTCCATAATATGCAATATCTACGTGCGTCTGTTTAGTCACCCCCCTGTTACCTCTCAGTCACCCCCAGCAATGACCCATACAGTTCAGCTACTGTGCATCTAAATTTGTAATACAACTCTGTATGAAAAATATTGGGACACATGCACAGATGAAAAACATCACTCCACTGCATCTTACATTGCCACTGTGCCCATCATCTGCTAAAGCTGATAATCATTGAGGGGACTCAACTCTGGCCACCAAGGGTTTAGGTGGACTGTTCTAGTCTCTATTTTCGAGTCCACACCCTGTCAGTTTATCAAAAGAGAAAGTATGTGCTAGTGAGAAGTGGGAACACGTGGTGTTAGTAGCTACCAGGTCTGCTTTTAAGTTAGGCTGACAGACAGTCTGGGCCCCAGGGCTGACAGCAGAAACTGTGAGGCCCAGTGCAAATAAATACTTGATAACCAGACTTGGAAGTGGAATGATATGGACTGGAAGCATTCAGATACAGAGTACCTGGGAGCTCAGCACAGAGCTGAATCTTCAGCAGGAGCGATGTTGTACTGATAATGTGGGCCAGTCAGGAAATGGAATTTATATGGGTGGAACTCCAGTGATTGCATGTTGTGATCAGCTGCTCTGGGAGCAACACTATGAGTGGTGGAGGAGAGTCAGGTGACTGAATCCAACATGGCTGCACCCATAGTGAGTTTTGGAGGGAACTCTGGCATGCAGCCTGAATGTTAGCATGCTGAGTAAACACACTGAGAGCACAGAGCAGGAACATTGTGGACAGAGCACATAGCCAGCTGGATGCCTTGTGCAGTGCAGGCAGACCTCTGCATCATCCGGGAGTGCTGTGCGTTCACAGCACGAACGGACCTCAAGGCTAGCTGGAACAAATACCGCAGAAGTAAACCATAGGAAAAACTAATAGAATATGGGAAAAATTAGTCAGGATCGTGACAATAATGGTGGTACATAATGTATTATTGCTGCAATAAGCAGCAATAATAAATTATAATTATCATGTCTTAACCTTATATTTAAAGATGAGTGGTTCAGATTCTGAGGAATCCGAACTGCTCTGAACAGATGGAATCTGAGTCTACCTGAACTCGGATTTCACTTCGGGGCCAAACGTCACCCAGCGGACGTCGGATTCTCACGAGACTCGGGTGACGTTTGGCCTCTATAAAAGGCTCGGCGCCATTTAGAGAGAGGGGAAGAGTTAGTGTAGTAGCAGTGTAGCACTATTTCAATCTTCTTGCCGCTGGACTTTCAAGGGCATTAGCTTTCTGTGATATAAATAACCTCTGTGACTTTTTCACTTTACTGGGCATAAGCCCACTGTGTATACTCCATGAATGGGCTATAAACAAGCACCGTGACTGGGCATAAGCCCACTGTGTCTGCTCTATGACTGGGCTATATGCAAGCACTGTGACAGGGTATTAGCCCACTGTGTGTATACAAGCTCCGTGACTTTACTGGGCATAAGCCCACTGTGTGAATACAAGCTCTGTGACTGGGCATTAGCCCACTGTGAGTATACAAGCTCTGTGGCTGGGCATAAGCCCACTGTGTGTATACAAGGTCCGTGACAGGGCGTAAGCCCACTGTGTGTATACAAGCTCCGTGACTGGGCATAAGCCCACTGTGTGTATACATGCTCCGTGACAGGGCATAAGCCCACTGTGGTGTCTGCGCCGCTGCTCTGACACTTAGTAACCAGTCAGCTCACTGCAAACCTTTGACCAATAATGGTAAAAACAATGTTATAAGCTGTGAGGTGGTCTAAATTGACTGTAAATGACTGGAAATTAATTTTATCGAGGTTAATAACACTCTAGGAAGAAAGAAAAGCCCAATTTATGTGATTTTAGCTTTTTTAAAAAATTTTGTAAAAAATCCAAATCCAAAGCCAGTCACCACAGTTTGGCAAATCCAAATCCAAAGCCGGATGACAAATGAAAACCAAATCCAAATCATACAAAAATGGTCCGGCGCACATCCCTGCTTATATATATATGGGTCTAAATCTGTATACTGCATATATGTAATAACTATATTTCTAAAAGTACTGTAAAGACTGGATTAGACAGATAAACATAACACATATCACATAACTCACAGGAAAGGTTCTTCCCGCACTGAGCACTCACGAATGTCCCCCTCTTAATCATGCAGCCAATCACATAATCAGGCTGCTCAGAGCCACAGCGATTGAAGCAGTGCAGTGCTGATGTGGCACCCCCAGAGAAACTGCTTAGGGATTAGCTGGTACTACAAGGGTTAACTGCCTGGCAGTCCTTTCATGTGCACAGTGAGTGTTGCTGAGGATTGAATCTAGGACCCAGGAGCTGCCAACTGTGAGCAGCACTGCTGGGCCCAGGATTGAAAGTGAAACTAGAGAATGCACAGGGGAAGCAGCCATGTGGAGCATGTCAGGAGCCGTGTGGTTTGTGTTCCGATGGAAAGAAGCTGCTGCCAGGAGTGTGTGTGCTGCAGTGTACCTTGACTGAGAGCACAGAGAGTGGGAGTCAGCAGCTGACCAGGGTAACAGTGGCTGTGAGGAGAAGACTCCCTCCATGTAAGGCAGCAAGACAAGAGAGCTTGAAAATACACCAAAGGAGAGGAGAGGCTATGCAGGTCAGGTGCTACATGCTGAAAGTCAAGTGCTGGCACTTGGACAGGTACCCTTTGCATTGTAATATATGTCAGGTGAAAGACTACACAATTATAGAGACTGATCTTAGAGGAAGTAGGTTTTCTGCAAATACTCTAAGCATTTTTTAATACCCGGGTATTCTTAATAATGAGCTCCAATGTGCTGATCAGAGAAGATTAGGGGCACTATTCCAGGACACACTAAGGACCTTATTCAGAGGCGGCCATACGGTCTATGACCGCACGGCCGCCTCGATGTTTTGCCAGTGCGCATGCGCACGAGGGAGCCGTAGCGGGTCTCTTTCCAAAGGGGGCGAGCTGTTGATGTTGATTGACAGCTCGCCCCGTTTGGAAGGCGGGCCGGGGGGGTGGCAGCCCAAACGGAGGCGTTCCCACTAGTGATGTCAGTGGAGAGCTTCCAGCTCTGACAGAGCCAGAAGCTCTCCATGGCTTACGACAAGTGAGACCCTACCCTAGGGTCTCGTCGTAAGCCCCGATGGTCGCAATGGTCTCTGACCATCGCGACCATCACCCGAGCGGTCATTAGAGCTGTGGGTGTTAACCCACAGCCTAACGACCGCAACAGAGGTGGGTGGTCTTGATGCAAGTGGCCGCCCAGTTTCTGAGCGATCGCTTGCATCCTCCGACCGCCTCTGAATGAGGCCTTAAGTGGGGACAGTGGGTTCACTGCCAGATGCAAAAAGTATTTCAACTGAATCGTAAATTCACAATTGCTTATGCATTGTGTTGTGAAGTATTGTAATTGTTTGTCATACAGAGACATAACGTGATATTTACATGCTTACCGTATTTGCTGAAAATTGAGTATTTAAGATTTATGTGAACCACTGTTTTACATTTGTCAGGTGTTATATTTACATAGGCTATTGTTCATGTCATTTGAGGTGAACCAGACTATTGTCAAGTAAATATGTTAGTAAATCGCTTTTATGCAGAAATATTGTTACTACCTCCTTAGATTGCAGACCTCTTAAATAAGTCCATTCTTTGCGGAGTCATCTTTTTTATTAACTCTGTGTAGACCCACCTTCCTTATCTCTCTGAAAGAGTTGAAAGAACCTGAACCGGGTATGTGGAGCCAACTCAGCAGGTAAAAGAACACGTGTTTTTTACAGTGCTAGCAGATTCCATCACCTGTCTTACCACACACCACCACATCCCACAGCATACCTAAGTGTAACACTGAGCTTTCCACTGATTGTGACTGTCATGTTCTGGCACTGAGTCAGAACATGCTGAGCAGTACCCCCCACCCTCTGTACATTCCCACGGGAGAGGGCTTTGAAGCAGTGGGGCCCACTGTGGAAGTACACGATTCCCGCTGGACCAGTCTGAACATGTATAAGGATACCAATGTTTGAGTACAGATGGTTAAATCCAGGACTGAATTAAGAGCCACATGGGCCTGGGGCTTAAAATGTTGAAGGGCCTATACTGAAAAGGAGAGGAGCTGTGACCAGAACTGTGTGGGTGTGTCCAGTGCCATGTGGGCCTGTACATCTGCTATGCTATCAACCTTATTGTCCCTCTAAATACATAAAAATAGAAACATTTCACAATTTTGTGAGAAAACTAAAGGCAGCTGTTCATCATACTACATTTATGACGAGCCTGTTTTTATTTAGAGAGCTTGAGCTGTAGATTCAACCACCACATTATTAATCTGTCCCTAGTTAAATCACAACAACTGAGGCTTAATTCAGATTTGCATGCAAACCCAATGGTTTGTGTACAAGTCCAAACGTGTGTTGTCTGCACATGCACCGAGGCCTAAGTGTGCATGTGCTGTGATGCTACTGTGACCCTGATTGCAGTGCACTGGGTGCTGCAGCCTGATTGACAGGCTGCACTATTTGGGGGTGGGGAATGGATGGAGATGGGGACCATTCCACAAAATGGAGATATGTTACCTCCATTTTGCGGCAGTGCCGAGGCCATGGTGTGTGTCATCTAATGCAGACTTTCTGGCTCCAACTGAGCAGTTCCAGAAGTCAGTCTGAGTAAGCTTAGGAATACTCAGATGATCTTATCCTGCATCTTTGGGCACAGATATTGGACCTGAGATGTTGGCTGGAGGCATATTTATCCTTTAGACACAGCAGCTGTGTATACCGTAGCTTACAACTTTGAATCAGGCAATGAGTATGGCTGTCCTAGGTGTGCTAGAACTAGTGGGAGCTCATTCTTCATTTGCCTCTCTAAGTTTGAACAACTGTTAAACTGCAACTCTCAGTTATGACCATTGATAGATAATGTGGGAAGGTGGACACATAAAAAACCTACATGAAGCGAGATGCTTGGATTACCATTCCATTACTTTGAGGACCTCACTTGGTCTAGGTGGGGCACCAGATCAGGAGGTAATATATGATGGATACGTAGTTTGGGATCCTGAACCCTGTCTGTATTGACTAGTATTATAGGATTCAGTCCTTATTTAAAGAGGGCTGGCACACCTTAGCTTTGGGGTCCTTGTAGCTGAGACCAGACACCTATGAGCTGATCAGCAATAAGTCCCACCCCTTCCCTCCCAAGTTTTCATGATCAAATTATCTTACTTTTAATTTTCTGTCATCTCCACCCTTCACATCCACTCTGAACATGTGGATGCCTTCCATGACTTTCAAGGATAGGTAAGTTAGTTTTCTAGTGGGGGATTAGTGTTCTGTGGAGGTGCAGATTTAATATTATGCATGAACTTGTGTAAGGGAATATTAATGTTTTGTGGGTGTTCACAGAACTGCCATGAAAGGTCATGGCCAATCAGAAGGCAAGGCCCCATCATGCATAGTGGACTCCCATGTGGTCATGGTCATGTGAAGCAGCTAAACTGCTGCTTCACATGACCAGAGCTGATGTACTGTCTACCTGTCCCAACCTCTCTTGACCCTGGTAGTGGGTTATTAATGTTATTTTGGAGGATTTTATGTGGATACATTAAGATTATGTGTTGTTGGGTTATTCATTCCATACAGGGTGATTTTAATGTTATTCGGGTGCTGCTGTAAAGGGTCACTAATATTGTGTGAGAGGAATATTGTTATGTGGAGCCTAGTGTAGGGGATTTTAATGTTATGAGGTGGTGAGTTAATAATGTTATGTGGGTGCTGGTAAGAATTATTAAGAATTATTAATGTTACGTGAGTTTTTTATGAAATTAAAGGCTAGAGGGTTATATTAATCTAATGTGGTGGCTCTTTAAACAGTAAATGTGGGGGATATTAATATAATATGGGATTACATAAGCTATTAATATATTTTAGAGCATGTTAATGAGGGGTCCATTGTTTTATGCGTCTCTTAAATATGAATGTCAGCATTTAATTTGGAAGCTCCGTGGAGAGAAAAATTTAATTTTTAAGTGTGATTGACATTAATTTAATGTCAAGCGGCATGTTTATTAAGTCTAAATATTATTAAATGATATTAATTTAAGAATGGGGGAAAGAGGCACCATCATTAAACATGAATGCTATTCATTTAATATTCAGGTTCATTGAGAAAAGTAAATACAGCTTTTAAATGTGGTTCCTCTAATTATTTATGACTTGAGTCCTCTTTGCATTATCAGTGAGGAGGTAAGTTACAGTTTACATTGTTCTGCTCAAGCTGGGAGCCATATGCACCCAAACCATCCCTGCCACTTGATGCGTGAGCAATTTGTTATCAAATTAAGCTGACCAATATTATGTAACCTGTTGTCATCCAGTTGTTGCGCAAAAAAGACCAAAAATGCCTAGCATCATGGTGTTTGTTGTTGGAGCATAGTATAAAAGGGGCAAGGATGCCTCTTTGGGAATAAGATGATATCTGAGTCAGAGCAAAGGTGCTGTAGGAAAATAATATATGTTCTATCTGTGAGCTACACTGAATGTGGGTTGCATGAGAGTGGTGGGGAATTAGTTCTTATTTTATGCTTATGTGGAGTTAAATAATTGTATTGAATTTGAGGAGGATAAAAGGAGAAATAATTCTGGGGGCATGTATAGGTTATGTACTGTAAAGAAAGTGGTATCATGTCAAGATTCCAAGGAATGCCATGGCATTTTTGTATGGACGGAGATGAGGGTCCCAAACCCAAATCTTGCTAAGGACCCAATGGGATCTTATTCTGACCCTTCCTAATCCAGAATAACATCATTTAAGGCCCATACATAAAGAATATCATAATATTTTAAAGGAGACTTCACTGTCACAAAGTCATATTTCCTTTTTAAAGAAAATCTTTAGGCAGTCAAAGCTACATAGAGAAAACTCTCTAGTCCAACAAGATTTTTCTGTAACTATACAGTAGCTAAAATCTTAATGATTATCTTTCATTTTTCTTGGCTCTAGAAAGTAAGATTTAATGATATTATTGGTGTAACTGTGACTCAGCTAAAGTGTTTATAAGTTAAAGTAATACAGGCAACAGTAAATTAGCTGCTGATCTTATTTCTTTCTAACAGGTTATAATATATACTGTAGGAACTTATACTTACTGCATGGCAAGGTAAGAAGAAATAATATGCCTCTGGAGCTACACAGGAACACATTAGAGCAGTGCTTCCCAAACTTTTTTGAATCACGGCGCACTAGAGTATCAGCACTGTTTTCACGGCACCCCTAAGCCAAAATTTGTTTTTGAGAAATTCAGAAAATAATGTAGTAAGATAGTAAAGTGAAGTAAATTGTGCTGACCTGTCATCCTTAAGTTCAGTTATGTGGTGGTGGACATATTTGTGCTTCTGTTTGTCCACATATTAACATTACATTGACCATAAAGAATTTGATTTGGTGCAGGACCACCAACCTGAGGCACCCTGCAAGTGTCCCGAGGCACCCCAGGGTGCCGCGGCGCACAGTTTTGGAACCACTGCATTAGAGGATTTTATTCTGTATAATGCCAAATATTTCTTATCCACCTCCTTTATGAGATGTAGTCAAAAGGTCGACAATGACAATGTCAACATAATAACACTGACATCACAATGTCGATAGTTATGATGATGATATTGTTAAAATTTCAACAGGTGGAATGTTGACATTGTCAGAATATCGAAATTAGGGTTAGGATGTGGGCAGAAGGGTTATGCTGCGGATGGGAGGGTTAGAGTTATGCTGCAAGGGGGGGTTATGGTTAGGCACTACAGGGAAGGTTAGCGGTAGGGATTAGGTTTAGGGAATGCCTAAGGATCGGAGGTCTGACGCAGAAGTCACAATCATATGACCGCCGGTATTGAAAGGACAACGATGGAGCCGCTGCAGCTTACGGGAGCAGGTAGGTCACGGCTGGGCCACCAGGGATAATATGTCGACATTCTAACATGTCAACATGTCATCACTGTCTACTTGATGAATATCGACATTGCCAACTTCAACATTATGACCATGTCGGCATTCTCATGTCCATATGATGAATGTCGACATTAAGGGCCTGATTCAGCAACGGATGCAAGTGACAGAGCTCGCGCGGACCATCCGCTGCGAGTATAAGCTAATCAATGCATACGCACGACATCTGCAGCACAAGGATGCAGACGCCCAGCAATACATAGTGCTGCCCATCTCCCTTTACTCAATGCTCAATCAGGATGCAGGATAGCGCAAACATCAGTAACATCGAGAACCATCGGTCCCAGATGCACAGTAGAGGGTGACCAGGACTTTGGCCACATCCTTCGTCAGAGGCAGAACTATGGGAGACAATGGAGGCACCTGCCACCGGGCTCCAGCTCTGAAGGGGCACCTCCTCCATTGTCCACAACATATTCACCCCACTTAGGGCTGTAACTATGTACCCGGAGTATACCTTCATGGCCCTTCATGGCACCTGAGAAGCCACCATACTCTAGTGGAGAGCTCCGTGTCAGGCCATCAGTTGCTGCCTTCGTCTATCTATAGCCTGTCTTCATGCGAATTGCTACATTACAGTGTCAGTGGCTGTGATGGGGGGGGGAATTAAAACTTGCCTCCGGACGTCTGGGATGAACTTGCGCCACTGTCCTTTGTGCATCGAGCTGTCTGGCTGTGTATGCAACCGCACTGCATTAATTATGCATGCCCCTATAACAGCGTCCCAATGCACAGCCACGCCTACGTTCACCCAACCACCCCCCATCACCACCCACAAATGGCACTTCCTGTCAATCATTATTGGAAGGATCTGCATACACACTGCGTAAGCCATGCAAACTTTTACCTGGCCGCAGTGACTGGTTCGAGCATTGCGATGCATACATAGAGATGCAACATCAGCCTGCTCCATGTGATCTCTCACTTGCGCCACTTGCTGAATAAGGCCCTATGACTGTTGACGTACTATACCCAACTCTTACCTTATATATATTACCTATAACTCAAATAAAGTGAGTTAAGAACCATTTAAAGTTGTGAATATTTAAATTCTCCATTTTTAATGTGTTAGTTTACAACATGTGCATAATGTATTTAGCTGCACTCTGCAATGACTTTGTTGAATGTTTTGGAAAAATAGTTATTTTGTTTACCTTCAAGGTGATTTCATTTCATACCCAAAAGCCTATAGTTCTCTGCAAACACAGAAACTGGATGCAATTAGTAAGCCGACGATCGAAATGCCGACCGCCGGCTTCCCGACTGTCAAATCCCAGCAGGGTACTAGTGACAGGCGTTGAAATCCCGACGCCTGTCATTATACCTACTCTGGGAGCCTGATGTCCGGCATACCGATCGAAGGTAAGAAGGGCGGCGGCCGCGGACGGCCGTGGATGGGGGGTTAGGTTTTGGGTCCCGGGGCTTTTTAGGGTTAGGCACCCACCCGGGAGGTTTAGGGTTAGGCTAGCGGAAGAGGGGGTTAGGCACCCCCAGGGGGAGGTTGGGGTTAGGCACCCCCCTGGGAGACTTTGGTTTAGGCTACGGGGAAAGCGGGGTTAGGATTAGGCTTTTAGGAGTGGGGGGTTAGGGTTAGGCACCCCTAAGGGAGGGTTAGGGTTATGGGGGGGTAGGGTTAGTGATACCTAAATCCCCTGTCAGTCATTAATACTGGTTCCCACAGACACACCTGCAAACTTGCAGTTATCTCCAAAGTCTCCTTATCCCTGAAATGCATCACCCCATAAAACTAATTCTTATGCACATTGCATTGCATTCTTACTTGCATGCAAGAAGAATGCCTACACATTCATCATGGTACAAAGGGGCGTAACTACAGTGGGTGCAGTTGCTGTGGGGCCCGCAGCATTCCCCCTGTACCCAGCTCATCTCAATGCACTAGCTGTGTGTTTAACACACATCTAAAAACATTTATTCTCTCGGCAGGGCACCCTTGCAATTTGGGGCATTTTTTTTATTGGCGCATGATTGGCGGCGAGCCAGAGGCATAGTGGGGTCAGCACAAGATGAGGAGCATGGATGGGTCAGGAGCGAGACGGGCAAGAAGAGTAGTGGAGCAGAATGGAGCAGGAGTAGGGTGGGATGGAGAAATTGTTGGACCTGGGTGGACCGGAGGAGTGGGGCAGACCGGAGGAGTAGTGGGGCAGGTTGGGCAGCCGCAGGAGTCTGGGACTCCTCATCTATGCCACACACAGCAGCTGCAGAATCATACAGGGACTGCACACAAACTAACTGCAGCTGTTTAGCCCACTGAAAGCGGAGGCAGTTACTCTGTCATGGACACAGGACCAATCACACTGCACAACAATGAAAATGTTTCCGATGTGAAAATAGTTACTTCTAATTGATTTCAGCATGCAAAGAATGAATATGACATTTAAAACTCTCAGTTAGCTCTGAGTTCCGAGATATAGCCCATTTATGACGATGTAGGGGTATTCCTAGTGAAGTGGGCAGAATGGAGAGAATCTTATCAGCAATCTGCGTTCCACGCATAGGGGGCGTGGCCTAATGACCCAATAAAATGTATCAGTTATTTGTCCCCTCCTCTATTCAAATATATGCGATTCACAGGATTACCCACACAAGATAACTGTGGTGCACTGAGTGACAGGCATAGTGAGCGATTCCACCAAGACATTTCAGCAATGGAACAAAGATATCAGGGTAGGTGACTCACTACTGTTGGACAGTGACAAGAGATGCCCCAGAAGAGGAGTACAAGCGACAAGCAAAGAGAGAGCACCCCCATGAATAGGCCACTATAACAGATAGTACTTTTGTATGCTGTATGATTGTTTTGTATGCTAAATGATTGTTTCGTCTGCTGTACAGTATGTTTGTTTCGTTTTGTGTTCTTATTTGTGATCGATAGAAAATAAATAACAGTTGTTTTAATTCAATCAAGAAAATATCAGATTATTTTAAAATAGCTTTTCACTATGACTATATTACTAATGTACATACAGTATAGTGCAAGTAGTGTAGCTCAAAAAATAGAGCTAGTAAAAACATTCTGAAATCATTTTAGTTTTTCTTGAGCTCAAATTAGTAATGTATGACTATTTTTAGAAAGGAAACAAATTAAAAGTATTAATTTGTTGTACAGTGCATTAGAAGCTAGCAGACTAGCATTGTCCAATGAGATCAAGTCTGCATTTTGAACTTGATCTCATCGGCCGCGGCTTATCTGCAGGATCTAATGATTGGCTGCTGTCCTGGAGCTGCTGTATTTGGCCTAAGTAGCTCTGCCGCTTTATTTAGAAGTACAGGAAAGGATAATTTAGAAATCAGTTTGAAGGTAGAGAGGGATAACAGGGGTAAAGGGGGGAGGGGATTTGACAGGTGAGGAGTGAGCATTAGCCAGAACAGGGAGAGGGTTAGAGGAGGGGTGGAGAGGAGAAATATAACAAGTGAGCGTTTTTAGAAGTGGAGATGTTGCCCATAGCAACCAATCAGATTACAGCTATTATCTTCTAGAAGGTTCTAGTTAAGTGTTAAGTAGAATTTGATTGGTTGATATGGGCAACATTTCCAGTTCTTAAAACTCTCACATTAGTAAATATACCCCTAAAAGGGAAAATTAGGTAAAGCTGGGAGACAACAAGTGGATAAGGGAAAGAGCAGGACATAAAGCTAATGGATGGAGAAGAGAACACATGGGACATAGGAGAGTGAGAGGGGGGATATTGCTATTTGGATGGGAGATTTGGAGTGAGAGTACTGGATGGATGCAGCCGCTGCCGTAACAATACAGAGTACGGCGGGAGAGGACCTCCAGACTGAATTCAACAAAAGAAGGAATTGAATCAGTGACAGCGCCGGAACACATGCAGCCAAGGGTTTTAAACTCAATGTTTGCTTGTGTGAATGTATACAGTTAGTTGAAATTTTTTATTTGATTTTACAGTGTATGTATGTGTGTGTGTATGTCTATGTATGTATGCATGCATGTATCAGGGCCGTAACTAGGCGGCCGCACAGAGTGCAGGGTTCTGTGGGTGCACTGTCGCCATCCCACGACCCTGCTTTTGGCTGCAGCGAGCCTGGAATGGGCAGGCACCCTGCCGATAGTACAGCTGCCTGGGCACTGCTGCAGCTTCAGGTGCAGGTGGCGGTGCCCCCTTATGTGCAACATCATGATGTCACACGCGGGGCATAGCTAGACCTATGGGGGCCCTGGGAAAATTTTGCTATGGGGCCCTCCTACCTCTACGCCCCTGATGGTACATCAATCATTAGGACTAAAATTTACTGTAGTCCACAATAGATAGCATTTAGCTGTGTCAGTTTGTTCATTAAGGATGAGCAGCCCATAAATATCGTTCTATGATATTATAATGCTAATTATAGTTTTTTTGCACTGGTTCACAAATTTCTACCAGAGAAAGCAAATTTCTGATTATTGAAGGTTACTACTGCACATTGCCGTTTCTTAGTAAACATTTCCTAGAATATTTTAATGGCCATTTATCAAAAAGAAAGTGAATTTTAGAGCTAACTACTTATTTCTATTTCTAGGTCTTAACAAATAGTTGTATATTTAGTACAGTGATAAGTACTCATTCATCTATACAATGACAAAGATAGAAATGATTAGTCTACGACTACGTACAGAAGACATCAATATTAACAATGTATGAATGGAACGATGAAACAAATACAGTATCACCTAGGAAAAGAGCTTTAAGATTTATTTATTATGTTGATTGTGTGACAATCATAAAAGCAAAACCAATAGACCGTTTTTTTTTATTACAGATTTATTTATGCATGTCTGACATTTGTCACATAACTATAGGATATCAAATACTGTATGATTCTGAATATGTGAATGCAACCAGAAGATGGATTATTCCTGCTGGATAATATACACAATGTTTGAATTGAAGAGAATCACTTGGGATGTTAAAGAGAACAATGGCAACACAGCATGAACTCCTGTATCTTCCATATTGATATATTATTCTTACATGCACATATGAGATCTTGAGGATTGACAGGGTAATCAAATATACCCTACTCCTGCTAGGTGCTGTGACAGAAGAGCAACCTTCAATGTATTGTTATTCTGTGAGGCTATGCACACATTCATTTTACTGAAACTATCATAAAACTATCGGGGGATGATTAATGTAGAGTTTAACCTGGATGTTTCTTGCATCAATTTTGATTTGAATGCAGAACCCAAATGATAGGTTTGATTTGAAAAGAAATCAAATCTCTCAGTGAGAGTTCATTTTAAACTAACCAGGTATATTATAACTATTATCATTAACAGGTGTGTTTAGGAACGAGAATAACAGATAAAGGTTATCTTTAGACTACAGTTTACAGTTAACATTGAATAAGCTCCTCACAGTTTGTCAGAAATATGTGGTTTAATGTTCTGTTTTTGATTAACAGTATAATTTGCATGCACTATAATATTTTGGCTCAGAAAGTAAATGTTATATGTACCTTCTAACTCTATCACCATGTTATACAATTGACAGCTTTGACTGTAAAGGGGCCTATCCATTAGACGATTTTTTGAAGGTTTTGGTCGGATGGTCCAAAAGTCGTCTAATCTAATGGATAGGCTGCAAACGTCCTGCACCGCACACTCCCACAACAACAAAAGAAGTCTTTTGCCGTTCGAACACGCTGGTCAATTTCTGCATATTGCTAAACGACTTTAGAAAAGTCGTTCAGTGGATATGCAGTGAACGACCAACAGCGAATGGCAAACAACCTTCTTTAATGAATATTCACTCCATTCACTAAAAATTTCCACTCCCTTGTCTCTTCAGCGACAATCCATGGTCCTTGGTCTTTAAAGATATCGTTCACAAAGTCTTTCATGTTTGTGAAAGATTTTTTGCATGAAAGACTTTTTGTTGGCAGGAAAAATCTTTGGTCTTTCACAAAAAGAATCTTCTAATGGATAGGCCCCTTAACACCATTGTCTATGCAGACAATAAGGACTATGTATGTCTACTTTCTGCATAGCACATTTCAAAGTGCATGCTCATTTCACAGCATTGGGAAACTCTTAACCTAACTTTGAGGATTTAAGGAAGCATGACGGAAACAATCTATTTCTATAGATTGTTATTTCCCTTCATTAATGTCATTTTCTATTTTCTCCTTAAATACTGCACAATTTACCATTCAACATTTTTGTCTCAATTGTGAATGTGAGGGGACATCAGAAGCCTGTTTATTTCATGTATCATGCCACTTGTGAGTATTTGAAAAGATTTATTACATTGGTCGAAGTACACTTTCCCACAAAAGTGCAACTGGAAGAAATGGAAGATAATACATACCACTGAGTTATTGGAACTAGACCAAAATTGCTTTTCATTATCGAGACCCAGATGTCACAAACCGCCGGGTCTCTTACATGGTTCCATGCTCCACTCCATGGCAGACCTCCTGTGATTCAGTATGGCACTTGTCCAGCTGCGGCGGCTGCTTCTCCTCCGTGGGGCTTCTGACATACTCACTGGCTTCCACGTGCAGCATCCTCGCCGGCACCGGCTGCAGCCATGACAGTCTAAATCAGATGACTGTCCATCCTCCAACAGAAGACCAGTATGCAGTCATGTGATACCTGCAGCCATTCCCTGACAGCCCAAGGGTATATAATGATTCTCCCTGCACAGTGCAATGTTGATGACAGCCTATTTGTGTGCAACAGATATGTCCACATACTATCATTGAGTGTTAAGCAGTCCTTCTAGTTGTGCCATGCTGTGACATGACTCGTAGCACCAAGCATATTTTTGTGCAACTTTTTCCCTTCAAATGCATCTTATTCGCATAGCATGTATCTACTTGCAAAATGCTATGTTACAGTGTCACGCCTGCTGATACTGTTACATAGTATTTCACAAGCAGATCCTATTCATATCGCTGTGCAAATAAGATGCATTTGAAGGGAAAAAGTCACACAAAAAGATGCACTGCACTTGAGTCACATGGCGCTCACACGTTATATGTAATGTGACTTGTAGTGCACAGAGGATAAATGTATGTGGACACATCTGTATTTCTGTGAGTTCCTGCAGATTCTTATTTTGCTTAGAGACTCCAAGTGAAATCATCACCTTGCTGCACTACCTGCTCCAGTACTCCGGTCCCATTCTGGTGACTCCAATATTCTGGTCCCATTCCAGAGACTCCAGCATTCCGGTCCCATTCCAGTGACTCCAGTACTCTGGTGCCATTCTGGTGACTCCAGTATTCCACTTCTATTGCGGTGACTCCAGTATTCCGGTCCCATTCCGGTTATCCAATATTACGGTTCCATTTCAATTGTCCAGTGTTCCTGTCCAGAGCTAATCCACAGTCTTGCTGGTTCTAGCCTACTTGAAGTACCGCAATGCTCTATCCTATCCACTTGCACTTGTGTGTCTCATGAATTAAACATCTGGTTCCCATCAAGACTCTGACTGTCCCACCAGTGCCTTCAGTCACCAGCAGCCACATCTTGCCTACCAGTTAAACACACAAGTCCACTCCATACACCTTATTTTTCATTCCTAGTCCATGAGCAGGAACTATATTAGGCCTCCCAGCTTCCAGCTGCTCACCTAAGATCTCATTCCAGCCAAAAACTCCAGTCTGGTTCCAAAGAAAAACACAAATGTGACACCAGAGTTCCAGGCAGGACTGTTAATGAAATGGGCTGACACAGCATGAGGCAACTTGTACAGAGTAACTAAGACAGTCAGCCAACTAAAAACGGAGTACAACAGGTGCATGTGGACTGTGGTGAGTTGAAGATAACAAGTACTGGACACAGAGTTAATGGAAAATCATAGCCGGTCTGATTAATTCTGTTTCTGGTTGTTTCACTCTGATAGAAACACCAGTATATGTAAAACTGCCTAAGTCCATGGATTTATCATGCTAAGGCTCAACAATGAAACTTGGTGGTATCTGTGTTAACTTATGTAAAGTGTGTGTAATACCATACATTCAGTGCTTTGTGTATTGCAACATGTAAATTCTGCAGGATGTCTGAACATTATTTCCCTTCATAGCAGCAACCCACCCTTACAGGAACTAAGTTGGCCAGCAGCATAGTGCTCTATGACACAAGGTCAGAAAATCCCTGGTATAATTCCATGAATGTTATAGTCAATTCATTTTAACCCTAGGGGTAAATGTACTAAGAATCGAATCTGGGAAAGTTTGCTTTTTTATCAACTCAATTAGCATCACCTAAACTCGGGTGATTTGAAGCCTCTTGAGACTCGCAAATTTACAAAGAAGTGAGTTTAGCTGAGAATGAGATGGCCGATGGTGAAGCAGAATGAGATTTCTCTCCCGAGTAGCAAGTTTTGCAGGAGATGACTCACCTGAGATTGCAGTGTCTTCTCGCTGCAAAACTCTCCCGAGCAAGCAGCCTGCACATATCAGTGAGATATGTGTAAGCTGCTTGTGGTCTAGCCTGTAAAAAAAATTAGTTAAAAGTGTAAAAAAAAAATGACATAGGGCCCTCCCTCTAAAGCTTAACCAGCCCCGGACTTGCCTGCCTGTCCTGGTTTCTAAAATTACGGGGAGCAAAATGAGTAGGGTTCCCCCGTAATTTAGAAACCAACACCAGGCTGCAGGGCCAGTCCTGGTTTTAAATATGGGGGGGGGAAATTGTGTAAGGTCCCCCCTATATTTAAAACCAGCACCAGACCCAAAGTGGCCGGGCTGTAATGCCACAGCCCGGAGAGACCCTTTCACCGGGGCTCCAGGGCCAAAGCATTATCAGCCCAAGCCAGTCAGGCCAAGCTGGGGAATTCAGGGGAGGTGGGGACCCCCCCAAGACGGGGTCACCCCCTGAAACCCCAGGCTTGGATTGAAGCCCAGGGATCTTCCCTGCAACCCTTGAGCCTTGGGTATGGGGGTAATAAAATGGGGAAATAGAAGTAAACTATTGTATTTTACAGTGGGACTACAGGTGCCAGCATGCCTACCCTTTGGCACTTGTGGAACTACAAGTGCCAGCAGATGGGTGGCACCTGTACCCATACTGTAAAATATATAGTTAAATAAAGACAAAACACACACACCATGCCAAGTATAACTTTATTACATACAGCTACCCATTCACACATACTTACCTATATCAGATGTATCTGTCCCCTTCTCAAGTAGAATCCTTAATGACAGGCCCTGCAAAAAAGATTTCATACTCACCTATATCCTGGACTCAGGGGCGTATCTATAATGGATGCAGGGTGTGCGGGGAACACGGACCCCTGGGTCCAAGGGGGCCCCACACCGCACACCCTGCACCCATAATAATACTTACCTCTCCGGAATCCCACGTCGGCGAAGGCGTCCGGTGTTGTAAACCGACTGGAAAATGGCCGTGGCAGCTATTTTCCCATCGATTGTGCATGCGCAGTACAGGGAAAATGGCCACCACAGCCATTTTCCCGGTGACCTGCGCATACACTATAGACTCTGTGCACACTCTAGTGCCCAGAGTCTATAACTCCGGCGCTGGCCGCGCACAGCTCAGTGCGCTGCCGGCAGCTGGGCAAAGAGGAAGGGCCCCATGTCGGAGACTGACCACGAGCCCCCTCCTCTCTAGAAACGCCCCTGCCTGGCCTTTGTCATTTTTTTCTGATATTTACATTTTTTTTTCCTATATTTACAGGCATATGTTAAAGAGTCACGCCTGCTGATACTGTTACATAGCATTTCACAAGCAGATCTTATTCACAACGCTGTGCAAATAAGATGCATTTGAAGGGAAAAAGTCACACAAAAAGATGCACTGCACTTGAGTCACATGGCGCTCACACGTTATATGTAATGTGACTTGTAGTGCACGGAGGATAAATGTATGTGGACACATCTGTATTTCTGTGAGTTCCTGCAGATTCTTATTTTGCTTAGAGACTCCAAGTGAAATCATCACCTTGCTGCACTACTGGCTCCAGTACTCCGGTCCCATTCTGGTGACTCCAATATTCTGGTCCCATTCCAGAGACTCCAGCATTCCGGTCCCAGTCCGGTGACTCCAGTATTCCTGTCCCATTCCGGTTATCCAATATTACGGTTCCATTTCAATTGTCCAGTGTTCCTGTCCAGAACTAATCCACAGTCTTGCTGGTTCTAGCCTGCTTGAAGTACCACAATGCTCTATCCTATCCACTTGCACTTGTGTGCCACATGCATTAAACATCTGGTTCCCATCAAGACTCTGACTGTCCCACCAGTGTCTTCAGTCACCAGCAGCCACATCTTGCCTACCAGTTAAACACACAAGTGCACTCCATACACCTTATTTTTCATTCCTAGTCCATGAGCAGGAACTATATTAGGCCTCCCAGCTTCCAGCTGCTCACCTAAGATCTCATTCCAGCCAAAAACTCCAGTCTGGTTCCAAAGAAAAACACAAATGTGACACCAGAGTTCCAGGCAGGACTGTTGATGAAATGGGCTGACACAGCATGAGGCAACTTGTACAGAGTAACTAAACAGTCAGCCAACTAAAAACGGAGTACAACAGGTGCATGTGGACTGTGGTGAGTTGAAGATAACAAGTACTGGACACAGAGTTAATGGAAAATCATAGCCGGTCTGATTAATTCTGTTTCTGGTTGTTTCACTCTGATAGAAACACCAGTATATGTAATACTGCCTAAGTCCATGGATTTATCATGCTAAGGCTCAACAATGAAACTTGGTGGTATCTGTGTTGACTTATGTAAAGTGTGTGTAATACCATACATTCAGTGCTTTGTGTATTGCAACATGTAAATTCTGCAGGATGTCTGAACATTATTTCCCTTCATAGCAGCAACCCACCCTTACAGGAACTAAGGGCCTGATTCAGAGCCGGACGCTATTTGCGCTCGCTCATTCAGAAAAAAGGGGTGGCAATTCAAATGAACCGTTCGCTCTTTGCGGTCTGTTCACGCCTCTATGTCTGAACGAGCGAATAAAACTTGCGGTCGTTTTTTGGGAAACTACGCCCCCTGGCCACTCGCATCCTACGTCATGTCCGCTATTTATTAGATTAATCGAGTACATCGACAAGCGTATGAACTGCTCGCTATTCTTGTGGTTGGCTTTTCCTACCGTCATCATGTGAGCAGTTTTGACTATAAAATAACCCAGTGACGTGGTCAATTACGCTGCTGTATTAATTATGCACACCCATAAAACGCCCGTTTTGACCATTAAGCACGCCTGCGTTCGGATCTCCACTCCCTGTTTTCAAGCACCTTCCCCTGTCACCACCCACATATGCCTCCTCATGTCACTCAAAATAGCAGGCATTCGCTATTTAGCGAACAAACGATTTTTGGCCGCACTGACTGGTTCGCGCAAGCGTATTACGATCCATACGCATGCGCAGTTGTACAAACATCGCTCGGAACGAACGAGCGGCCGCTTACGAGCGGCTCTAAATCAGGCCCTAAGTTGGCCAGCAGCATAGTGCTCTATGACACAAGGTCAGAAAATCCCTGGTATAATTCCATGAATGTAATAGTCAATTCAGCTTAACCCTAGGGGTAAATGTACTAAGAATCGAGTCTGGGAAAGTTTGCTTTTTTTTCAAGTCAATTAGCATCACCTAAACTCGGGTGATTTGAAGCCTCTTGAGACTCGCAAATTTACAAAGAAGTGAGTTTAGCTGAGAATGAGATGGCCGATGGTGAAGCAGAACGAGATTTCTCTCCCGAGTAGCAAGTTTTGCAGGAGATGACTCACCCGAGATTGCAGTGTCTTCTCACTGCAAAACTCTCCCGAGCAAGCAGCCTGCACATATCAGTGAGATATGTGTAAGCTGCTTGTGGTCTAGCCTGTAAAAAATATGGGTGAAATGTGAAAAAAAAAATGACATTGGGCCCTCCCTCTAAAGCTTAACCAGCCCCGCACTTGCCAGCATGTCCTGGTTTCTAAAATTACGGGGAACAAAATGTGTAGGGTTCCCCCGTAATTTAGAAACCAACACCAGGCTGCAGGGCCAGTCCTGGTTTTAAATATGGGGGGGGGGAATTGCGTAAGGTCCCCCCTATATTTAAAACCAGCACCAGACCCAAAGTGGCCAGGCTGTAATGCCACAGCCCGGAGAGACCCTTTCACCGGGGCTCCAGGGCCAAAGTATTATCAGCCCAAGCCGGTCAGGCCAAGCTGGGGAATTCAGGGGAGGTGGGGACCCCCCAAGAAGGGGTCACCCCCTGAAACCCCAGGCTTGGATTGAAGCCCAGGGATCTTCCCTGCAACCCTTGAGCCTTGGGTACGGGGGTAATAAAATGGGGAAATAGAAGTAAACTATTGTATTTTACAGTGGGACTACAGGTGCCAGCATGCCTACCCTTTGGCACTTGTGGAACTACAAGTGCCAGCAGATGGGTGGCACCTGTACCCATACTGTAAAATAAATTGTTAAATAAAGACAAAACACACACACCATGCCAAGTATAACTTTATTACATACAGCTACCCATTCACACATACTTACCTATATCAGATGTATCTGTCCCCTTCTCAAGTAGAATCCTTAATGACAGGCCCTGCAAAAAAGATTTCATACTCACCTATATCCTGGCCTCAGGGGCGTATCTATAATGGATGCACGGTGTGCGGGGAACACGGACCCCTGGGTCCAAGGGGGCCCCACACCGCACACCGCACACACCGCACACACCGCACACCCTGCACCCATAATAATACTTACCTCTCCAGAGTCCCACGTCGGCAAAGGCGTCCGGCACTGTAAAACGACTGGAAAATGGCCATGGCAGCTATTTTCCCGTCGATTGCGCATGCGCAGTACAGGGAAAATGGCCGCCACAGCCATTTTCCCGGTGACCTGCGCATACACTATAGACTCTGTGCACACTCTAGTGAAGAGAGGCAGAGGTCGAGCAGAGAAGCCTCCACGATCCAGAAGGACCTAGTATTTAATCTATCCACATACAAGTTAACGGACAGTGAGTATAAATTACTCAATAAAGGACTTTCCTTTGTAGTTTTCGATGAGTTCCAATGGAACATTGAAAAGTATACACTACAGCGTAAATTAAAATTAAAAGAATTTTGTAAAGATGATCCTAATACCACCAAGGAGCAACTCCCTTCTCAATTGAAAAAATTGTGTCCACGATCTACATTTGAGCCACAATCCAGTAATTCTAGTATCAAAACCTACATGAGAGTTTTGGACCAGGAGGTTTTCAAGTCCAATATCATCAATACCCCAATTCATCCTAATTTATCACCACTAGAATGTCAAGCACTCAATTCTTTATCTAGCAATAAAAATGTGATCATACGGCTGGCTGATAAAGGAGGGACCATTGTTCTACAGGACCTGGTGAATTACAGAATAGAGATTGAGAAACAATTATCTCATAAGGACATTTAAATCCTATTACCGAACGACCCGACCCTGATGTGTAAAAAGAAGTTACTTAATATTTTACAACAGGCTGTGGATTTTCAGCTAATATTGGTTAAAATGATGGAATCTTTAATACCTAATTTTCATATCATGCCATTGTTTTATACAATTCCAAAGATCCACAAGGGAATTAACCCCCTGCCGGGATGTCCCATTGTATCAGCACGGGGGTCTTTATTACAACCAACAGCAGTTTTTTTAATTTTTTGTTACAACCTTTAATACAAAATGAACCGTCTTTTTTGTTGGACACAACCATGTTGCTTAATAAGCTTAAATTACTAACCTTTATACCTAATAATTGTTGGCTCATAGGTATTGATGTAAAAAGCCTATATACCTCGATCCTCCATGATTTTGTTCTTGCATGTGTTAGAACCTTTTTGGGCAGGAAAGCTGTTTTTAAGGAGGCTTTGATTGATTGCATTTTGAGGTTATTGGAGATCTTGTTAACGAATAATTTTTTTCTATATAATAAAGCATATTTCCTGCAACTTAAGGGCTGCACTGTGGACTTAAGCACAGCTCCGGTATACGCAAATTTTGTAATGTTCGAAGTGGAAAATTATCTATTTTTCTCTAATTGTAATATTTCTTCACAGATCATTTCATATTCACGTTTTATTGATGATCTCTTTAATTTTGGTGTGGAGAGGCCACAGAGTTCCAGCGGCTTATGGAAACTCTTAACTCTAATACCTCTCCCATCAAATTTACTTATAATATGAGCTCTGCTGAAATGAATTTTTTAGACTTGAAAATATTAGTCAGGGACAATGGTATTGGTACCACACTCTATTCAAAACCTACAGACAGAAATCGGTTGTTACAGGCGCAAAGTTGTCACTCCAGGGCCTGCCGTATTCCCAAATGATTAGGATAAGATGAATCAAAAATAATTATAATGTGGCCATCACTCAGATATATGAGTTGATAGAATGTTTCTGTGCTCAAGGCTACTCATTAAAAGCTTTACAACAAACTAAATCAAAAGTATTGGCTTTGGACCAAGAACAGTTACTCACTAGGAAAGATAGACGGACATCTCCCGAGGAAAAGTTCCCTTGGGTCAATAGGTTCAACACAGCATTACCTATGATTAGTCATATTGCTAAGACTAACTGGCCCTTAATTGAATCAGACTGTGCTCTCCACCTTAGTGGTAACCGATTCATGCCCTGTTACTCCAGGGGACGTAATCTATGAGACTTTCTCGTTAAAACCGACATCTCTAAGGTGGGTACAAAGTCACAATCTTTCTTTAAGAAAAAATTAGGATGCATTAAATGTGCATTTGTGACTTGTCAATTTCTGACTGGGGGTGATGTGTTTACACACCCACATAGTGGCAAAAAACTCACGATTAAACATCAGCTAAATTGTAACACTTGCTTTGTGGTTTATCAAATTATCTGTCTGTGTGGACTTTCATATATCGGTAAAACTGAAAGGAAGTTCAAGGAACGAATGGCAGCCCACCGATCCGCTATTCGCAGTGCCCTATTGAGTGGCACTCGCCAACAGCCAGTGGCACGCCATTTTGCTGAATTTAACCACTCTTTAGCCACCATCAGATATAGAATGATAGACCACATTCCCCTTCTATTTAGAGGTGGGGACCGTGCCTCCAAATTGTTGCAATGCGAGGCACGATGGATCGCCCTACTTGATGTAACTTTCCTCAGAGGGCTCAAAGAAAGTTTTTCATATTCTAGTTTAATGTAGACCATTTATTGTCTGCATATAAAAATATTTGATGATTTAATATAATCTATTATAGCATGAGTGGTCCTCCCTATGATTCCCTGAGGATTCATTACTATATCAATATTTTCTAGGGGTTGGCTCTAACTGTATTATTCCAATAGTATTATGTTATTTTTTTTACTTTATCTTGATAACAGTATTATAAAATATATCCATAATATAGATTCTATTTATCCAGCTGGCTAATTACTTGATTGTTTAGTTTGGATATGTATAGCAGTAACGATCCGATACCACTATCTAAAAGTTTAAAAGTACAGTGAAATTGCTCCACTAAAGCTGGCCACACACTAGACCAACTTACATCCAACCAGCCAACTTGTTGATTGGTTGGAATGAAAATCTGGTAACGTATGGGAGTAACTGATGTTCAGCAATTTGCTCCTAAATGCCAGAAAACAGATGAAAATGGTTGTTCAGACAAGTTTGTTAAATGTTTGATCTAAACTATTTGTTCAAACAACAGTTTTGGTCCATTTTCCAGCATTTTGGAACAAATTGCTGATTGTATTCCTTACCAGATTTTCATTCCAACCAATCAACTAGTTGACTGGTTGGACAGATAATCTTTAGATGTGTGGCCAGCTTTAGTCTTTTGATAACCCTGTTTACTTTATTGTATAATTGTCCTGTTTGATGCCTTATTCATGTGCTGTTTGTTTTTATGTACTGTAGTCATGGTGATGGTGACACAAGTGAGGGCACTGAGTTTACGCTTCCAGCGTCATGACATAATTTTAATGAGCCACCGGGCGGGTGAGCGGTCCCAGCCCTGGTATTTATCTCACTGGTAGATGCTGGCAGCCTTGTACTGTCTGTGCTGCATCTGCTGCCCAGTGTGACTCATACATCAGAGGAGGCTGGAAGTGTGGTGTAAGGCCTTCCTATGTTCCATAGCACAATGTGGTGCCCAAGTTAAAGCTGCATTGGGTGGTATATTGTGGGTAATGCAAGTATGGGGCAGCCCTGACATCTGCTGTTTCCAGTACCCACTCCCCTGTCTGTGCCTTCCTCAATGCCAACATAGTCTATGGCGCTGTGCGATGCCAGCAGATGCCTTTGTGCTTTTACAGAAGCCTATTTATTGTCATAGCCAACCTCACCATAAGTCTTGGGTAGCTAGGCATGCTGAGACTTGTTGTTCCCGAGCATAGTGCCTAGGAAAGCTTTTTTGTTTAAAGCTTTGGAGTACTGACCTCATAATAGATCTGCAACCAGAGACCTTGCGTTGTGCCCCAAAATATGCAGGTGCTCTGGGGCTGGCATTGATGCGACTAGGCAGTGGGTGTAGGGATCCCTGGTGTAGTGTGAGGCTTCTATGACCAAGAGAAGGCCGGAGGTGGGCCGAGGAGGATCTGGAGGCAGAGTCATCAGTGTGACTGACATTTCCGTGCTCCGCAAAGGCTTATGGGAGGAGCTGCTGTGGCTGGGCATGCACAGCAGCTCCATCGTCGGCAATGTTTTTTTTAACTAGCTGCCCGATCGGAGCTTAATCTCCGATCACTGCAGCGGAATCCTGGGGAGGGGCGGGTCAGTAAATGAAAGGCAGGCTGAGCGGCCACCAAAGGCACAGGCCCAGCGGGAACTGGCCCGGGGTCTTGGCGGCAGGCGGCTCCATTAAGAAAAAAAAGTTTATCAGGAGGATGTGGCCAGGGACAGGGTGTGGGGGCCCCCTATGAGTGGGGGCCCAGGGACGACTGCCCCTGTCGCCCAGCCTATAATCCGGCCCTGGCATCATGTATGTGCACCTTTAGTTGTGGCAGTAAACAACATGTTTAGGCTGTGGGGTTATTGGAAAGTGCAGGTTAGTGTATTTGCGCAATGATAAATGTATACAAAATAAATAGAAAATAATTAAAGAGTAATTTTACTTGAATAATAATACACATTATTATTTCTTTAAGAAAATTAGATAATAGCTGGATACAAATTGCATAAGCGGTTTCAAATGCAACACAAGATGAATAACAGGAATATTATTAAGACACTTGAAATGACTTTTAAGAAAGATAATCTAGTCAGCTCTGAAGACAAAGGCAGTATGTCAATAGCCTGTCACTTTAGTGCTCTTTGCCCTAATGACATGTGCACATTCTATAGCAGAATTGGTCTAAAATTAGAAAGGAGAGCAATAAACTGTAATACAACCTTAATCATAATAACGTGAATGGCAGCAACTCAGAAAATGTCAACGCAATTGAACATAACTTCATTGTAAAGGAGACAGGTTGGAAATGATATGTCGACATGCTGACTGTTGACATTCAATATGTCAACACCATATTGACATATTCTGAATGCTTACATTCAGTATGTTGACATGACTAATATGTTGACAGATTATACGTCAACACCAAAAATGTTGACACTACCATGTCGGCAAATATTTGGCCTAAAACTCACCCTAGTTACAGCCTATCCCTAATTGCAGACGAACCCTACTTGTAGCATAACCCCAACCCTAATTGCATATATCAACATTGTGACTTTCCACATTCACAAAGTTGACACATTGAAAATGTCGACATTGTGTCAGTGGTGATATTGTGGATGTTGACTTGTCACCTGTCCACATTCTAAACATGTCTACATCCTGAAAGTCAACTGTTATGGCTGCTGACACTTGAGACTCCTGGGAGGAGGCAGGCCTACTAGGCACAATAAACTGGGGTGGCTTTATAAATGACCTTTCCATGAAATCTCGATAGCACAGAATAAAAGTAAATATAATTTATTCACAGGAGAAATATAATAGCAAAGTCTCACATAAAGTCTCAACAACACTGAGGTTCACATAAGCAATAATGAGTATAGGAGAAAACCCCCCATATAGTCTTTAACACAGAAAAGTTAATATGTAGGGAGCCCCGAGTCCAGTATGAGGCTAACACCTCAGGATGGTATAGAGGAGCTTCACCTGGGTGGAACCGTGCAGAGATGGAGATCCGGAGCAGAGTGAGCCCTGTGATGTGGTGAAGGATGGAGCAGGGTTGAGCCCTGTTATGCTGTGAGGTTGAAGCAGGGTTGAGCCCTGTGATGTGGTGAGGTTGGAGAAGGGTTGAGCCCTGTGATGCTGTGAGATAGAAGCAGGGTTGAGCCCTGAGATGCAGTGAGGTCAGAGCAGGGTTGAGCCCTGTGATGCAATGAGGTCAGAGCAGGGTTGAGCCCTGTGATGCGGTGAGATCGGAGCAGGGTTGAGCCCTGTGATGTGATGAGGTTGAAGCAGGGTTGAGCCCTGTGAAGCAGTGTGGTTCCAGAACAGGGTTGAGCCCTGCGGTGTAACTAGAATCCGGAATGGGGTTGAGCCCCACGATGCAGTGGAGGCTTAAGCAGGGTTGAGCCCTGTGAAGCAGTGTGGTTCCGGAACAGGGTTGAGCCCTGCGGTGTGACTAGAATTTGGAACGGGGTTGAGCCACACGATGCGTTGATGATAACTGTAATGTTGCAGTTGACAACTGTAATGAAGATGGGTTCGATGTCCACAAGAGTGAGGGGCAACAGGCAAAGTAAATAGTGCAGCAAAAAGTGAAACCACAGCAGTGGAGCAGAAAGCAATACGTAGGCAATGGCTATGCTGAGCTCTGTACTGCGGCTGGTAACTGGCATTAGAAGTTTAGCTGGAACATGAGCAGAACTGTAACAAAGTCCACAGCAACCCACAGGCACAGCAGGGATCTGGCAGGAGTCCAAGAAAGACCTGAAAGTAACGTTGCACAGACACTGAGACACAGTTAGTAACAGGCTTTATACTAGAGGTCTGTGATCCACAGGAAGTTCAGAACATGTGACCCAAATGGAATCAGGTTTGAAATAATGAGCAATCTAGGAATCCCACAACCTGACAACACCTTGGAAACAGATGATCACTTTAACTCTCTATTCCCTGTATGCGAAGAACGCAAGCAAGCAAGATAGCTCCTCCAACGACCACAAAGGAACTTTGGAAAATGTAATCTATCTTTATGTACTGAAATAGTCGCAGTCCTGACATCAACATTCAGAACATATCAACATTAAGGTGTTGACATTCTGAGTCGACATTCTGAATCTTGACATCCTGAATGGAACCCAATGAGACAATGTTAATGAGGAAGTTTCTATACTATAATCATGAAATCAAAAAGGTAACTGGAGATTCATTACACAACAAAAGTTCACATTCTCCTATATGGGGACATAGAGCAGAGCCGGCCCTAGTCAAATTATTGCACTAGGCAAGTTTTGGCTGGTGCCCATCTCCCTGTAGGATCCTGAAAAGGGTGTGGCCAGCCCAGCACGGTATCAGCATCCACCCTCACCCACCTCCACTATCCCAGCAGAGCACCCCTCTCCCAGCAGTGAGTGCCACAGCACCCCAGCCCTCTCCCAGTTCCAAACTTACTTTACTTGAGTGCAGCCTTCAGAGCTGTCTGACTCAAGGTACAGCAAGCCATGGATGATGGACCCGCTTTTCCCATCTCTGGCTGGCAGGCCACATTTGTGTGTGATGATTGCTGGAGGCGGAAACCAGAGCCGTGAGGTGTAACTCCACTACTCTGAGCTACGCAAAGGTCAATGGTGCAGCAGCCCTCCCGTCCATTTATTTACAGTCCTCAATGAGCCTCTGCCCATGCACAGAAGCTCATTCTGATTGTGTGATGCCTCAGAGCTGGCCCGGCTCTAACCACTAGCCGCCTCCCAGGTGCTCTGCCCCCACAAACTGCTGCCATCTATTCCCCTGCTGTCCGCTCACTGTTTACTGCTGCCAGGCCCAATCAGATCTGTGTGCTGAGCTCCGATCGTGGATGCTATGCAGCTGCTGTAGCAGCTGCCAGAGTCTCTGCCCAGCTGGCAGCAGGTGGCACTGCCATGTCTGCACCAAACCTCCCTAGGCAGGCTTGGATGCCCCTAGGCATTCCAAATGCCCTAGGCATTTGCTTAGTTTGTCTATTCCTAGGGCCGGCTCTGACATAGAGCATAATTTAAACCAGCACTTGTGTCTGGTCAGAGATTGAGGTGAGGCCACAGAAAATGTACATCCACATAGAACTGTTCTTACCTTTCTGTTTCCTTTGGAAAATGACACTACAAACATTAGTTCATGTTGTACTAATATGCTAATTTGCCCCCACTATTTCACTACTATTAAGCATATATTTTTCATGTAATGAAGAAGATTCTGTTAAAATCAGTTACAAAATAAATTTTCATGCATAGTGAATTTTACTTAGTTTATTGAACCCACTGATTAGAGTCCACCATGCTCACCATGTACATTGTCTGTCTGTCTCGATCTCTCTGTCTCTGGGCTGTATCCCAACTTTTGTCTCCATATCATTACTGAACTTTCTTTCCACTTTTCTTCTGACGTATTTCTACAACTGTCTCTTGTTGCAACTTTCCTTTTATCTTTGATGTTTTACTTCTTTTCTCTTGACAGGCATCTCTTGAACCTACCTGGTGCTGCTCTCCTGTCCACTTCCATGACAGTTCATTAGTGGTCTCATTCATTCAGCTCTTAAACTTTGCCTATTTTGCAAGAATAGCAAGTTAGAGCCTTGGGCAACAATGGCATGGGACAAAGACAAAGATTCACGTGAAAGCCTACTGACACTGCTGAACATGTTGTGCTTAGATTGAATGAGTGAAACATCTCCAATGGTTTTGCCATGACTAGAAGTTTAGGTCAAAGGAACCCATTTAACTGTGCAGTTTAAGGCCCTAGTGGGACTCAGTAGGTGTGGCTAGAAGCCAGGTGCCCAGTGGACTCATGCATGTGGGTCTCTAAGCATCTCTATTGCAAATACAATGGCTACTGCCAAATAACTGGTTTGTTAAACATGGTTAAAAAACAGTTAATGTTCAAATCAATTAATAATGTAGACTGCAATAAATAGTGACCAAACAATTATTACAAAATAAATCAAGCAATTAAATATATAATTTTTATATGTTGTTATTCACAATTAATGAGCTGACTCAATTAAAGACTGCAGTTGTGCATAGTTCTTGCTCACAACAGCTTTCATGAGTTTAACAAGAAATATAAGCTTAAAACGAGGCACATGAAAAAGAATGACATGAATAAACCTAACTTGTTATCATGGGTACAGTTTTCTTTAATTGGGTATTCACAAATCAAACAGTGACTGTGACTTGCATCTACTTATGATTCTAGAGCACTCGATGTTTATCCAAATCATTGCCTACCAAAAACATAATGGGATTTTCTCCAAGATTTTAGATTTATAGTTTGAAAGGACAGCTGGAAAAGATTAAAATGGAAAGTAAATTAATTCTGATTATCTTTAACAGGTGTTGTTTCGGTATGACAATAAAATACTTAGCAGTACTTTGCATAATCTGGCTCTTCAGATACCCTAAAAAGTCTATATACGGCTGCTATACTGCTTTCTGGTTTTAAAATTTATTGTAGATTAGATTAAAAAGAAAGTAGGATTTGAGGAATAGTGGCAGTAGCAAAACTAATAATAGTAGTGAGAATACTTAAAAAAAAGTGGCCAGAAAATATTTTCACTCTGATTTCTGCTGTGTATATACAAAATTGTAATGCATTTGGGTGGGGGGGGGATGTATCAATCCTTACAGAGAGAAAGTTGAGAAATTGCCCATAGCAACCAATCAGCATATGACTGTGATTGTTCATACACACTGAGCAACCATCATTTGTGATCTAGCCGCAGGACCTGCTGGCCAGTGTGCGCGTCATGCCCCACTCCCCACAGCCACTGCTGCAAGTGTTCGGGCGGTCGTCTGACCGCCAGTACATACAGCACATTGTACCAATATATCTGCAGATATACTGGTCATTGGCTGTGCTGCACAGCCGATGCGATATGTCTGTGAACGACGTTGTTCACAGACATATCGCTGGTACACACTGGCCGGCGCACACAGGATATATTGGCCGATCAGTTGATCGGCCAATATATCTGGCAGTGTGTACCCAGCATAAGACCTTTTTGATCACTCCCTATAGCACAACAAACCTCCCCATTTCCCCAATCCAATGCCTATGTTTATGTTTGCTCACCATAGAATCTACCACTAATATCACCTTCAGCTCTCCATCAAGCTTTCCTTTTCATCACTACCTTCCATGCAGTGCAGCTGAAAATGTACTAAAAAAAATCACTGGGCCCCATGCTGACATTTCCCACCATTAAAAACCCCAGCCTAAACTACCCCGAGGCCACCCAGTAATATTCATCATGAATTATTTTCTTTCCATCCTAGTCAATTTACAGTCCTCACCCTTTAAATAACATCTTCCCATGTACCCTTGCTCATTATATCACCTCCTATTGTTATTTTGTCATTATTCTACCAACAAATATCATCAAGCCAAAGGTTTTGTATAAATGATATGTGTTCACTCTGATATACAGTTACATTTCATGCTGTAAACCACAAAAAGCACCTACTGTATTCACAATGTTAATTTATTATAGGTTGGGCTGGACTTTTAAGTGGGGAGTCCTCCTTCATATGCTTACAACATAATGTCATTCATGAAGGCCTTATACCTTCAACATGGAGTAGGCTTAAATTAACACAGACTGCTCTTTTGGTGGCTGGCAAGGTAATCAGAGTTGGATTGCCCCACTGGCATTTAGGTCCCTCCCCTATGAGCACAATTGAAGAAGAGAGAGATGTGGAGGGAGGGCCAATAACTAGACATTCTGGTGCCCTGTGCCAAAAATGCATTGGTACCCCCCCTCCTATATTTCAAACAGAAAAAGCATGCGCCTAAGGCATGAGTCCAAAAAAAGGGTGTGGTCTTGCTGGAAAAGGGCATGACCACACAATAGTACACCCAATTAAAATTGCGCCACACAGTAGTGCAACCTTATTCACATTACACTACACAGCAGTGTCCCTTATTAACAGTACGTCACACAGTAGTTCCCTTATAGATGTTATGGCACACAGTAGAGCCCCTTATTCACATTATTCCACACAGCAGTATGCTTTATATAAATTATGCCACACAGTAGTGCAAATTATTCACGTTATGCCACAGTAGTGCGCCTTATTGCACATTATGCCACACAGTAGTAGTGCCCCTTATACACATGCCAGACAGTAATGCCCCTTACACATTATGCCACACAGTAGTACCTACTTTATAGAAGAATGCAACCGCTATAGAGAGAGCGGCGGGTAGGGGAAAGCTAGCATCGCTTTACCTACCTGATACAGCAAGTTCAAATGTCAGGCTCTTGATTGACTGAAAGCCACAAACACCTTCTACAAACAGGGGCCAAATGACCTCCCTTGATCTCCAACTGTTGTGATACTACAAGTCCCAGCATGTCCTCCAATACAATGGCTGTCACTGTTGAGAACTTTGTGCTATGTAGTCCATAGCAGCTGCTAAGCATCAAATTACCTAAACCTGATCTAGCAGCAGAACTAGTATTTTTATGGAGAATAAAAAACACAAGTCCTGCTGCTAGATCAAAATTAGGCAGAGGGGGGAGGATTACACACTTTAGAATTTAAGTATTACATTAAAGAACAGTAAATTATTATTCTTTAATTGATTCATTTTAATACCCCCTTCCCAGCTGCTATCTGTGAGCTCAGTCAGCCGCTGCCTCACTAGTGTCACTGAGACGCTGCACATTGCTTCTCCCACCAGACAGGCTCCTGAGACCTTGTTCAGCACTGTGGGAGAGACGTCTCTATCTACACATTGTGAGGGAGCCGGAAGGTGGAGCTCTTAAGTGAGCTCCGCAGAGGGCTGAAAGGAAGTCGGACACACCGCTAATTCATTGCGATGAGCGCCCGGCAAATGTAGATTGTGGTGGTGGCTGGTGCCACCCCTGGGGGCGACCTGCACTCTGTGCATTGGTAATGGCCGCAACTCCCTAGTTACGGCCCTGTCTGCATGTTATCTGCTCCCACTCCTTAGACTTACCAGACACACTTTGTGTCCTATGTGAAATAAAATCCTGCGCTTCTTCACCTTTCAAGGTTGTCAAAATAATATAAATTCTTACAAAGATAACATATAAAAAGTAACATTTATTCATTTTATTATTCCACTATAGCAAAGTGAAAGATTATAGTTAGTCTATTAGCAGCCAAAATATGAGCAGAAATCACTGCTCCAATTAGAATCTACTTATAGGAGTCTTTAATTGTGATTTAATGCTCAAACTATTCACTCCCAGGGGAGATGTATCAAGCCTTGGAGTGAGATAAAGTGGAGAAGTTGGCCATAGCAACCAATCAGCTTCTGTGATGTCCTAGCCTGTGCTAGATAAATGACAAATGCTGATTGGTTGATTTGGGAAACTTCTCTACTATATCTCTCCCTATGGCTTGATACATCTCATCCCAAATAACAAAGGAAAAAGTGCTAAGACAACATTACAGGACCCTGACTGCTTGACGGCTGTATTATCAGCTGACATTCCAAACAGACCCTTTGGTAAGTTTAGTTGCTCTGGCTTTGTTGTCACTATAACAGCAGTAGTACAGTGTGGTAAGTACAAACAGGTGCTCCAGTACCGTATGCATGGTGGTCATTCAACGCATTGTCCCATCTGCCATGCTGCATAGAAGATGGGACGATGCAATGAACAATGTCATGTTGCTAAATACAGCATGGATCGATATATTGCATGGTCATATACCGCATCATGCAGTGTGCTTGGCATGCAATATACTGTATCGTTCCATCACAACGTGCATAATTATCCACTGCAATGCCATACGCAGTTTGTGTACTCACTATGTGCGATTAGGTTAGCAATTCCTGAGTAAAGTCAGAACTTGTGCAACTGTGCGTGAGGCTGCGATTGTACTCGATGTTACCATTGTTTTCTTGGTTTTACTAAGTATTACGGATGTGAGTAAGGTAAGGTGATCTGTACTGAATCAGACCCCCTGTCTGTACTGAGTTTCCTGACCATATCCAAAGAGTGCTTCAAAAATATGCCATTGGCATCTCCACAGAAGAGAGCAAAGATTCTGGCACAGTGGCAGGATCTTTGCTATCTTCTGCTAAGATGTCAGCAACTTATGTCCAGCAGAGGGGGAGTTGCAAAAACCTTGAATATGGGCCCATAAATTATTAAACCAATGGTCAACAACTATATCATTTCTCTGTATACACTGAAATAAAGTACTTTGAGAAGCAAAATAAAAGAGTACAAAAAGTACAGTGAGGTGTATTTGAAACATACTGTACAGTGAGATTACAAATAGAATAGCTGACCGGATACATTTGTGTTTACAAGTTTTGACATTAGTGGAACCTCGGATTACTTTAGATGCAGGAATGCAATGTCTTGCAGGTGAAAACAGTTGACATATATAGTAAGAGAAATGAAAGACCAAAGTTCTTGGCAGATTGAAGAGCTTGACTGGATAGATAGATGAAGTCATGGAAAAGACAGGTGCAGCATGCTTGAATGGTAAAGTTCAGACTTTGAACTGAATTCCAAAGTCTGAACTGAATGTTTCAACTATCACTAAGTACAATGACTGAGTGATAGTTGAAACATTATTCTAGTTATTAAAAAGGATATTTAGACTAGTCTAGTACATTGAGAAGTATTGAAAGGATAACAGATTTATACTGGGTAGGTCAGTTCATAAAGGATTACAATAGTCAAAGCAAATCATATTGAATGAGTGCATTCATACTGTATTATACTGATACCTTTTAGTAATGTAAAAACCAATTCAAGTTCAATTCAATTTCAAATGTATTTGACTGAATTGTTTTTGTATTGAAAAGTCTAGTACACACAGGTTTCCAACTGCAAAATCTAAATGACATATAAGAAGGAAACAGTTGTTAAATAAAACCCAATCAATATAAAATAGCTATCCTACCTAATAATCCTGAGTGTGTCAAAGGTCATTCATTAAATACATTTCAATGTCTTCTTTCAAACAAAAAGGTTTTAGTGCATATACTAACATTGCCTCAGCTTGACTTTGACAGTAGGGCACAAAGTTGCTGTTTATATTACATATTGGCTTCATTAGTAAGACAAACTATAGCACAACCAATTCAACATACAGGTGTCTTCCTCTATTGCTTTGCGACAACACAGATAAAATGAAACCGCGTATAAACCATCAGTGTAAAGATCTGCTGTCAGCATACGTACAGAAATGTGTAATACTGGACAGCGACTTTGATTACGAAGACTCATGTCTCTATAATTATATAGTGAACATCAGCTATCTGGCCAGAGTGTTGGGTGATAACACATTGACACATTCTGCAGGGAAGCTGTGAATTAAGTGATAAAGCTTTATGTTTTGCTGTTGTGTGTTGAAAATCTAATTACTGCAGTATTACACTTTAACAACTACAGTGAGAAAAGTATGAATAATAAGCTAATAACTATAGCTCGGTTAATGATAGTTTAACTACCATATATTTTTCAAAATATAAACATAGGCCTGATTATGAATTGCAAAGAATTCTAAATATGGATGATTCAAGAATTTTTTGTAGCAAACTACACGTTGCGGACTGCATGTCTTAAAGTACTAATGAGCGATTCTGAATCGTACACATCTCAGTTGTTTCTCACTTGCAGCCGGATAGGCATTACTTTGTGTCAACAGGGAAGTAACGGGGTTGTTAAATAGATGTTTCCAACTGGATATTTGTGGATGCAGGTTTTCTTCTGACTGACAAGAATGTATTTTTGAATTTATATAATGTATGAACAACATCTTAATGCCGCATATAAAAAAATGTGAAGTAAAAAACCCTGAATTTAATGTGTTACAAAGCCATCAAACAGGATGGAAGTGTGCCCTGTGCTGCTGCTACAGCCCCCACCTCGTGAGCACATACCATCATAAAGTCTTGCCCTAGGAAATGGGTGGTAATTTGGGACCACCATCATCGGGAACTGCGGCACTGTCAAAGCATCCTGACGACACATATAGTGGCCAGGACCAGCCATGGAATCTTAGGACCCAGTACATTGATGTTTCTGGAGGTCCCACCTCCTCACCACCACCCCTGATCCCACCACCCTCAACCCTGCACCCACATATCCCTCCCCTGCATGTGTGATATGTGACGGATGATAAAGATAATTGAAAGATATGCCAGCCTGTCATTAAAGTAAAAATACACTATGACTTACAACACTGTCAACTTTCACTGATGATGCAGGCTGTAGTTCTGCCATCGGTTCCAAGGTCTTCTTGTTGACAGTGCTGTGGATGCCTCAGGAGTAGGAGGGAGGGTGTCTGCAGTCAGCCATCCTCAGTCCTCAGCCACTCATCATCTTACTCAGTCTTCAGCCTCTCATCATCACCCTCAGCCCTCATCACCGTCCTCAGCCAAATAGCCCCTAATCACCTTCATCAGCCTCAGACCCTCATCATAATAATCAGCCCTCATCACTATCCTCAGCTCAAAAGCCCCTCATCCTCAGCCTCAGACCCTCATCACCATCCTCAGCCCACATCACCTTTCTCAGCCCCCCATCACTATCCTCTATGACAGCTCCAATCACCTTCCTCAGCCTGCATCAGCTTCCTTAGGCCCCAGCCTCTCCCCACTGCAGCCTGCCATGTAAGCATGGATGGGGACTATGTGCTCACCGTGAACTATGACGTGACGTATGACATCACGTGACCATATCGCCAACTGCAAAGTCATGCCCGGGCTGCATCTAAGCCACATGAAGGAGCCTGAAGCTGTCTGGGCCAGACTTCAAGCAAGTTGCGTGGTGAGTTTTGGTCCCGGCAGCCACTGCACTGTGGGCCTGATTCAGAGCTGAACGCTCTGACCAGAGCGCTCGCTCTGAATCAGGGCCCTCCTACCTGTTTTAGGAGCGTCCTCATGGACGCTCGCATAGCTGTGGGTTACCACCCACAGCTTATGCGAGCGTCCATGATGATGGTCGTGATGGTCTTCACCATCGCGACCATCGGGCTTGCGATGGAGACCCTGTGGTAGGGTCTCACTGCCGCAAGCCCTGGAGTGATTTTGGCTCTATCAGAGCCAAACTCACTCCCACTGACATCACTAGTGATGTCAGTGGGGCCAGCTTCAGATGGTAGGCATTTCCATGGGAACGCCTCCATCTGGCAGGCACGCCCCCAGCACGCCCACCAAAGGGGGCGTGCTGTCAATCAACATCGACAGCATGCCCCCTTTGGTGCGAGACCCGGAGCGATGGAGAGCCCGTCGCTCGCCGGGTCTCGCGCATGCGCACGACGGAGCTCCCGCCGTCGTGCGCAAGCGCAGTGGGGGAACATCGACCCGCTTGCGAGCATATTGCCGCTCACGAGCGGGTCTGAGTGACCCCCTGTGCCCACTGTGGGGTGGCACCCTTGTGCAGCTGCTCAGCTGGAACAGACCTCGAGCAAGCCCTGTGACTAGGTGATGGAGACTGGCTTTATTGATTTTTTTTTTTGCCTAGCTGCACAGAGCCAGATGGAGCAGTGAGCCCGTGACCCCATTTTGTGCCTCACTGAACCTCGGGGCTCCTCTGGACCATGGGGCCTGATACAGGTGTACCCTTAGTCCCCCCTATCACCAGGCTTGATAGCGGCTAAACAGGTCCCACGGCTCCATGCACAGCACTGTGGGAGACGTCATGATGTCTCTTGCCATACAGTGCAGGAGCCGTGAGGTACAGAAGAGGAGGGCAGTTGCAGCAGTTGATTAGCATGGTGGATTCCGTACCTAGGGGATCCCGCCATCCGCACTACCCTCCTTGGGGCCCTGGTATTAACAATAAGTGTATGATAAAAGTCTACAAATACTGTGAAAGAGGGCAAATAATAGTAGAGGACAGCATCTGCCACATATTCCAGTGTCTGTTGTTTTTTTTTAAGAATATAATTTTTATTAGTTACGTCAAAACCACATGGACAAGAGAAAGGGGCATCAGGATGGATTGAACTACTAAAATTTGACAGGATTTTCTAAAAAAAATATTTTTAAATATCCTTGGTAAATATCGTAAAGTGCAGTTTTGAAAACAAGAATTATTATAAACTGCCATCCTGATTGCTATTCCATAGCAAGGCTACAGGCTTTGGGAACAAATGCCAAATTCAGATAGAGTTGATTCCAGCTGTCAAACTTAGAAAATGTTCAGTTTTCAGAGTTTGATGAATGAAGGTACCCATAATAGTGTATGGTGGATTGAGATGCATAAGGACCCTCCATATATTGGTTTTCGCTTTTGCAAAACCACCCTCAAATGTTATGGTTTTGACAAACCCACTTTTAAGTGTTTTGGTTTGGACTTTGGTTTTGGTTTTCTTTAAAATTGATAAAAACAGCAAAAATCTGTAATTTGGACCTGTTTACATGCAATCCAAAACCAGAGATCTGTTTTTAATTCCGAGTTCCGAATTTACAGCAGACCTGAGCTGGGATCCCCAAAAGTGACCTGAGCTGGGATCCTCAAAAGTGATCTGAGCTGGGATTTCATTCAACTCAACCCCAAAATTTGGGAGAGTTCAGTTTTCAGGAAAACCACTGCACAACTCTAATGGTGACCGTGATCAATATTGGGGCAGCCAGTTAAGCAAATTATATCTGTGTTATGTACTGCATTACCTGAGTAATGAATAGCTTGGATACTTCAAATTTACAAATGTAAGTGAAAATTAGTAATTAGTATTTTCATCTGCATTTAGGGATGAAGAGTGGGCCCCCTTCTCTGGTGCTTGCGTTCATGATGGTTTTCTAGTCTGTGATCTCTTCACCATAAGGCTGTATGATTGTGGCACAAAATTCAAGCTTGAAATTGTTCCTTGTACTTCGAGGTAATATTTACCAATAAACAGCTGGTCCAGTCAGAGGCTCTATCTCTACATATGTGTCTCAGCCTTTATCAGGGCTTTGTTAGGCTGTGCGTTGTTGCATGTTCTCAGTACTTATAAGAGTGGACACTAGACATCAATTGGTTTCCCACAATTATTCAATAAACATGTGATGAATCATCTCTTATTGATTGCTTTTTTCATTGTACACGCTTCAGAGTTTCCACATACACATAATCAACATACTGCATGAACCATGTTGAAATATTGTGGATCATTACTTTTCTTGAAGCGCTGACAGTAGTGTTTGATGTGGTTGAAAAATTATTGTTCCATCCTCAATAGCCATGTACAGTATATAGCATATTGCAGCACAATAAAAAGTAGTATTAAATCTCATAATTGTGCTGCTAGTTGAATGTATTTGTACAACAAAATATCTATGATAGAAAACATCTGTCTCAATTCACACGGCTACTCAGATATGTATAGTATAGTGTTAGATGAAAGTCTAGCTTGGATTCCTAATAAGACAAATTGGAGCTGAGGGGTCTATGCACTAAGCTTTGGAGAGAGATAAAGTGGAGAGAGTTAAAGTGCCAACCAATCAGTTCCCAACTGTCATTTTACAGGATGTGCTTGTAAAATAACAGTTAGGAGCTGATTGGTTGGTACTTTACCTTCACTGCTCCGTAATGCGATGTGATGTCATGATGTCACACCGCAATTTACACTGACCAAGGCAGAAGAAGAGCCACTCGAGGAGCCATGGAGGTCAGCAGTGCTAATACAAATGTCCCCGGCAGGTAAGTTTGGCGGAGGGGGGTGAATGGGAATGGGAAGGAGTCGAGCTGCGAGGGGAGAGGATCAGTGCTGAGAAAGGAAGGGTTCTCTGCTAAAATGGTCTGTGGTTTGAGGGCAGGGGAGTTTGTTTTGTCAGTGGAGGTATCTTTGGGAAGGGGGGGTCTGTGCTGAGAGGTGAGGGGTGGTCTGTGCTGAGAGGTGAGGGGGGGTCTGTGCTGAGAGGTGAGGGGGGGGTCTGTGCTGAGAGGTGAGGGAGATATGTGCTGAGAGGTGAGGGGGTGGTCTGTGCTGGGAGGTGAGGGAGGTCTGCGCTAAGAGGAGAGAGGGGTCTGTGCTGAGAGGGGCCCAAAACCTGTATCTTGCCTAGGGCCCCATGAGGTCTAAATCCGGCTCTGAGTAGTGGAGAAGCTTTCACTAAGCAGCAAGGTGAACAAGGATAAACAATCCTTAAGTATCTGAAAAAAAAGGAAATAACTGAAACCAGCCCTATTGACAAATCTTCAAATAATGTGTTTAACCCTGTAAAGGAGACTGACCTGTAAAATGTTACTAAAAATGTAGCAATTTGGATCACTATGTATACTGTAAGTAATGGTGAATTTTATTGCACAATGAGCCTGATTCAGAGCCGCTCGTAAGCGGCTCCTCGTTCGCTCTGAGCGATGTTCGCACAACTGCGCATTCGTATGGGTCGTAATGTGCATGCGCAAAACAGTCATTGCGGTCGGAAATTGTGCGCTCGCAAAACAGCAAGGGGCTGCTAATTTGATTGTCAGAATGTACCGTTTGTGGGTGGTAACAGGGGAATGTGCTTGAAAACGGGGGAGTGGAGATCCGAACGCAGGCGTGCCTAACAGTGAAAAGGGCGTTTAATGGGAGTGCATAATTAGTAAAGGAGCATCATCGACCATGTCACTTGGTTGTCTTTTAGCCTGAACTGCTCGCAGTGATTGCGATAGGAAAAACCTACCACAAGCACTGCGAGCAGTTTAGATGCCTTTCAATGTTCCCAATTAATCTAATAAATACCGGAGATGACGTGTGATGCAAACGGCAAAGGGGCATCTTTACAAAATAGCGAGCGCATTTTTCGCTTTTTTAGAACGACCGTCCGCAAATAGCGTCCGGCTCTGAATCAGGCCCAATGATCACTATATATAAGTAATGGTGACTTTTACTGCTCGCTTGATAAGTATTCCTATAAGAGCAGAGTTGATGAGCTTCTGCGGAGACTGGAGAATACACGACTAGAGGAGTGACTTATCAGAGGTTTCTGGTGAGGGTTTAGGCATTCCCTCTAACTTGTTAGGATATACAGTAGTGGTTGAACATTTTTATACTGGTACTTTGTGGATTATCATTGGAAGATTGTTTTTTTCACTTATTTTTATTACTGACGAGCGATAATTTTATATCTAGAGTCTCTTATTGATTTTTAATAAATACATGTACTTTTTTTTTATTTCACACGTGTCCAGTGATTTACAAATTTCTTGTAACACCTAAACTATAATACTGATGGTCCATTGGATTTTGTTAGACTAATACAGTTATAGGTTAATTCATAAGAACATTATCAATTTTTATCCCATCATTCACTAACACGTTATTTAGGGACACATAGAATTGAGTGGGTGAGCTCTGTCTTGATATTAATTGTGTCATTTTGGTTTATTTTATGAACTGTAGAGGTATTGTGGTGCCTCACTAGCACAGCAGCCCCCCATATCACTGGAGATCAGCGATTATAAGAGCGCGCTTTAATATTATATTTCTTTATTTACTTATTCCCTCAATTATGATAGCAAGCTCAGACATAAGTGCAGTCCAGCTGTAAATTACATAAATCACATCAATTTACAGTATGTATGTACTGTAAAATTGTATAATGGTGCATACACACGGTCAGATATGTCAGATGAATGATTGAATGATTTTTCCAACAATTTGAACGATTTTACAAATGATTTGAACAATTTAAGCCTGTATTAAAATGAATGAAATGGACCAAATTGAACTGCAAACACATCAGATGTCAGATATCGGTATCTGAGAAACGGGAATGCACATCGTTCATCGTTGCAGGCACACATGTCAGATTTTCCTTCAGATATGAACGATTGAACGGTTTTTTAAAATCATTATCGTTCAAATCTGAAAGAAAATCTGACTGTGTGTGTGCAACATAACACATTTAATGATTACACTGGGGAACAAAAAAATATTTTTTTTTCTTGCCAAGAATTTAAGATCGGTTTGAGAGTACTCGCAGGTCTTATTTTGCATTAGATCTTCATTATAGCTGAATTGGCTCCAGTTTTCAAATGAATGAAAAATAATAAAATTCAATTATTTTTTCCATTTGAAGTACCTTACTAGTCTTGGCCTTGCTTTACTTAACAGAATCAACATAGTTTTGCTTTTTTAACAACTACCATCTAAAAACAATTATTATTATTATTATTATTATTATTATTATTATTATTATTATTATTATTATTATTATTATTATCCTTTATTTATATGGCGCCACAAAGGTTCCGCAGCGCCTTACACAGTACATAAATGAGCACACAAGAAAAACAGTTAATAGTAATACAAAACAATGCAGGACAAGGACAAGGTTATAAACTCAGCTGCAAAACACAAGCAGCAGGACATGAGCAACCAGGTGGTAGGTGCCATTGTAGGGAGTTAGGAGTAAATTATACTATAAGTAGGGGGAGGAGAAGCACGTGAGGATGAGGGCCCTGCTCGTGAGAGCTTACATTCTAAAGGGGAAGGGCAGACAGACAGGGGCGACACAGAGGGGTAGATAGTGAAGAAGGAGCATGGAGCAGTGGGTTAGGATATGTGCTGCGGAATGTGTGTGTATAAGACGACCTGATGTTATGTAAAAATTAAGTCCTTCATACATCTATCTCTATGATAGAAAATAGATTGTTTGTGTTATTTACATGAGAGATGTACAAAGTAAAGTAGAAGCACTTTAATTTGTGTGTTACATTTTAGCATCTATATACAGCCTGACAAGAAATGCAGCTATTATGGGACTGTCCCGCCATCCTAATACAGTAGTGACTACTTTAGTTCCAGCTGCTGGGTGCTATGCCATGCTCCTGTGAGTGGGTGCATCTCACATGCTAGACCCACTCACAAATGGGTGCAGCCATACATGATGTGGTCCCACAGGATGTTGCAGTACCCGGGCCCAGAATTTCTCTTGGCAGCCCTGGAGGTGACAGACAGAACGAGTAGGGAATGGGGCTTAGTAGTGGGGTAACAAGACCATGGAGGGAGGTGGTTGAGAGTGGAGGTATAGGAGAGGTGGGGGAAAGAAGCAGAGGGTTGGAAGCAGACTGATGAGAGAAAAAAAAGGAAGAACAGCAAGTGGAGGAAACAGGAGGGGGAAGAGAGGGATGGATAAAGTAGAGGATTATGTGGACATAGAATATGGGGGTTGTGTGAAGTAAGGGTGTTCATGCTGTGGACAAGGTAATAATTGAGATGTAAACTGGAGTGCAGGCTGTGAGATATAGAGTCAGTGTGGATTAAAGTTGTTAAATGTTCAAAAATACATGTAAAGAACAGTGCTGCTAATGTATGAGCGCAGCTCCAAAAGTGATATATAAAGGAGAGGTATGTGAGTAGTGGGTGCAGGAATTAGTTTATAAACAAATGATTAAAGTGGATAGATGTGGCACAATTGGAAAAGGCAATACAAAATGAATGAGGACAAAATTACAATGTACCCGAGCTGATCCAGTCCAAAGTGTTCTGATCATCAAAGATCAATCAACAAGAGCAGTACACAGACAGGGGAGCACTTGCAGTGTCCAAGCAGTGAGTGCAGTAAGTAGTTGTCTGGATATGCATACAGCAGAAGATGTTGATTTTGTTCATTCACATAAGTATGTTGCTTCTTGTTGTTCAGAAAGTGTTTTGGTTTTGAGTTTCTTTTCCCTCAGTTTTCCTCCAGTTTATCTCCAGCGTAACTCCGACTTAGTTATCAAATTGTATTTACACTTATAATCAGAACACTTTGAATCTTAACACAGACTATGGCAGCCACCGGCTATGCAGCCTGTGGGAGCAGTAATATCTAGAGTTACAAACATGTGTCTCTGTGCTCACTGATTGGGACCCCACCCCGAAAGCTCTAACACACACTAAATTGGGATGCAATAAAGTCTAAGATAAACAATTTGTGAGAAGGGGGAGGCCAACACAGATTCACAATACATTCCTAACTTCCTTTAGATAAATTGCTCTTAGTATAGCAGTAGTTGTAATTTACCCAGTATAAATTTTCAAAACTGTGCTGAGGCAATCACTAAAACAGCATCTGATGGGAGCAGTAGTTGTAATTTACCTGTGGAATGCAGAGAAGAAGTCACATCAGTCTTTGCATGGTGCGCATATGACAAATAAGATCTGCGGCGTAACTCCGACTTAACAAGAATTTGTTTTATTTTTGAAAACGTAGCTGGTAGTCACGTTTGAGACACATAACACATTCACATCTCCTCAATAACGCTGGGAGGAGGCATGGCAGTGCACTGCTGAGCCTGCTGGGACATCCTCAGACCACTACCACACCTCCTCCCAGCATACACAGAGGAGCAACACATAACACATTCATATCTCCTCACTAATGCTGGGAGGAGGCGTGGCAGTGCACTGCTGGGCCTGCAGGGACATCCTCAGACCACAACAATGCCTCCTCCCAGCATACACAGAGGAGCAACACATAACACATTCATATCTCCTCACTAATGCTGGGAGGAGGCGTGGCAGTGCACTGCTGAGCCTGCAGGGACATCCTCAGACCACAACCACGCCTCCTCCCAGCATACAGAGAGGAGCAACACATAACACATTCATATCTCCTCACTAACGCTGGGAGGAGGTGTGGCAGTGCACTGCTGGGCCTGCAGGGACATCCTCAGACCACAACCATGCCTCCTCCCAGCATACACAGAGGAGCAACACATAACACATTCATATCTCCTCACTAATGCTGGGAGGAGGCGTGGCAGTGCACTGCTGAGCCTGCTGGTACATCCTCTGACCACAACCACGCCTCCTCCCAGCATACAGAGAGGAGAAACACATAACACATTCATATCTCCTCACTAACGCTGGGAGGAGGTGTGGCAGTGCACTGCTGGGCCTGCAGGGACATCCTCAGACCACAACCACGCCTCCTCCCAGCATACAGTGATGAGTAACACATAACACATTCATATCTCCTCACTAATGTTGGGAGGAGGCGTGGCAGTGCACTGCTGAGCCTTCAGGGACATCCTCAGACCACAGCCATGCCTCCTCCCAGCATACAGAGATGAGTAACACATAACACATTCATATCTCCTCACTAACGTTGGGAGGAGGCATGGCAGTGCACTGCTGAGCCTGCTGGTACATCCTCTGACCACAACCACGCCTCCTCCCAGCATACAGAGAGGAGCAACACATAACACATTCATATCTCCTCACTGATGTTGGGAGGAGGCGTGGCAGTGCACTGCTGAGCCTGCTGGGACATCCTCAGACCACAGCCATGCCTCCTCCCAGCATACAGAGAATATCGAGCAGAATACTGGCGGCTCTTTTTGTACAGTTCTAAAAGGAGCTTAAAATGGGTATTACTGCACAATGGGAATACATTTGCGTTGATTCCTATCAGTCATTCAACAAAACTTAAATAACAGTATGAAAATATCAAATTAGTCTTAGAAAAAATTGCTTATTCTCAGCATCAGTGGTCTGTTTGTGTTGATTTAAAAATGGTAAACTCTTGGGCAGCAAAGTGCATATACTAAGTATCTTTGTCACATATGCTTATGGGATAGTCATGCAAAACAAAAGCACTGGCAGCAAACCGTATGGCCTCCCAAGAGAAGTTACAACTGTAGGAGAAGCCAACGTCATTCATGAGCCCTTAATTGACAGGAATAAAATCAAGGAAGGTGGGATCGTCATATGATGGCCGATTACTGTTGAGTCTGCAGAGGGACTTCCCACAACAAGAATATGAAAGAAAATACTACAAAATACGGTTCTCAAAGCTTCCTAACACTTATGTATGTAATTATCCTGTCTTTTTATAACATTTTACGAATCAAATTTAATGAGAATAAAAAAATATCTTTTTAACTATTTTTAACATTGTTTAATTTAAATTTTCATAATATTAATGACATGCATATCTCAAAAACTAGAGCCATTTGAAAAAAAACTTAGGCCCTCATTCAGAGCCGTACGCTCTGAGCAGAGCGCACGCTCTGAATGAGGGCCGGGCTCCATTTTCATGGAGCGTCCTCCTGGACGCTCGTATAGCTGTGGGTCACCACCCACAGGCTATACGAGCGTGCTTTGTGATGGCCGCGATGGTCGAGACCATCGCGACCATCGAAATTGCGAGCCGGAGCCTGCGGTTGAGGTTTTCAACCGCAAGCTCCGGAGTGATTTTGGCTCTATCAGAGCCAAAATCACTCCCACTGACATCACTAGTGATGTCAGTGGGCCGGCTTCTGACGGGAGGCATTCCCATGGGAACGCCCCCGTCAGGGAGGCACGCCCCCGGCACGCCCACCAAAGGGGGCGTGCTGTCAATCAACATTGACAGCACGCCCCCTTTGATTGGACACAACGAGCGAAGGACTTTCCTTCGCTCGTCGCGTCTGGCGCATGCGCACGACGGAGCTCCCTCCGTCGTGCGCATGCTCAGTGCATAACATCGACCCACTTGCGAGCGGACAGCCGCTCGCGAGTGGGTCTGAATCAGGCCCTTAATCCCAAAAACAACATTTCCACTGCATTTCAGCCCTGCCACAAAAGGACCAGCTCACATCATGTCAGTGATTCTCTCGTTAACACAGGTGAGAGTGTTGATGAGGTCAAGGCTGGAGATCACTGTGTCATGCTGATTGAGTTAGAATAACAGACTGGAAGCTTTAAAAGGAGGGTGGAGCTTAAAATCATTGTTCTTCCTCTGTTAACTATGGTTACCTGCAAGGAAATATGTGCAGTCATCATTGCTTTGCACAAAAAGAGCTTCACAGGCAAGGATGTAGCTGCTAGTAAGATCACACTTAAATCAACCATTTATTGGATCATCAAGAACTTCATGGAGAGAGGTTCAATAGTTGTGAAGAAGGCTTCAGGGCGCCCGGCAAGCACCAGGGCCATCTCCTAAAGTTGATTCGGGATCGGGGCACCACCAGTGCAGAGCTTGCTTAGGAATGGCAGTAGGCAGGTGTGAGTGCGTCTTCACACACAGAGAGGCAAAGACTTTTGGATGATGGCCTGGTGTCAAGAAGGGCAGAAAAGAAGCCACTTCTCTCCAGGAAAAACATCAGGGACAGACTGATATTCTGCAAAAGGTACAGGGATTGGACTGCTGAGGACTGGGGTAAAGTTATTTTTTCTAATGAATCCCCTTTCAGATTGTTTGGGGCATCTGGAAAAATGCTTGTCTGGAGAAGAAAAGGTGAGCGTTACCATCAGTCCTGTGTCATGCCAACAGTAAAGCATCCTGAGACCGTTCATGTGTGGGGTTGCTTCTCAGCCAAGGGAGTGGGCTCACTCTTAATTTTGCCTAAGAACACAGCTATGAATAAAGAATGGTACCAAAACATCCTCCAATAGCAACTTCTCCCAGCCTTCCAAGAACAGTTTGGTGAAGGACAGTGCCTTTTCCAGCATGATGGAGAACCATGCCATAAGGCAAAAGTGATAACTAATTGGCTCAGGGATTAGGCAAAAATGGGCGGCCATCAGTCAGTATGTGGCCCAGAAGTTGATTGCAGCATGCCAGGGCGAATTGAAGAGGTCTTGAAAAAGGAGGGTCAACACTGCAAATATTGACTCTTTGCATAAACTTAATGTACAGTATTTGTCAAAAATAGCCTTTGATACTTATGAAATGCTTGTAATTTTACTTCAGTATACCATAGTAACATCTGACAAAAAGGTCTAAAACACTGAAGCAGCAAACTTTGTGAAAACCAATACTTGTGGCATTCTCAAAACTTCTGGCCATGGCTGTAGAGTACTATAGACAGCTTACGTTTCCCCACCTCAATCAACTTCTTAATTTCCTCTAAATCTCTTTCATCCTCTTCACTCAATGGATGAACTGTATAAACAAAACAACAACATGCATTTACAAAAGCATAGGCTTATCTTAAAATTCACATATATTCACACATGTTTACAAATATTGGCTTGTGGGAATGATAGAATGTCATGTTACAAGAATAAAGCTGTGTACACACAGTACGATATTGTGAACGATATGATCGATATCGTTATCATAAATACCGTTCAATATTGTTCCATGTGTATGCAAGACATCGTTAACGATGCACGCTCCCATGGATCATTAACAATGTCTTTCATCATCCGAACATGCAGACCAACCATACCATATTGTCAGGCCCTACGTTCTGGGACTCTGGCTGGTGACGTCACTGACGTCGTTATTGGTATATCGTTCAGTGTGTATGCTCAATGTCGGGAATGACATTGAGCCTGGCAGGTGAGGGGACAACACTGAACTATATCACTCATAGAGCATATCATTCCGTGTGTAAGCACTTTAAGGCTGCAATAAAATCTTTATTGTAAAATATGCTCAGTGAATATTTATCATCCCAATTCTGAAGGTTCACAAAAAATCCAACAGTTGCTTAGCATCTTACAGTCTTATGTAAACAAAATTACATTGTGATAAAGGTGCACTAGAAATTGAACCCACCCGAACATACCTAAACCAAGCCGATCTGAGCCACTGCTCGAATCCCACTATTTTCGGCTTCCAAAAGTAGGCAAACCATCATCTTCCCAATGTCAGATCTCATGTGATTTTGATCCGATATACAATAATGTGCAAAAGTTTTAGGCAGGTGTGGAAAAAATACAGCAAAGTAAGATTGCTTTACAAAAAAAAGTGTCAAGATGTGTACACACAAACAGCACTTCCTGTTAATCACTCTGTGATGGGTCTGCATAGTCACTGCAATTGAAGTCCCGATTGCAATAGCTAGTTTACGCACAGGCAATGCATATGCATGTGCAGAACGCTAAAATCATCCGATTGCGTGCATATTAGCAACTGCCTTCCTCGCTGAATGAGGCCCAGAGTTAATTTCAAGTTCTGTGACAATGTCTTTGATGGGCAGTGCCACCTGCTTCTCCCTAGAGTAATACTGGTCAAGCTACTGTAGCTTTTCAGATAGGCAGTCAGCAAATCATTGTTTTTTTTTAGAATGCAGGAATATAGTAATTTGTAATCATAGTAATAATAATAATTACAGTTGTGTGTGGTTTAAAGGTTTAAAAAAAAAAGTTTACTTTTGTTGAAAAAACTCCAAGCCATGATATTGTGTTTTTAAGTCTAACACTAACAGTCAGTAGGTAAAGGGCCACTGCCTTAATACTATCTGCACAGTGCATCACAGGTGGTGGGCAGTTTTCTTTTTGTAGAACAAAAAAAAATTTTTTTGAAAAAACTTCAGGCGTCTATATGGATCACGACAATCAATCAATAGAACAGCAAGAGCATCAACTAAGCACTAGCACTGCAGCTGCTGCCACTACTAGTCAAGATGATACCTCTTCAACATCATCTGCTAAAGTCTATGCTCAAGAGCATAGAGGGTTTCAGTTAGGGCATCTTAAATTAAAAAAAACATTTTTGCATTGCTAAAAAACAAACACCTATAATAAAGGGAAAGTTTCCTGCAAAAAAAAAACATAAAATTGACAACATGCTGTACACCACATTTAATGGCAAGGATAGGCTCAGACATTGAGTGCTGGTTCTGCAACTGCTGTTAGTCAAGCATATTTTATTGCTACACATGACAATGTAAGACCGTCTCACTCTGAGTCTGGTATCAAAAAGGTGTCAAAAAAATTTAAAAAAGGTGCTGAAACCCTTCAAAGTAGTCACCTGTGAGGTGAGTTCAGATACTGCCAGCTTAAGTCAGGTGATTCTCCTAATTAGACTTTTGGAAAAGCAGCTTGAGAAACTGAAGGATGAGATGAAACAAATCGATTCTTCTAAGTTTGTCAGGTTTGTAAATCAAGTCCATTATTCACTTTGCCAGCTTCCAAGGGTTGTCAGCATCTTGAAATTGAATCAATACATTTTGGCGACTGTGCTTGATCCTATGTTTAAGTCATGCATTGTGACTTTCTTTCCAATAGACACAGATCTTAAGAGATGCAAAGAGCTCTTAGCAAGCAAGTTTTCAGTGAAGCATCACATGACACGATGACGTCTGCTCCTTCAGCAACTGCGGCTGCTAGGAACAAACTTAGCTTTCCTAAGAGACCCACTGGTGATGCACATGAGTCAACACATCATTTTGACTAAGGTCTAAAAGAATTGGCTAAAATTATTGACACCTCTACTACGACTCCATCAGATATGGACACCATCCAAAGAATGGTGAAGGATTATTTTAATGACAGCATCCAAATAGGCATGCCAGACAGTCCTTTTGACTACTGGCAGGAAAAATAGCAATTTGGAGGCCCCTGTACAAACTGGCTTTGCTTTACTTAAGCTGCCCACCCTCCACTGTGTACTCAGAAAGAGTTTTTGGCACAGCAGGGAATCTTGTCAGCGATCAGCGTAAGAGGCTACTTCCTCAAAATGTGGAAAAGATTATATTCATGGAAATAAACTACAATTCCCATGAAGAGGACCTTTACTGGCAATTACATCAAAGTCCAGAGGCACCTGTAATAGTGGATTCCAGCAGGGATGGATTAGTATTGTGTAAAGATGATGCACACACTGATGAAGGTGAGGATGATAATGGTGATGGCATCTTGCTTCTGTAGAGCCAGTCTGTAGAGATCATTGCCAGCAATGTCAGCTGCCCATTGGTAGCCTGTTTTGTGGGTGCCCAAACAAACTAATCACTTCAGCCACAGGTGGCAGTCCCTGTTGCTGAAGTGATTGGTTTGTTAAACTTTGCATATTGGTTATGGATCTGGATTGGTTTTGCCAAAACTTCACCTCTGTGTTTTGTTTTTGTGTTTTGGTTTTGGATCTGAATTTTTTCTCAAAAAATAAAAAAACAAATAAATTCACATAAAATTGGCTTTTTTTTGTTCCTGCAATATTAATAACCTCAATAACACTTATTTCCACTCATTTCCAGTCAATTTTGACCACCTCACAGCTCACAATATTGATTCTTTCATCTAGTCAAAGGGCCAAAAGGTTGCATCCAGCTTGCTGGCTCAAAACTGATTGATATGATTATTAATAGAGTTAAGGACTGTGCAAAGATGATGGTTGGGATACCCTTGAGGATTGAATAATTGATAGTTGGTACAGCCCCTAGCTGTAAAATTGATAATAAATGAATTAAAAAAAACAATTCATTGGTGCATCCCAGGGCTGAATAATTAATAATAATATAATTAAAAAGTAAAAAACAATTCATTGGGTGCAGCCCATGGGTGGAAAATTGATAATAAATTAACTAAAAAACAATTCATTGGGTGCAACCCCTTGCTGAATAATTAATAAAAAGAAATTCATTGGTGCAGACCCTAGCTGTAAAATTGATAATACATTAATTAAAAACAATTCATTGGGTGCAGTCCCTGGTTGTAAAATTGAAAATACATTAATTTAAGAATAAATCATTAGTTCCTAAACCAACCATAACATTAATTTAAAATGTCAGGCAGCAATGCCCCAACCAGCACATAATGGAAAGGAAAAGGTGCAAGATGGAATAGTCCTTGGGCCCTCCCACCCACCCTTATGTTGTATACGAAACAGGACATTCACAGTTTAACAAACCAATCATTTCACCGTCAAGGACTGCCAATTGTGGCTGAAATGATTGGTTTGTTTGGACCCCCATAAAACAAGCTGCCAATGTGCATTGGACATGGAAATGAAAATGATCCCATACACAAACTGGCTTTACATTACATGTTGCCCATGTCCTTGTCATCCCATCAGTGTGTACATTCTCTTCTTCATACAATATTAATTCATCCCCGCTGGAATCCATCATAGGCGCGTCTGTAATTTTTTCATGTAATTGTTTGTCGAGGTCTTCGTTGTGGAATTTGTAACTCATTTTACTGAACATCATCTTTTCCACATTTTGAGGAACTAACCTCCTAAGCTGATCACTGACAAGGTTGCCAGCTGCACTGAAAACTCTTTCAGAGTAGACACTGGAGGGTGGGCAACATAAGTAATGCAAAGCCTGTTTGTGTATGGGACTCCAAATTTCCTCTTTTTTCTGCCAGTACTGAAAGTGACTGTCTGACATGCCTATTAGGATGTTATCTCTGAAATAGTCCTCCACCATTCTGTGAATGGAGACCGCATCACACATAGTCACAGTAGAAGACATGTCACTAGTAGGCAGCTCTCTCAGGCCCGACCAGATGTAATTTTTTGGTGAACGATCTGCATGACCAGCAGACATTCTGTAAGAAAAATTTAGTTTTTTCCTGTCAGCTGCAGAAACTGAAGGAGGAGATGATGGTGTTTCACATGCGGCTGCAGCTGACAAATTTTTACCAATAGCTCTTTGCATAGTGTTAGATTTTGGTCTGTTGGAAAAAAACTCACAAGGTAAGACTTAAATCTAGGATCCGGAATGGTCAAAATCAGATTTCAATAGAATGACGACTCTTGGATCCTGGTGAAGTGAATCAAGGGCTTGATCCACCAGTCCGACATACTTTGCGCAATCGCTCCGTTTCAGCTCCTCCTTCAGTTTCTCCAGCTGTTTTTGCAAAAGTCTGATGAGGGGAATGACCTGACTCAAGCTGGCAGTGTCTGAACTAACTTCACGTGTGGCAAGTTCAAAGGGCTTGATAAACTTGCACAACACGGAAATTATTCTCCACTGTGCTTGAGTAAGGTGCATTCCCCCTCTTCGGCCACGGCCTATGTCATAGGTCGTTGTATAGCCCTGGATGGTGTTTTGCTTTTCCTCCATCCGCTGAAGCATTTAGAGGGTAGAATTCCACTGAGTTACTACCTCTTGCTTCAGCTGATGGCAGGGCAAATTTAACATACCTGCTGGTTTTGCACTCTTCGACAAGCATTTGCCGAATGTCTAAAATGTCCATATATTTTGCGGGCCACCGAGAGCATCTCCTGCACCTTCCTGTCATTTTTTAAATAATGTTCTCAGTGGTATGCCTCTTAGTGAAACCAGTTATACAAAGAGTAGCCTGTCTCTGTATCAGCTGTCTTTTGTTAGATGTTGCTGCTGCTGTTGCTGTTGTAGGCAATACACCTGGGCTGTCACAGTCATGTAATCTTTATTTTGCCATGTCCCACTTGTCCACATATCAGTTGTCAAGTGAACAGTGGGTTCAACAGCATTTCTGAGGACATTAATAAGGTTTTTTTTAATGTCCTTGTACAGACTTGGAATTGCTGTTCTAGCAAAGTGGAATCTAGAAGGGATCTGGTAGCGAGGACACAGGACCACCATTTAGTGTTGAAAACCCACTGCAGTAATGGCGGATACTGGATGCACATCTAATACCAGCATAGCTGTTATGGTGTCAGTAATCCACTTTGCAACTGGGTGATTGCTGTCATACTTGTTTGTCCTTGCAAATGATTGTTTGACAGTTAATTGTTTTTTTGAGGATACGCTACAAGCAGTCTTCCTCCTGGTCCCCTTCTGGGATTAAGAACCACTCACAGCAACAGCAGCAGCAACATGCGTAGTCATCAAGGATCCTTCTGAGGAATCACGGTTAGGAGAGGAGTCAATCATGCTTCGAATAACAACATTGGATGCAGCAGGACTGCTTCTGATGACGAATGAGGATGTTGATGTTGCAGGTGTTGGAGATCAAAGGCATTTGGATCCCACAGAGAGGGAGCAGGTAGGTGACACTGGACTTGTTATTTTTTGAGTTTTTGAACTTGGCGACATACACTTTGATATTTGATGAATGCGCTCCAAGTGATGTAACAAGGAGGAGGTTCCTAGGTGGTTTAGGTCCCTCCCTCTACTCACTTTTGCTTGGCAATGGTTACTTATGGCTCGACAACTGTTGTCCGGATTGGGGTGGAAATAATTCCACATGTGAGAAGTGTTTTTTTTTGTCTTTTGCCCCCGGCATGACAACAATGGGCTTTGGCTTTTTCAATCCATGGGCAACAGCTGTTGGCTTACTTACACAAAGGACATCCTCGGCATCAACATCCTCATCACCAACATCTTCATCATCAACATCCTCATCATCCTTAGCACCTTCAACTACCAAAATATCCTCCTCCTCCATGTGCAATTCCACAGAAGCATCCTCAATGACTACGTCTGCAAGATGTTCACTGCCCTTCCCCACAGTTACAGATGACACACAAATGTTGGAACTTGGAGGATTCTCCAGTACACTAGTATTTAGGTCTGGCTCACACAAGGCAACCGCGGACACACTTTCACTCTCCTCATGAATTTGTGATTTCGATTTCTCAGGGCACACAGTTGGTTTTTCCGGAGCTGTCTTACTCAATTTAACAACTTTAAATTTTTTAATGGCACCACCACAACTACTACTACAAGCAGAAGGGCTATCAGAATCAGAACCAGCAGTCTTTCTAAAGATTGGCCACTTCGGGTAGTGAATGGCATATTGCCAATTTTTTGTTTATCTAAAGGCAAATTTCCTTTCATTTTTTTTTCTTAACTTCAGTAAAAGAAGCTTTACCATATCGATGGCGTGACTTAAGCCCTGGAGCATGGGCCTTCATAGAGGACGAGGAAGCTGATGGCCTTGCACTGCTGGCGACATGTGGTTCTTGGCCTTGCTCTCCTGTCATGTGACAGCCCTCCATATTTTCTGCGGTCTTGAAGCAGTGTCACAAGCACCAATAGTGTAGCCAAGGTGCAGTTACAAAATTCACACATGTGCAGTCGTGCGCACACAGACAAATATTAGACAAAAAAAGACAATTTATTTAAATTTTTTTCAGGTCCAGAACTTGGGTCCACAGCACAGATTGATGGCGACTGGAGTCGGGCAGCACTAGGTTGCGTTGCTGACTTGCTGTATCTTGCGTGGTTAAGCCTAACACATGCACACACACAAATATTAGACAAAAAAAAGACAATTTTTTTTTTCAGGTTGAGAACATGGGCCCAGAGCACAGATTGATGACAACTGGAGTTGGGCAGCACTAGGTTGCATTGCTGAATTGCTGTATCTTGTGCGGTAAAGCCTTACATGCACACACACTCACAGACAAATATTAGACAAAAAAATAAAAAAAATTTTTTTCAGGTCCAGAACTTGAGCCCAGAGCACAGATTGATGACGACTGGAGTCGGGCAAAACTAGGTTGTGTTACTGACTTGCTGTATCTTGTGCGGTTAAGCCTAACTTGCACACACACACAGATGAATATTAGACAAAATAAGAAAAAAAAAATTTTCAGGTCAAGAACTTGGGCCCAGAGCGCAGATTGATGATGACTGGAGTCAGGCAGCACTAGGTTGCATTGCTGACTTTGCTGTATCTTGTGTGGTTAAGCCTAACACGCACACACACAGACAAATATTAGACAAAAAAATATATTTTTTAAATTTTTATTTTTAGGTCCATAACTTGGGCCCAGAGCACAGATAGATGACAACTTGAGTCAGGCAGCACTAGGTTGCATTTCTGACTTGCTATATTTTGTGTGGTTAAGCCTAACATGCACACACAGACAAATATTAGACAAGAAAAGACAATTTTTTTTTCAGGTCCAGAACTTGGGCCCAGAGCACAGATTGATGACAACTGGAGTCGGGCAGCACTAGGTTTCATTGATGACTTGCTGTATTTTGTGCGGTTAAGCCTAACACGCACACACAGACAAATATTAGACAAAAAAAGATAATTTATTTTAATGTTTTTTCAGGTCCAGAACTTGGGCCCAGAGCACAGATAGATGACGACTGGAGTGGGGCAGCACTTAGTTGCAACTTCCTGTATCTTGTGTGGCTAAGCCTAACACGCACACACACAGAAAGAAACTGGACTAGTTTTGGGGTGTCCAGCGATCTGGATTTGAATCGTAGTATGTTAGGGACCTACCCTAAAGAGGTTACCTGGATATGGTGGGTAGGCCCATAACCTTGGCCAAGATTATGCTAAAAACCTCTATTGATTGCAAAATTTTATTGCATTTATATATTATTAATAATTTGGAGTTGTGCACCTGAGATTTGTCTGTTTTTGTGCCTGCAATTAGTCTCATCAGGTAGCACCTCCCATTATATATATATATATATATATATATATATTCAGGGTGTGCAGTCCAGAAATCTTTCCCATATATATATATATATATATATATATATATATATATATATATATATATATATATATATAAATATATGTGTTTTGGGGGGTCCAGAGCTTGGGCACAGATGGACGCAGCAGACAGCACAGCACCAGCCCAGATGGATCAGCAACAGCCCAGATGGACACAGCAGACAGCACAGCACCATCCCAGAATGGATCAGCACCAGACCAGGACACAGCAGACAGCACAGCACCAGCCCAGATGGGTAGGCACCAGCCCAAATGGATGCAGCAGACAGCACAGCACCAGCCCAAATGGATTAGCAACAGACAAGATGGACGAAGCACACAGCACAGCACCAGCCCAGATGGATCAGCAACAGCCCAGATGGACACAGCAGACTGCACATCACCAGCCTAGAATGGATCAGCACCAGCCAAGGACACAGCAGACAGCACAGCACCAGCCCAGATGGATCAGCAACAGCCCAGATGGACACAGCAGACAGCACAGCAGCAGCCCAGAATGGATCAGCACCAGCCCAGGACACAGCAGACAGCACAGTACAACACCAGCACCTCTCCCAGACCTACACTACCCACCCTCCCTGTTCACTCTCCACAGCCGGAGTGAAATGGTGTCCGCCACGTGTTCCCTATATACTACATAGATCATAGAGACAAAATCTCGCGAGCCGCGAGATTTCGTCTCTATGATTTTGCCTTGGCTTGAGATCCAGGGCCGGCGGAGGAACAGAATGCACATTCGGTTCTCGCCCTGGATTTCAAATTTTGTGTGGGTTCGGATCTCTGAGATCCGATCACGCTCATCTGTAGTTTTTATTAATTTTGAAAAAAATACAGATCCAAAACCAGAGCAATTTTACCCGCAGAAATAAGCAGGAACTCAATTACTGTACCTCTCATTAACTATGACGTAATGTCCTGGACCAAAATGTATTTTTCATAAGATAAGTTATTTTATTTTAAAGTCCCTTTTGGGTGCATTCTTTTCTAAATACTATACATGTGTGTATATATATATATATATATATATATATATATACAGATAAAATATGTTTTTCCAGAAAAATGGCTCTGACCAAAACCAAAACTTGTGAGGGTGGTTATGGCAAAACCATAACCTGATGATAAATTAGATCCGGAACTAAAACACTGGTGTGCACATCTTTAGTACTGACCTCCCAAAGCATCAGCATGCAGTGTACAATGAGGAAAAGAGGGCCAGAGATGGATGCAGATTCAATGTTCCCACATGCCCAAAAAGTCAGAGAAACCCTTACTGTGCACACGCATACCAAAATGTCGGATGGAACATTTCAGGATGGAACCAAGGAGATGATTACAAGTAATCGCAAAAAGGGGCCGTTTCATGGGAGTATTAGAGAAGTGTGATGGGCATGTCTGGGAACACTACTGTGATCCCAATCACAAATCCATAGCTTCACATGTCATGTTTAGTTGGATTAGAGGAGATAGCTACAGTAGATCCTAGGCTGCAGCAAATGTTGATGGCGCATTGCAAATGCACAGACCATGGAGTGCGAAAGTGGGGGTATTGATGCTCCTACCGCACAAAAGAAGGTCTGAGATTAGCATTTGCCTATTCATGCAACCACTATTGTAATAGTGGCTGCGACCATGTCTACCTTACCAACCATCTCTGAATCAGGCCCAGAGTTAGCATTACTCAGACTGTCAATATGGGTTGATGTTGTTTTCTGCCAAGATGGCAGTGATCTGATTCTGCCATCCTGTACCTACTGTGTCAGATTTATGGATATTTGCCAACTCATATTGATACTAAGATGCTCCCAATATACATCCATGAAATTCTCCATCTATTAATCAATTACAGGTGGCATGAAACTAGCTTTGATCGTTATGTACAAAGCATCTATCGTTCCCATCTACTCTGGCTGTTACAGGAACATCACAGCTAATCTGTGTGCCATCCTTTCTAGTTCCGGCTGTCACGGCTACCTCCCTCTTCTCATAAAATAACATTATATTCTGATTTGTCTGGTAACATATTGTGGGGAGGAAAGTGAATATATGTATGTATGTGAGATATGTGATTTAAAGTTGGTTTTGAAAAGAATCTGCAAAAGATTGTAAAATAAATATAATGTTTAGATAAATAACTGAATGTGACTATACCTGATATTTCCTGTCCATCTGAGAGTATCATTGGCGATATCTGGTAAAAATAGCAGAAGATAAATAATATCGGTCATATTCTTTATTTCAATGCAGATAAACATAATAATCTCTGATATTGGCCCTCATTCAGAGCCACTCGCTAGCGGCAGTATGCTCGTTCCGAGCGATGTTCGCACATCTGCGCATGCGTACGGTTTTTAGTACGCATGCGCGAACCAGTCAGTGCGGCCGAAAATCGTTGGTACGCAATATAGCGAGGGCCTGCTATTTTGAGTGACAGAATGAGGCGTATGTGGGTGGTAACAGGGGAAGGTGCTTGAAAACGGGGAGTGGAGATCCGAACGCAGGCGTGCTTAAAGGTCAAAACGGGCGTTTTAAGGGTGTGCATAATTAATACAGCAGCGTCATTGACCACGTGACTGGGTTTTTTTTAACTCAGAACTGCTCGCAAAATAGCGGTTGAAAACACCAACCACAAGAATAGCGAGCAGTTCATACGCTGTACGATGTACTCGATTAATCTAATAAATAGCGGACATGACGTATGGTGCGTGCGGCCAGGGGGCGTTTTTATCAAAAAAACGAGCGTATGTTTTGCTCGCTCGTTCAGACTTAGAGGTGGGAACAGACTGCAATTTGCGAACGGATCATTTGAATAGCCACCCCTTGTTTTTGAACGAACGACCACAAATAGCGAGCGGCTCTGAATCAGGCCCATTGTGCTTATTATGATATTACTACTTTATGATGTCACTTTGTTACATGATTTAGAAAAAACAGAAAGAAGGATTTTTGTTCTATAGTTGTACCCTCAGGAAGGATTTGTGTTACATTATAGTATTTAGAGGAAATATACAACTTCTTCGCCTCCTCCTCATTTTTGTGCTTTTCTCCTCCTTTCTATTGCAGTCACACAACCCTTTTCTGAGTAACACCAGCTACAGATTTTACATGAAGAGGTTAGTGAAGCTGTGGTAGAAGAAGGTGGACTTACAGTAAATAATAATGTTATTTTGCTAAATGTTTTAAAAACCTGATATATAAATGAAAACAATTTCAACTGGATTCTGCTATTGATTTCTTGTAACAATGGGGCCTATTCATCATCAAATGCCGTATGGCCTCTGATGATGAAGTTTAAAACTCGCTGCGAGGGATACTTTACTATCCAACTCGCAGAGGGGGAAGCGTGACAGCGGAGCAATTCATCATTGCTCCGGTGAGGGGATAACTGCTCCGAAAAGCAGTTGTCACCATGGAACGTATCGCAGCTACACCTTTAGCTGCATTCCTTAACTTTTAGCGTCTTTAGACCACAGAACTTGTGTCTGATTCTGTAATATGTCTGTGATCATAAACAATCAGGATGCATGTTCAGTGCAACTCAGTCCCATGTGCAGACTTACAACATTGCCATTTGCGCACTACATTGCCATTGCGACCGCCTCTGAACCAGGCCCCATATTCCAGATCTGATCTTATAGAGCAGTGACACTACAATTCCATCAGGTGTTTCTATTTCTGTTTTTATGAATCCGAGGGGTAAATGTAATAGCCTGTGCAATTCAACGTGTTTCTGGTAAGCCTGTCTAAAGTTTTAAAGAGGCAATCATTTAAAAGGTAAAACCAGGTTGATTTTGCCTTTTATATTATTAACCTTTTAAAACATTGGGCAGACTACCGAAAACTCACCGATGCCTGCATTGTGCAGGTTATTACATGTATCCTATAGTCTTATTAGCCTGTATACTAGCTACCTGGCAGTACTTACATATGGGATGGGTATGAAGTCCTGATGCCGGGAGCCCAGAGGGAGAAGATCCCGACAGGCAGGTAAGTACCCTATACCTACCCCTCTCCCCTCTAACTCTAACCCTTCCTTAGTGCCTAACCCTAACCTTCCCCTGGGGGTGTCTAACCATAAACCCCCTTACCACACCTTAAACCTAACCCTCCCATGGGGGTGCCTGACCCAAACCTCCCCCTGAGGGTGCCTAACCCTTATCCATTCCCCTAGGGGTGCCTAACGTTAACCTTCCCCCCAAAACCTAACTCTAACCCCACTACACTCCTTAAACCTAACCCACCCCACTCCGCAGCTAATGCTAAGGGTGCCGCTGACTTACTTTGTTCGGGCTGGTGTCCTTCGGCGTTCAGGCATCGGGATTAAGATAGGCATCTGTATTTTGACGGCTATTTTAAGTCCTTTGTCGGGATACAAATGTCGGTATTGAGACCTGTGGCCTTGTGGCCGCTGGTCTCATAACCACAGTACATGCCCTTATAAACTACTAGTACGTAAACCTAAATGATTTCAGCCTCAGATTCCCCACTTGTATATAATTTATTGAGTACAGTAAGTAGCATAATTATGTATATGGGCCAAACATATAACGTTTATTCTATGTCATTTACAGTATTCCAGTTTGTCTAAATCCTTCAGTAAGATATACTATGCTCTTCTGTTTCATAATTCATCTAGACTACTAAAATGGAGTATGAATGTCATCTTACAGTATGTGTGCAGAGTTTGAACTACATTAGACTGGACCTTAATCCAATTTTAGAATGATTGTAGTAAACGCAATTAAAAATACAATGACATTCAATAATACAAATTTGAATAAAATTGGATCAAAAATAATATGATGTCAATATTGGCTTACTACAGCTGGTGTAATATTGAAAAAATAAATCATGTAAAAAGTTAAATGTAATTAATTACATGTAATCAATGTGTCAACTCACTTAAATTTAAAAGTGATTCACTTCATATTTAAGTGAGGTCTGAATACAGGATGAAATTACTACAGTAGATTCAGCTGACTTTGGAAATCATCTCTAGCAGCCCCTTTTCCATTATAGTTTATACAGCTCACCTGTACTAAGCTGCCACCTGGATTTGAGTATGGATCATTGAAGTCATAGGGCGTCTGTGCACCCTATGCCAGCCTCGCACCATGAACACATGACGTCATGACATTACACCGAGGGGTGTGACTATACAGGCTGCAGCATGACATTCCAGGGAGTGTGTTATGACTTGTCGACATTCAGTAGGTCGACATTCAATTCGTAGAAATGTATTAAGGTCAACATGGTTGAATGTCGACACATTCCGAATGTCAACATATAGGTTTTTTGGTTATTTTAGCCTAACTCTAACTCTTAACCCTAACCCCTAGGCCTAAACCGAAGCCTAAACCTAAATCTAATCCTAACCCTAAAAATCTACAAAAAACATTTTGACATGTTAAATGTCGACATTCTAAATGTGTTGACAGTGCAACCATGTCAACCTAAATGCATGTCTACATATTGATTGTCGACTTAGTATGTCGAATTTCAGAACCTGTCAATGTTCTGACTGCCGACCTTCTGAATGCTGACAAGTCAACCGGACACAATTCCAGGCATCCTGCTAGCCAAATGCAGGGGCCATGGCACAGTGGCGGTGCCGCCCACAGAGCCCTGTGATCTGTGCAATGGCACAGCTCACACACCCCTAGTTACGGTCCTGCACATAATTTTAGATGGCTGCCATCTTGGTAAGGAAGTGAAGCCTCAATTGATGGACAAATATGTATTATGCACAGTAGCTCTCCTTGGTGTCTATTTGCTAAGCAGTATTAGGAGACAGAGTGAAAAGAGATAAGGTGCCAGCCAATCAGCTCCCAACTGTCAATTTTCAAACACAGCCTGTGAGATGACAGTTGGGAGCTGATTGGCTGGCATTTTATCACTTTTCACTCTGTCTCCTAACACTGCTTAATAAGTAGACCACTTTATCTTCAACTGGTTCATCATATAGTGACTGTAGCAGGTAGATTTCATGTGACCATTGGAGACGAAAGTGTTTTGAACAAGTTAGCTTTGATAGCAGTATAAAAGCTCACAGCAAGTATAGTGGCTTCAACAGGATACCATCCGCAATGCAGGAACATAAAGTACAGCTTGCAAGTATCAGCATTCACAGGAGTGCATATTTACAGGAGTACAGCATTCCACTGAGCACAGCAATCAGGTAGGGTAGATCAAAGTATGTAATGTCCAGGACCCAGAGAGGTACTAAAGGTGCTCACACTTCTTTCACCTTGACTGACTCACACAAACAGGTGTTTGTACTGTACCTTAGCTCTTTTTAAATTAGGAAAGATTGTGGTTCTTTTCTGAGCCAGAGAAAATTAACTCTTTCCTCACATGTGGCAGTTTTCCACCCTGCCATGGAGACCTCAAAGTGTATAACTAGGCCCCCTCCAGGATTCCACTGACATTTTACAATGTCTTCCGACAGTGTTCTTTTCTTTGAGGGACAGGTTATTTTTGGTCCCTAACTAGCTATATTGCCTTTCCTATTAGTTGATTTAAATTATTTAGAGTAACATGCCAATGGCCTTACTGAGGAGCAGAGCAACGTTCCATCGGGTGTCCTTTTCAGTGCTCCTTGCCTCCTCTTGGTGCCCCCTGCTGTATAAACAGCACCAAAACATCCAATGATAAAATGAGCAAATCGTTTATGGTGGTATATTCTTGATTGTAGACTCTTGCTATACTCTTTAGATTTTCCAGATGTAGGTTTATAATGTCTACTAGTATTATCTATCATCGGTTGTATGCTTTCTGTTCTGTGTTTTTGAAATAAAATCTGCGCAGTACCAGGTACATTAGATATGATTATTTGGTGGTTATGTATGGATGGATGGATGTATGTTTATGTGTATTTATTTATTTATTCATTTATTTAAGTAATTAGCACCAGATCATTTTTAATAATGATTACAATAAATATACAATAAATAAAATAAGTAAGCTGTGCCCTATTGACGTGCTTGGGTATGGTATTATATCCTAAAAAATTAAAATAATGCACTTTATTTTAGTCACCAAACAGTATAGTACAGAACCAAATACCAAGCAGTCCCATTCACATGACTTATATCTAAGCTATCTCCGTTTTAGTGATAGATCAAGTGAAACAGTTCACTTAGCATCTGGGATCCAGCATTACTCTGAACTTATTGCAAAATATTCCAAGACAGACTTGAGCAAAAAGTCATTACAATTTCTTATACCAATGTACAGTGTTCTAGACAGATATGAGAAATTAGTCTTCAGCTGTTGCATACCGATGCATGATTTATACATTCCTGGGGTTTAATGTCCAGTTACCAATCTCTTTCTGGTTTATTTATTTTTAGTATTTTTTTAAATGCACATATATCATTGTAAACTTTATGCTACCAATTAATCATTACATGGTTTAAAAAATAATTCACAATTCATAGCATGAAAATAGTTTCTTGTGTCAAATAGCATAATAGTAAAGCAAATATATTGTAAAGTTTCATAGAGTGCACAAGTACATTTTATCTTTATACAACAATTGTTTTTTGGGTGAAAATACAGAGTTTGTACAATGTATTTGATACAGTACATTTGTAGAACATGTCTAGATACGCTTGCTGACTTCAAACACAAGTAAAAAAACACAAAACCAACAACAGTGTAAAAACATAAACTAACACTGCAGCATACTATATCACAAATATAAACATGACCCTAAATGTCATATAACTAGCAGATGCATCGAGCGTTGCCTGGGTATATTGTTTTCCTTCATGTTTGGTATCTCTATCTATCCACACTGTTTCAAATTCAAGTATTTGTCAGCTACTGTCCTTGCACCTTACCTTCTCACAGCAGCCAACATCCACCACCGACTCACATACTGACTGGCAGTGTTCTGAGCTTATTTAATCTATGTCGTCTCAGTGGCGGTGGAGACAGTGGATGAGTGTGCACCGTGAAAGTTAGCAATGACTTTCGTTAGCAATGACTTTCATGCATACCAACAATGTCATGTTTCCCCCACCCCAAGATAAATACTAAATAGATTTGGAATCCAGATTTTTTCTTTTGGGACCCAAACCAATGTTGTATATGTTATGTAACACCTGCACTTACAGTTATACCCCTTTCAGACAGAGAAAAGAACCCGGTAATTTTCCGGCTCTTGCCGGGTCGACCCGGGTTTTTTATCTGTCTGAAAGGGTCAACATGGGACCTAATTCCCGGTACTTCGATCCAGGTATTTACCAGGGTTTTTCCCGGGTCTTACATGGGTTGGCGGCTGTCTGAAAGGTGCCGACCCGGGTTTTTAAACTCCGGGCATAGTAAGCAGTGCTTATTGGCTGAAATGGCGGTGCACAGGCTGATTGGCTGAGCGGCTGGGTCTCCCTGATTGGCTGAGCGGGCGGGGCAGTGGCGCTGGTGTCTGATGTCACAATTGTGCTACAGAAAAGGATAGAGAGAGTGAAGCATGGTGCACTGGAAGGATGAGGAGATCCGTGAGCTGCTGGCAGTCAGAGGGGAGGAGGAGAGCCGCAAACAGATCAGTGGCACAGTGAAGGATGCGATAGTCTACACAAACATAGCTAAGGTCCTCACCTCAAGGGGCATTGTGCAGACCCATCAGCAGGTAGTGAACAAACTGAAAGCTCTACGCAAATACTATAACAAAGTTCACGACCATAACAGGTGGAAAAGTGGTGCTGCCAGAATGGAATGGGTTTACTACAATCAGTGTAATGAAGTCTTTGGCAATTCTGCACTGGTTAATCCCATTGCCATGTCATCGTCTAGTTGTGCATCTTCACGAAGTGTTACCCCAGAGAACAGCCAATCCTGCCCAATGACACCACCAATACTCTTTGATGACATCACAGAGATAAGTGACACAGATCCGATGGCTGCCACCGGGGTCCCAGACACCAATACACTAGAGGGTGTGGTTGAGGTGAGTGGAAGCAGTACGAGTGGGATGCCAACTTCTGCACAGACTGAGACTCCGACATTGCGCAGGAACAGTAAGTTACTATACACCCACTATTTTTGGGATGTTAACATTGTCCTGTATAGACTTGTCATTATAGTATGACTATGCTGATTTTGCTATGCTGAAATCTAAACTCAATGTATCTGTTGCAATGTGAAGCTAGTGTGCAGTAGGCCGCAAGCACATATATGTTTACATTATGGCTTTGAATTCATTTGTAAATGTATTTATTCTTTTCTTCTATTCCTAGTCTTTGAAGTACCAGAGCGGAAGAAAAAAAACTTCCAAGATGGAGCTAGCGACGCGCACAATAACCAGAATCCTGGTAAATCAGCTGCGAGATTCTGATGCTGAATTCCAGGCACAGGAGGATGCCCGACTCCAGCGCTTCTTTGACAATGAAAGAGAGTTACAAAATTAATTTGTCAGTCAGCTTGTTGGTCTACACGAACGAATTTCATGTGAAAACAGAGAGGCACAGATGTCCTTCCTTAACAGTCTAGTGTCTAGGTTACACACTCCACAACCTTATGTAATGTATCCTCAATACTCTGAGGGTCCTGTTAGAAATTACCAACAGCATAGCAGAGGGCTACCATTTCTGCAAAGTAACCCCTCCAATCCACCTCATGCTACTCCACATGGCACAGTGCATAGTTATCCAGATGGCACAGGGAATAGTAATCCACATGTCACTGTACAGAGAGGTCCACATGCCAATACCAGTCCAGAGGGCACAGTGCCTAGCACTCCACATGTCACTGTGCATAGTTATCCAGATGGCACAAGGAATAGTAATCCACATGTCACAGAGCAGTCCACATGCCAATACCAGTCCAGAGGGCACAGTGCCTAGCACTCCACATGTCACTGTGCATAATAGTCATGACGGCACAGGAAATACTAATCAATATGGCACTGTACATACTTATGCAGATGGCATGGGGATTAATACACAGGATGGCAGAGTGCATAGTTATTCAGATGGCACTCATCAGAACACTCCACTTAGCACTATTGTCAGCACTGCCTACAGACAGTTGTAGACTTGTATGATGTTTTACATGTTTGCTGTCTACTTTATATTTCTTTTTTGTTGAAGCTTGTTGTTTTTGACAATATTTTTTATCCTGCCGTTAACAGGCCTGGCAAGAGCTAAGTGCAATGTGTGGGTGCCCTTTAAGTCAGCTACGTGTATATATGGGGGTGTACATAATTTAGAATGTACACACATTTGTATTTAAAAATTTGTATACTGCACTTAACAGGCCAGTCGTGAGCTTTCTCCCATGTGTGGCCACTGTATTACAAAATGTATACTGTATATGTGTCATTTCTAAGGCTGGCCCTGACACACAGTTCTAATAGTTGGGGTGCCTCCCCTATTATATTTTTCAGTTCCATGACAGCACAACCTATTTTTCTAGTGTCTTTATATATATATATATATATATATATATATATATATATTTATATACTAATGCATATTTGTTGAAAAATAAAAGAAGCACTTTAAAAAATTTAATACAGCAGGTGTTACATGTGACATAACATGTACATAACATGAGGCTTTCAAATAAAAAAAATTTGATTGCAAAACAAGACTTGTGTCGTCTATACTATGTCATTGTATGTATGCAGTGAGCAGACACCACCCACTTTTCATGACCTCACCTCTGTGTGCCATAAAAGCAGTCCATTTATTATAACGCACTGTATATTGCAGGGATAATCTGGGTCCTGTGTGAAAGGGGTCTACCCAGGAATTTCCTGAGAATTATGTGCTGTGTGAAAGGGGGTTAGGAGCAAATTCCCGGGTCCTTCCCGAGTTGAACGATATGAGAAAAACCCGGGTTTTGGGGATTTTTCTTTCTGAAAGTGGTATTACTAATCTCTTGAACGTTAGCAACGACTTTCGTGCATGCCAAAAACATGATGTCCCCCCCAAGATAAATACTAAATAGATTTAGAATCCAGATTTTTACTTTTGGGACCCAAACCAATGTTGTATATGGATGTAACTTAGGGCCTATTTTTGATGTGGATGGTATTGCACAGCATTAGGGAAGCAGCAGTGCAATACTGTACAAGTGAAATAAGAATGCAGCATTAGGTGTCAGGCACATCCTGCAAGCATCTGAGAATCGATTGCAAGGTTTGAAGAAGCTGCTCTTACCTCTGGTCAGTCTGCAAAAACAGAAGCTTACTCAGCCTGGTCGTCGGGATCATTCTGCCAGGTCCAGGAAGTGTGCGTCCAATGATGCAGACCTTGGGCTTAGCATGCTTACAAAATGGAGGTGACATGCCCTGATTTGTACAACAATCTTGTCGCCACCCCCATTTGCCCCCCCAAATACCGCAGCATGTCAATCATGCTGCGGCTATAAGGAGCTGCGAGCAATCACGCAGAACCCATTCTGCACATACATAGAATGGGTCCTGTGCAGACCCAGAATCATCGGATTTGTATGTAAACTATCAGTTTTGTGTACAAATCTGAATCAGAACTCTGTGCCTTATTGTAATGTCGGCAGAGGACATTCACTTAATGGTGATCTGATGATGGGGTCAATATTTCATGAATGGTGGGAATAGTTATTTAATGGTGGAGTCTATTCAGGGCCGGCCCTAGCCCCAATTTTTAGGTAAGCGGGTATATTTTTTGGTGCCCCAGGCATATTGTTGCGTGTGCCCAAACAAATTAAGGGGCTGTTGTCTCATGGAAAAAGCCATAACCATGACACACACCCCTTTCTTGTCATTCTGGGAACAGTCCTTCCATTTCATATGCACCTTAATGCAGTCCCCCAGTAGTGTCCCTTATACAGTACCCCCAGTATGCAATGCCCCAGTAGAGGTCCCTCTTATACAGATCCCCAGTAGTGCTCTTTATACATTGCCCCAGTAGTGGTTGCCCTTATGCAGGCCCCCTGTAGTGATCCCCCCTATGCAGTACCCCCAGTAGTTGTCCCCCCTGTGCAGTACCCCTTGTGCCCCAGGAGTGGTCCCCCTTATGTAGTCCCCCAGTAGTGCCCCTTATATAGAGCCCCCAGTAGTAATCCTCCCTATGCAGTGCCACTTTTAAAATGCCCCCTGTAGTGGTCCCTCCTATGCAGGCCTCCAGTAGTGCCCCCAGGAGTGATCCCCCTATGCAGTGCCCCTTATACAGTGCCCCCAATAGTGGTCCCCCCTGTGCAGTGTCCCTTATATAGTGTCCCCAATAGTAGCCCTCTCTATGCAGTGCCCCCAGTAGTGGTACCTCCTATGCAGTGCCCCTTATATAGTGCCCCCATGCAGTACCCCCAATAGTGGTACCCCTTATGCTGTGCCCTTTAAATAGTGGCCCCAGTTGTAGTTGCCCCCCATGCAGTATCCCCCAGTATTGCCCTTTACATAGTGCCCCCAGTAGTGGTTCCTGATGCAGTGCCCCCAGTGGTAGCCCCCCTATGCAATGCCCATAGTAGTGGTCCCCCCTTGTAGTGCCACTAGTAGTAGTCCACCCCTTGTAGTTCCCCTAGTAGCAGTCCCCTCCTTGTAGTGCCCCTAGTAGTAGTCCCCCCTTGTAGTTCCCCTAGTAGTAGTCCCCCCTTGTTAGACACCTTGTAGTAGTCCACCCCTTGTAGTGCCCCTAGTAGTAGTCCCCCCTATGCAGTACCCCCAGTATTGCCCTTTATATAGTGCCCCCAGTAGTGATCCCCGGATGCAGTGCACCAAATGGAAGTCCCCCTCCATGCAGTGCCCATAGTAGTGGTCCCCCCTTGTAGTGCCCCTAGTAGTAGTCCCCCCTTTGTAGTGCCCCTAGTAGTATTCCCCCCCTTGTAGTGCCCCTAGTAGTAGTATCCCCCTTGTAGCACCCCTAGTAGTAGTCCCCCTCTTGTAGTGCCCCTAGTAGTAGTCCCCCCTTGTAGTGCTCCCCCCCAGTAGACACACATGTAATAAAAAATAAAAAAAAACACCTGAATCTCAGCTCTGGCTCCTGCTCCCACTGCCACCATCCACTCCTCCATCCATCTCCCCCGGCCAGCCCGCTCTGCATTATGGGACAGACAGCATGGTGTCTCTCCCATTACCCGCTGTGGGAGCTGGAAGATGGAGCTCATGAGTGAGCTCCAGCCCGGCTCTGACAGAGGGCGCAGCAGTGAATGAGAGTCTGAGAGACTCTCATTGGCTGCTAATTAAAACAAACACATTGCTGCTGGCACCGGTGGCTGTGTGTTTGTCACTCTGCAGTGACCGTCCGGTCAGCACTACACGCACGGTGTAGCTGTGTCACAGAGACACAGTCTGCCTGCGGCCTGCATGGTCACAGCTGAGGCACCCTTCACTATGTGGTGCCGTACTCATCTGCGTACCATGCATATGCATAGAACCAGCCCGTACTCAGCTGCATACCATGCATATGCTTAGAATCGGCCCCGGGGTCTATTTAATTATTTTTACAGTGGGTTCATTGTGAGGTACTTTAAATTAAGATGGTATGTAGGGACTATTCATTTATTGATGGGATGGGTTGCTGTCCAGTTATTGAATTAAGGTGAATTTGGTTATAGATAGCTATTTATTAAATATTAATGTTTTTATGATCAGAGGTATTTGGGGTGGGGAAAAAGGTCTATTTGGTAAATCTGAATAAGCATCACTGTCGCCGGTGGGGAAAGATTAAGCATTTAATGGTGCAATAGTGACAGGGTTAATGCTAGAAGTATTAATGGTCAGGGTTGCTGAGTAAAAAGTTAGGATGACCGAAAGGCTTGTGTGAAGTAGTGAGTCTTGAGCGCTTTAAAGAGTGAAAAGTTATAATAAACTGAGTATGGGAGTGAGCTCCAGAGTACATACTTCACAATATGCCACAGTAGTGCCCCTTATTCACATTATACCGAACCATAGTGCCCCTTATTTAAGTTATGCCACAGTAGTGTCCCTTTTACACATTATGCCACATTAGAGCCCCTTATACACATGTCTTAGTAGTACCCCTTATTGGTATTTAGTGTCAGAGCAGTCAGTTTGTGACCTCACCAGAATCACCACTAAGGCTTCTCCCAGTCATGGGTGCCATGACTCTGGCTCTCAGCAGCAGCACCAGGCTCTGGCCTCCCCTCAGCAGCAGGGACACAGCTGCCATGTTCTCTCCTCGGACCAAACCGGGCCGGCTGATGTCAGGGCCAGGGTGGTAGGTGGGAGCCACCTCAGAGGTGAAAAAGAGAAGAAGGGGGTGATGATGGGAGGGGACCACCTCCTCCTCCCTCTTTGTTATTGCATTGGCTCAACCCTTCTGCCCTTCTGTTCAATCCCAGAGTCAGATTAAGATCCCACAGGGCAGTACACAAAATACTGCCTCGGGGCTACATATTAATGTATATATAAATACATACAGTGTATAAATTTCTCACACAGTGCTCCCCACTGACTCAGATCTTCCCCCTTCTCACACATATCTCCTCAGTCAGAGGATCAACTGTCACAATACACCTGCACTGACAGTTACTAATTTCCTCCAAGCTCATTTTCATATGCCATAGTCTCCAATGTTGATCTGGAATGTAAAAAACTAAGGGCCTGATTCAGACCCACTCGCGAGCGGCTGTCCGCTCGCAAGTGGGTAAATGGTGTGCACTGCGCATGCGCACGACGGAGGGAGCTCCGTCGTGCGAATGCGCGAGACGCGATGAGAGAAGGACTTTCCTTCGCTCGTTGTGTCTGATCAAAGGGGGTGTGCTGTCGATGTTGATTGACACCACGCCCCCTTTGGTGGGCGTGCCGGGGGCGTGCCTCCCAGATGGAGGCGTTCCCAAGGGAACGCCTACCGTCAGAAGCCGGCCCCACTGACATCAATAGTGGTGTCAGTGGGAGTGATTTTGGCTCTGATAGAGCCAAAATCACTCCGGGCCTTGCGGTTGAGAAACTCAACCGCAGGCTTCGGCTCGCAGTGGCGATGGTCGCGATGGTCAAGACCATCGCGACCATCATCCTGCACGCTCGTATAGGCTGTGGGTGGTGACCCACAGCTATACGAGCGTCCAGGAGGACGCTCCATAATTATGGAGGTGGGCCCTGATTCAGAGCGAGCTCTCTAGTCAGAGCGTCCGGCTCTGAATCAGGACCTAAGGCTGCAGATTAACTTCAAGGTCCATTCTTCAACTGTGTAATGTCGGCTATCCCAGCTAATGTTAAATATAAAGCTTCTCCTTGTTGCATTCAACTTATACTGATGGACATTGGATAGTTTTAAATTGGTCAACTGAATCTATATATGTTTGCCATGGGGAGATAAAAGACTTATGAGATCAAATTTTAAGACATTACTGAAATGTAGATTTTCTATTTCTGTTCATTATATCAATAGAAAAAACTTATTTTTGGAAATTCAACAAAAAACTGTAAATGGGAACTGAGTAAATGCTCAGCTCTCCTCTGGTGCTGGTAAGCAGCAGTAGAAATAGTCTTACCACTTTCCAGGCCAGTTAGGTGACAAGGAATGCATGTGTGAGCCAGGTTATCAACTCTTACATTCACATTGTAATTGGAGGCCTGACTTGGACTCCCGTTTCCAGACTGCTATTTTTTCAGGATTTTAGGGCTTTTTATCTTTAATACATAACCCAAGAAAAAATCTAATAGAACCCATACGTCAGCATTAAAAAAAACATTAATTGATTCTGCGTTTTTTTTAAAGATTTAAAGTTTTACCCATCCACCAATATGCGTCCGTACACTGCCGATATATACCAGCGTTTTGCAGATCATTTTCACCAAAGAGCAAATGTTGCAATCATTTTACTAGTAATGGTCTGCAAAATGGCTGATAAGTACCATACACTAGCAATCTACAGTCCTGATTGGTCTGTGAAATGCAACATTTCTTTAATTTACCAAATCCTATAACTTGTTGGTTGGAATTGGCAAACGGTGAACCCCATACATTGCAAATTTTTTTACACAATCATCTGTGAAATGCTGAATTGCCGCTGAATTGCCCCAATTGATTGCTGATTTAAGGGCCCTGTAAGGATATGAATAAAAACTGTCCAGTATTTTTTTTTCTTTTTTGGTGTTTAAATGCATTTTATAATGTATAATTTCAATGGAGGCAGCACATGTCTACATTACTGCTCATACTTCATCCTTTTGTCTGAGCTAAATATGACTTCAATAAAGGCAGATGGCTTTGGTAAAATTCTGAAACACAAGCATATGTTGTTGAAGATCTTCTGTCACTTTAAGTGTGATCTTCTTTATTATAAAGTGATAAACCACAGCATTGAGTAAGCAACATCCTGAATCTCTTAAATCAACATGGAGAAATGCTAGTAGCATTTTATGTTGCCCAATATATTTCTTGTATGTCCTAGAATAGAGGACAAACTTACAATGTGGTTGTAATAAAAGTTACATAAGTAACATCAGTAACTTGGAAGAACTTGGGACTATCTGTCTTTATCAACAGATGGTTTTCTCTGTCACATCACACAATTCAACAAATAAAGTATAAAACAGATCTTATTTATTGAGAACTACAGTACATTGTTAAATAACTTACCAGTTGCTAATGATATAATGACTAAATTTTAGAAAATATTTAAGCAAATCAGTAGCTATCACAAAGGAGCTTACACTCTATATAGTCTGTAACACATGCAAACACTAGGGTTAATTTTGTCAGCAGCAATTTAATCTACAGTATTTCTTTGGAGTATTAAGGAAACTAAAGCACCTGGACAAAAGCCACACAAGCACATAGAGAACTCCAAACAGGTGTGTCCTCACTGGAATTAAGTTCATGGTCCAAGCGCTATAGGAGAGCTTAAACAGGGCATCCACTATACAATTTTCTGTCAGATATCTGTCCAATCTGTCTGGTTGGAATGAAAACCTGGTAATGTATGGGAGCAAATGACATTCGATGGTTTTAAGCATTGAAAAAAGGACAAAAAAAATGTTCAAATTGGTTAAATTTGTGTGTTTTAACCAATTTGTCTGAACAACCAATTTTTGGCTATTTTCCAGTGCTTGTGAGCAAATGGACGATTGTCATTTGCTCCCATACATTACCAGGTTTTCATTCCATCCAGCCATATTGCACAGATATCTGACAGAAAGTTGTATAGTGGATGCCCTGTACACACCAAAAGATTTTCTGTCCAACCATCCAACTAGTTGATTGGTTGGAATGAAAATCTGGTAACATATGGGAGTAAATGATGATCAGCAATTTGCTCCTAAATGCCAGAAAACAGATGAAAATGGTCATCAGACAAGTTTGTTAAATGTTTGATCTAAACATTTTGTTCAAACAACAGTTTTTGTCCATTTTCTGGCGTTTGGGAGGAAATTGCTGATTGTCATTTGCTTTCATACCTTACCAGATTTTCATTCCAACCAATCAACTAGTTGGATGATTGGACAGAAAATCTTTAAGTGTGTACCCAGCCTAAAGCTGGCCATCCACTATACAATTTTCTGTCAGATATCTGTCCAATCTGGCTGGTTGGAATGAAAACCTGGTAATGTATGGGAGCAAATGACAATCATCCATTTGCTCACAAACACTGGAAAATAGCCAAAAATGGTTGTTCAGACAAATTGGTTAAAACACACAAATGTAACCAATTTGAACAATTTTTTGTCCTTTTTTGAGTGTTTAAAACCATATGATCGACTGTCATTTGCTCCGACCAGGTTTTCATTCCAACCAGCCAGATGGGACAGATATATGACAGAAAATTGTATAGTGGATGCCCAGCTTAAGACAGCAATGCTAATCACCGTGTTTCCATGCATTAAATACAATTAAATGAATCTACACTCATTGTAGATTGTAAGCTTGTGAGCAGGGCCTTCCTACCTATATATCTGTCTGTTATTACCCAGTTTTGTTCAATTAATGTTTACAATTGTAAAGCGCTATGGAATATGCTGTGCTATATAAGAAACTGTTAATAAAATTAAAATCTGTACACATGAAAACCTGATGATTACTTCTAAACAAAAGGATATAATGATTGATTGGTATGGTAACATGCATACATTACAGTGACATATGATTTAATGCATGTCATAGCCCTTTTTCCAACAAAAACATGATTTATTTCTTGCTCAATAATGCACATTACAATGTATCTAGCTAAATGAATTTCTGATCAATACATAAAAAACTGCAAATTCCTTATTTTTATATGGTTTTGGTTTGTCTTCTCCTTGGCAGTCTCACTCCTTGCCAATATCCCTTTGTGAGGTCCAGGGTCGTAAGATACTGGCTACTTGCCAAATTTTCTACATATTCATCCACCCATTGCAGCAGGTATGCATCAAACCTGGAAACCTGATTCAGCCGCCTAAAGTTGTTGCTAAAACATATGGCTCCTGATGTTTTGGGGACCAACACAATAGGACTTGACCCATTACTTCTGGACACCTCAATGACCCCAAGTCAGAGCATCTCTTTCACCTCTTGCTGAACTGGATGCGGGATGCGATATGGTCGCTGCTTTACAACCTCTCCTTCAGGTGTATTTATCTCATGATCTATTAAGGCAGTGCGCCCTGGAAGGGAAGAAAACACATCCTGATTTTTGGGAACTAAGGATTCTGCTTCTTTTCACTGTTCTGCTGACAAGGTGTCCATCAGAGGAACTTATGTAGGGCCTGGCGAACTAGAGCTGCCCCCAGAAACCTGTGGCAGTTTCCAGCACATCCATGGCATTTCTGCATACATTTTTGTCTGGCTGTAACCGGGCAAAGTGTTGTGGATTTCATTCCTTTGATATCAATTGCACAGAGGTTCCCTCTCTAAAGAGGACTGGCCGTGGTTGTCCACTCTTCTCCCTTTGATGAGGTAGGGCCTTGGAGATTTTACAGTGGCTTTGTCTCTGTGATTCCTTTAAGGGCTCAACAAATCCTGGGAAATTGCATTCCAATATGATAGGATAGGGGAGCTTAGGACTAACCATAGCGACCACCTCATAAGTGTACCCTTTATGGTGAGGCTCACTTGCACCCGGGGGAAGTTTTTTGTGAATCCATGAACATACTTCAACTAACCCTGGCACCTTTTCCACTGGCCTGGGCAGGACAGCCTCTGAGATCAGGGTTAGCTTACTCCCTGAGTCTATAATAGCTGGGAGTTCTTGTCCATTCAGTAACACAGTTTCCCACATTAATGGGGGTATGGAATCCAGGGGTACCATTGTGCAAAAAGTGGGGTACCTAGTGCCCATACTAGCAACCCCACACTCCATAGGCTCTGTTTTTCTGGGACAGTCCTGCCTTACATGACCTGGCTCTACACACTCATAAACTATCCTGGCATCTCCAGCTGTGTTTCCTTGAGGAGAGGTGACATTCGGGGTCACAGGGTAATGGGGTGCCATCTTAATGGGTTGCCCATTCCCTGGATTCTTTTCTGACATCTTTGTCACATTCCTGTGGTCTAATAATGCTTCAATACTGTAATTAATTCCTCTAAATTCTAAGAATCAGCGTGGATGACCCAGCGATGCATATTCTGTCGTAGGGTTCTTATACACTGATCAATAAGCACCGTCTCTACAATCAGAGCGGCAGTGCAGTCTTCTGGCTGGAGCCAACTTTGCCCCTTTCTGATGAATTCTGCCACCTGCTTCTGAATTGGGTCCCCTCGTAATGAGGCCCATTTGTGGAAATCTTGTGCTTTCCCAGAAGGAGTGAGATATGACCTGGCCAGAATGACACTTGTAACTAAGTCATATTTCTCTGCATCAGCAGAGGATAGATCAGCATATGCTTTCTGAGCCTCATCCATAAAATAGAGGCAAGTCTATTAGCCCAAATATCCACTGGCCACTTTAAATGCTGTGCCACTCTCTCAAATATCAGTAAATACAACTCTGGGTTATCTAATGTAGACATTTTCTTTAGATGCCCAGCAGCTGTGCCCACTGACTGGGTCACCAGCTGCAACATTTGTTTCTTTGTCTTTTGGTGAGAGGCCAACAAATTTACTATAGTGCCAAAAACTTCCCCCATTTTTATAGTGGGAGTTATATATTTGAACTTACCGGCTTTTAGATAAGAAGCCAGTTTACACAAATAAATATATCTTTAGCAATGCACAGTCAACTAAGTTCAGCAAAGCAGAGGCAAAACACAGGAGAGAAAAAATTGCCTTCCAGCAATGCAGTGCTTAACTAAACCTCAGTATGTGAGCTCTGCTCTATTCAGTCATCAGGTGAACTTGATTACACAGCATGCAAAATCTAACTTGTGAATAATAGTCAGCATTTGAACTCATGAGGGAAAAACAAAATAAGCAAATTTTTCCTTTTGTTTTAGCAGCAACTTACAGTAACTCACAGTGCACAACAAATTACCCAGTGATTTTAATATAACTATGGTTATTTAGGTCTGCCAACCATTACACACATATATCAGAATGTTTTGCCTTCAATTCCTTAGCCACACCTGGAGGCATCTGGCATTTGTGCGGTAACTCAGTAGCGTAGGCCTGGAAACACGGGTATATGCAGAAAATAAGTAAATGGTCATAAAAGGTCCCAGCACTCCCCGTGCTTACAACCGGCCATGCTCTCCTGGCAAAGCCCTTCGTCCCTGGCATTACAGTCACTTGGGCCTACTCGCTGGCCACTATTCAGCATCAGTGCGTGGAAGACTAGGTGAATGACATTTTTAAACTCTTCCTCTGCTACTGATCTCCTGCTGTCTCTGGGCGACCTGAAAAACCCAGAATTCCATATTTCCCAGAGTTCCAAACTTCTATTGCAGCTACAGAATGTGCTAGTATTGTTTTCCTCTCCCTTGGAGAGAGCTGATCCCACCAGAATGTTTGCAATTCAATTGAGAGATCACCCTTCTCATCACAATATACAGTGCATCCGGAAAGTATTCACATAGCTTCACTTTTTCCACATTTTGTTATGTTACAGTCTTATTCCAAAATGGAATAAATTCATTTTAGTCCTCAAAATTCTACACATTATACCCCATAATGACAATGTGTAAAAAGTTTTTTGAGATTTTTCCAAATTGAATAAAAAAAAACCACTAAGAAATCACATGTACATAAGTATTCACGGCCTTTGTCATGAAGCGCAAAATTGAGCTCAGGTGCATCCTGTTTCCATTGATAATACCTTGAGATGTTCCTATAGCTTAATTTGAGTCCACCTGTGGTAATTTCAGTTGATTGGACATGATTTTGAAAGGCATACACCTGTCTATATAAGGTCTCACACTTGAAAGTGCATGTCAGAGCACAAACCAAGCATGAAGTCTAAGGAATTGTGTGTAGACCTCCGAGACAGGATTGGCTCAAAGCACAAATCTGGTGAAGGGTACAGAAAAATATCTGCTGCTTTGAAGGTCCCAATGAGCACAATGGCCTCCATCATCCATAAATGGAAGAAGTTCGGAATGACTAGGACTCTTCCTAGAGTTGGCCAGTTGTCTAAACTGAGCGAATGGGTGAGAAGGGCCCTAGGGCCTGATTCAGAGCTGAACGCTCTGACCAGAGCACTTGCTCTGAATCAGTGCCCTCCTACCTGAAAATGGAGCGGCCTCCTGGCCGCTCGCATAGCTGTGGGTTAACCCCACAGCTTATGCGAGCGGCCAAAAAGATGGTCGGGATGGTCTTTGACCATCGCAACCATCGGGCTTGCGATGAGACCCTGCGGTAGGGTCTTGCTGCTGCAAGCTCAGGAGTGATTTTGGCTCTATCAGAGCCAAAATCACTCCCACTGACATCACTAGTGATGTCAGTGGGGCCGGCTTCAGATGGTAGGCGTTCCCATGGGAACGCCTCCGTCTGGCAGCCAAAGGTGCGTCAACAAAGTATTGAGCAAAGGCTGTGAATACTTATGTACAGTACATGTGATTTCTTAGTTAAAATTTTTTTAATTAAATTTGCAAAGATCACAAAAATACTTTTTAGACGTTGTCACTATGGGGTATTGTGTGTAGAATTTTGAGGACAAAAATTAATTTATTCCATTTTGGAATAAGGCTGTAACATAACAAAATGTGGAAAAGTTAAGCATTGTGAATACATTCTGGATGCACTGTATATATAGTATTTAGAAAGAAGGCACTCAAAAGGGACTTTAAAATAAAACTTATCTTGTTCTTGTTCCTCCTGAAAGATAGCACATGTTATAGAACAGACTTTTGATTAAACATGTTCTAAGGTTGCCTGATCTTTTAAAGACAATACTGGGAATATTAGATATTTCTTGTTTCAACAATGTATCTTGCATTAGGATGGGAAAGTTTTTTCTTATGATGTTTTTGATCTGTATGGAAGAATCATTGAATTTCGAGATGAATGGTATTCTGTTTTCAGAGGTTATTCTTTGCTTATTTGTGGGGCGATGTAATGTATCCCTATCAATATTTTTTCCGTACGGCCACCATATGTAAAATGGCTACTTGAACTAAGGACTATGTAGGCAGATTTCCAGTGAATACACAGTGTCTTTTTTATTGGCAGCAGCCTCCTGAAAAGCTGCATACTCAGGCGTAGGCCTGGAAACATGGGCATATACAGAAAATAACTAAATGAACATAAAAGTTCCCAGCACTCTTCATGCGATTAATCAGCCATGCTCTCCTGGCAAAGCCCTTCGTTCCTGGCATTACAGTCACTTGGGCCTATTCGCTGGCCACTATTTAGCATCAGTGCGTGGAAGACTAGTTGAATGAGATTTTTAAACTCTTCCTCTGCTGCTGAACTCCTGATGTCTCTGGGCAACCTGGAAAACCCAGAGTTCCATATTTCCCAGAGTTCCAAACTTCTATTGCAGCTGCAGAATGTGTCAGTATTGTTTTCCTCTCCTTTGGAGTGAGATGATCCCACCAGAATGTTGGCAATACAGGTGAGAGACCACCCTGTTCACCACAATATATATGTATTTAGAAAAGAAGGCACTAAAAAGGGACTTTAAAATAAAACTTATCTTGTTCTTGTTCCTGCTGAAAGATAGCATGTTATAGAAGATAGTAGTAGCAGAGAAAAACTGTCACAGACAAGCTCCAGTGGGTCCTAGTGACCACTGTCACAGTGTAATTAAGAGGTTGCTGGAGGAAGACAGCAGAGGTGTGCACTTCTTCCAAAACCCATACAGTACCTCATTCAAGATTGCCATCCATTGCAGGACACATTACAAGCATCACATCACAATTGACATCTCTTTTCTTCAATGGAGGGCATTCTGGGTTAGGCAAAGACATTTTATAAAACAAAGCATCAACATTTTGAAAACATTCTAATCCACATTCCTGTGATGGAAAAATGTGAGTAAAATAAATCAATTAGTCACATATCACTGGAAACATAAACTGTATTGACTAAAGTATTGTGCAGCAGAACCCTGATAAAGTGAACTTCAGTTGTATTGTTGATCGCTCTCTCTGAACTAAACATATTTAAATCATATTTATTCACAATAGCCAGAAAAGCAACTTTCAGGTTTTCTTCAAATTCTACCCTTTACAGTTGGATACACAAGACTTGGTATTTTCATGCTCTTTAGGCCTTTTTCTCAGAAACCATGATTAATAATAGACTTCCATTTCTGCCAGGGTCATGAAGTCTCTGAAGTATACAGCGAACAAGGAAAGAAAACTCCTAACTAAATCCTTTAAGAGGTTTCCCCATGTTGCTTCTCATAGAACTCCTGTTCCCCAAATGATTGTTTACTTTTGTAATTTTTTTCAGACATGCTTTCAGCAGCAGGCATATCCAGCAACATAGGTCTCTGTGGCTGTACAACATCAATGTTAGGACTAACTGAAGTAGACTTGTGAAACACAATATCCTATGAAAGTATAAATCTTTTGTTGTTAAAGTCCCATATATGGTAGCCTTTGCTTTGATCACTGTGTCCAAGCCTGATACATTAGATGGCTTTGAAATCAAGTTTGTGTCTTCTCTCCTTGGGTACATGAGCATAAGTTCTACTTCCAAGCAAATGTAGATGGCTTATACTTGTTTTATTTTAATTGTCCTTGCTTCCAATGGTGTCATCTCCTTGGCTGCCACTGTTCTTAATGCTTATCAAGATTTAAATAATTCAATATAGCTCTGGTTCCCTAAATTATTGTTCTGTTGGCTCTCTCACTGATGCCATTTTGTTCTGGTATAAAGGCAATAGTTAGCATATGCTGGATGCTATTTTCTTTTAGGTACTTGGCTAGTTCCCTATTCTTGTATTCTCCACTGTTATTAGATCTTAGAACTTACAGCTTCTGTTTGGTTCTCAATGAGATTCTATAATAACATTTGCCATACTTATAGCATTATCAATGAGTGTCGTAACACCTGCCACTCTTGGATTCAACCTCCATTGGTGCACACACTGTACGTCAATATGCACTAACTCCAATAGCACTTGTGCTCTGGATGCAAACTTGGACAGTATTAAGGTCTGATACACATTTTCATCTGCAATTGTAGATACTAAGTTATTGGGACATTCATCAAGAAGGTAGTGCAGGAGATATCCCAGATATCTCCTGTTTACCTTTCTCTCATGGAATGGCCCATTGTTTCCATACATGGGGACAGAATTCATCAAGCTCCAAAATACAATATATTCGGGCATTGATTGCATGAACATTTGCCACTTTCAGATAGCGAGTGCTCCCGCTACACACTCCTTTCCTTGGAAGGAGTCCCGGGTCATGAAAAGGGATCCTTTCGGATCCCTCCACCCCTGTTCGGCTCCTTTCACCGGACATTAGGGCTCTTGTGTGCACCTGCAGGTCACGCATGCTCTCTTGTCTCACTGCTCCAAAAGAAGCACTGAAAAGATTCACTGCTCCGAAAGGAGCAGTGAAGCTGCTTGTAGAGACAGCTGATTTTTGGATCAGCTGTCTCTGTGCTGGAGCAATAATGAATTGCTCCGGCGCTCGGGGCGAGTTAGTATGTTAATTTTCAGGGCTACTGGGGGCTGTGAAAAGGGATCCTTCCGGATCCCTTCGCCCTTTTTCCAGATCCTTCCACTGGACCGGGACTTTTGTATGCATGAGTGACCTGTAGGTCACACATGCACACTTGTCTCACTGCTCCGAAAGGCACTGCTCACTGAATCATTGTCTCACTGCTCCTGAAGTTGCTCACAGAGACAGCTGATTTTCATATAAGCTGTCTCTGTGCCAGAGCAACAATGGATTCGTTAGTATGTTAATTATCGGGGTCCGTTAATGCTCTTAGCCTCTGTTCCCTTACAGATCTGTAGGGATGGAGGTAAGCGGTGCTAAATAGATGATTACTGGAGAAATCTGAGATTTCTCCACTGTTACACTTTTGTAACCAGACAAAGGACTTTTTTAAGTTTAATAACTGCATATGATATCACAGAGGTTGTGCACCAGAAAAAATTCTATGATTATTACAGCTTGCTTTGTGAATGAAAGAAAAAGTGAATGAATGTATATACAGTTCATTACTATCAATAATAATGTATTTTTACACAATATCAAGATTGCTGGTTCAATATATTAAACGATCTATATAACATAAAATACATATTGTTTTCATGTCAAAATAGTTTTTTATTATCATGCATTGAATGTAATACAAAGATTTGTTAGGGAACGCTTGCAATGGCTTTTAGAATTTCATGTAGAAAGGTGAAATAACTAGAAGGTCACACTATAATTGAGTTCCCCAGTATGGTCACTGCTTGTGTCTAGAAAGTTAACTGTTTCACTGCTGAAAAAGACAAAATAAAGGGCACATTTTAAATCTTTTATTTTTCTCAAAGGTTTACACTACAAATAAGGATGCACAGTATCCCTGCAATGATAATATCTGTTATATGATTACAGTTAGGTTTTCTGTGTATAGTATACTGTATTTGTTTGTTTGAAAATTAATTATCCATTAAATATACTTTACAGGCATTGGACTTTTGTTTTCAATTTTGGTGCAATATGTTGTCCCTGATGTGCTGCATGCCGCTGCAGTAGTATTGCCCCCTCCATTATATTTTGCAGACTGTGCTATGTAATCTAATGTTGCAAAATGGTCTTGACTATCATTACAAAAAACAATAAAAACGGTATGAAGTCTGTAAAACTTCTGCCAGTCAGTAAATTCAGAAAATGAAGGCCTCACATAAGGCCAAAGCTAGAATTACTAAACAATAGATAAAAAATGTGTTAACCTGGATATTTGAAGACAACATAAAATATTATTTGTGAGGGTAGCATTGGGTGATAGTATTTGACACAATCAGCAGACTGATAATATTTGAAGTGTTATCTATTGGTAGGAGAGATACAATATACATTCTATTAACAACTCGAATGCCGGGTACACACTAGATCAGTGGTTCTCAAACTCGGTCCTCAAGACCCCACACAGTTCACATTTTCCAGGTCACCCAGCAGGTGCACAGGTGTAGTCATTACTCACTGACACTTTATGAAAGATCCACAGGTGAAGCTAATTATTTCACTTGTGATTGTGAGGAGATCTGGAAAACATGCACTGTGTGGGGTCCTGAGGACCGAGTTTGAGAACCTGTGCACTAGATGATATGTTATCCGATCCGGAGGATCAGATGACATACCGTCCACATCAGCCAGTGTGTACCGGCTATGTCACTGACAACCCCCGCATGTCAGCATTGACATTGGCCATCGGATGAGCAATATCGTCAGTAGGGGTCATGCCGCTGAATGCAACATGGCCACCGCCATCGCTCCCAGCATCAGCAACTGCATACAAGAGCATGTTACTGTATCTGCAAATAAAGCTTTCAGAGAACCCAATCTGACTACCCAAGAAAAAACGGCATCTTGGAAAGCTACTGCCAATGGCTCCAATTCCAGTGCAAAAAAAAAGGGAGACAGCATCTACTGAAAGGAGCAGCCTGGAATAAACCTGGAGAAACCAGGAACAGCTCTTTTAGTGCTAAACGGGTAAGAGATAGCTGAAGTAAAGTTTGGGGTATGGACAAAGGGATTTAGGACAATTATGAATATTTATTTGTTTGAATATCTAATTTTTAGCATAGCACAATTGTATTTTTCCAGGCAGTATGGAAGTTGAAAGGTCTCATCTTAGTTTACACAGATTATGACTGGGGTACAGTAATGTTTCTATTGGCCTGTAAGCAGAAAGCAAAAGTCTCTCACACACACCAAGAACTTATAGAGCAAGCATACAGTACACCACTCCTACTCTTCTACAGTTTCTACTGTCTCTCCTAGGGTTATACCATTGTTACCCACCTTTTCATTGATCCCTGTTTGCCATTTATAAGACATGCATTCCCAGAGTTCTTGTGCCTTGGATCCACTGGCGGAACTAGAGAGTGGTGGGCCCAGGTGAAAGAATATGCTTTGCTCCCTCCCCCCATTACTGGCACCCCACACCCCAGCTCCCCCCCATTTATTAAATCCAGTCTCTGCCCTGCTGCCCAGCCTTTTTTTTCCCCACTTCACTGCCCCCTCTGGTTTATTAAATCCAGTCTCTGCCCTGCTGCCCAGTCTTTTTTATCACTACCTCACTCCCCCCAGTCATTAAATCCAGCATCTTTCCTGCTGCCCAGCCTTTTGTTTTCACCAACTCATTCTCCCCTATAAATAAATCCAATGCCTGTCCTGACTCCTGCTGCCCAGTCTTTTTTTTTCGCCACTTCACTCCCCACCTGTCATTAAATCCAGTGCCTGTCCTGACTCCTGCTGCACAACCTTTTTTTTCCACCACCTCCCACCGCAACAACCCCCCCCCGCCCAGACCTATTTTACCACTGTACACTGCAATCCCCCGCTGACACTTTTTTTTCACACTGTACACCGCAACCCCTCCGCCCCCCACCCGCTCAGTTTTTTTTTTACCACTTACACTTACCTTGTTTCCTTCTCCTTCTGCTTCTTCTTGTCAGAGTCTGCTTCTTCCCTGGTGCTACTCCTCTCCTGGGCTCAAAACAAGGGCCTGGCCGCGGCGGGTGTCTGTCATGTTGGTGGAGCCTGAGCGGGGCCCGCTCAGGCTCCACCAACATGACAGACACCCGCCGCTCTGGCTCCATCCATTTTCTTAATGGGGTCTGGAGCGGCGGGCAGCGGTGGCAGTGATGCAGTTGGATGCAGGCGGCTATGGGCCCCTGCACCACAGAGGGCCCCGATGCAAGGCCACGGCTGCACCACCGCTAGTTCCACCCCTGCTTGGATGATATGATAAGACCATGGTAGGTCTGTAAAAAACATGACCCCAGAGGGGAGTGCAATATCTAATTTTTCCAAATAAAAATTATACAACATAAGTATATGAGGAGTGAAATTTCAATAAAGAAAGCATGGCCACCATTGCTTTATTATAGGTAGAAATTGTAGCGTCTGTTACACAGAACATCCAGAAAGGGAGACAGGGAAGTGTTGTGGTATGATGATTTGCAAATAACTGAATTTGCATATAACTGTGAAATCACAAAGTGTACCATACAGTATAGATATTATAATGACTTTAGCACAAGCTAGCAGTTGATCCACTTAACAGAAGGATTACAAGTTGCATAGATTCATGCTATGATTTTTGCTACAGTATATTTCCAAGTTTTGATTGATAATGCCCAATGCTCCTTTAAACCCTTAGGTGCCTCTGAGGTTTAGCTCTTGAATCAGCATTAAATATTAAATGCAGAAAATGTGATGCGTACTAGGCAAAAAGATGTACTAATATATTCTGCCTCTTATTACTGTACTACAAAGTGTTATTTTATCACCTGTTTACCTTACGTTACTTTATTTATGTACTGAGTCGGAAGTCACAAACCATTACCAAAGTGAAAAATAATGGTCAACTTTGTTCTAGCAAAAATAATTGTGCTTTTCATTGTAAATAGAGGCATTTAAATTACTGCTTGGTTCATACTCTTCTTTGCTTATATTAATTATGAGATCAAAAGGACTGTGAGCTCTCTGTGTTATATGTTTCTGTTTTTGTGTGTCAATGTTTTGATTAAATTTTTTAAAAATGCATCCATACTTGCCTGTACTATAATTATTGTTATCTTTCATTAACAGGGCACCACAAGGGGGCTGATTCTGAGTTGGGAGCATAGCAATAAAAGCTAGTCATTTTGTATCTAGAGCAAACTATGTTGCAATGCAGGAATGCAAATATATTTTTTTGTACGCAGGGTGTATTGGCTGCTGTTGCATATAGCTTTAGATGTCAGTTTGGACACACCCCTCCCAAATCTAAATCTCTCTGCACATTTTATATCTGCCCCACCTGCAGTGCAACATGGTGCACAATGACTTGCTCTTTTTTGCTTTGTTCCCAATTTAGAATCAGTCCCAAGGTGTCTGCAGCACCATACTGAGATTAAACAACAGAATTATACCTTAATACATAAAATAATACAAGATTACAATTAACACAATGATACAAACAAAGGCATGGTGTAGAGCAGCGGTTCCCAAACTCCACCATTACATTCCACATTTTAAGGATATCCATGCTTAAGAAAATATAACTTACTTAGGACCTCAGTCAATTTGATTTAAACAAGTGTACTCAAGCATGGATATCCTTAAAATCTAGACTGTACAGGCAGAGTTTGGGAACCCCTGCTTTAGGGTATAGAGTAAGTGAAGGGTAAGTTAGAGCGACTCACTATGGTTAGTAAAAGTTAGTAATGATAAGTCATCTAAGGCAGGGCCATAGCTGGGGTAGTGCGGCCAGTGCCTTCGCACAGGGCACCACAGGTCAGGGGGCACTGTTTGTGCCTGTCAAATGTCTGTTTATTATCATTCTCACTTGTAGCTTCCTTTTATTTAATCCCCAGCAGCTCCTGGCTTACCGCCTCTCTTCCGTGGCACTTCCCCATGAGGCCATTCCCCTTTTTTGGGTGCATTATGTCCCTTTGAAAAATGAGGGGGGTGCCAATGCTCTTTCTGGCACAGTGCACTAAAAAGTCTAGCTATGGCTCTGATCTAAGGACCGGGGGCAGGGGGATACAAAGTAGGAAGTAAATCAGCACTTGAGGAACCTATACCGACCAGATGGGTAGACAGATTAGGATTAGAAATGCTGAAGGGGGATGGGACACAGGCCATAAGGTTACATAAGGTTACAAAGGCACACTGGTAACAAGGATGGCATTAGGAGTAGAGAAAAAGCCAGGAGGGCTATACCCATGAGGACTTACAGTCTAAGAAGGAGGTATGTAACCAGGCAGGGTAGAACTAGGAGAAACAATGAGTGGGAATCAGAGTGGCTGAGTAGTGAGTAATTAGGGATAAAAGGCCTTTTTGAATAGATAAATCTTAAGTGAACATTTGAAAATGTGGATACTGATAGAGGAAGCGATTGGATGAAGAAATGAGTTCGAGAGCAGTTGGGGAGTATGGACCACATATTGAATGCAGGAGTGAGAGGAAGTGGACAAAATGGATGTGAGATGACTGACAGTGGAGGAACAGAAAAGTGGGGGCAGTGTGAGCAGAAATTAGGATAGAGGTGTATGAGGGATTGGCTTGACTGAGGTATGATAGTGATGGGTAGTGGATGGGTAGCCTGTGAAGCAATTGGCAGGTCTATAAAGGTTATGTATGTTCAGAAGTGGATGTACTGTATTCAGGCATACATGACAAATTTTTGTACAATTCTCACACAAAACAGGCGCTGTGAGTGGTGCATTTTTGCACTTTACCAAATGATTCTTACTATATAATAACACTACTTATGTTTAATAAATACGATGGCACTATAAAGCACCAAGAATAGGCACAAATACCCTATAGTTATCTTATCTATAATATGTAGACTTCAGTTAAAAATGAGTGTTGGATAAAATCAAATATATGTGCCCTAAACAATGAAATGCATATCTTTCTAAAGGTAATCAATTCTTTCAGGTCCATTAAAACCTAGTTAGTGCATGCTACTGAGGGAGTATTCCCAAACAACAGCGCTTTTGAGAACTAATTTAAAAATGCAAATTTTCCTCCTGCAAAACTCTTAGTTAATGATTTCTACCTTTTGTTTGATCTAATCGATAATAATTAAAGTGAAAATATTTGTCTCCCACAGATTACACCACACCAATAACAATGTTCCTCATATAATGGCATTTTAAAAAGTAAGCAGTGCATTCCAGAAGTGTTAATCTAAATTTGGATTGTTGCACCAGGCAGCGCAATGGTTAAGCTCAACTATTATTGACAATTGTATGTACTCATCATACTGTAAATTCAGCCGTATAAATGTGTTCCCGTGATGCTATTGTTAAAGATACCTTATGTTACCCTAGTAGAGGTGTGGCCCACCCAGAGGTATGCCTTATAATTAGATATCCAGATTTCTGAATTTAGGGGTTCCGAGTAGAACTGGGACAAGGATCGGATTCACTTTTATGACCCGGTTCGGATCTGTTGCCAGTTCTGAACTCGGATTAAAAATAATGAACTTGGGTTTTGGATTCTGACCTTTTAGTTGTTTTTGACAATTTTTATCAATTTTTATTGTTTTTTAATCGATATTTTCACTTTTTACCCAAATCCAAAACACTTGAGGGTGGTTTTGAATCCAGATCCAAAACTAAAACACAGGGGTCCATGCACATCTCTCTCTACTTATGATTATCATACATGATCCTAACCTGACCCTTGTGAGCACCTCGAGTTCCCTTTAGAGATAGAACACAACAAAAATTCAATACCAATAATCCAACTTTTTTTGTCTGGAACTGTGCTCTCAGAAAGGGTTTAAGTCTCATGATTACTTATCGCTACTATTCATTGCAAAAAGAAATTAAGTACAAACAGAATGTACCATTGTAAACATGAAGGGACAGGGGTTCCGAAAAGAGCCTGCGATGTGTAAAAGTAAAGTAATCGCATTATCGATCACTATACTTTCACTTCCCAGCAGTTGCCACGCTACTTTACATGCGCCATCCTCTGCCTGCACATGTGTGAGTGGAATATCACTCTACATGTACTTTTTGCAATAGGTAGCCTATGGGCTACTATTGCTAAAGCTAGCTTCATATTTCAGAGATTGGTTAATTTGCCAGGAAAGCTACCACCATAGGTATTTTTGTGAACAAAACCCAGGGATCACAGAAAATATCTTTTATATCTTCTGCGTTCCCTTGAAAATATATTCAGGAACCCCCCAAAAAGGGTGTTTTCGGGGGATACCACACAAATAATTATAGATAAATAGGCCTCTTGGGGAGTTATTAAAAGTAATTCCCAGGATTTTTACTATAGTTTTCAATACAACTGTTACAGTTAATGCTAGATCATTGACTGCCACATTTATTGCAAAACTACTATACAAGCATAATCAAGTCGATGTATAGATGCATAGTGAAGATACTTAGCCCATAAACAATTAACCTTGAAATATACCAATGGTTTTTTACAATCTCTTTATGCTACAACCTAAACTGTACATGTCTTTGCTTAAAAAGTCCATTCTCTTTGGATGTTGAGTTACAGTACATAGTTGTATCACAGTTAGAATGATAAGAAAAGTGTTCAAGGCAGGATAGGTATCATATGACACAAAATAATAAATATTACTGATAGCTGAAATGGCAAGGGCACATACAGGGGCAGATACAGTATGAAAACATTAAGTTACTACTAAGTACTAAGGAAAATAGGGAGCAAAGAGATGTATATTTGCACTTTTTCTTCCATAATTGCCTACTCTTGCTATGCACTGATATCCACTAGGTAATGTGCACAGATGAGATGTTGGGCAGAACAAGGGCATGCATTCTATTCGGGTGTGTCACTTTATACCTTCCTCCATGTGGAAAAATCCTTTGCCACTTGTGGTGTAGCCAGGAGGGTGCAAGAGGAGTGACCACTCTCCCTGATGAAAAAATCTTGAAAACTGAGCTTATCTGATAGGGGGACCAGTCAGTGCAGGGCTGTCCGGATGCTAGGTGCTAGGGTCTGGGAATGAGGGAGCCAAGAAGGGGTGGGCAGATAGGCAGGTGGGAGGACTGGTCAGATGCTGCCCACCACCCAGATAATGCACATTACTCCTCTTCCCCTCATCTTCCCTTGTAGAGGATGTGCAAGCTATTGATGTGATGTACTGTATGGCTGTCACTGAGATGCTGTGTGTTATGTATATTGGATGTTTTGTTTACTGTATGGCAATGTATTTAGTTGTTCATATTTTGAATTTTACATCTGAGCCTGGGGAGCCTATTTTCCCATTTTGTTCCCCCTCATGTCAAAAGCTGCCTACACCATTGTGTACCGCTTCTGTGTTTGAACACAGCTGCTGCATTTGTGGCTCTGTGTACTTCAGTAGTATTTAGGGCTTTGTTTGCTTTGAAAGAATGTTTTCTGAAAACTACGGTATATACTATATGGGCAAAATGCAATAGGGTCTGCGTTTTGAAAATATGTGAGTATAGAGCTATACTCAGAAATTTTTAGCACTCACTCTATGTAATAGGGTGTGAGAACATAAAATCTAGCATGTTTCTCACAACTGCGCAACCGTCAATGGCAAATCACACATCTAGATGCTTTGCCATTGTAAGGATACAACTCGGGCAATTTAACTTGCACACTATTACTGATTACTGCAAGTGTCTACCTTGCACACTATTACTGACTGAAAACTCAAAAATAAATAGACCTGCTTCAGTCTAGCGAGTCTAGCTAATCAGGTATGAGTTATACAGAAACATGCACAGATACGTGAGATCCGTGCATACTTTTGTGTTAAAAAAAAAAAAATAGTAAAATGTAAAAATTTTAAAAGAAATAACATGGGGTTCCCCCTTAAAAGTACAACCAGCACTGGGCTTTTCTGAGCTGGTCCTGGTTGTGAAAAACAACTGGTGCTGGTTGCAGAGAATACGGGTCCCCTACTCATTTTGTCCCCCATGTTTCCACAACCAGGACCGGCTCACTGAGTCTGGTGCTGGTCGATGAAAATACAGGGGGGGGCCCTAAGTCATTTTCCCCCTGTACTTTCTCAACCAGGACCAGCTCAACAGAGTCTGGTGCTTGTTCTTAAAATACAGAGGAATCCTACGCATTTTTTCCCCTTTTAAGAGCAAGGACAGGATCAACAGAACCTGGGGCTGGATAGGCTTTTATGGGGGAACCCCACATAATTTTTTTATAATTAACATTTTACTATTTTTTACACACAGAAGCCTTTGCGGATTTCACTGATCTATGAAATATTCTGTATAACTTGGACCTTGTAATTCAAATCGCATTATATAGTTTGAGTTTTCATACGAGTAAACTCATACATACTCGCATAATGTGAAAGCCTCAAACTCACAACTTCACAGGCTATTACATTTGTTGAGTTGTGGGACAAACTCGGACCTTTAAATGTGCGAGAAGATCCGAGTTTGTCTTGGACCCTATTACATTTCGCCTTATATTTGTAACTAGCAGAAGTACCCAGTATTGCCCGGTTTAAATCTTAAAATTATTAAGTTATCAATGAGTTGGATGTGACTGTCAACATTTTAAAAATAATTAGCAGCTTAGCAACTCTTCCAACACACCCATGAGGAAAGTTCTACCCAGTGCACTCTGCTGTGAGGTCTGACTGGGACCCAAACCACTCTATTAGACATCCAGACCAATTGTCACTCCTCTGTGAAGTTTTCATCAAAATTCATCCAGTGGAAGGCCCAGAGCAGACTCCCTAGGTCAAAGTTCTTCTCAGCATACACCAACGGGAGGTCCGACTGAGACCTTAACCCCCTAGTATGTCTGGAATCCACTGTTGCCACTCTGTGAAGTTTTTATCCAAATCCATCCAGTGGAAGGCTCAGAACAGGCTCCCTGGGTCAAAATTCTGCCCAATGTACACCAACTGTAGGTCCGTTCAGGGGTGTTTGAATACATAAATGGACAAACAAACATACAGACCAATTAATTTTATATAAAATTATATATATAAAAATGAAGTGCAGACAGTGGCAATTGGCATGGCTAGAGGCCTTTGGGCTCTGATGGTGTCAACTCCTAGTATCATTTATATGGCTGCCGGGATGTACAGATGTATCCTGTTACATCTTTGCTACATACGCCATTTAGTACGCATGCTATTTGTACCCTGTTGTGCAGCTGCTTGGCAATCTAAGTTGTATCATGTTGCAGCAAGTCACAATTTAATGTACTGAGGCTCTGGAAAAGCCAGAGAGTGTACACCAAGTAATGTGTACAATACGATGTCTACAGTGGCTTAGGGTCTAATACAGCTGGGTGGCATAACATAGAGATGAAGGGATGTGGATAGTGCGGATCAATATATTAGGTTGAGCAGAGTACAGTACTTTAAGAATATTGAATCTGTAATGATCTCTCTATGAAAAATTGCCTGTCCATCTTTAGTTCAGGGGGTAAATGTACTAAGAATTGTGTTTGGTCGAGTTTCTCTGTTTATAAACTCAATTTGACTCGCTGAAATTCGAGTGATTTTAGGCTTCTGAAACACTCAAATTTACCAAGACTCATGTTTTGTTGAGAGTGTGTTTTCCGTTGGTGTATCTGGAAACCAGGACAGGCTGAGCAGCCCGGGGCTGGTTATGCTTTTTTTGGGGGGGATCCTACATCTTTTTGTTTTTTCAAATTAACTCTACAAACTATTTGTAGATGCAGAAAAATGCGCAGATCACAAAGATCTGTATATTCAGACCCGCTCGCGAGCGCAGGACTCTCGCAAGTGGGTCGATGTTGCCCCACTGCGCATGCGCACGACGGAGGGAGCTCCGTCGTGTGCATGCGCGAGACCCGGATAGCGACAGGCTCTCCGTCGCTCCGGGTGTCGCACCAAAGCAGGCGTGCTGTCGATGTTGATTGACAGCACGCCCCCTTTGGTGGGCGTGATGGGGCGTGGCTGCCAGATGGAGGCGTTCCCATGGGAACGCCTACCGTCTGAAGCCGGCCCCACTGACATCACTAGTGATGTCAGTGGGAGTGATTTTGGCTCTGTTAGAGACAAAATCACTCCAGGGCTTGCGGCAGGGAGACCCTACCGCTGGGTCTCCATCACAAGCCCGTTGGTCGCGATGGTCTTGACCATCGCGACCATCATCATGGACGCCCACATAAGCTGTGGGTGGTCACCCACAGCTATGCGAGCGTTCAGGAGGATGCTCCATTTTCATGGAGGAGGGCCCTGATTCAGAGCGAGCGCTCTGGTCAGAGTGTTCGGCTCTGAATCAGGCCCTTAGTCTTTAGTAAATTTGCGAGTTGAAAAACATGCCTAAACTGACCTTAGATTGCATTCTCGCCCAAATACGATTCTTAGTAAATCTTCCCCAGGTGTATTTACACCATGTAACGATAGTTTACAATACGGTCGGCCCATAATGAATACAATATAATGTCTATATCGGTTTAGTCTTGACACAAAGTGATCATTTCAAGCACCTGGAGGAGTGACTGCCTTAACGTGATTGGCCAGCCTTTCACGGATCACAGTCCACTGCTACAGAATTGTATTCAGAACTGTAGTTTCCATCTGTTTAGTGTTTGTCACCCAGCAGTTAAACTGTGCATTGTTTGGCATGTAGTCTATCGTGGCATACAGTACGCCATGCCATAACGTGTATTGACATGCCACGGCAGGGAATCCAGAATGCCGCGCTATGAGCAAAAATGTAGCAGGACACATCTGTAGTCAGGATCTTGTTGATCAGAATGTCGATGGTTACAATACTGACAATGGAATCCCAACGGTCACATTCTTGACAGATCCTGTAGGTGAGTATTAGAGCTAGGTTTAAGGTTATTCACTAGGGGGAGGGTTAGAGTTAGGTTGTGGTAGGGGATGGTTAGGGTTAGGCTGCAGGAGGGATGGGTCAGGGTTAGGCTGCAGAAGGGGTGAGAGGGGTTTCGAGTAATTTGGCAATGCCCCCTCCCTATTGACCTGCTAGGTAAAGGGGTCTAATTACATGGCACAAGGTAAGTGTGTGTATGATTTATGTGTGATGTATGTGTGTTTGTAAGGAATGTGTGACACATTTATGAGATTGTGTGTGTATAGATGCATGTGTGTATGTATAATATATATATATATATATATATATATTATTTTTTAAAGAAAACATGTAAAAACCCTGCATTTGCCTCTGGGGTGGGTTTGGGATAGGCTGTGGGGGGGATGGTTTAGGGTGAAGATTGGGAATAGTATACCTACCAAAATTTGTTAGGATTTTGACCCCTGTGATGCTGCTGTTGGTATTCTGACCATCTGCATTGTGACCTTCTAGATCCCAGTCCCAACTCTGGCAGCCACACACAGTATTGCTCAAACATGGTCATATATTGCCCAGAAATAGCTTTCTGTTTCTAGGGAGTGTGCCCAGCTTTTCTCCATCTGTACGTTTTTATATATATACTTTCCTAATAAATTTAATTGGTTTCAAGGTTTTGCTCTTTATCAGAAAATGCTTTGTGACTTAGTCATAATGCTATTTTCTATTAATGCAACTTGTTTATTTTACGACCTTCATATTACATTCTTGACTTTATCCTTAAAAAATAAAATAAAAAAACATCCACTTCCCAGAAATCAATTATTTCAAACATATTAATGATCTGTACCATTTCCTGGAACATCATTTCATACTTATTTTTAATCATAATACTTCAATTAAATAAAATTTTCTGCATAAAGGCTTTCATCTAAGCTCGGGTGCATAGCAGTTACAGGTAAAAATTTGTAAAACCATATATGATAACATTACACTGTATGTACTGGTTATCACACAGTACTGCACAATATTGTCAGTTTTATTTCTACAAAGTTTATATAAAAAAAAGCATTAATTATTATTAGTAATAATAATAATAATAATAATAATAATAATAATAATAATAATAATTTAACCCAAATGTTTTGTTGGACAACACCTGGTCATGGGTTTGATTCAACTGTGTGTAGAGTTTGTGGTATTGATGTAGTGCTGAACATACATCAGACATAATTGTTCCTGCATTGCATACATGCATATATATATATATATTCAACCTTATAAAAAGTTCTACACATCTGGCCTTGCCTGTATACTTGGTTTGATATACTTATTAGTAGACATGAGTGGGTTCGGATCTCAGAGAACCGAACCCACCCGAATTTCGGGGATCCAGGGCAGCTCAGATCTCCCTGCCTACCCCGGATCCCTGACCCGAGGCAAAACCTTGCGACCCCTCTGTCGAGTCGTGAGGTTTTGTTTTGAGCGGGCTTAATGTTATTTGGCTGAGAGAGCCGTCTGTCACGGCTCTCAGCCAATCAGCGTTAAGCCCATTGAAAACAGCACAAAAGAGGAAAAGAAGATGGCGCCCGCCATTCCCCGCCGCCTGACACCACCGGCACCCCCCGCAGCCGACACTGTCAGCAAACATGCACTGAGGACACCGCTGGCACCCCTGCTCTGCCAACACAGCTGGCACCCTGCATTGAGAACACCCCTGCACTGCCAACACAGTCAGCAAATCTGCAATGAGGACACTGCTGGCACCCCCGCTCTGCCGACACCGCCGGTACCTTTCACTGAGAACACTACCAGCACTGCCGTTCCATGTACTGAGGACACCACCAGCAGAAACCCACACTGCCGACACAGTCAGCAAACCTGCAATGAGGTCCCCGCTGGCACCCCCGCACTGCTGACACAGCCAGCAAACCTGCACTAAAGACACCACTGGCACCCCCGCACTGCCGACTCAGCCAGCAAACCTGCACTAAAGACACCGCTGGCACCCCCGCACTACCGACACAGCCAGCAAACCTGCACTAAAGACACCGCTGGCACCCCTGCGCTGCCGACATCACCGGTACCCTTCACTGAGGACACTGCCAGCACTGCCATTCCATGTACTGAGGACACCGTCAGTAACCCCGCTCTGCCGACACTGCTGTCATAGTAAGTGCACTATTGGTGTATCCAACCAACACTGTATAACACACTATCCGTGTTGGATATTAAAAACTGAACTGCAACATGTTAGTGCTGCCCACTTTGTCACTTAGCTTAGTCAGCCAGCTAGCTGGATGCAACCTTTTGGTCTTAACTAGATGAAGCAAATAATATTGTCAGATGGTCAAAATTGATTGGAAATTACTGGAAATAACTGTTATTGAGGTTAATTATACTGTAGGATCAAAAACAGGCCCATTTTATGTGATTTTAGCTGTTTTTATGATTTTATAAGAAAAAATACAGATCCAAAACCAAAACACGAAAACAAAACACTGAGGTGACGTCTTGGCTTAACCAATCCAGATCCAATACCAGGGGAGATCCAGATCCAAAACCAAAACATGTGGGTCGGCACACATCTCTACTTACTAGTAGTGCACACGTGCACCATCCCTGTTCTTGGTGCAAAAGATACATCTGTAAAACAGGCACATTTAGGCTTCTTCACAACTCTGCATAGCCTGCAATTCTAAGAATATAACCTCAGTGAACATTGCCCTGTTATGATGCCTTTGGTGACAAGTGGAGATGCGTCATGTGCTAGTACATACGAACATTCTTATGGGCAGTGAAAAGCGCAAGATAAGCTCCACAAATAGGCCTATATCCTCCCACACTCAAAAGACATACTGATAGGTTCATTGGTTTCTGATTAAATAAACTGTAGTGTGTGTGTTCAGAAATATATGCAGAGTTTAAGACCACAGTGTTGTACAACCCACCACTGTGCCCTGTGGCGGCCCAGCCATCTACACCCTTCATGTCATTATGTCATGACTAGGGGGTGGGGCCACAACCACACTGTCATCAGCTAGGGAACAGGGCTGCTGTCACTGCCGTCACCTAGCGGACAGGGCTGCTGACACTGCCGCCGGCTCCAGTAAGTGAAGCACTGCCTGCAACTTCCATAGGACACTGCAGGTGGCTCCATAGTAGCACCAGTGGCTGCACCCTACAAGTCACATGCAGGTGCCATGGGGCAGCGACGGTGTCACCCACAGGGTGCTGCACTCTGTACTGTGGCACTGCTTGTAAATCTCTATATACGGACCTGTAAGACCCACTGGAGCAGGTATAAGTGATCAAAAAGTCTCTGAATAGTGCTTCATAATGTATGGGTATACCGGTTCTGGGGATCCCGGCGGTCAGAATGCCTAAGACGGTATCCCAACAGGATTAGGATACCGACACCTGTTGGTCAGTATCCTAACTGTCCTCCTCTCATTATCCCTAACCCTCACTCCCCACTGCCTAAACCTAACCTCCCCCCACCTGGACCCTAAACCTCACACTCCTTCCTTAGTGCCTAACCCTAACCCTACTCCTAGTGCCTAACCCTAACCCTATACCTCTCCCTAACCCCAGTACTTTATATCGGGATTCCAGCAGACAGGATGTCGGTGCTGTGTTTCTGACAGGTATCAGGATTCTGGTGCTGGCATTCTGATCGCCGGCATCCCGCACGCTGGGATTATGACCGCATCCTCTTCATAATATGTAGATGCTCTATAAAAAGCTGATATTAATTATTAACTGTTCCCTCCAAGCTTAGCAAAGTGGAAATTCTCATTTAAAAACAAAAACTCATTTAACAGGTTACACTAAAAAGCAGCTTTTCAGAGCAGCCCAATATAGGATTTAACACTAGAATATCCATATTACCAACTTAAAGCCTGATACTGAGTTGCACTCAAAGTGGCTGTAGTTGTGGGCAGCCGAGTTAGCCTGATTAACTACCTTATGCTAATGTGAGCATCCACCCCACTAATGCGGGGGATTGTGTGTGTGCTAATGTCATCATTAGTATCTGCACTTACACCAGCCCCATGTTAGGTGTAAGAGATGCGTATGAAACAGGCTTCCCTTCTCCTTCAAAAAATGTCATTGCGTAGTAGTTAAAAGCAATTTAAAAAGAAAAGGACGTTTTTTGATGTATAGTACTCTTTTAACTTCGTAGTCCTTGCTTTTTTTGGTATCTGTAACCTACACTTCTCACAATATTTATGAATTCTTCCAGTAACCTTCAAAAAATGCTTTGCTCTGCCTACTGTTAAAGTCGCATAATGTTGGCTGTGACAACTTTATTATAGTGATAACATACTGTATTGCTGTGACAGTATCTTGCAAAATAATCAATGTTCTCCGTTTTGGTTTATTAGGTCATCTTGTGTTTTTTATCATACATTGTTGTGAGCCTTCCTTAGAGAACACAGTGTCTAAAACTTTAATGTGGCCTCAAGTTATGTGTTCTAAATTCCGTGACTAAGCTGCTAAAGCTACTGCGGATATGTGTAATACATTCATTTTTGTGAACAATTTCTTTAGAAAATGATTACTACACTACCTAAAATGTGTGAAATTTGGAAAATGCATTTGTATTCTCAATTACTGTAAATAAAGCAAAACTGAGTTACAGTAAAATATCATATAATATAAGCTTTTAAAAACAAAACGTATTTATGTTTTAAATTGCTTTACAAAAATTCACAAAAATAAGAGATTTACTGCTCAAGAAAATGTGAGCAGAAACATGTACAGTAAATCACTACCTCAATGTCCTTTTTGGTCAACCATGCACCCAAATAAATAGTTACTGTAGCAAAGGCACAACAAGATATTTAAAGTCATATTTAGCTTACTGTGCACCTGTTTGGAATTTGTTAGATGTCATAAATGTAAGACATAGTATAATGACATCTAACAATGAAGGATGGATTAATAGTGTACCCATATACATAAGGTAACAATGAAAACTATGGTGATGTGTCGCAAATGTGTCCATAGAGCCCATTAATGTAAAAAAACATACTATAACAAAAAAATGTATTAAAAAGGGTATCTATTAAAGATAGCCGCTTTTAAAGTAAACATGTCCCTGTATAGCAAAAAAGTGTGTGCCCCCCCCCCCCTTCACGAACCACATTTGATACCTAAGGCCCGGTGTTTGATTGGAGATAGTGGTTCCAAATACAATATATTTCTCACTGACACTCTAGGCACATGGCACATGCATGCAAACCGGGTGTGATCACGTGTCTCGAGGGGACATGGCCATGTGGCTAGTTTATTGCCACTCTGCAGTATTGAAGCTTCTGGGCTGCACCTAGTCACTTATGGGTGCCAGGGTACATCTCTCTCGGTCTCTCATGAGCTCGCCTGTGTGCTTGGGTCTGTCTTGCTGCTTAGCAAAGGAGTGCACCTAATGGTGGCAGTAAGGTGGTCGGTACTATTATTTAGTGCAACAAAAGATGTCACTCTTCACTGGATATTCACACTAGTCTATGTGAACAATGTGTTTTACTAACTGCAAGTCAAGAATCTGAATCTAATATCTGTTTGGGATTACTAATGGAACCAAAGGCTGTTAATGTCAGTCCAGTTACATACATTCGGGAGGTAATTAAAATCTTCAACTGTTAATAGCACTGGAAGTGCTACAGTATGCCCTGCAAAACATGATGTAGATCTACCATCAGCATATGCTAAGGACTTATACTACAATGTGCAAAATGACTTATTTGAGAAGCTCAACTATTGAATAAATGTTGACAAAGGGATGACACGGTCCAGAAAAGTTGGTGTCATGTTATGAACATGTTTGTTTAAATACACGTTTTTGAAGCTTTTCAACCCAGTCTCTGAGTGCTGCCGCTTGTATGTATAGTTGGAGTATATACAGTCAGGTCCATAAATATTGGGACATTGACAGAATTTTCTGATTTTTGGCCTCTATTCACCACCACAATGGTTTTAAAATGAAACAAACAAGATGTGCTTTAACTGCAGACTTTCAGATTTAATTTGAGGGTAATTACATCCAAATCAGGTGAACGGTGTAGGAATTACAACAGTTTCTATATGTGCCTCCCACTTTTTACGTATGGCACCAAAGTCTGCTTATGGTCAGCAGTGTGTATTTTAATATGAGAAAATAATCGTTAATTAAGTTATTTTCTCATATTAAAATACACACTGCTGACCATAAGCAGACTTTGGTGCCATACGTGTGTATATATTTGTGTTGAGGGAATATACACTCTGAGATTTATGGTTACGGTAACATATGTGGTAGGTGCGACTATTGGTGCAGATATCTACACACCACATGTGAATAGCATTATTAGCTTCTAAATATCTTAATATGTCCATGTATGATTTCTGATATAGGAACTATCATACACATGTGATACATTTTATAGCTGCACCGTGGTACATGGAATATTGAAATCATTTACCCAATATACCCAATATAGGGTTTGATATAAGAGCATCATCGTTATTGTGTACAATACTTTCGCCCCTTTTTACATAGTGTGGTATTCACACATCTATAAGACATTGAATCATATTTGAATGATGTGATTGTAAATCCAGGGTTTTGAAAAGCACAACATCTTTGGCAAACATATCCTGTCTCTATATCATTGAAAAAAATCTAAAATCTTGATTCAACTATTTGGTAATGATAGCCATTTTATCAAGATTTCTTAGTTGGATATATGTTGTTTTGTGTTGTTTGTTATTTACGTATACTTTGGGATTATTTTAAATACTATAAATAAAAGTAATATTTTACGTATGTACAAACTAAGAGTGCCCCACAAAGAGAGCCTACTTTTTCTTCTTTTTCCTGGATATATCTGTATCTTGGCTCTGGGGAGCACCACCAATAAGAGCGACTTAGAAATCCAAAAATAAAAAATAATTTTTTTTATCTTTTTGGACATCATCGGTGATAATATTGGTTAACGAAATATTTGAGAATATTGAATTTCTGTGCGGAGATCATCTTCTCTTTTTTCCATTGAACATAACTACATACCCTTGGAATGAAGCTAAGCTGTGATAATTGCTATTTACTGTATCTTCTTTAAATTTGTCATGTGAACTTATTGATATTGAGCAGGATTAACATAGCGCTACAGATATATTACCAAGAATGTAAAACCACTACTGGCTCCAAGAAATATGACATAAAATATGGCAAAAACATGGGTGCAAGATATAATATTTGCGAAGTTACAACTATAATTCTTTTACATATTTGTACATACCTGTGCATTCAATAACGGAGGATTAACAATAAGATCGGTACCAATCACCAACAGCTGAATAATTATTTTTAGCCTTTGGAATACAAATTTGTTAATTACTTATTTGGAGCCTAATGTAAAGTAACAGCCATATGCTAAGAGGAAACTATCTGTGGATGAATGGTCAGTAATAGTAGCATATGTGCCAAATTTATGCAAATAAATATATTTTACACATTTCACCCACTTGTTCCTATGATTTTAAATGTTTATTTTATTTACAACAAAATCATTTGCTATTTGACATCAATAAAACTGCTGAATCTCTCTTATAAATCAAAAACACTTCCCTGTCTTGGGACCAAAAAAAAAAGGTTTTGCTGAAACACACAAACAAAAGCATAAAATATTCCCTAGTGAAAATAAATAAATAAATTACCAATCAGTGTCAGCGGAGCATTTACAAACAGCCAATCACAAGCAGTTCACTAGTGCGGAGTAGTATTATCAGTATCCTCCAATATTTGCACCTGCCCCTGACCACCAGCAAATAATACAGATTTCTTATATGCATATGTGACTTTGTACTATCCTACATGTATTTGCAATGGCGTAAACAGAACCTTTTTAGAAGAAAACAAGACACCACAGGTTGCTTTTATCACAAAATATAACAGTAATACTAAGTTATTAGAGAATATACTAACAAAACACTGGCATATTCTCAAGACAGACTCACTACTTACAGAGATCATTCCACCAAAACCAGAGATGATCTACAGAAGAGCAAACACCCGGAAAACATCACTAATCTCAAGCTATATTCCACTGCCAAGTCCAAGTGGCAACAAAAGTAACAAGGGATTCCATTACTGTAACAATTGCAAAGGATGTAGCACAATGAATACAGTATCAACCAAAGCAGTTACGAATTTTCTGTCACAGGTCACTAAGAAAGAATATATGGTGAAACAAAATCTAACATGCAACACCGAGGGGGTTATATATTTATTACAATGCGACTGTGGATTACAATACGTGGGACGCACAAAAAGAAAAATGAAGATAAGAATCTATGAACATATTAACACTATTAAAAAGGGTCTAAGAACACACAGTGTCTCGGACCATTTCCACACAAAACATAATAATGACCCAAAAGGATTAAAATTTATGGCAATACAAAAAGTGGATAAAGACTGGAGAGGAGGAAATTATCTACATCGCATGTCAAAAAAAGAAACCCAGTGGATCTATGAGCTCAAAACCCTGCACCCAGGGGGTCTTAATATAGATTTTGAACTGAGTTCTTTTTTGACAGATAGATAGTAATAATTTTTTTGTCCTAATTTTTTTGTCCTAGTTTTTTTGTCCTAATTTTTTCTTAATACCGCAGTAAAAGATCATTTATAATGTCTGCAAACCATTGTTTTTATTCTTTTATGATTTATTTATTCACTATTTATTTATCTATATATTTATTTTATTTTATTTATATATTTAATATATAATTTTATTTTCAATTTCCTGCTTATCTATCAATATAATATGATTGCACAACCTATAGCAATATTTATTACTTGCAATAGGATTTTTAAAAAGTATCTTATTAATAAAACAATAAAATGTAGAAACCTAATGAGGGAATTAATCACCACGGGTGCAACAGCACCTTTTAGCCAATTATCAGAGACCTTAGAGTACTAATGGGAACAGTGACTGGCAGAGCGGCTTCCTTGATAAAGTCCGTCACGTGGACGAAACGCGTTGGAGCTTTTTGTATCCTAACACCAACACAGCATCGAGTTTTTTCCCCACTCTGGCCAGCAAACCAGTAAGGGGACGGAAGAAGAAAGCGGACGGCAGCAAGCCAGAGCAAGCGGCAAGCAACCAACACCGCATCCTGTACGGGACAGAGCACACTGAACGCCGAAGTCAATACCGGCTTTGGAGGCGTGTGCAGCAAGCTGAACCCCGTCTCTCAGGGAAAGGTAGGGACAGAAACCCGCAACACTGCAGTATAGCAGCGGGCACCCATCAGATCCCTAAAAGTGCATAAACATCATTGCAATCTATTTATTTATTTATATTTATATATATTTTTATCTCTATCTCTACTTCACATTTTTGTTTATTTATTCTATTTATTTTAATTTTGGTTACATACAATTTTACACTCTCCTTTTTTTTTTTTTGGTTTATTTTTATGGTTTTGTTCATTTGAATGGTTTTGCAGATTCATTTAAATTACATAGGATAGCACATCTCCATTACATCTATATACTTCCTCTTTTTTCAACTAGCGCTTCATGGGGCAGATGTATGAAGCTCTGGAAAGTGATAAAGTGCAGAGTGATAAACGACCAACCAATCAGCTCACAACTGTCATGTTACAGGCTGTGTTTGAAAAATGAGAGGTGGGAGCGGATTGGTTGGTCATTTATCACTCTGCACTTTATCACTTTCCACAGCTTCATACATCTGCCCCCTTATGTTCTAAACTGTCCTTTCTCATTGCAAAATAGAGATTATAGAAGCTGCTTTAGAATTTTAGGTGCGCTTTGTTATCACGCTCTGTAAACAGAACCTTACTGCCTGCTTTAGGATGCTCTCATCTTGCTCCATCCTGCTTATCCAGACTCAAGCAGGCATAAGTGGCAATGTGACGCATATCTGCATATGGTCACTGTTCTGGGCATGTGCAGAACGATTTCACTGAAGAAATGCTACGCCAGCTAGTGTTGTACTCACTCACCTTCAGCCCCTTGATGTTTGTTTTTTTGTAACTTTTTGCATTAGAATTTAAGGAATTACATAATTTATACTAGAGATGAGCAGGTTCAGATCTCAGAGATCCGAACCCACCCAAATTTTGATCCGGGGCGAGAACCGAACATGCGTTCAGTTCCCCTGCTGGCCCTGGATCTCAAACCGAGGCAAAACCATAGAGACGAAATCTCGCGGCTCGCAAGCTTTTGTCTCCATGTATATAACGGACCACGTGGCGGCCGCCATTTCACTCCAGCTTTGGAAACTGAACAGGGAGGGTGGGTAGTGTAGGGATGGGAGAGGTACTACTACTTACCTGTGCTGGTGCTGTGCTGTGCTGTCTGCTGTGTCCTAGGCTGGTGCACTGCTGATCCATCTGGTGCTGTCACTGCTGTGCTGTCTGCTGTGTCCATCTGGGCTGGTGTTGTTGCTGATCCATCTGGGCTGGTGCTGTGCTGTCTGCTGTGTCCATCTGGGCTGATGCTGATCCATCTGGGCCCAAGTTCTGGACCCGAAAAAAAAAATATACATTGTCTTTTTATTTTTTTTCTGTGTGTGCATGTTAGGCTTAGTCCTGGTTGGTGTCCTGGGCTGGTGCACTGCTGATCCATCTGGTGCTGTCACTGCTGTGCTGTCTGCTGTGTCCATCTGGGCTGGTGCTGTTGCCGATCCATCTGGGCTGGTACTGTGCTGTCTGCTGCGTCCATCTGGGCTGATGCTGTGTTGTCTGCTGCGTCCATCTGGGCCCAAGTTCTGGAGCCCCCAAAATATATATATATATATATTGTATTTTTATTTTTTTTCTGTGTGTGCGTGTTAGGCTTAGCCGCTCAAGATATAGCAATGCAACCAAGTGCTGCCAGACTCCAGTCGTCATAAATCTGTGCTCTGGGCCCAAGTTGTGGACCACAAAAAAACACACAAAAAAAGTGTCTTTTGTCTATCTATTTTCTGTGTGTGTGTGCGTGTTAGGCTTAGCCGCACAAGAACAAGATACAGCCAGCAACGCAAGTTGCAGCCTAGTGCTGCCCGACTCTAGTCATCATCAATTTGTGCTCTGTGCCCAAGCTCTGGCCCCGAAAAAACCCATATCAGGTAAGGAGCATGGTGAACACAACAGCGCTATTACGAGCACGTGGGTTGGATTTTCTCCGGATTCCGATACCAGGAGCGGTATTGTATGCGCACCACTATACAGCAGGGTCTCTTTATTATACAATTCAGTTTATTGCATCGGTTTATGTGTGACACAATAGCGCTGTTGTGTTCACCATGCTCCTTACCTGAGCATGCTGATACACATCCACAGAGACCTAATGTACACATTTTTGCTGCTGATATGTATCTTGTTTTAATACATATGCTGAGTGGTGTGATCTGGACATAATAATCAATATTGTCCATTTTTGTATTATTCAATACACGGTTGTGCTCCTAGCTTGTGAAATATAGTAATACAATTTGTTAAGACTATCTATCATTTGAAGTACCCTGCTACGGGGCTCTTTATGTATATATGTTACAATGTATGCTTTGCCTTGTTATGAAACTAATAGTCTGTATTAGCATATATTTACACCATGTGATATATTATGCAGATATAAGATGCAAATAGAGTCTGCCTGTGCATTCTTTATTTGATTATGACTTTTTACCAACAAATGGACTTTTAATATAATTAGTCCTACATATATATATATTGTTCTGATCCAGAAGTGTGCAATTTTTCCCTTAATATCTACAGCCATACATTACTTGATTGCCCAATCTCGTCTGATCTTGGAAGCTAAATTGTAATTGGCCTGATCAGTACTTGGAATGTGACTTCCAGGGAAGACCAGGTGCTGTAGAAAAATATAGAATTGGGATTGCTTTTTCCACTTGGTCAGACAATATTTATAATCTAGTTAATTGTATCACTAATCAATAATATCCAATATGGGACTGTGCACATATCAATAATTCGCCTTCAGAAGTTTCTGTATCTGACATTTGTAACTTATATGATGGATATATACCATCTAATTTTAAATTAAAATTTTGGTACTTTATATTTTATTGATATTATTAAAAGTTATGTCTTAATTAAACCAGTTATACATTGAAGAGTGCCCCAGATCATAGCCCTACTTTTCTCTCCAAATTCCTTGTATGTATATATCGGGCTTTGGGTGCACCACCAACATATATTAAATATGGACATTAATCCGTGATTGTGAGATGGTTGGTTTATAATTATGTTGACTATCTCTTAGCTCTGTGCAGAATCACCCCCCTTTTTTTCCTTTGTAATTCCACGAGGAAGACAGCTACCAACAATTACATGAAAAAATTACAGAGGTGCCTATGGTGGATTCCAGTGGGGACTAATTAATATTGTGTGAAGAAGAGGATGTACAAACTGATGGGGATGACAAGGACAACAACAACTTGTAATGTAAAGCCAGTTTGTGTATGGGATAATTTTCATTTCCATGTCCAATGCATATTGGCAGCTTGTTTTATGGGGGTCCAAACAAACCAATAATTTCAGCCACAATTGGCAGTCCTTGTCACTGAAATGATTGGTTTGTTAAACTGTGAATGTCCTGTTTCGTATACAACACAATGGTGGGTGGGAGGGACCAAGGACTATTCCATCTTGCACCTTTTTCCTTTCCATTATGTGCTGGTTGGGGCATTGCTGGCTAACATTTTAAATTAATGTTATGGTTGGTTTAGGAACAATGATTTGTTTTTAAATTAATTTATTATCTATTTTACAACCAGGGGCTGCACCAATGAATTTATTTTTATTCATTATTCAGCCAGGGGCTGCACAAAATGAATTATTTTTTACTTTTTAAATTAAATTATTATTAATTATTCAGCCCTGGCTGCACCAATGAATTGTTTTTTAATTTATGTATTATTAATTTTATAGCCAGGTGCTGCACCAACTATCAACTATCAATTCTTCAATCCTCAAGGGTAACCCAACCATCATCTTTGCACAGTCTTCAACTCTATTTATAATTATATCAATCAGTTTTGAGCCAGCAAGCTGGCTGGATGCAACTTTTTGGCCCTTTAACTAGATGAAAAAAATCAATATTGTGGGCTTGGAGTTACATGTGTAGCAAGCCGATACATGTGACCTACATAGTAGCTGTGAAGTGAGATTTTGATACACTGCATCACGGTAGTAGAACTGTGGATATGACATATTTCTAATATCTGCCACACTATTACAACAAAGATGACAATGATTTTAAGTATCTGAACTCTAGTGATACTATTATAAAATTGTTATCTCATTTATAATCTGAGTTCATTACTCCCCATTTATAGAGGGAGTTAATATCAGTTCAATCAATTAACCCTGTGATTTATAATACGTATTTGACTGTGGTGATAGGAGAGGGACAAACAAGTTGTTTGTTTCCCTGATTAAGGATCTAGGGTTATAACTAAATCATCCTATATATATGTATGTGTCAATAAAAATTCTATTTAAATTACTATTAATCTACTTAACATAGCGGCACTGATTATACTCTATTGTTCATGTTGAGTATTAGTGAAACTCTATTTATTAAACGGCGATATTGCTTATTAATTTATTATTGAGTAGTTTCACTATTATATGTATCATATGTCCCATATTCTATAGACACCCATCTGACTTATAGACTAAGGCCATTGAGCTATGTAAATTGGAAGTACAGACAGAGGCAATAATAAAGACAATACATTGTGGTGAAGAATTTTATTTTTTCATATTTTGCAACTTTAATATTTTAGATAAGAATAATAAAAGTTATATTTTAGTCTACATGTTAATTCCCCTAAAAAATAAAATAAAATAAAGTATTACAATTATAATATACATTCAGATCTGTGAGTGCCCCACAAAGGAATTTATTTTCTTCTTTTTTCTATATTTGTACTGTTGTCTGATTCCAGGGTGCACCTCCCTTGATAATACATTATTTTTTATCATCTTATTAAACTAGGGAAAGATCTGATATACAACTGTATATTTCTGTGCAGATAATCTATTTTCTCTTGTATAAAGTATAAAAGACAGCTGATGTTTTGGTCCTTTCCAACACCTTAATCATGGCAACCCGTATTCCAGTACAGGATCGAAAAGTCAGCTGTCTTCTACACTTTGTGAGATGGTGTTTTTGGAATTAACTACTTTTTTTTCTGCAAGACTGGTAAGTGCCCTGCTTTTACTTATCTATGTTTATATGCTGGAGATCTGCATACATCACCTGCTGCTACAGGATGCACCCCTGCTTATGGTTTTAGAACTATGAGTGTTGGACGTAATCTGATATTGGATATACATATACCCTTATAAAAAGGAAATTAGTAAGGAAATATTAACCCAGTATCCACACATATGATATGGGAGTGGGGCAAAATGTTTTAGGGTATGTCATCAGTATGGCGGCCATCTTGAATTCAGCCATCTTGGATGCAACTCTATTTTATTAATTGGGAAGGTAGTCAAGTGACATATCAAACAGATGCTCAACCGGGTGCTTCTGGGCGCCCACTCGTGCTCGACGTACAAAACAATTGAATCGCCCCCAATGTTTGTTAATATCTTTAAATCGCATCTCCATTAGATAAACCAACCCTGCATTGCCACATCCATTTTGCCATTGCGGAGCGCTGGTAACAAAGCCGGGGGAACTTGATTGCCTTTGCCTCCCAGACTTACAATTGCCAGCCCCTGGTGTCAAGTATGTCTACCCAACATTAAGCCTTCACACACTTAACACTCATGCAAACATAAGCACATGTCACACTCACCTCCTTTACCTGTGCACAACTACCTATCACACTATTATATTACTGTATCGTGCAGTGTGACAAAATAAATAAAAAAAATGAAGTTATTTAACTGTGTAAAATGAAGGAAAGTCTGTGACGGAGCCTATCTAGCTTCATCAAATTTTAGAAAGATGTGTGGACATTTTATGCTTGCATAAGTCAGTAGATATATTGTCAGTAATAAGATACTCAATTATCATCTGTATGAAAGATACAGTACAGTATGCAGTCTTTCCGGTCAAGAATAAATCCTGTCTACCAAACTTACCCTATTTGTTCCAGTGCCATAGGATTCTTCTATCTGCCTCTTTTGCAGTCTGCACACCTGGGAAGGCACGTCAGGTGGTGTGCGCCCCACCTTTGCTTGATAGGGGAAGGAAGGGGAGCACAACTATCTGCAGCCACATAAGGGTGCTGTTTTCTGAGATGGGACAATCACCAGGAAGTACAACGGCCTGGGTACTGCCCATGAGAGAGTGGCACACAGACATCAACTCTTAATAATGTCCTAGTCCTGCACCTATGTATGAATCCACAAGTCTGTTTGATTAGAGAAGATCTGCCCTTCTAATATGGCAATACGGCACAGTAAAATGCATTATAGTTTCATGTACAGTATATTATTTGCTCAGTAATACACATCATTGTTAATGTCAAATAGAAGCTTTAGCTGGTCTTAAATAAAAAAATGGCCAAAATGCAACATCATAATCATAAAATAAAGAAACAACATAATGATTATGGGAAAAGGGCACCTGCTCATATATCATATTATAAAAAGAAAATACATTACGTTTTTATAGTCTGGCATCCATTGTGCAACTGATCCCCTGTGTTCTTGAAATGTTATTGAGGCTCATTATCAAGAAAGGTTTGATGCCTGCCCCTAAGTGTTGAATTTTTTATACTTCAAAAGAAATGGTGTCAGATATATGGATCACAGTTAAATGTTGACCTTTTGAGAATACCATTAAAAGAAACGAAAAATACCCTTTACACTTCTTGTTTAGCGAAATGAAAGAATATGTTTTAGGCCAGGCATAATAGAAAATGTCCACAGGATGACAGAGCATTGATTAACATGTCACTGTCATTTTTACAGGCTGGCAATTTGCATGTATAATACAAAGTACTGCATATACACTCTTGTACATTTCAAAATAAAGTGATCTCATTTTACAATGCAAAAATAAGGTCAGTGTTGCTAATTGGTGATTACTGCCTTGTTTTTCCAACATTGCAAGATTGCAAAACATTAACTAGATCACTAGGAACAGAAAGATAAAGTACTTTGGAAAGTGATCAAAAACTTTTTTTTGTTTTAGAATTGTTTTTGTTTTCATTTTATTTGAAACACATAACATTCATAAGAATTTACATGTATGTCTAATTGTCAGGGACAATAGTAAGTACTGAAGTCTTGACGGGGTGAAATCTGACTTAAGCCAGAGAACTGTAATTTCAATACCTAGACGTTAACACACTTTCTTACACTCCCACCACCTGTGATAATTAAAGGAGTCACAAGTCCACTCACTCTACCTCTCACTCTATAACACAATTGTAGAGGCTCTAGTATACAGTTCCCACACAGTTAATTTGTTGCCCCCTACTTCTAGCAATTCATAACAGTAATATTATAGACACAATCAATTAAATGCTCCCAAAACACCCCAGGGTAATATTGTTATTTCAATCATGCCATCTTAAATTAATATGCACTACCAAGACCCCACAAATTCATTAAATAACCCCCACCAATATCCCACCAGTAAATTAATAGCTCCCACACACATTGCATGTATCTGTGAATGTCAGCGGGCACCACCACACCATACTGCTTGCCTTGCTAGTAAAGATTAAAGTTTTACAAAATGCAACGAAACAATGCTCTCAGTAGCAAATTTATCATTAAATAGTTTCTTCTTGGTTTTTCCAAACATGTGTGGGAGTACTCTTACTCAGCAGGAAGGAGCATGCATTCTAAATACAGGAATGTTATATTTAGCAGAATAACAACACTGCACATCACAAACAACACGCACATTGTAAAACAAAGATTAAAAGTCAGCACAAATCACATATATATATATATATATATATATATATAAAATGATATCTGTCTATATATATATATATATATATATATATATATATATATATATATTTATATAGGTGTGTGTAGATAGATAGATAGATAGATAGATAGATAGATAGATAGATAGATAGATAGATAGATAGATAGATAGATAGACCTTAATCATGGCAACCCATATCCCAGTATAGGACTGAAAACTCGGCTGTCTTTTACACTTTGTGAGATGGTGTTTCTGGAATTAACTACTTCTTTTTTTTCTGCAAGACTGGTGAGTGCCCTGCTTTTACTTATCTGTGTTTGTATGCTGGAGATTTCAATACCTACTGTAGATGTTAACACACTTTCGTATACTGCCACCACCTGTGATAATTAAAGGAGTCACAAGTCCCCTCACTCTACCTCTCACTCTATAACACAATTGCAGAGGCTCTGTGATACAATTCCCACACAGTTAATTTGTTGCCCCCTACTTCTAGCAATTCATAACAGTAATATTATAGACTCTATCACCAATTGCGCAGGCTGGGTGACCCGGCTACCATGCAGTTAGCTGGTAAATCCCCTGTTTTATAGCAATTAATAACAGATATAGCATAACCTCTATCACAATTGCACAGGCTCAACTACCACTCAACTAATTGGTTGCCCCCTGTGTCTAGCAATTATTAACAGTTAATAGCGTAACCCTATTGGTCTAATTGTCTCCTCAAAGACTGAGTCCTGAAGCAAATATGACTTAAACTAATAAAGAATATTTTATTCATGAAAAGTTATAAAAAAAAATGGTTACAAAGTTACATACATGGGTTGCAAGGTCAAATTAAAAGGAAATAACTTACAAATGAACTTGCAGAAAATCTGTCCCGAAGTAACTGCAAGAAATGCAAGAACTGCAGGGTACAAACATCAACACCGACATTGATCCCTAAGTCTGAACCCAGAACAAAAAACTCCCATACCTTTTATCCCCTGTGCCCCACTCCAGGGACAGAGTAGGACTAGCTCACAGGGGTACAGGGGAAATCCCCAGTGAGCCCCACCTCCTCTTCTAATGTCAAGTGTCAGACTTTGCACAGGAATTATACATTGTTACTCTATTACAGAGTCACTAACCTGTTAGAGCAAGAACATGGATGACCAGACCATGCACTGTGGTATCCCTGTTGTCTGCAGTGGATAGCCAAGCCTCTGTGGTAGCTGGCCATACCCCTCTGGAGGCTGGCCACATGCTTTATACTGTACATGGGCCCCTACCACTGCCTTCCCCCGGTGGGGCCATCATGCCCCAGTCCGACACTGCCCAGGGGGGTCATACCCATGGCCTTGATGACTGGCTAAATAAATCTGGGACCCCTTAGAGAACTTTAACTTAAATACAAATAATGGTACATAACTTCCTCTGGGTAAGGACAACCAAAGATATGAGGTATTTACGTTAATATCTGCAATTTTAGCTACAATTTGACTAAAAAATACTTTAATGCAATGTGATGTGGAATTGGTGAGATACATCAGATCTTGGAAACAACAATTCTGAATGATTACCATATCGCACCCCACCTGCAAATAGATGTGATATATATGTATATACAGTAGGTATATAGATTATACATAATATATTTATTTATATATATATATATATATATATATATATATATATATATATATATGTTTTTTTTTTTTTTTTTTTATGGATGCTCCTAGTAATTATGGAACTATTAATTTTACATCAAAACCAGTTGAAAGACTTTTTAATCTCTGCCTCTGCCTGAATACCTTTTCAGGCAGAGACTTACATTGTCCTGTCAGGTTAAATGGCATCTTCCTGCTGACGGGTTTAGTATCATTGAATGTACTTTAGATTGGCACTATCCCTAGACCACTTCCTTGGAGTTTTCCTAGACATGCCCATGGAAACATAATTCAATTACCTTTGTTATTATGACAGAACTTCAATCAAAAGGCTTTCTATTCCCTTACACTTACAAATCAGCTATCCTGTAAGTCATATATGTAAGGATTCTGTGTGGGCCAGGCTCATAACTCACATTAAAAAAAAAACATACTGTAACTTGCCATATGTCCCATATATACCTATATTCTCTACACCTTCCCCATTTAAGAAGAGGTAACTCTCTAGGTCAATCCACAAGCATCTCTCCAGCAACTCCCTGACAAGATATCTCATAAGCAACTTCTAGGTTCACTGCCCTTTGGCAAAAGCTTACTGCTTAAATAAATTATTGACTTTTTCTCACTTGGGGATCTATTTACCACAATCCGCACTTTGAATGCAGATTGTAGTGTGATATTACCGTGTCACAAACTCTCGGACGGATTGTGGATGCCGCCCATAGTTAGGGAATTGGCTGGACCTATGCCGGAGGTACGGAGTCTAATGTGCCGGCGGTATTCAGCGGGGACCCTCGCAAGAAGGTTTGGAATTGGCTGCGTCCGACACACAGGTCACCGCCCTCAGGTTAGGTTCCCCTATACAGGTGCTGGTGAGTACTGGATGTAGTGCAGAAGAATAACATAGTTGACAGGCCGGGTCAATACCAAACTGATGAAATGGTACCAGGGAACAGACGTAGAGAGGTCACAGGGAATAGGTGAGGTCAGAACCAGATATCAGGAGCAGTACAAAGGAGTTAGGCAAAATCGGAGTCACAAACAAGCCAAGGTCAAGATAAGTATAACAGATGAGTACTGGAATGCTGGAGTATGGTATGGAGCCTATACTCTGGCACCTGTCTTTTGCCAGAGATTCCCTCTTATAGGGAGAAGTCCAAATCTCGCACCAAATGTGATTTCACGTTTGGCACGCCTGTCCCTTTAAATGCCCTGCAGGTCAGCGCATGTGCTTCTAGGAGAGCCACGGCCGCTTGCAATTGTGAGGAGAACCCAGCACTGACATCGCACCGCTGCCCGCCACCGACGGAGGTTCCAGTGCCGCAGGACCCGGTATGTAATAGCCGGTGTCCAGTGCACTGTGACTGTGAGCCAATATCACAGGATTTAGTAAAAAATCCCTTGCAGGGACAGACTTTGTGATAAAGCTCTGATCCTGCAAATCCCCTCCGCACACTTATCACTGTATTTTTGCAAAATATACTCTGACAAGTGCCTGTGCATGCGCTGACTGGCCACCACTAAGCCCCGCCTCTGCCACTAAGCCCCCCTGTGACCCTTCCCCTCCCCCCCCATAACCCCCTCCCTTAATTACACTTACTTCCAGTGATCGGTGCTCCAGTGATGTCATCCGTGGCTCCGGTCAGCTGACATCCCTTCCTGCACTGGGACCTGGTCAGCTGATGACCGGGTCAAAGTGCAGGATGGGAGACCAACTGACCGGAGGGAGGACATCACCGGAGCCCCGATCTCCAGTCCCTGGACTGTGGTAAGTTTTTACTATTTTTAAAAAGTTTTTTTACAGTGTATCAGCGTGTAGACCACACAGCTGAGCCCTGGGGCTGGCTCCGGGCTCTGCTCTGCCTTTTAGAGCAGAGCAGAAGTCCAGTAACCAGGGGGAAGACCCTGGATAACACCACCTCCAGGTGGCATTATAATCACAGGGCTTTCCCCAGTATTTTTTCACAATTTATTTTTTATAGCTTTGGCCAGATCACATTTCCCATTACAATTAAGGGAAATGCGATCTGCTTACAAAAAATAAGTGATAATTATTGCTTAAACGGCAATGATGTCAGCTGATTTGCGCCATTGTGGTGATAGTTGCCCACACTCTGGGTGTGGATTGAGGATCCGTTGGTATGTAGGTGCAAAGTAATGCACAAAGGGTGCCAAGGCTGAGCTGGATGTTGCCACCGATGTGACCCCCGCACACACCCCGGGCAGACGGGCAACAGCCCACACAGAGATGGAAGCCGCAGCACAGGAGCCTCAGGAGGAGAGGGACACCGGCAGCAGTCTGCGTTCATGTGTCTGTCCCAATGTGACAGGAGCCCGGCGTCTGTGGGAGGCAGAATGAAGCGGCTGCTGAATGCTGTACAGGCGGCTGCCAGGAGCTGGACTTGCGGAGATTCAGCTGGCTTAAAACGGGGAGCCCAGATAACAAACACTTGATCAAATAGTGCATTGGGATTGTAGGAAGCGGGCAGCAGTTCACTGGTTCCTTGACGCGTTTCTCCCCTATACAGGGGTTTTCTCAAAAGGCAAATGGCATGTCAGTCCTCTATGGGAATCACTTTTTAAACTCAATCCAATTATATAATTAGTGAGCATTGTGTCCATCTGTGTGGCTGACTCAATACAGCCCTCCAATGTTAATAGACACATTTCACTCCTCTCAAAGCGACATATATCATTTTAAACATAATCACAATTATTTGTTTTATAGACACAAAAAGGAGACAATGAAAGGACAAAAGGATTATCGATTTTTGACTTGTGACGTAAGTTCACTTTATCCTCATGAGGGAGGATTGGAAGCTATAGAGTTCTATTTAATGCGTGATCGTGTCGTCTCAGGGAGACTGCGTGAGTTTATTTTATCATCAATTTTATTTATTCTCAAACACAATTATTTTTTGTTTGATTCACAATTTTATTTACAATGCACGGGCACTGCGATGGGGACCCGGTTCACGCCGAGTTTCGCCAACCTCTATATGGGTCGGTTTGAGGACCCATATGTGTGGGGGGGGTGGATTTGATGCGAACCTGGTCCCCTATCGTCGATTTATTGATGATTTATTTTTTATTTGGGATGGTGATGATGTTATGGTTTCTGAGTTTATTAGGCATTTAAATTCAAATAATTATAATCTCACATTCACGAGCACTTGTCACCCCACTTGTATTACCTTCCTGGATATCAAGCTTGAGGTTATTGATGATCATATCGGGACCTCTACATATCGGAAGGAGGTTGATTCTTACAATTACATAGATTATCATAGTAATCACAATAAGATATGGCTGGAGAATATTCCGGTTGGACAGTTGCGACGTATCAGTCGCAATTGTTCAAGGAATACATCCTATGTTGAGCAATCTACTCTATTAGTGGAAGTATTTAAAGAAAATAACTATCCCCATATAATACTAAACGATGCAGTAGAGTCAGTATCCAAGATTAACCATAGTGATTTATTAGTTCCTAAAGTTAGAGGTATTGATAGTATCTGAAATGATGAAGCTTCTTTTGATAAATCGAATATTTTTATCTCCAAGTTTATTTGTTGTGCACATAAGATTAAGAATATCGTTAGACATAATTCCCAGATTCTACAGATGGATCCTCTTTTGATGTCACAGGTTGGACTGGGTCCAAAGGTCATTTTTAAAAGAGCAAATAATCTTTAGAATTTATTAGCCCCTAGCTATTTTTCAAAGGGTAATGTGAATACTAATAAAATAAATAAAAATAGAAGTGAATTGTCAGCGTACTCTAATGTCTCGAGCTTATTGCCTAAATTAATTGGGTGTTATAAGTGTGGACATACTCGCTGTATTACATGTAATTTCATTAGATATAGGACCTCTACATTTACGATTAGGGATACAGATAGAGTTTTTTCAATCAAATCCTTTATAAATTGTAATAGTACTTATATCATTTACTTATTGGAGTGTTCGTGCCGATTATATTATGTAGGCCGCACTACCAGATCTCTTAAGATTAGATTCTGTGAACACATAAGGAACATCATAAACGGTTTTGAGAAACATAGTGTGTCTAGACACTTCAATACAGTACATGCTAAAGATCCAGGATCATTTACAATTGTGGGTATTAAACATATAGCACCCATATCTAGAGGAGGGGATCGTTTTCGTAAACTTTGAATGCGAGAGTCATATTGGATCCTCACTTTACGGACCATGTGCCCTGGTGGTCTTAATAAAACAATAGATATGGATTTTGATTAAGAAGGGTGCTCAGCATAGATTTGGATTGAGTTGATATAAGTTATATATTTTTTAATAATATATCAATTATATTTTTATTTTTAATTAAAATATTTTTTTTAATATTTTCTACAGTTATATTTATATTTATATTTATAATTTGACATATACCTTGTCTATTATCTGTATATATTATAGGTGCTATATTTAGGTTTATACACTTATACATTTATAGTTATTTATTTAGAATGGTTTTGGATATTTATTTATTTATAATTTGATTCTGACTTTGGAATATAGCCTACTGATGGCTTATATGAGGGACCCTGAAAGAGAGAGATATATATGTATGGTCTCTTGATTTAGGATGCCTCTTTTTGTATTAATATTTTTTGGATTTGTCAATATATTATTTACTGGTTATTAATTTTATTGTCTCCTTTGTCCTTTCATTGTCTCCTTTTTGTGTCTATAAAACAAATAATTGTGTTTATGTTTAAAATGATATATGTCGCTTTGAGAGGAGTGAAATGTGTCTATTAACATTGGAGGGCTGTATTGAGTCAGCCACACAGATGGACACAATGCTCACTAATTATATAATTGGATTGAGTTTAAAAAGCATTTCCCATAGGGGACTGACATGCCATTTGCCTTTTGAGAAAACCCCTGTATAGGGGAGAAACGTGTCAAGGAACCAGTGACCTGCTGACCGCTTCCTACAATCCCACTGCACTATTTGATCAAGTGTTTGTTATCTGGGCTCCCCATTTTAAACCAGCTGAATCTCCGCAAGTGCAGCTCCTGGCAGCCGCCTGTACAGCATTCGGCAGCCACTTGATTCTGCCTCCCACAGCCGCTGGGCTCCTGTCACATTGGGACGGACACGTGCACGCAGACTGCTGCTGGTGTCCCTCTCCTCCTGAGGCTCCTGTGCTGTGGCTTCCATCTCCATGCTGGCTGTTGCCCATATGCCCGGGGTTGTGTGCGGGGGTCACATCAGTGGCAACATCCAGCTCAGCCTTGGCACCCTTTGTGCATTACTTTGCACCTACATACCAACGGATCCTCGATCCACACCCAGAGTGCGGGCAACTATCACCACAATGGCGCAAATCAGCTGACATCATTGCCATTTATTTCCATTGTGTGAGCCTCTGTGGGGTAAGGATTATCATTATACGGAATACACATATTTGGATAGAAGAGGGACTTGTGACATTGGTCAGCTACAGAACCTTATTTCCAAACATTGGGCAGCCTTTATGCATGTATTATGGTGTGAATTGCTATATTTATCCACTGGTTTAATAAACCAGTTGTTGGGAACATTGGATACATTTCTCTGAAACATTATCTCAATTATTTGGCTGTTTGTACCATTTATGGTAACTATTTTTAACATTACTTGATACATGTGTGTATGTTTTATTGAACTGCAGTTCACTATTGAATAAACTTTATAATTGATACATAAAGGTGTTATAAATTTATATAAATACCAGTGCAGATACCTCATTTCTTTTTTTTCTATACATGAGTTTATACTCTACTTCATTCCTGGGCATTTCAAGGTGGTTGCTGTCCTTCAAAAGATTAATTCTTAGATCCTGTTAGGTCTGCAGTTTTTCATTTCAGTATCCTCTGTACTCTCCTGCTAATCATTGAGTGAGCTGGGACAGGACTGTCTCTTTGATTCTATCATTTCACGGGGCCTGGCCAGATTATTGTGTTGAAGCCCATCATTATGCCTAACCTATTGGGATACTTTATGTACCCCTTTCTCTTATCGCTGTGAATTTGTATATCCTGCTACTGTATGGTTTACTTTATTATTTTTTTTCCTTTGTGTTCTATGCGTGTCTCTAACATATGAATAATTCTTCTGTTTTATTTCATTTTCTGTGAAAACTGCAAATATGCTGTATGTGAGGAACTCCATTTCCATATAATTTGGGAGGGCTAAGCTTAGTTTAGCTTAGTGCCATTAAGTTTATTGCCCTTGTCATTCATGTGGTTTTAAAATCCTTTACTTGGGTTGGGGGGGTCTAGTTAGTGTTTCGTGTAGCTTAGCGGGATAGGGAGGGTTTTTTCTTTTTAGGGATCCTAGTATGCCTGGGTTTGGGGTTAGGCTATAGAGCAGGGATGGGGAACCTCCTGCCTTGGGGCCGTATAAGTGTTACATATGTCGGGGATCCGACACCGCAGAATCCATGTGGAAGAGCGATGCAGACAAGGTGGAAAGAAAAGTCTTATCGATGGTATGCAGACACTAATGGAGGTGTTTGTGCCTGATAGCTGTAGCAGTTGGCCAACCGGTGAAGAGGAAGCTGGTGCTGAGGATTTGGCTGAGTGGCTGGGTGGAACAGCTGAGGCTGAGGTAGTGACTTGCAGCCGATGTTGCGGCTTGAGGCCAATGGAGTGGCTTGAGGCCGGTGTTGTTACCAAGGCCGATATTGTGGCTTGAGGCCGACATTGCAGTTTGAAGCCGATGTTGTGATTTGAAGCCGATGGAGCGGCTTGAGGCCATTGTAGTTACCGAGGCCGATGTTGTGACTAGAGCTTGATGTTATGGCCTGCGGACGATGTTGCAGCTTGAGTCCGAAGTTGTGGCTTGAGTCCAATGTTGTGGCTTGAGGCCAAAGTGCGGACTGTGGGAGAATGGCTGCTGGAGTGGCTAAAAAGCTGGGTATGCAGGCTGTGGGAGAATGGCTGCTGGAATGGTTAAGAAGCCAGGTAACAGTACACGGTGAAATAGCTGGAAGAAAATAGCTGACCATGCAGCTGAGCCGAGCACTGTGAAATAAACGCTATACCCGGCAAGGCAGCTAGACTCCAGTGTGTAAAAATAGGGGAAGGACTCATCAGGTGACCTGGGAGGAACCCAGCCCAGGTCTCAGCCTTCCTGATCTCTTGGGAGCAGATCCAGTGGGGAGAGGAGCAGGAGAATCTTGAGCCATGTACAAGTCCTGGACTGGACTTGTATCAATAAGGCCCGCAGAATCATTTGGTCTGGCCCTTGAAGCTTTACTCTGGTAGCCTCATCTGGCCAGCAGGGTGCCTAGAATGGCACTCTGCAGCCAGAATCTATGCAGCAGTGCCACATGGAGCATCCTTAGAATGTTTAGATTGCTGTAATCACTGGGTGATTGTGCCCCCGCTCTCGTGTGACATCACACAGAGGGGCATGGCCTGCATCGAGCCTGTGAATAATCTTATATATATATCAAAATGGCCCTCAGAAGAAAAAAGGTTCCCCACCCCTGCCATAGAGGGTGGGGGGTCATGGGGAGGTTTTTTTTTTAGTTTTTATTTGGGGTTATATGTAAGATTTTGATATTTGGATAGATGTGGATACTTTTTTATTTTGATATTTTCTGTTGTTTTGATATGTGATCCTTATATCCAGGTTGGTAATGGTGGAGTATCTGTACTATTTAAAAAAAAATATTGTGCTTGCATACTGTACTTCTGTTATCTCCAGGTTCACAAGCTTGAATGACACCTTCAAGTTTTTTTGCTTTAAATCTATATATTAATGAGTACTTAATATATACTGTTATTTATGTACCATATTTATTCTTATTTACATTGCTATATGCTTTTCCCAACAGTATGCTAGATTTGTTTTTCACATCTGCCTCAATTCAATCAATTTGTAACTTTTATTTTATGTTGGGTGTAAGTTTAAAACTTCAATAAAAAATACTCAGTTTAAAAAAAAAAAACATTTACTTAGTAATTTTTAAAACAATTGTTTTGTTGTGTGCAATTATCCTTATGTTATAAATGTCCCACTGGGAATAATTTTTATGGCAACAAAGACATTTCTAGAATTCTGATTGGCGTTTGTTATACGTCACAAAGCAAGCAGATTATACTAAAATTTAATTACCAATGAAAATGTTAAAGGGTGGAATGCAAAGTTAAGTAATCATTATGACTGATTTTTAACTTTTGAAAGTGGTTTTGACACAATTTGTTTTCAGCCCTAAAAGACAAAATACCTTTCCCAAGTTTAGAACCACTAAATGATGGGTTATACTGGACATAATTTCAATAAACACATATTATATGTAACATGCAGAGTTATTTATGGAACAGGATTCATAATATGGTATCATTTACATTTTCTTTTAGTAAAATATTCAGTAAGGGTGTTATGGAAACCATGATTTGTATAATCTCCAATTTTTAACTGTTCAATATTTGACTAGGATAATGTTTTTCAGTGAAAGTATGGAGGCCAATGAAATGTTTTATCGATATTTACAATATATATTGTTGTAGGTATGTACTTGATGACGCAACCAGAATTTTAAGAATATAAAAATATACAAATGTGGCTATATAAAACTTAAGAAAGATGCTAAGAAAAAAGAAGACCGAATCAAGTTGTAAAAGTAGAGAGGCTATTACTTAAATATGGCCATGATTCCTTCTGAATAAACCGCTACTTCTCAGCATGGAGAAATGTGTCAAGTTAAAAAGGGAACCGGCCTGCCATACTTGCATACAACCTAACTGCTGAGCAGACTGCACTCCCTCTACCGCTGCATAGGAGAATATTCCTAAAACCACATCCTATGGAGCGGTAAGGACTTGGGATACTTAGTCCCCCCACTAGACTGAGCAACACTCCGCTTGCATAAGAGGGCTTCCATTAATCACTGAAGTGGTTGAAAAAAAAGGGGGAGGTAGTAGTGCTTCTGCTGCCTAAAAATATATCTAACATGATTTGCAAATAATTCCCTCTGGAAAGCTAAGTAAAGGCTGGAGTGAGCATAATATACAATCTGGATGAAGAGATCTCCCTAAAGCTTATTATATTAAAGCAGCAATTACATCAAGTCTATTCTTTTACAAGAATTGTATTAATCTATTTGTAGGAGTTACAAAGTAACTACTCTTGATTGCACAACCAGCAGGATGGTGGATTCTTTGATACTAATTAATGTGATTATGTTTTGTATGTTTTTTATTATGTATCCTATGTTTTTACGATATTGAATGCTTCAATTGAACTTAGTAAAGATTTTTAAGGATGACTGCACTCCTTGCTACTTGCATTATTTATGCAAATTTATTTTTCTTTCTTGAGAGTGATACAGATTCACTCAGTAGGAGCAGCGAATCGACATTGTATACTACTATATATATATGTTAAAACTGGTTTTAATAAGATTAAATTTGACTCATTTTAAGCACCTGAAAATGATTGTGGTTTGGTTATTACTTAAATGTAAAAAGAGAAATCAGGCTAAAACTTATTGCTAATGAATGCAAGTCTAACCAATATTTTTTCCAAATATATTCATAGCAAAACATTAAAAGCCACTAGCAAAGATGAACTAGGGAAAATTATTATTTGAGATAAACAGACTTATTAACTGTGTCCTTTCATATTAGTTTATAAAGGAGAAAAATATATGTTGTGCTTCAGTAACCAGTGTACTCCATTAGATGTTATCGGTCTAACTCAGGAAGTAGTATATTTATGAGAAAACAAGATTAAGATTGATAAAGCACCCGAGCCAGATGGCATCCAGGAAGCAGCTTTGTTCAGTTATAGATAAATTATTATATTGTATGTTTTATATGCTATATTCAGTAGTTGCCATGCTTATAATTGTGTGGTCCCTATTGTTTAATAAATCATAATGTCTGGAGACACTGGTCATAGGAAGCAGATAATTGTTATAAATGGAACATATTCAGATTGAACTACAGGGATGCCACTGCCACAGGAATCATCGCAACTGCCCATATAGAGTTTGGCATACAAATACACAAACCCAGGATACACGTGCACACTTAAATCAGGTGTAATGTGCTCAAAACACAAGATGAGATAGAGACCAGACCATACAAGTGGCATTGCCTAGTAGTTCCTTTTTAAATTGCCTATGCATATGTCCACTATCAAACCTCACCACCTTCACTGAGAGGTTCAGGAAAATCCCATTTACTTTACATCACCACTTACTTATATCCCTATCTGTTAGTATTATTATTCATTTTTAATATTATTTTTATTTTTACGTCACTACCCACCAATATTTAGGGTACAATTCTGTTAGTACAGTCCATTACAAGCACGGTCACATGTCTAGTACACCTGATCAAACTTTACACCAGTATGCAGTTACAAAGTAGACAATGAAAATGTCAACAGTCCAAATGTCAACGCCATTAGGTTGGATTTCAAAATGGTAACAAGTTTTAATGCCAACAATCAATATCTTGATAGGAACAAAATGTAGACAAATCAAAATGTTATGGTTATAGTACACAATCAAAATGTTGCCAATTATGTCAACAAAATGTTGTCAATTATGTACACAATCAAAATGTTGACAGGTAAAAAAAATGTAAACAATCAAAATTTTGACTGGTACAACATTTTTGACAATCAAAATATCAACTGCTTCAAATTGTCATAAGTTAAATATTATGTATTTGTCATTAATATCTTATTATGGGTGAATTAATAGAAAATAAAATAGTAGCTGTTGCAAACTCATTATAAAATTAAGTTATTCTATAAAATGAAAAACTGCTCCTGTCTCTTTATTGTGGAAGTGATAGGATTGATACTAGGAGCTGAAAGCAAATAGCCATGAATAAGCCGCAAAATGCTTAACATGTGTTAAATAACCCACATTATCTTTACGTCCAATTCAATTGACCTTCTTAATGCACATTAATGAGTGATGAGCACTTTTGTTTTTTCCAGTGAGCTGTATTTTACATTGAAAATGCACTAATTCACAGCATAAAGCTATTCAATTACCCATTAAATTAACGAGGGATATGGTAGGCATTGACGCAACGTTTTGTTTGCATCTAAGGAGGCTTGAAGTTCAATATAAAAAACATTCATCAAAATAAACTAATATACCTGATCTATCTAAATATGTAGGTTATGGAAATATGTGTTATTTTAATGATCATTTTTCTTTAATTATAAATTGTAATACTTTAAGCCATTTATATAACAATTGTTATTATTTCTGCCAGCCTGCATACAATTCACAGCATACCGCACATTAATTGCATGGCACTATAGTGTCAGAATTATTTATTTTATTTTTTCAAACATATTGGTTGAATTAACATGGTCTTGTTTTACTTGTGTTGTTTAGTAGACACATATGGCATAGTTGTTTTGTATTCCAGTAAAGAAATGAACAAACACACTATTTTATCTGTTTGTGCTACACTTCTGATGTAGTTAAGTTGGAAGTCAAGAATATCTTATCTACACATTTTAAGGTAAAGGGGCACATCCACTAGACGATCTACTCCCTGTCCAATCTCTAAACGATTTTCCCTTGATTTTTTCCCTTGAAATTAATTTTTCAGTCTGAATGATTTGCAAACGATTTGCAAACTATCTTTAATAGATCAAATGAAATTGACCTGCATGTTCAGTCGACAGACAAGATGATCAAATGACCAGCGGGAGCGCGCATCATTGATCGTTAGCGACCAAACACTGCACGATTTATAAACAATTTTTAAATGACTGAATGATAACGACGTCATTATAGATCAATCGCCTGCTAAAATCGTGCAGTGGATGCCCCCTTAAGTAAGCTGTAAATTGCAAAGCCCTGTTCTGTGTAATAAAAGAAGTAACTCTAGCCCCCACATGCTAGCCAGACCAAACTTCACCCCATTACCACCCTCACCTAGTGGGCAGAGCTTCCATCACTTCCTACTTTGAACACACTCTTGCCACACTAGCATCTACCCCTTGATACACAAACCATCCCTAGTGATCCTAGCACCCACCACTAGCTCACAAAACCACCCATCAGCACCCTAGCAAACCACCCCTAGTGGACCTAGTACCCATCACTTTCAACACACAATACACCCTTGCCACCCTAGTACTTACCCCTTCAACTTTATTTTATATTAATTAATGTTGAGAGATGGAGTGCATGTTGCTCCTTTAAGGAGGCAGCAATCCATAATCAAGATAGCTTCCATTAGGTCTTCTGCACCTGCCCAGTGCCATCTTGTCACTGAGAATTAGCACCGCAGTGGGGTACAGATGTGTCCCACATAGCTCTCAGAGACAATGCAATATCCTGCATTACATGCCACCATCAATGCTTATTAGAGATGTGCGTGGAACCCCCGTGTTTTGGGTTTGATTTTGGTTCTAATTCATCATCGTGTTTTGGTTTTGGCAAATCCACCCTTATGTGTTTTGGTTCAGTTTGGATTCCTTAAAAATCAATAAAAATCATTTTAAAAACTCAATAAAAACAGCTAAAATCATGTAATTTGGAAGTGAGTAAGGTTATTAAATCCAAGTTCCAAACTGACAGCAGACCCGAGCCAGGACTCGGTTCCATTCAGAACCTCAAAGCGATTCCGAAATTGAACTCGATTTGACTTGGAATCCCTAAATTCGTGTTGGTCGTTTCAGCCATCACATCACATACACTACTACAGTAGTTTCACTATAGTGTCCAGAGCCGACAGTGCCAAAAAAAATATTCTTTTGCAGGGCTCGAACCCGGGACAATCAGTCTATAGTTAAGATGGCCACCATTAGATCTTCTGCTCAAGCACAGTGCCATATTTTCACTGTGAATGAGCACCACACTGGGGCACAGACATGAACCACATACTGTAACACTGAGAGACCCTGCAATATCCTGATTGATATGCCGCTGTCACCACTTATACAAGCACCACTACCCACATACAGTCACCACCTGGTGACCTGTATGATCCACACAAGCTCCTCTTCATGCTGAGAATCTGTAATGTGTAAAACTGTGAGTATGGCTGTACAATCACATTAGTGCTTAATAAACCACCCCACTGGTTAAGTATTGAGACATTTCATGACTTGAGGAAACTGCTGGTATACACTCTTACTCTACTATAACCATCACCAATAGTACACACATATTCAACAATTTATCCAGCATAAGATGTTAGCAGCAAATGCTAACATAATATTCAACTGTTGACATTTTAATTGGTTGACATTTTGATTGTCAACATTTTGTACCACATCAACATTTTCACTGTTGATATTATGCACCTCTGAACATTTTGATTGTTGGCATTTTGTACCATGAAAACATTTTGATTCTTAGCATTTTGTATCATGTCGACATTTGTATAATGGATAATTGATAAAGCCTCTGGGAAGGATGTAAAACTGGACAAGGGTGGTACCCTGTTATTTCCAATGCATTGAACTACCTACTTGGGTTACCTTCCCCAACCATGCAGCCTATTGTGACATTTTTGTTGAGCTCTACAGCCTTGTATAGTAAGATTCTGACAGCTGCTACTGCTGTGACTCTGAAATCAGGATACAGTATTAAATCTTGGCACTTACCTACATACAGCCACTCACAACACTGAGACCAGACAGAGTTGTCAGCCACATTTACCTTGCCCAGCAGCCATCATTTAACAAACACATCTTGGGACACCAATGAATACATCCTACAGCTGGATCATACTGGTAAAGTGGACCCCACACATGTCAAAAGTCTGTGAACATTATTTACTTATACCCCTTTTCCACCAAAAACCCGAGTCCTACCTGGGTTTTCAGACATGGTTCCAAACAAGGTCATACCCAGGTCAGACCCTGTTTACACTTCACTTTCATTCTGGGTTATTCCCAGGTCAGCCCTGTTCACACTGAACCCGGGTCTGTCATGCTAAACTTGTGAGGTCTTAAAAAGTGGGAAGTGACTGCTCCACATCCACCAATCAGCTCAATTTAGGTTTGACCCAGGTTGAATAACCTGGGTCGCGCGGTTTACACTGCACCATCACCCGAGTCCATCATGGGTCTGACCCTGGTAGCTGCCTGGGCTGGATACCCTGGTCAAAAGTGGTATTATCAGGACTTTCAGTTTCTAATTTTTCATTAATTAATTTACAACTTTTTGTGCCATACCTGTCTATGTGTAAATATAGCTCTATATCAAATTAAATGTCATCCTGGGACCTGTAGTCAACCATTAAAATGTTATTATACTTGCATTACAGTTTTTTGTTTCTATTTAAAGGAGAGATATTGGCAGATTTGCATGCTTTGGGGCTGGTATATCAGAGTCAGTTGTTACATTTACAATTTAATGTTATTTTTTCTATGTGCTTCATTATTACAATCTATTTTTATATGAAGATATTATCTATATCAAATTAATTTGAGGTGTCTTGAATCTGTTCTGCTTCATCATTATACTTTATTTTATGTAAGTGCATCTTCATTAGTTGTCATCTTTTAACAATGTTTTTTTACATGGTGTGATATTTAAAAAAAAACAATATGGGGACTATTTAAAAATATATAGTTTTAAAAACATAAAAAAACATTACTGTATCAAAGGTCTGATTCATTACGGATTGCAACTGCGAATACAATAGCGATTACGCACGCAGTTCAACTGCGTTAGTATGCTAATCCATTGCAATCGCTATGCCACCACAGCAATAAACAGGAATGCCCACCTTACCTTAAACACATCCATAATGTTTAGCAAGACTGCAAAACCATTGGTACAATCGATTACAATTGCAGCCGCATGCACACTTACTCAGGAATTGCTATCTTCATCGCACGCTATGAGTCCTCAAGCTGCATATGGCATCGCAGTGGATAAATTATGCATGCCCATGCAATGGTGTTAAAATGCACTGGCACACCTGCATTTCCCTGACCACCCCCCCTTCACCACCCACAAATGGCACTTCATGTCACTCACTCTGCGATGGGTCTGCGTAGTCACTGTGATCGCAGTCCCAATCGCAGTGGCTATTTCGCGCATGTGCACTGTGATGCATATGCATGGGCAGAATGCAACAATCGCCTGATTGCATGTGTATTAGCAACTGCGATCCTTGCTGAATCAGACCCTAATTTTTATATATTTACACATATACATTGTAAATATATTTCCCATTTTTTGGTTTTGATTCTAAATAATTGATGAGTTGTGGTTTTGACAAAAACACCCCCAAGTGTTTTAGTCTTGGATCTGGAGGTTTTTTTTTTATTATTATAAAAAAATCTAAAATCATGTAATTTGGGCCTATTTTTGTTCCTACAGTATTATTAACATCAAAAACATTAATTTCCATTTTTTTCCAGTAAATTTTGAGCATCTCACAGCTCACAATATTGTTTCACCAATATTGGTCAAAGGCTGCAGTGAGCTGTATGACTAAACTATGCGACAGAGCAGCAGCACAAACACATGGGAGTTTAAAAGAATATAGGATATCTATATCTATGAAAAATAGTGGCACAAAAGTGTCAGACAGGATAAACTACACAACCTTATAGAATGTTTTCATCAATCAAGAGCTAATAGCCTACAAGTAAATACCTAGTAGAAAATATAGTTGATTACCAACACACTTCTCCAACCAGCAAATCACTGGCCTTAGGCCAGTACAAGTGTTTGCTGCTGGTAGTAGAAAGCTAGATCATCATCACATTCACTCCAAAATGCAAATCACAGGCCCAAGGCCAGTTCAGGTGACTGGAGGTGGAGTATTTAGTGGAAGGTAAAGCATTTATTTCTATAATAAAAATAAATCTGAAACATGGAAAAAATAATTAAAAACCAAGCTTCCAAATGTGATTTTTCAAATGTAAAATTAATCCAAATAGCAAATCACAGGCCTCAAGCCAGTACAGGTGACTGCTGCTAAAGTAAAGTCCAGTAGAAAACTAGATCACCATGACACTTACTCCAAAAAGCAAATCGCAGGCCGAGGCCAGTTTAGGACACTGGAGGTGGAGTATTTAGTGGTAGGTGAAGCATTTATTAAAATACTGAAAGTAAATCTGAAACATTGAACAAATATTTAAAAAACAAACTTCCAAATGTGAGTTTTCAAATGCAAAATGAATCCAAACAAAAAATCACAGATCTCAGGCCAATACAAGTGTTTCAAGCCAGAGTAACAGCCTATTAGAAAATATAATAATAGCAAACTTCTCCATCCTGCAAATCACAGGCCAGTATATGTAAATGGAGATAGAGTAACAGGCTCATAGTCTTTATACCAATATAGTAAGGTAGGCAAAGCCCTTAATCCAAACTGGTGTACAATAGAAATGTCCATTGGCCCTCCCACCCACCCATATGTTGTATATTAAAAAGAAAATGCAATTTAACAAACAAAGCACTTCACCAACAGGGATTGCCACTTTTTTTGGTTGAAGTGCTTAATTTGTTTGCTCCCCCCACAAAAGAAAACATTTTGGTGGTTTATGTAAACCAAGCAGCCAATGGGCTTAAGGCTAACATTGTTAATAATTCTCAAAGTTCAAGATGCCATCATCTTCATCATCCTCATCAACTTTGTTGTTAATATCATCATCACACAATTTTAGCTCTTCTCCATTGGAATCCACTGTTACAGTTTATGTTTGTTATTGGTGGCAAAGGGAATTCTCATCAGTGTTTTTCAAATATTTTGGAAGTAGCCTCCTCCAACGATGACTCTCAAGGTTCTGGCTGTGCTAAGCACTCTTTATGAGTACACACTGGAAGGTGTACAGCATAAGTACACCATGTCTTTTATTCCTCACAGTATTTAAAATGACTGTTTGAGTTGCTAATTTTTAAAGTAATCCTCCACCATTCTATTGATGTTTACTGTATCAGATTGCGTCATGGTGGAGGTGTCAATAAACATGGGCATTTCTTGTAAGCCTGGCCAGATGTCATAATGTTTCTCTCTGCACTGAGTTTATTCATTATCACCAGTGGGTCTCTTAGAAAAGGCATTTTTTCCTGGCAGTAGAGTTTGCATGAGTAACTGAACCAGGAGATGTTATGTTATGTGCCACTTCAGCTGACAACTTGCTCACAATGAGCTCTTTGTATCTCTTAAGATCTTTGTCAGTTGAAAAGGAAGACATTACATAGGACTTTAACCTAGGATCAAGCATGGTTGCCAAAATGTAGTGATCCAATTGCAAGATGTTGCAAACCTTTTGGTCCTGGCAAAGCAAATAAAGAACTTGATCTACAAGTCCAACATACTTAGCAGAATTGCTTTACTTCATTTTCTTCCTCAGCTTCACTAGCTGCTTTTCCAGTAGTTAATTAATGGTATGACCTGACTCAAGATGACAGTCTCTGAACTCACTGCATGGATAACAATTTCAAATAGCTTCAGTAGCTTGCACAAAAACAAGAGTGTTCTCCAGTGTGCTTTAGGGAGATACATGTTCCCCCTTTCCCTATCTCATGGACTGATGTGTACTTTTGGATGGCATGTTGCTGTTCCTCCAGTCACTGAAAAAATATATAAAGGGGAGATTGAACCTGGTTATTACCTCTTGCTTCAGTTGGTGGCATGGCAAATTGAACTTTTCTTGCAGCTGCTGCAATGTTCTACATATGCTTACTGAATGCCAAAAATGCCCTAAAATTTTATGGGACACAGCCAACATTATCTTGACAGATCTGTCATTTTTTTAGAGTTACTGAACCACCAAGTTTATTGTGTGCACAAACATTGGTACATATTAAAATTCACCCAGTCTTAATGCTCGTACAATTATCAGAAATTCTGTGGAAAGTCCTAGTGGGGTAAGTATTTTTGCTGTCACATCCCTGAGTTTTTCCAACAGTTTGACATTGGTATGCTTACAGAGAGTAGCCTGCCTGTAAATGAGCTGTCTTTGTGTGTTATATATTGTTGTTGAAGGTGATATATCCACACAGTGGGCTGTCACTGTCATGTAATCTTTAGTTTGACCGGAATCGCTTGTTCACATATCTGTATTTGAGTGGACAGTCAGTACAATGGAATTTTATAGGCAAGGAATAACTTTTTGTTTAACATCCCATTACAAGTGAGGAATTGCTGTTCTGGAAAAATAGAATTAAGATGGAATTTGGTAGTGTGGACAATTGACCTCAACTAATCAGCTAAAGTCAGATGCATTGAAAGGGTACTGCTGGGCTGCCCAATCACTGCTAGCCATAGTGATTGGGACAAACTGGAAGAGAAGTTATGGCTACTGTGGGCTGTGACTACTGTGACTATAGAGTATGGACAAGACTGGACAAACAAGAAACAGACAAGGCCCAATTGATGTGGCAAAAATACTGACAGGAGTACAGACACAGTTCAAGGTGCGGCTACTGAGCCGCCAAGATACAGCCAGAGTTTGATGCGGCCTTGCGGGTCATGATGCAGCTTAGATAGCCAGGACGCGGCTACTGAGCCGTGATACTACAGAGTCCAATGCGGCCTTATGGGCCAAGATGCGGCTTAGACAGCCGGGATGTGGCTACTGAGCCGTGATGATGCAGACAGAGTACAATGTGGCCTTGCAGGCCATGCTGTGGCTTAGACAGCCGGGATGCAGCTATTGAGTCATAATTATGCAGACAAAGTAAGATGCAGCCTTGCAGGCCGAGGTGCCGGAACCAGACTGCAGGCAGGTGTACTCAGATGCGGCAGGAACCCAAGCTGGAGCAGCAAAGTGAAGAACACTGCTGGTAGAATTGCTGGTAATAAACAGACATGGCTTGATGCGGCCTTGCTGTCTGAGGTGCAGGTTCTAGATGGCAGACAGGTGTACTTTGTGGCAGCAGAAACACAAACTGGAGGCAGTGAGGTGGAGAACACTGCTAGCAGAATAGCTGGCTCACACAAATTGACAAGAAAGTGGAAATATACAGCAGGGCTGATAACTGACAGGATCAGGGTACAATGACAGTAGAACTTGGTAGACCGGCAAGAACTCAGGTAACTGTGGACAGAGCAACATACACTGGTAGTCAGACAGTATAACCAGCACTGAGTGCAGGGCTGGCTGTAACTTAAGGAATACAGAGTCCAATCAAAGCCATTTCATGCAGAGAGCTATTTATAATCACAGGCTAGTGTGCATCTGAGCTGCACACAGACAGATGGTGATGAGTGAGCACCTGAGACAAACACACAGGCATATAGAAATGACAGGCTATGAGCTAAACACAGACAAGACAAGAATCTGGCTACCTGCAACAGCCTGAACTTGGATCAGGACAAGATGCAGTGTTCCAGTGACAAGTATAGCTGGGACCTGCTACCAAGATGTTCCACTGTCGCAGATCCTAACAAAATGTGAGTGTTTACTTAAAAATGGACAGATTATTTTTCTAATTATTATAAAATCATGTGTTAAAAACATGCCTATCTCTGATAATTAATCCAACAAAGAGCCATAATAGTTTAGATCATGTCACGAATATAAAGACATAAATTTATTTAAAACAAAAACTATTTTTATAAAATAGAAACAAGAACATACATATAAAAACAAAATCAATCATCAAAATAAGATAATATAAAGGCTGCAAATAATACCTTAAATATTAGTAATAGAACCCCTGCAGAAGGTATCTATCCTTTCTAAATATACAGTAGGTTAAAAATAGTCCACTGATAAATATTCTCATGAATTAGCAAAAATAGTAACCATCATATAAACATCTCTAGGAGGAATCCATGTAGTGAAAATACGATGAAAAGTACTATACCATATGTCAATGCAACATGATAATTTAATAATGTTCTTCTATGTTGATTAGCCTGTAATAATAGAACATTCGGGTATATAACTGCTGAACAAGAAGAATGGACCACAGATTCTCAAAATATGGTATATATCTGTCTAATAGTGGTTCATATAAATATCCACATCCAGATGAACTGGTCAGGTGATAATAATGTTTGTACTCACATGGATAAAAATCCAGCCACTTTAGCTTACATGCCACATTCTTTGGATGTCCCAATGATATACAGCCTGTATCTGGCTAAGTAGGTATTATGTAACAAGTGGCTAATCAGATAGTAGGTGGCAGTTAAAATTGAGCGGCTCACCGCCAAGGACTGTTAGATTCCAAATATACAGTATGCAGATAATAGATGTTCTACTGCTGCAGCAGCCACTTCATTGGGTATTTTTCAAGATATTTGACTTAATTATTCAAAATGCTTTTGCTTACGTGTTTCTCTTTTGTAGTTAGTGGTTTCATCAGAGGATAAATTAGTGGTGCCAACAAGGGTTGTTTTAAACTGTAAACCACCAATCAATTGTCGCTTAAACATTTAAATTATTTACCACCTGTAAATTATACATGTTTAAACTTTTCAAACATATTTAACAATAACAAAAACATGATTTTTAATCCAATCTATATATGCAACAATAGTTCAAAAATTTCAAAATAATAAATACATTAAATTCACAATAGAATAAACTTTAAATCAATAGTAAATCGGCATCATTCAGTGTGAAGAACACGATAACTTTATCTAAAATCCCTACCCAGGATTAGAGCTGCTCTCTGGCTCAGTTTTGGAGCAGCTGCATACCAACAAACACAGTCCAGGTTCAATCCCATCTGGAAATAATGAGTGGGTCAGCTAAATATTTAATTTTTTAAAATAATTTATTTATAATTATCTACTTCTTAACAAGCTATTCAGCTTTCACAAGCATAGAAAATAAGTTATAATACCAATAATAGTAGAACATATTTGAAAAATAACATACATATTTAACTGATATGAATAGACCGGTATAGATAGCTCCTGTTCTACAGTATCTTTATCACCCAACTAATGGGGATCAGTATATATAGGGTTCAATATCTAATATACTATTTCTAGATTGTAGATATATTAAAAATAAAAAAATATAGATCTACCCAGATAGACTATATAACAAATAAAGGTAAACCAAAATAAATAATCCCACTACATATTAAACATTAAATAATGCCTTATGGGCAAAAACTATTCAATTCTATAGATTTGTTTAATCCTGGGTATATAGTCCCAAAAGCAAATATCCAAAATGCTTCCCATTTGCACAATAAGGTATACCTGTCCCCACCCCTAGATAATATTGGATCCTGTTCAATCCCCACTATATTTAGGACATTTATATTTAGGACATTTACATATCCCTTATGTGCTGTCCACACATGATTAGGCAAACTGTTTTCATGATCCCTTTTAACACATTCCTTCTAGGTTCCTAAAACATAGTAATCAGATTTAGGGCTCAATCCAATTAGCTGCGAAGGGTGCGAGTTGCCATTGCCATGGCGTTAAAGTGCTGGCAATGGCACCACATCTCGCACACACTGCGTCTCGCTCCAAACCCGAATTTGCACAATTTTGCTTGGAGCCCTATGGGGCTGTGAGCACTGTTGTGTGATTTTGGGCTGACATAAAGTGTGGCTGTTGCCGTGGTGACTCGCATACATGAGATCATCGCAGGTAATTGGTATGACTTCTACATGTGGTACAACCAACAGATTGAACGCAACATGCATAAGAAATTAAGTATATCAATTAATAAATTATTCAATTCGATAACACTGTACAGAAAAATGGGAGGCAAATTCAGATTGCCTATGTTTAAAAAAGCAAGGGACCAAATTTTTCTTTAGATTCTTAGATTTTTTAAAGAACACCTTTGGGGTTTCTTCTAAACAAGGCTTTAACACTTTATCAAGTTTTAATATGGGAACATTCTTAAAGATAATTCTCCTAATTTCTTTGGAGCAATTATATTTAGACACAAAAGTCCCATAAAGCACCAAGTCCACCCCACAAGGGCCTCCCCAAATATGGAGCTCTATGGAAAGTAAAGCATTCACAATAAAAGTTTAAACATATGATTGTTGTCTGTTCCTCTGTTAGATTTAAATAAAACACAAGGCTATTTTACCTCCTAGTGGGTTCATGAGCTTACTGCTGTTTTTTTACTCACAGAACATTTCTATAGCTTAGAACATCTGTTCAGTGCGAAAGAGTGGTAAAATGTGTCTATATGATTTAGTAACAATAAAGGAAAAACCAATAAAGGATGCAGCGTAATGGCCTTTTACACATGTTTGTTTTGTGAAGCAGTTAACATTCCCTAATTATATTCCTTATTCTTAGTATATATCATAAATTAATAATATCTTATATGGGATAGGAGTAATATTATTATATAGTCATCAGGGCTGACTACAAAACAAGGTGAGCATTTACCTTAGTATTTTCAGAGAGGGAACAGACAGAGGAAATATAAGCGACAACTTACATGAATAGAAGCAATCACTGTCTGTAGGTAATACTGTATAACAAGCAAAATAGCTTGTTATACTACCAATAGAGTGTCTCAGTGTGTGATCTGATAGACATATCATAGCATATTTTAATATTTTTCCTCAAGAAAGTCTACAAACACAAGTCTAGAGGGAGGATTGCAGGAAGAGGGTTTCTTGGCTTTGTCAGAAAAACCAAATGCACTTGTAGGATGGAAATATACTTTGAATATGTTATTGTTAAGATTATTACTAATGGATAATAAGAAGAGTCTGACAGATGGCTAGGTTAGCTGGCGACACTGGGACATTCCCACCCAAGAATGCAATATATACTGGCATCATAAACTATATATTATAGCAGATGTGGCAGTAGAGGGTCTCTGAGTGTAGTCTTAAATTATTTTAGGTAGATTTGGTATTTCAGTTAGGATTTTTCTAATAGTCTAAGCTGTCTTTTGGTATTTTATGTTCCCTTAAGGCCTGGTTCAAAACAATGGTTAAAGTACTTGGCTGGGATTTATTTGAATATAGAAAGTTCCATTAAGTAAGATATGCCCTCTCCCAAACACACCTGACAAACACTACCCCCTTGTTTCAGAGTCGAGGATACTGAGACCATTTTGGGGGCTAATATACCTGTTAAATCATAGCCCAGACTGGTGGCAGATCATTAAAACTCAATCCGTCCTGTTTATTAGTAAAAATCCATTATGAAGAATGTAATGTATAATCTAGGGGCTACACTATAAATCAGACATTCACACTGATAGTTTATTCTATGCACGGTTGGTGCAAGCTTTGTAGGCACACTATGCAAAGCTTCACCTTTCAGCCCCTTATATGCTATCAGACATCCCAATATGGCTGTAGAGACCAAAGCTGTTTCATATTGTATATAGTGGTGAACATAGGTTTCACTATTTTCAATTAGGCATTTATGTGCCAAATTGGGAACCAATTTAAAAATAAATGTATCATAGGCAAATCTCTAAATTTCAGAATTGACCTAATTGATTTGTGCCTCTAGCAGTCACATTACAATGCTGTACACTGCTTGCTGCAAGTTTGCACCTGTGTTAGTAAAACACCTTACCACCAAATGCACATATCATATATACTGTAGTACAAGGAAATCACCAGCAATCAATAAAGTCTAGAGGGAAATGCTAGTGGATGGTGGGATCAGTTGATATAAATTGAAACATGTACAATAGTTGCTCTGTTAAAATATTCATAACAGCAAACACATCTCTGATTCTATAAATAGTTAGAGTATGGTTTCTTGCCACTCCAAACTTAGAAATGATTGCTGTTTTTTATATAGCCATATTTTGTTTTCCAGTGGAAACAACATAATTTATCTTGTACTTGTTGTTATAAAGAACAATAATCGCGGTTCAAAAAGCTTTAATAGCTCCTTTGCATTTTCAATGCAATGTCTACCCAGAATGATTGCAGTCATATGCAGGAACATCAAGTTTAATTATACTAAAGAACTTGACAGGTGTAAGGTATGGTTAATGCACCGAGAGTGAGTGTCATTAAGGTTCCTGTACAAAAAAAAAGTTATTTTATTAAATGGAAAATGAAAATCACCAAATGGACTAATTAAGCTCAATTTCTTTGAGGTGCTGCTTCTTCAGAGAAATGTTTACCAAATAACATTTTAATAAAATTTGAAGATTGCCTTTAAATTAGAAAAGGCATTTTACTGTAATTATCTCTAGTTACTAGTTCAATAATTATTTAACCTTTTTGAAGATTGAAAACATAATTCTCCTAAGTTAAAAATCTTACTAATGATCCAGGTACCTTTGGCCAGTACTGGAATGAAATTTGCTTTTTGGGCATCTGCTCTATGAGGTGAATGCTGATTGCCCATTTGCTCATGCTGTTGATAGAGAGTTTGCAGGACAGGCAAATCACACAAATCCTCTAAATTAGGCCTGGACAAGATGTGTTGTGAAATTATAGGTCCCAGTATGTCCTGCTGGCAAAGTATGATGAGGTTGTTGATTTCACAACACCTGGAGATCCAATGGTTGCTGTAAATAGTCCTCAGAAATTACAGTAGCATCACAAATTGTAATGCCATGTAAAAAAACTTCTCTCGTAGTACTAGAGAATCTTTGTTATCAAGTTCAATGGTGACATTAATACATATTTGAAATAACATTTTACAGGAAATGTACTGCACCTATTGGCAGCAAACAACATGTGTAGAAATGAGTGGATGAAACAAACTCACCTAGAACTCAGAAAATACATGTTACAATCCACAAAATAAAAAATATTACTTGAGGGGGTGAGACTATATGGCAGTCACACCAAATAGCGACTCTGTAAATGACAGGTCAAAAATACTAGTGTAGAAATATAGCAGTAATACAGTACATAGCACAGTAAAACACCAAAGTAAAACCAAAACAGCAAAATAAATAAATGTTCTACTTTGTTCACCATAAGTATGCTGTTAAAATTAGGTACTTTGCTTATTGCCGTTCAAAGTCAGTACTAAACTGCAGACATATTTACTGGTATCCAAATATGCATCTGGTATCCACAGATATATCTGATTTTAGATGATTAGTTGAGGTCATATGTCCAATTCTATCTTGATTCTATTGCACTAGAACAGCAATTCCTCACTTGTACTGGGACATTAAACAAAATGTTACTCTTGGCCTAGAAAATACCATTGTACCAAGTATCAACTACAGATATATGGACAAGTGGTACTGGTCAAACTAAAGATTTGTTGACTGTTATAGCCCACTGAGTGGTTGTATCGCCTTCATCAGCAGCAGTATCTAACAGATAATACCAGCTAATTCACAGGCAGGCTACACTCTGTATCACAGGCTTGTGTTGGAAAAACTCAGTATGTGACAGCAAAATGGCTTACCCTGCTAGGATTCAACTCAGGATTTGTCATTTCAGAATAACGCTAGTAACATTGTAAGAGCATTACAACTAGGTCAATTTCAATGCGTACCAATTTTTGCACAAATAATACATTTGGTGATTTAGAATATCTAAAAAATGACAGGTGCATGTGGGGCATGCTGGCTGTGGACTGTAAAATGTCTGGGCATTTAACCCATGAGATAGGTAGGGGAAATCTTGCCACCTTACTGTAGCACACTGGAGAATGCTCTTGGTTTTAAGGAAGAAACTGAAATTATTTGACATTGTAATCTGTGAAGTGAGTTCATATACTGCTAATCTGAGTCAGGTCATACCCTTAATTAAACTACTGGTAAAGCAGCTATAGAAGCTTAATGAGGAGATGAAACTAAGTGATTCTGCTAAGTATGTTGGACTTGTTGATCAAGTTCTTTACTTGCTTTACCAGGACCAAAGTGTTTGAAACATCTCTTTTAAACATATGGCTTCCTTGGTAGTTTCTGTAAGCACCATGTATTTTGCCACAGTGATGGATAGGGCTAAAGTGCTTTCTGCTTGTCTAGCTGATAACTGCATCTGCCAGTAGAAAAAGGTACCCTGTGTAAGAAAAATGGTCACCTAAGTATTTTAGGATTCTCTTATCTGCAGTCCAGTGTTGTTTCCCAGGGTTATTGGCAAATTGGCTCACCTCACTCAATGCATATGTGATGTCTGGACAAGTCCCAATTCTTACATACATTACATTTCCAACAGCACTATTATAAGGAACTTTTTTTTATATCCACTATCTCTGCCTCGCTTGTTGGTGACATGGTCTTTGTAAGTTTAGTGCCTTTGTCAAAGGGAATACAAACTGGTTTAGCATCTGACATAGCATAAGCATTGCTTCAATTTATCCCTACTGAGCAATTGTGACAGTTCGTGACTTAAGTTTGTAAGATCCTAAAGCCTAACAAGTGATGTGCAGGCCCTAGGTCTTTTAACTTGAATTTCTCTTCTAACAGATACTTGACACTGGCAATATGATTCTCCTGACCTGCTAGTAACAGATTATCTGCATACACAACTACTGTATAATGAACAAATTTTGCTACATCAAGGTATAATGCTTTAGTCGCTTGCAGCAACAATTTACTTGCAGTGTGATTGACAGTCAGACCATTGGGGGGTATGCTGGCAATGAATGCATGTGTCCTGACACTTTCTGTGATCCCGTATAGAATAAATATGGCCCCAGCGACTCAGTTCTCACAGCCATTCTGCAGGACCATAGGATTATTCAGGACTACAATAATTTATGTTGATATTTGGATTTGCAAAGCCACAGGTGGGCGTCTCATTACATCTCTGAGCATTTTCTGCGCTGATCCAAATACAAGACTCTTCTTTATACTTCACACTAAGGATGCATTAGTATAACTAATTGGTGGAACCTATGTGGGTTGCAATAGATGTCAGCAGAATGTGTGATGGATGATCATTCCTCACAGATGTCCTTAACCAGGATTCTGGGTTTGTTAGGAACAGCGGTAACAAAGGGTAACAGCTGTGCAGAGGTAATGCAGTATATACAGTATGTACTATAGCGGTTTGCAGCAGTATACATAGGGTTATTATAGTGGTGGTCACAGTGCTAAGTACTGCACTTCCTTGCAGCAGTCTTACACAGTGGCATGCACCTGTTCACATGTGCAGTAATGTCATTCTGCCGGGGTCACTGCAATACAGAGAGATAAAGACAGCACTGGAGCTCACTCCCCTCTAAACACCACTTTGGAAGACTAGGTGGAATCAATTTTTTGGCTAGGTTATTTTTTCATGGCAAACAGTGGAAATGTACGTGTAATTCAGCAAATTGATCACAATGGCTGGAAATTGTAAGCAGCATGACTTTAATCCTGCTATGAATGTTTGTTCACAGGGTATTAGTATAGAATCAGGTAGAAGGGTAACAGTCCAGTGTTCAATACATGTTGCATGTGATGGCAGAAGTAAGTAGAGTAGGACAAACCAATTATACAGTCAGAAAGTAAAGTCTGGGTTCTGGTATACTGGATAAACTAATGGTAGAGGTGCAAAAATGTGGAGGGTGAGTGAAAACATTATCCAAAAGGTCTATACAGTAACACAAAACTTGGAAAAACTATCAGAGTGAGTTATCAGTACAGGGAATAGTAACCAACTAAACCTACAGTAGCATAGGTTGCTAGCTTGAGTCATTCGGCCATATTTAATAAGAAGCGAAAAGCCATTTTCGCATGGTTTTTAGCGATAATTTCGTCTTTTTTTACTCTGAATTCAATTCCATTCTGTTTTAGCCTATACTGAAAGTCAAGGCACAGAACAGCAGGTGAAAAGAAGTATAAAATCTACATTTTGGGGTGCAGATGTGGGAAACCACTCAAAACCCTTGGTAGACCCCCCCCTCAAAGGAAAATTCATCCAAAAAAAGAGTAAAAAAAAAATCAGGATCCCCCAAAAAAGCCTTTGAAATTGGGGGTGAAAATGACAAAAGTGGGGGGACAACTTCAAAAACTAGCGAAATAAGTTTCTGGGGGTGCTCTAATGGGCCAAGTGTTTTTGGGATTGCAGGTGCTTGTATGATGGAGGAATTTCACTTTTCTAAAAATTTCACTTGAGAAACATTAAAATATGCTAGTATCCATTTCCAAGCACCCCAAATTTGATGGGAAAAATACTGCTTAATGCCATCTTTCTCCACTTTTGCAAGGATGCTAATAATAAGGATTTTAAACAACTTCAGTACCCCAATTAGTTTTATTATGTTTAATGGAACACTTCTACATTGATCCCAAATGTTATTGCATCTTTTTTTGGGAGTAAGGCTGATTTTTCCAAGTCTGACAGTACTTTATGCCTGTTCGTTGCTTGCCGTGTTTGCCTATTTTGGAATTGAATATGGCGGAAAGGCGGGGATGCGCACAAAAAGTTTCCGCATCCAAAACACGCAATGTCGGCGAAAAGTCAGGCAGGTGAAACTTTTCCGCAGGTGTGAAGCTAATTGAATACCACCCATATTTTTATACTTAGAGTGTGAGGAGCAGATAGCTGAGCCACAGAAGGCTTATGGACTTGTAAGCAAATTTCCCCACAAAACCTCTCTGCTAAAGTGGCAAAGTGCCATTATCCATGCAGTTGGTAATGGCTTGCCTATACAGCAAGTGGGTGGCCATTGACTGGACACTTAACATCAGTGAACATATATAAAATTAAAGGAAGTTGTAAGTACAGTAAAGTATTCCTGACCATAAGACAAAATATGCACTAATACAGATGTTCCCAAACACTGTCCTCAAGGCTCCCCAACAGTTCTGGTTTTGGAGATTACCATAGTTGAGCACAGGTGGCTAAATCAAATTGACAGGTACTAATTAAGTCACCTGTGCTCAACCATGGATATCTCTAAACCTTGAACTGTTGTGGAGCCTTGAGTACTGTGTTTGGGAACCTCTGCACTAATACCTTGTTGTAGGCATACAATTAAAAAGTGCTATGTATATACATTGTTCCCAGAAAATAAATCAACTGGTGTGTTTATCCAAATACTGTATTTGTAAAAGCTTATTTAATTAGTCACCACTGCTATATGTTGATGATATGTTCAATAACCTATCTGAAGCTGATAATTGGCTGCTCATGCTGTATAACATTAATGAAACCAGGCCTGATTTTTATAAATTGAATTACTTGCAATCTCTTGTAGTTATGAGGGCAGAAGTTATGAAAATGTTCTGGTGACTTAAAAAAAACCCTTGTCTGCATAGAAAATCAGCCAGCATAGGGGTGGATAAATACAGTATGTTGCACCTATAACATTGCTGCAAGCTGCAAGCTAGAGAATTGTACCACTAATAATATCCTCTCATATTAGACAAGTGAAGTTAGGATTGACATTTTAACAGTTAATATTTTATTTCATATGTTACTGTTTGATGAATACCAATGCAATGGCAGACAAGCTGTACAATATATGTAGATACTGTAGTTGGTACATGGTTTATGGTTAGAGAGCACAATATAACTGCTGTTAATGGGTAAGCATTTATAAGACGTTGGAGACTCAGGGCTTGATTAGAGATGTACGCGTATGCCACCGCAACTGCAAACTTGCATAGAATGACTGTGTGAAAGTATGCAAGTGTCGCAGTTGCCGGATTTCTATTGAGATGTCCATTGGCGGCTTTACTAATCCAAACGACTGTGTACAAAGATACAGCATTGGTCACAGATCAGTCGATAATCAGTCTTATGAGTAACTCTATGGTTGCACAAGATATCTGTGGGAACTGAGACACCACTGAGCCATTTTTACTGCATACAGTCATGACACACCTGCATTACTGTCCCCCAAGGTCTCTGCCTGTCAATCGCTTGCAAATAAATCCTCACTGCGAGCTTCAATGATAATGAAATTTGACGCATGTGCAGTATGACTCATACGCATGCACAGATTACCGATATTCGCTCAACTGTGAAAACATTGGCATTACCTACATCTCTAAATCAGGCCTTCAATTCAGTAAGAGTAGGGAGTAACAAAGAATTAGAGAAAGGGATAATTAAGAGGTATGGATGGATAAATGGGGCTGGACCTGTTTCTGTAAAAAGAAAACATAATTTCTAGTTAAAAAAAACTGGATGAAATGTCATTGATTGGAGTTAATTAAAGAAGGTCTATGATTCCTTAGGAAGAATTACGTTGGGAAGGCGGCAAAGGGTGAACTTTTGATAAAGAGTCTTCCTGTATTTGCTGCTCACCAATACATCTAGCCATGGATACGCCATGTTTGTTACAGATGGCGTACAGGTTGAGTCTCTCATATCCAAATATTCCGAAATACGGAATATTCCGAAATACGGAATTTTTTGGGTATGACTGAGATAATGAAACCTTTGATTTTTGATGGTTCAATGTGCACAAAGATTGTCTAAGGCTCAAATTATTAAAAATATTGTATAAAATTGCCTTCAGGCTGTGTGTATAAGGTGTATTTGAAACATAAATTAATTTCATGTATGTACACAAACTTTGAGCCACAAAATTATTGATAATATTGTATAAAATGACCTGCAGGCTGTGTGTATAAGGTGTATATATAACATAAATGCATTCTGTGTGTATATTTGGGTCCCATTCCCAAAATATTTCATTATGATATGCAATTATTCCAAAATACAGAATATTCCGTTATCCAATATACCCCTGGTCCCAAGCATTTCGGATATGGGAGACTCAACCTGTACATGATAGTAAACTAGGATCACTGATATTTGTGGGCCAGTTTTTGGGATTTCCTTGCAGACAATATTGGAAGCAGTGATGCAACTTTGCATAACTACAACTCTATATTATGAATATACTAAACTGGTTTAGGGTACTGTGCAGTAATTAGAGAAAACTCAAGGTTATTTGCCTTCTTATAAAGGCATTGCAGCCAGCTGTTTTTCTTCTGATACAAAATAAGTGTACATACCACCATAATAAATTGCAACAAAACATCAAGAATTTATATGTATGTTAAATGTCCTTCAATGTGAGGTTTTATGTTTGGATCAATGCAGTTTATGTTGAAGATAGATTTTACAGATCCTTTACAAATTACTAACACATTATCAATGCATCACCAAAAACAGATGGTTCTTCAATATAATGGATTCTGAAAGCTATATTTCTCAGCTAATAAACTGGCATATAAAATGTAAAATGTATGTGCTACAGTATGAACAGAAAACCTCAATTCATTTTAATTTGTGTTAAATATCGTGGCTCAAAAAATGTCTCAATATCACCGAATATTGGTATGGAAATGTCGTATGTGAAACTTTTTTTTACAGTTATTTAAAAATTACTATTATTTTTTTTCCAAATATGGTATATGACACATCATATCCTAACTGATAACTTGGCAATAGATATGAAGACTAATCAATAGTTACAGTAGTGTGAGTAATAGCATTATTAAGTATTAAGTATTTTTGGAAATCCTTAAATAATGGAGCATTGAACTAAGTTTAGTGAATATCGTTGAGCATTTCTCAGAATTATATATTGTTACAGTGAATGCCATTTTTCAGGGATGTCATGTTCAATACACTGAAGTGCCAGAAGTCATGGGATAGCAGTATGTAAAGGTAATGGTAGGTGGTGTGTGTCTAGGAAATTCCCAGACCTGTAACAGTTGTAATCTGACATTTCGTGAGTCAGTTTGAAAACCGGCTAAGCCACTCATGGTGAGGCGATTTGAATTATCAGAGTTCTAACAGGGCACAATAGTGGGTGCCCAATAGATGGTACATTCAATTTCTGAAGTTGTGCAGACTTTCAACATTCTTCAATCTACAGTGTCACGTGTGGTGAGGAATTCCGTAGGGTAAGCATTACCACCCACCATGAACAGCTGATCATGGGTGCTTCATGATTGTTTCCAGTGGTGTCTGGACAGGATTGTTCATGGTAACAGACAAGAAACACTTGGTCAAATCACATCAACATTCAATGCAGGAGGTACAAGATGCATATCCAGTAGGTCACTGTAGCTTTTTTAGCTTCCATGGTATATAGGAGCAGAAGACCAACCAGAGTGCCCCTGTTAACACTACTACACCAGACACAATGCCCCATTTGAGTTCATGACATCGCTAATTGGACCCTGGAGGACTGGCAACATGTGGTGTGGTCTGATGAGTCATGGTTTCAGTTGTTTTGAGCTAATGATATTGTTCAGGTGTAGTGCAGACCTCATGAGGCCTTGGACGCCAGTTGTCAGCAAGGCACCCTGCAGACTGGTGGTGTTTCCATGGTGTGGGGTGTGTTCATGGGGCATGAGTTGGGTCTGCTGGTCTGCCTGAACACATCATTGACCTGTAACCACTATGTTGCATTGCTTGATGACCTTTTTGTAGCACTTCATGTACCCCTACAATGAGCATTCTAGAGAGTTCCAAGGAATGGTGTGGCCACCACATTCGTTCGGCATAAACCCATTCGAACATCTATGGGACGTGAAAGAGAGGTCCATTTGCACCAAAGATCCTGAACCTTCAAGTATCAGGGAGCTGGGGGAAGCTTTCCAGATGGCATGAATCAACATCTCTCCAGAGATATTCTGTCCACTTGTGGAATCGATTCCAATGGGAGTCCAATATGATTCTAGGCATCTATCCCATGACTTTTACCACTTCAGTGTATATGTACTTTTCAAATTTATAGTGTGCAAATAAAAGTTGGATGATAATAGTCAATTAATTTTGGTTTGTGGAGTGGTTGGGGGTCAGACACATTTGCAAGTATGATAACATTTTATTTTTGAGGATGTTGAACAAATGGAAACTTCACTACAATACTCCCGTATTGTTAATAAAACAGGATCAGAGAGTAGTGGAACAACTTTCACATCATCATTCTACAGTATATAGAAAGCATAAAACTATAATACACATCAAATTCATGTTTGCTATGTTTAAGTGATGTATCTTTTGGCAAAGAATACAACTGCAACATTAACTCTATTGCTTTAACCTTCCACCATGTTCTATGATACCATATGGTGCCTTAAGCTACAGAGTTATACTGTGCCATTCAAGGAAAAATACCTGTTAGCAAATATTTTTGTCTGTATACAGAGTTTGACACATCTATACACCCATATCCATCTGCTTTGGACAGTATTGTAGATGTCACGGCTAACAGTGCACATTTGTACCATCCCATCCTTGGTGCAAGTGATTAATCTGAATTCTGATGAATCTCTGTGTATGCTCATATCAAAATAGCCCACAATTCTGTCTAGACACCCACATAAAGTCCACAGGAAACATATCCTACTTCCAAACATCTAGGGGTATATTTACTAAAGTGATAGTTTTTAAAAGTGGAGATGTTGCCCATATCAACCAATCATATTCTACTTAACATTTAACTTGCACCTTCTAGAAGATAATAGCTAGAATTTGATTGGTTGCTATGGGCAACATCTCCACTTCTAAAAACTCTCACTTTAGTAAATATACCCCCTAGTGAGATGTACTGTGAATGATATTAATCTGAATCTGCTGTAATTGCTCAAAGTTGCGCATACACAGATATGGAGCATGCTCAGCCAGAAAAATAGCAAAAACCATCCACAAACTCTGAATCAACCCCATTTTGAGTACCATTTATATTCCATCCCCAATAAGTATTCTGAATTTCAGTATATAAGAACCGCCCTTTAAAATAACTTTGTTCCCTCTGTGCGTTTGTTTATACATTAAAATGTATCTATTTATATAAGTTTGCCTATGCATTGTCTGTATGGATTTTATTTCCTCATGTTGCTGTAATGAGAATGCTTAAATATAGTATATTATGTATTTTGTTTATTCCAAAAACATATTTTCTTGCTGTGCCTCTTGTGTTGTGTTGCCTTAAATAAAAGCTACCTACCTGCTGTGCCTCGTTGTTTCAATGAGTAAATAATTACTTTTTCATGCTGTGATAATTTCTTTGTCTACACTAAACACATATAATTACTTAGGCAAAATAAGTTTTGTTCTTTTTTTCCCTTTGGCAGGAGAATAATAAATTCAGCAATATATGACTTTTAACAACCAAGCCTATTTAACTGAAAAATATATCTAAACCAATCAGTATCTGCAGTAAATTACAGGGAGCAGAATGTTTTCGCGTATTTTCATGTTCACCTGTGGGGCAAATCTATCAAACTAACTCAGTTCCATGCAGAGCTAAAATCAGAAAGACATATCAAGTTTCTTGCAGCCAGGACAAGGTTTCACAATTGGATAAGGTTTCACTGTGCAGACAACAACATTACTCTGCTGAATGTCCTCCTGTTTGAAAGTCTAATCAGTGTCAGTGTGGTGTCAGTGTTGTTGTATGGATTGGGTTTCTCCATGAAAATAAAAAGGTCTATTTTGGAATTATAATGAAGGGATTTGGAGAACTGTATGGTATTAAAGGTTCAAATGACAGGCAATTTCATCTTTTTGTACCATATTGTTGAATATACTAATGTTTTACTAAGAAAGAATAGCTTGTATTTTATTTTGTACGAATATTTTTTAAGGATTTTAACTTTTCTTTACAGCTATTGGAGTACACCAGTGTATCCCAACTCCAGCTCTGGAGGACTCCTAACAGTTCATGTTTTACAGATCTCCTAGGTAGGGTTGGTTATGATTAGGGGTGTGCACCGGCCACTTTTCGTGTCTTGTGTTTTGGTTTTGGATCTGGATTTTTCTGCGTGTTTTGGATCTGGATTGGTTTTGCCAAAACCACCCTTCTGTGTTTTGGGTTCTGGGTTTTGGGTTTTGGATCTGTATTTTTTGAAAAAAAGCATAAAAACAGCTAAAATCACAGAATATTTGGGTTTTTCTCCTCCTATGCTATTATTAACCTCAATAACCTTAATTTCCACTCATTTCCAGTGTATTCTGAACACCTCACACCTCACAATAGTGTTTTTATGTCCAAAAGGTTGCACCAAGGTAGCTGGATGACCATGCTAAGTGACACGAGTGGGCGGCACAAACACATGGCCCATCTAGGAGTGACACTGCAGTGGCAGACAGGATGGCAGTTTGAAAAACTATGCCCCAAACAGTACATAATGCAAAGTAAAAAAAGAGGTGCAAGATGGAATTGCCCTTGGGCCCTCCCACCCACCCTTATGTTGTATAAACAGGACATGCACACTTTAACAAACCAATCATTTCAGCGCCAGGGTCTGCCACACGACAGTGGCTGAAATGATTGGTTAGTTTGGGCCCAACAAAACAAGCTGGCAATTAATCTGTCCCTGCACAAACTGGCTCTATGGAGGCAAGATGTCGTCCTCTTCCACCGATTCATCACCCTCTTCAGTGTTGTGTACATCCTCATCCTCACAGAGTATTAATTCGTCCCCACTGGAATCCACCACCACAGGTCCCTCTGTACGTTCTAGAGGCTGGTCTCCCTGGAAGAGTTGATAATTCATTTTTATGAACCTCATCTTCTCCACATTTTGTGGAAGCAACCTCCTATGCCTTTCGCTGACAAGGTTAACGGCTGCACTAAACACTCTTTCAGAGTACACTCGGGCAACTCAGGTAAAATAGAGCCAGTTTGTACAGGGGCCTCCAAATTGCCTCTTTTTCCTGCCAGTACAGGTACGGACTGTCTGCCACACCTACTTGGATGCTGTCACTGATGTAATCCTCCACCATTCTGTCAATGGTGACATTATCATATGCAGTGACAGTAGACATGTCAGAAATTGTTGCCAGGTCCTTCAGTCCAGACCAGATGTCCAAACTTGGTCCTGCATGCATCACCACCAGCGAGTTTCTTAGGATACCTAAGTTGTTTCCTGGCAGCCCCAGTTGCGGGAGAAGATGAAGAAGGAGCTGTTGGCATGTCAAGTTCCGCTTCAGCAGACAGTGTTTTCACCAGCAGGTCTTTGCACCTCTGCAGGCTTGTGTCAGCCGGAAAGAGAGACACCATATAGGCTTTAAACCTAGGATTGAGCATGGTGGCCAAAATGTAGTGGTCTGATTTCAACAGATTGACCACCCTGGAATCCTGGAAAAGCGAAAGAAGGGCTTCATCAACAAGTCCCACATTCCGAGCGGAATCGCTCAGTCTTAGCTCATCCTTCACTTTCTCCAGCTGCTTCTGCAAAAGCCTGATGATGGGAATGTCCTGACTCAAGCTGGCACTGTCTGAACTGACTTCACATGTGGCAAGTTCGAAGGGCTGGAGAACCTTGCACAACATGGAAATCATTCTCCACAGTGCTTGAGTCAGGTGCATACCCCTTCCTTTGCCTATGTCATAGGTGGATGGATAGGCTTGAATGGCCTTTTGCTGCTTCTCCATCCTCTGAAGCATATAGAGGCTTGTGTTCCACCGCATCACAACCTCTTGCTTCAGGTGATGGTGGGGCAGGTTCAAGAGTGTTTGCTGGCTCTCCAGTCTTCAGCACACAGTCACTGAATGGCAAAAGTGGCCAGAAATTTTTCGGGCCACCTAAAGCGTCTCCTGCACGCCATTTTGCTTTTCAGAAAATTCTGCACCACCAAATTTATTGTGTTAGCAAAACATGGGATGTGCTGGAATTTGCCCAAATGTAATGCCCGCACAATATTGGTGGCATTGTCAGATATCACAACCGCATTTTTCAGGACACTGAGGACACTTTTTCTGATGTTTCTGTACAGTCTCTGTATCGCCTGCCTAGTGAAGTGGAATCTAGATGGGATTTGGAACCGGTGACACACTACCTCCATCAATTGTCTAAATCCTACTACACTAATGGTGGATACCGGACGCACATCTAACACCAACATAGCAGTTTTGCTTCAGGATGACTGCTCTTGTACTTCATCCTCCTCGCTAAGGACTGTTGGAGGGTCAATTGTTTAGTAAAAGTAGTGGTGCTCCTACTTCCTCTCTGGGATGATGAATGACTCCCAGCAGCAACAGCAGCAGTGGCAGCAGTAGGCATAGCAATGCAGGATCCTCCGGGGGAATCCCGGATAGGAGAGTCAGTCATGTCAGTGACATGGCCTGCAGGGCTACTTCTGATCCTGATTAAGGAGGACATTGATGAGGAGAGAGTTGACAATGTGGTTTGCAGGTGCTTGGATACAACAGGACAAAGGGATTTAGGTGTCCCTGGACTGCTTACAGTCTTAGCCAAAGTTTGTGAACTTGACAGTAACTTTTTATGAATGCACTGCAGGTGACGTATAAGGGAGGATGTTCCTAGGTGGTTAGCATCCCTGCCCTTACTTATTTCACCTTTACATATGGTACATATGGCAAGACAGTTGTTGTCCGGATTTGGATAGAAATATTGCCAGACCAAAGAGGTGGAATGTTTGGTCTTCTGCCCAGGCATGACCGTGATGGGCTTTTTCATCCCACGGACAACAACTGCCTCCCCCGGAGCCTGATTTAAACAAACCACATCACCATCAGAATCCTCCTCGCCAACTTCCTCCTCAGCGCCAGCTACACCAGTATCCTCATCCTGTTCAACAGTGACATCTTCAATTTGCATATAAGCAAGTGGACTGTGGGTCCTCCTTTCAGCACTTGCAGAGGGCGTGCAAATGGTGGAAAGAGCCCCCTTTTTCCCATCCAGTGCTGGGAAGGTCAGGCATCGCAACTGCCACCACACTTGGACTCTCCTTGGGGATTTGTGATATCGTCTTAGAACGCATAGAATGCACAGTTCTTCACTGTGCTTTTGCCAGCTTAACTCATTTGATTTTTGTAGCGAGAGGAGGGCTTCCATCGTCATGTGAAGCTGAACCACTAGACATGAGCATAGAGAAAGAACTTAGCCGTTCCTTGCCACTCCATGTCGTAAATGTCATATTGGCAAGTTTACGTTTCTCCTCAGATGATTTAAATGTTTTTTTTAAGGTCATTTCTTGAACTTTGTCATTTGGGAATTTATATGCCCTCTACTATGACATTGGGCATCGACCTTGACAGACGACGTTGATGGCATTTTATCATCTATGTCATGACTAGTGGCAGCAGCTTCAGCACTAGGAAGAAGTGGTTCTTGATCATTCTCTATTTTATTTTTAGGGGACAAAGTTTGGTCCACCATTTATGTTATATTGATTGATATATACGTACGGCTAAGGCGCACACAAACACAGAAAAGAAGAATTAAAAAAAAAATTTTGAGTGCACTTTGTGGGTTACAGCACCCTTTAACGGTCAAGCCAGCTGGCCCTTGATTTATGACTCAGGCGCACACTTGGTGCTGCTCCTTTGTTGATGGACGTTTGGCTACAACACACACAATTCACAACAAGAAAATAATAATTTTGAATTTGTTGGAGTGCACTTTGGGGGTTACAGCACCCTTTAATGTTCAAGCCGGCCGGGCCTTGATTTATGACACAGGCGCATGCTTGGTGCTGCTCCTATGTTGATGGACATGCGGCTACAGCACACACAATTCCCAACACAGAAAATAATAATTTAACTTTTTTTTGGAGTGCACTATGGGGGGTTACACCACCCTTTAAGAGATGAGCCAGCTGGCCCTTTACTTATGGGACACAGGTGCATGCTTGGTGCTGCTCCTTTGTTGATGCATGTGCAACCACAGTGCACACAATTAACAAACACAGAAAATATTTTTTTATTTTTGTTGGAGTGCACTTTGGGGGTTACACCACCCTTTAAGAGATGAGCCAGCAAGCCCTTTTCTTATGACACAGTAGCACGCTTGGTGCTACTTTGTTGATGTACTGCGGCTACTGAGCACAAAATTCACAAACACACAAAAAATAATAATTATTTTTTTTGGAGTGCACATTGGGGGTTACAGCACCCTTTAACGGACAAGCCAGCCGGCCCTATACTTATGACACAGGCGCATGCTTGGCACTGCTCCTTTGTTGATGCACGTGCAGCCACAGCACACACAATTCACAACAAGAAAATAATAATTTTGAATTTTTTTGGAGTGCACATTGGGGGTTACAGCACCCTTTAACGGTCAAAACAGCCGGCCCTTTACCTATGACTCAGGCACATGATTGGCGCTTCTCCTTTGTTGATGGAAATGCTGCTACAGTGCACACAATTCACAACACAGAAAATAATAATTTTACATTTTTTTTGGAGTGCACATTGGGGGTTACACCCCCCTTTAACAGACTTATGGGACACAGGTGCATGCTTGACACTGCTCCTTTGTTGATGCACGTGCAACCACAGTGCACACAATTTACAAACACAGAAAATATTTTTTTATTTTTGTTGGAGTGCACTTTGTGGGCTACACCACCCTTTAACAGACTTATGGGACACAGGTGCATGCTTGGCACTGCTCCTTTGTTGATGCACGTGCAGCCACAGAGCACACAATTCACAAACACAGAAAATATATATATTTTTTTTGGAGTGCACTTTGGGGGTTACAGCACCCTTTAACGGACAAGCCAGCCGGCCCTATACTTATGACACAGGGGCATGCTTGGCACTGCTCCTTTGTTGATGCACATGCAGCCACAGTGCACACAATTCACAAACACAGAAAACAATTTTTTATTTTGTTTGGAGTGCACTTTGGGGGTTACAGCACCCTTTAACGGTCAAGCCAGCTTGCCCTTTACTTATGACACAGGCGCATGCTTGGCGCTACTTTGTTGATGCACATGTGGCTACTGTGCACACAATTCACAAACACAAAAAAAATATTTTTTTATTTGTTTGGAGTGCACTTTGGGTGTTATAGCACCCTTTAATGGACAAGCCAGCCGTCCCTTTTCTTATGAAACAGGTGCACCCTTGGCGCTGCTCCTTTGTTGAAGCACATGCAGCCACAGTGCACACAATTCACAAACACAGAAAATAATTTAATATTTTGTTTGGAGATCACTTTGGGGGTTACAGCACCTTTTAACGGTCAAGCCAGCCTGCCCACCCTTTACTTACAACACAGGCGCACGCTTGATGCTACTCTGTTGATGCACATGCGGCTACAGCGCACACAATTCACAAATACAAAATTTTTTTTTTTTGGAGTGCACTTTGGGGGTTAAAGCACCCTTTAACGGGCAAGCCAGCCGGCCCTTGATTTATGACACCGTTGCATGCTTGGTGCTGCTTTGTTTATGCACATGTGGCTAGTGCGCACACAATTCACAAACAGAAAAAAAATGTTTTAAATTTTTTTTGGAGTGCACTTTGGGGGAGCACCCCTGATGGACAGATCACCCCCTGGACAACACTGCAGCACCCCTCTAGGACTACAGCCTTTATGGGACACTGCACAACACAGTCCAGCCAGCCCCTATAGACTTTGGAGTGGACACAGCCCCTATGGACAACAGACTGCTCAACACAGCCCAGCCAGCCCCTATGACAGCAGCACAACACAGCCCAGCCAGCCCCTATGGACAACAGCAGCACAACACGGCCCAGCCAGCCCTAGCTCCCACCGTCCCTCTTCTCTGTCCCCAGCCAGAGTGAGAAATGGCACTGACGCCGGGACCTTTTATAGAATCCGAAACCTGCGATATCCAGAAGGCGGGATGATGATGTTTTGCCTCGATTTCATTTCCGAGTCAGGCCGGAAAACTCGAGCCGGACTCGGTTCCTGGCTCGGATCAATGGGGTTTGGTGGGGGGTTCGGATTTCAGAAATCCGAACCCGCTCATCCCTACTTATGCTATGTCAACAGTCATAATTTTGACATTCATCATGTAGACAGTGACATGTTAGAATGATGAGATATCATCCCTGATGGCCCAGCATTGACTTACCTGCTCCCAATGGCTGCAGCTGTTTCAGCTACGTCTTTTGGGTCCCGGTGGCCATGTGACTGTGACATCCGTTTTAGACCTCCAAGCCTTGAAAAAGCATTTACCCAGCGAAACGCGCGTTCTTCTCGCTGTGGTTTCCTCTCCCCTTGTGTTAATTGTATCCGTGTGTTAATGTGTCATGTCAGTTTGTTATGCTGGTGCTTCTGTATTTATGGCAATAGCGGACATCACCCGCTGAATTATATATGCATAGTGTATATCTGTATTATCCGTAACACGGATCCAGTATCAGCATCATTGGGGTATTCATTTCCCGTGCATACATAGGAGTGACGGCGTACACAGTGAACTGATCACTGTGCATCGTAACATTTATAGTATGCATATTACAAAAAGGCATACGCAGTAAAACGGGACAGACCCGCCAATTGCATATTACCTATTTTTTTCCATAATTATTAGAAGCAGGGGACGGACCTAGCAAATTATAGCTGGTCCGTATCTCCATTTATAATTGAGACGGAACTAATTGTTACACACTGACAACCTTCATAAGTGGCACGCTTTTAGATTTTAATGACAACATTGTGCTCACCATTGACATATTATACATTTATTGAGACTGTATGGAGTATTATGCTGTCATGAACTAATCTAGCGTGATTATTAAATAAGCCACAATAGAAATTGACACATTATAGATAGCCACAAAGAACCTCAATTTTGTTACTATCATGAGTAACATAGTATCCTGATTTCTTTAGCTACACCCACAGGTGGATACTTTTTTTGATTAGATCTATGATTAACAGTTTACACTGATTTATGATTATAGGGGAAGGAAACACAGAACGAGAATTGTTTAAACTACTTTCAGTATACGTATATAGGAAGTTTTAATATTTTGCTGTCTTCTGTTTATTTTTATTCTGCTAATAATAAAAGTTAATTTTTAATATTTCTATCACTTATGTATTGTGCGCCCCAAACAAGACAACTCCCTTTCTCTTCTCTATTTTCGACACTTTTTAAATTGTCAGGAAATAATTTTCTGTGTGTTACCAGCTGGATTTGCTGGTGTCTTCAAAATTCTTTTGGCACATAGGCAAATGTCCACCCTATGATTATCATCTACCATAATTGAGAAGGTCACTTGTGTAGAGCTGACTTTAGGTTTTGCGGTGAATTATTTTTGGTGGAGGAATGAAGCACCAAGAAGTGTAACTCTAACAGTTGTTATATATATAGTATGCTGTGCACATGAGTATAATACAACCTTTCTCTGTGCTGATTCTCTTTGTCCCAAGAGATTATTTTCCAGGACTGGGAAGTGTTGTAAAGAATTTGTAGGATCCATACTGGGTGTCAATTAGCAATGTATGGAAAATTTCTACATACTGAAAGAAATTACAGGAACAGTAAAGTAATAGGTTCATCAATAGTCACTTTACCCCAAATGCTGCTTCAGATATTTTGTAAGTGAAAATTTAAATCTCATGATTTTGGTTGAGCATGTGCCTTTTTTCTATAGTTCTCTCCAATAACCTTATGGTGCATACACACGATCAGATTTTTTCTTCAGATATGGACGATAACGATTTAAAAATCGTTCAGTCGTTCATATCTGATGAAAAATCGTTCATATCTGACATGCCTGAACGATGGACGATCAACGATGCGCGTTCCCGTTTGTCAGATAACGATATCTGACATCTGATGGGTTTGCAGTCAGACTTGGACGATTCCATTCATTTTAATGCAGTTAAAAATCGTTCAATCGTTCAAATCGTTTAATCGTTCAGTCGTTCATCTGACAAATCTGACAAGTCTGACAAATCTGACCGTGTGTACGCTCCATAAGAGTTAATCCACACTCACAGAATGATGCACAAATACCTTGATTTAGATTTGTGCAATGCTATGGCTCATGGCTCAACTCTGCATTTTAGTCACCATGTGTTATTGCAACTAATGTAACAATCCTCTTAAATAGTCAAAGACTCCAGTAGTGTATGCTGCAACATTTCAGATATTTAATCTTTCAGATATTTAGTTTATTTAATTATTTGGAACACTATTGTTTCCTCCATCATCGGTGGCATTCTATTTGGGAATTTTAATACTATACTTTGATACCCTGTTTATCCATTTTAAATATGCAAATGGACGCAAGGTGAATCTGATGTGAATAATGGGTCATGAACAAAACCAAAAAAAATCTGTTACCCTTTGCACCTTACATAGGAAGAACTTTTACTTTTTATATTATATTGTCTTATTTGTGGGGATATTTAGTGGACTCCATTAGGTTGAACTTAGGCAGGACTGTTTTGTTAAAGATGCACTGCTTTCCCCACCCAATTGTTTTCATATATTAAGAGTGGTCCCAAAAGCTAGACCCTGGCAAGGATACTTTTTTAAATACTATACTTGGAGAACAAGGACCCCCAACATCAACTTTAGTATGCCCCCGTTTGTCTGCACTATTAGACCCTTGACTTTTCTCTACTAATTTATCTATTATTATTATTATTATCCTTTAATTATATGGCGCCACAAGTGTTCCACAGCGCCTTACAGAGTACATAAACAAATAAGTGAACGGGAAACGAGTAGCTTACAGTTCATTACAGTGCAGGACAAGGACACGATTTATATACATTGCTGCAACAGTGATTAAACTCTCACAATGAGCAGCAGGGAGTTAGCAGTCAAATGTTAGGTGCCCTTATGGGGAGTAAGGAGGAGAAGAAAATATAAAGAGAAGCACATGAGGGAAGAGGTCCCTGCTCGTGAGAGCTTACTTTATAAAGGGGCAGACAGACAGGCGTGAAACAGAAGGGGTAAATAGGGAGGAAAGAGCATGAAGTGGGTTAGGATGAAAGCTGGAAGGCCTTTATGAAGTAGTAGTTCTTGAGAGCTTATTTGAAGATTTGTAGAGAGGTGGAGATTCTGATAGGGAGAGGGGGAGAGTTCCAAATGTAGGGAGCATAACATACAGTATACATTCATTATAGATATTTGTTTAAAAAGAACTATTTTCCTAATGGGAAGTGGTGGCTGATTTATTCTTATATAGCCATACAGGGCTCAAGAAAACAACACATTTATTTCAGCAATGCAAAATCCTTAAACTGTTTCTGAAAGAAAACCTCAATTTACCAAACAAGTGTCATACATAAAAGAATAATACTGTATATTATCTGTTTACTCACACACATAATAAAAAAATACAATGTTATTCGGTCATCAATAACACTGAAATCAACTTAAGAACAGCTGAGTGGTACAATTTTTGTGAAATATTAAATATTGCTATCAAATATTGGTAACTTTATACATGATATGCACATAGTTATTTAAAATGATTACAATAACTGAATGTAATTATCATTTACCACTGAAATGGGAGACATGAGTTATATAATTCACTTGGACGTTTTATACAGAGGCACTTGATTTAATATTTTCATAATGATGCAATAACAGCAAAATGTAGAGCTAAATAACTATTTAACCAAAGCATTCTGATGTATTAATTTTTTTGTTCTAACAAGCTGATTTGACCATGTCTCATACTTCAAAGTACTTTGGAAGGTTTGTATTAGGTACTCTTGGGATCATCAAAGGCACCATAAATGAGTCTGCATTAGAAATGCTGCAAGAATAAATTAGGTTTTTTTACACTACTTATTTGTTGATTAAAAAGTTGTGTAAACCACAGCTTGTAGTTTTTATTATTTCAGTGTATTTTTCTAATAATAACTATCCCCTTTGAGTTATATATCTTATGTTTAAGACTTCTCAGCATTAAATAAATACAGTAACAGGACACATGTAAATACTGTAACTAGTTACCTACATCTGTAGGAATTATCACATTTTATAACATCCGTCAGCTGTTTTTTTTCTAATAAGCGCTATATCCAAAGTATGAGAATAGTACATAATAGAATTATAGAGATCAAGGCGGGTACTGGAGGACATGATTCGTAGCAAATTGCGCCATTGCATGATGCCATGGTTTGCAAACTAAAGAACGTTAATTAAAACATTTAGTTTTACTACTACTGAATTATGATAGTTAATTATCAAATTCTTATATTTGTTTGTAATAGATAAATTAAGTGTAACCCCATTCTCACTGGGCTGTGAGGTATAAGGAACATTTGTGGAACTGCTCCAGTTGCCCCAGGCTAGCTCTCCTGGATATGGGCAGAACCTGAGAAAGGAGTCTCTGTCCATGCAGACTTTACAAGAGTCAGGAAGGAATACAGGGGTACAAACATGCAGTAGAATGAATTGGGTGGCAGACATTTTCTTATACAAATAACACTATGGGCTGTATTCATCATGTTAATTATTAATAATATTCCTACTTGCTGCGAGCGTCTGAGCAATTCATCATTGCTCCAGCATAGAGAATGTGAAAATCAGCTGTCCCCTTGAGTCTTTTCACTGCTCCTTTTGGAGCAGTGTAACTAGTGCGCATATGTGACCTACAGGTAACAAGAGTCCCGGCGTCTGGCGGAAGGAGCAAAACAGGGGAGGAGAGATCTGAACGGATCCCTTTTTCACAACCCGGGTCTCTTTACCATAGGGAAGGAGTGGGTTGCGGGAATTCTCACTGTCAGAAGATAGTGAATGCTCCCGCAGTCAGTCTCCGAAAGTATTGTATTTACAGAGCTTAATGAATTCCTGTCTTCATACTAGTGTATGGGGACAGCGGGCCATTCCAGGAGAGAAAGGTAAGCAGGAGATATCTGTGATATCTCCTGCTTTACCTCCTTGATGAATGGCCTGAAAACTTTGTTTCTACAAATGCAGGTAAAAAAATTAATGTTCACCTGCTTTTGTAGAAATTGTGGGGTCTGTTTACTAAGCAGTGTTAGGAGACAAAGTGAAAGGAGACAAGGTACCAGCCAATCAGCTCCCAACTGTCATTTTTCAAATACAGCCTGTCACATGGCAGTTAGGAGCTGATTGGCTGTTACCTTATTTCATTTCACTTTGTCTCCTAACACTGCTTAGTAAATAGACCAGCCCTATATGTCTCTCCAGCTGTACATGACTTCAAAGAACAGAGATATGGTTACAGCAAAGTTTCTCATGTCCCTCCATCACTTGAACATGTCAGATGGCACAGCCTTCAGAGCTCTGTTACATTATGTCCACAACATATTACACACACAATGGGAAGATGCACTAAGCTTTGGAGAGTGATAAAGTACTAACCAATCAGCTCCTAACTGCTAGTTTTCAAACACAGTCTGTAAACTGACAGTTAGGAGCTAATTAGTTGTTACTTTATCACTTTCCATGGCTTACTGCATCTCACTGGTCCTTTGCTGACTGGTGCTCCAAATCCTACACAGCTCTTTTACAATGCTCACTGCACAAAAGGTCCATGTGGCCCTTTGCTGGCTGGCACATGTAGTTCTACGCAACATTTACTGCAAATTCAAATGCAATGTTCACAAGTAATTCTTTAGCTTCAGTAGCTATCACAAAGAGGGGACTATGTATCAAGTCTAGGATTGAGATTAGGTTGAGAAGTTGCCCAATGCAACCAATCAGCTTCTGTAATTTATCTAGCACAGATCAGGAAATGACAGAATCTGATTGGTTGGGTTAAGCAACCTCTCCACTTTATTTCTGCTCAAGTGTGGCACCCCAGACCCTGAGTTCTTATTCATAAATATGCAAAAATATATTAGGATATATTTGTTTTGTATATGAAAGCTTCTTGTTTAATAACACTCCTATATGTGGATATATACAGTATTTCTTGCAAAGTAATGCCTGTGATATAAATATACATTTACATGGTGTTGTCTTTGACTAAGTGCAGACACATGGAGGAAGGGAGGGGCGAGCCAGTTGTTGTGTGAGGGGAGACTCATGGGGTGGAGGTGGGGGCAAATCTGAGGAAGAGTGGCATGTGGGACTACCACACCAAAGTGGGCAGAACAAATGCTTGAGGCTGGCCCCAACAACAACCAGTGTCGCCATATCCCATCTCCGTACAGCACAAAGGGGCAGAGAAGAGCAGCAACTGTCCTGGGTCTTGAGAGAAGAAGTGAGCAGCTGTTAGGTGGGTGATCGAGAAAAATACCAAGCTTCTCTCACACAGTCTAGCTCAGTTATACTGCCCAGCACAAGTAATTTACCTCAGCATAAAAGACAGCAACGTTACATATTATTAGTATTACTAGTACCCAGCAGTACCCAGCACCTGTAATTTGCCTCAGCATATGAGATAGCAATGTTACCTGTGATTGTTAGTATACAGGACCTGTAATTTGCCTCAGCATAGAAGAAAGCAAAGTAACATTTGTTAATACCCAGTTTCTATGTAATATGACAAGTAAGAGGGAGCACAAGATCAATTGGGAATGACTCAGCCTCAGTGATCTTCCTTCATGGTTAAACTGCAGAACCATCAAACATGACCTATTCCCTTGTGGATATACATACACTTTGGAAAATAAATTACAAACTAGGCATAAGTGCACTAATGAAAGAGTACATGGCCAAAGAGTGTACACACACAAAAAGGGGACATTTAAGTGTTTTACTTAAATTCTAACAAAGATTAGGGTGATGTGATAGGATGTATGGTTAGGTTACAGGAATAGGAATAGTGAAAAGTGATAAACGTTCCAGTAAGAATCATTATCTTATAAAAGCGTATAAGTTAGTTGTTTGGTTGTTAAAGTCTCATACAGATAAGTATATCATTTCTTGAAAAATAAATTTTACCCTGCATGACTACCTGTTTATATCTATGTGAACCATAATAGTAACCCAAATTGCCTTCACAGTATTATGTCCAGAGTTCCTGTTCAATAAATATTCATGTCTGCTTGCACAGTGTGTGATATATAAAAGTTATTGTGCAAATTTTACTTTTGTAAACTATTGTAATTGGTGAAGCCATTTATGTGTATTTGTTGACCTATTTTATCCGTGATATGATCTTTCTTTGAATAAAGAAATTCTTCTTTAAATCAAAAATAATAATTATTTGTGTCCGGGATCATCCTCCTTACCTCTCTGGTGCAATAAGGAGATAAAGGGGTCTATTTACTAAGCTTTGTTAGGAGAAAGTGAACGGTGATAAGGTACCAGCCAATCAGCTCCTAACTGCCATTTTTCAAACAGCCTGTGAGATGGCAATTAGGAGCTGATTGGCTGGTACCTTCTCACTGTTCCCTTTATCTCCTTACACAGTTTAGTAAATAGACCCCATAGTAAACTAAGATACTCTTAAACCACCTAGTGGGTATCACACATGGCTTGCAACATCTCCCCTAGAGTCAACTGCTATGTCACCACATACACACAGAGTTTAACCCACCAAATGGCACTTCCCCTCTCTAACTCTGCACTATTAACTCACTTCTCCTTTTAGTACAAGGCTTCCTACACATGGGACTTCCTCACTTTAATAGTTTGCTCTTACCTGCTTCTGGGTTGAGATTTTCTCCTTTAGATGAGGCACTACAGACTTTTGCCTGTCTCCAACAATAGCTCCTCATGGCCCGGGAGTTGGATGGGCATCATGGCCCTTTTTCACCATGGGAGCGCTCTCCCAGGTCTCCAGCTCTGAGATAAATCCTACTCCCCAACTGCCACTCACTATTCATAACTGTTCCCAACTGCAAAAAGCCTGACCACACCCCCATGGTGACTATCACTCTCCCATGTCACCAATGTGCGTGACCACAAACATATTCTGAAGGTATAAGAGGGATTATGTGTGCTGAGAGTGTTCTTTATTTTAATTTAGCTTTATTTTTATCTTCATCATTTCCTTCATATTCACCATTATTTGCAGACTGGTTTTTACAGAATTTGTTCATCTCCGTTTATATCTACAGTATGTCCTTGATTTGCAATTTCACCTAAAAAAATAGTGCTTACCTTTACTATACTGACTATGTTTATGTTTTTCCTCAGCCCTCTCCATGAGGATAGCCTGACTTTGGGCCTAATTTAGATATTTACAGTATGTAAATTCGACATCTACGTAAATCTTTTTTGTTTGCAGATCTGTGCATGCGCAGGGGCCACACTGTGTGTGTGTGCAGATCTGTTCTGCAACCTCCTTTGCAGCATTCCAAAGCTGCAGCATGATTGACATGCTGCTTGATTTGGGGGGGCAGTGACAGGGGGTGTTCCCTGAATAAAGGAGCATGTTGGCCTCGTACAAAGATGCAGCAGCAGTGCTTTAGCGTTCATCTCTGAATCAAGCCCTCAGTTGTGACACCACTACAGGAATCTACATCCATGAACTTATGACGGATCCTATGTGTATTCACCTCAAAACAGATGATTTTTCAGGCGAATACAATGGGATCTAATTGAATTGCCCAAATGCAATCCAAGAGTTAAAATCCAATTTTATTTCCCCAAAAAATTATCGGGTTTAATTGAATTCCCTCCTGATCTAATAGGAAATACAGTTCTTTACCAGGGACTCCTACAAAAGAGTAATGAGCTATGTTTAAAGGAACCCACAGGTTGCAGCCCCAAAACTATTTAAGCTAGGTCTTTGCTGATATCTACAGTACATGCTAAGGGCAGGTTTGGAAACTCAAGGTTCCAAGAGTGAGTTTTATCAAACCTTGGAGGGAGATAAAGTGGAGAAGTTGCCAAAAGCAACCAATCAGCTTCTACCGATATGTCCTCTTGCATCGTTGTGATTGGCAAGAATGTAAGAGGAAACATCTGTTACTATCATTTATCTATGAAATTACAGTTAGAAGCTGATTGTTTGTTTTGGGCAACATCTCCAATTTTATCTCTCCCCAAGGCTTGATACATCTCCTCCAAAGTCAGAATTCAGTCCATGGTTGGGAGCTGGTAGCATAGATGCAAAATGGAGAACTAAGATAGGGTAACAAGCATTCTAACAAGTTTTGAGCTGCATATAGTCATTAGATACACAGTGTAAAATACAGAAATTGGTTCTGCTCATACCAACAGAACAGGCCACACACATATGGGGGCCTATTCATCATCACTTACTTTCTACAAAAGCAGGTGAAAATGAACATGTTCACCTGCAATTGTAAAAATTAAGTTATCGGGCCATTCATTAAGAAGGTAAAGCAGGAGATATCACAGATAGCTCCTGCTTACTTTCCTGTTGTGGAATGTCCCGCTGTTCCCATACACTAGTATGGGTATGGAGAGCTTGATTGCGGGAGCATTCGCCATCTTCAGATGGCAAGTGCTCCCGCTACCATAGGGAAGGAGTCCCTTTTGTGAAGAGGGAAACTTCCGGATCCCTCCCCACTTACCTGGCTTCTTCTGCTGGACGTCGGGGCTCTTGTGTGCATGCGTGACCTGTAGATCACGCATATACACTCGTTACACTGCTCCAAAAGTAGCAGTGAAGCCGCTCACGGAGACAGCTGATTTTCGGATCAGCTGTGTCTGTGCCGAGTTAGAATGTTAATTATCGGGGTCATAAAAGGTTTCCTCATATCTGATACTTGCACCTGCTTGCACCTTGAGAGGTGGGACAGGAGAGAATATATGAGTTTTAATGTAGGCAGAGAACATTAAGGGGCATATTCATCACAATTCGCATCTCACATGCGGATGGGATGTGATAAATTCACCCAAAATTGCAATGCAATATTTGAATACATCGCAAGGATGTAGCAAATATCACATGCAGAGACAGTACTTGCAAGAAAGCTGTCCCTGTGAATCTCTTCCCTGCACTTCTCAGGGTTTTTAAAAAAAAAAATACACAGAGTGTGACTGCGCATGCACCATCTTGCAATACACCCCTCCCCTGGATTTCCCCCCTATCCCCCCTAAGTTAACACTTACCTGCACCCTGGGATCGGTGATCAGTGATCCAGTGACCTCCTCTATAACTTCGTTCAGCTGATCACCACAGCTGCTCTGTTCTGTAAACCTAGATGCCAGCAGATAAATGTTTTTTTTTTATATATAGTGATCAGCCTGTGGTCTATTTAGTCACACAAAGCTGATCACATGCGCTGGCTCCTGGCTCTGCTCTGCCTGTCAGAGCAAAACAGGAGTTGGTGAAATGGGGAAAAGCCCTAATAACACTATCTCCAGGTGGTGTTATTATCGCAGATCTACCTTCTTTACTTTTTTACAATTTTATTTTAGTAAATTTAAGCAGATAGCATTTCCCATCATTATAAGTATGGGAAATGCGATCTACTTACTAAAATGCAAATTTAAGGGCTTAGAGTAGTTTTTTTTACAAAAACTGCTCCAAAGCCCTTTAATACATTTAAGTGATACTAAAATATTGTGGAAATTGTCTGAAAACAAGCCCAGCCACACAGTAGTGCCCCTTATTCACATTAAACCACACAGTAGTGCCCACAATTCACATTATGCCACACAGTTGGGCCCTTTATTAACATTATGCCACAAAGTAGTTCCCCTTATTCACTTTATGCCAAAGTAGTGCCCCTTATTCACATTATGCCACACAATAGTGTCCCTTATTCACTTTATGCCACAGTAGTGCCCTTTATTCACATTATGACACACAGTACTGCTTTTTGCTCACTTTGTACCACAGCATTGCCCATTATTCACACTATGCCACACAATAGTGTCCCTTATTCACATTCTGCCATACAGTAGTACCCCTTATTCACATTATCCCACACAGCAGTGCCCTTTATTCATATTATGCATCACAGGCTATAAAATGGAGGTTCCTGTAAACATGTGAGACAGGGCAAACCTGGTGGCTGCCTTCCCAGTATGGGGTCTGGTCGTGGCTTCTCTTGTTCATGTACAGGGATCTGCTTAGGTGACTCATGTAATAGCCAATTCACATTTTCTTCAGGTAGGCTGGTTACTATTCTGCCTGCTTTTGGTACTGAGAACAGTTACAAGATTGTGACACTGGATCCCGGTAACTACAGCAGGAGGACTGCATCATAGAGGAGGCAGAGAGGAGACTACAGGGGTGATATGAGGGAGTAAAGAGGCTCTCATCCTACATTGCGGCAGCTGCCAGTTTACTAAAATGAGTCAGTCTTACTCATTATTAGTACCTGGCTAGCCTGCTGATGATGCTGTAGGCAATGGGCCCTTTCATTTAGGTGCAATGCCTCCAACATTGCAAACATATACTGGAAGGTTAATTGGCTCTTGACAAAAAATTAACCTAGCGTATAAGTGTGTACATGTACATGTGGTAAAAATTATAGATTGTAAGCTCCATTGGGTCAGGGACTGTTGTAAATGGCCAAATATTCTCTGTAAATTGCTGCATAATATGTGTGCACTATACATATATATATATATATATATATATATATATATATATATTATATAATATATATATATATATATATATATATATATATATACAGTATATATATAACTGGTATTGAATAAATAAATAATATATACAGTAGCTTTATCTCATGACTAAGATTAGCTTAAAGATTTAGTAAAAGTAGGTTAAGCTCTCAACAATAAGTAATCAGCACAATAGTGGTGATGTCTAGAAGCACAAATGTGGTAAAGTCTAGAAGGAAAACAGTTCATTTAAAGTATTTTAAATATACTGTATTTGAAAATTACTCAATTTGGTGACCTAAAAGAAGTAAAATTGCAAGTTTTTAAATGGACAATTCCAACACTACCAGAATGGGAGCCTCAGTAATAGAAATTAACCATAAAAGGTAATAATTATTTGTTTTTTTTTCTATGATTATATGATATGAGTGGAAAGAGAGACTTGATTTTGCATTAATAGAGTAGTTAAGCCAGAAAGAAAAACACCTTATTTCAAAATACCTCTGAATAAAACATCTGCAGCAGTAAAGGAGCTGAATCAGCTGTAATAAGGGACTATTTTCAGAAAGACGTTAAAAAGTTTTAGAGGAAAAGTACAAAAAAAAATGAAATACAGAAAATGGTTATAAGATTGTTCCCATTATCAAGAGTAATTCATGTAGAGAAGATAAAGGTGTCTGAAAGCGAGATGTGTTAATGTAATGCTGCCAATAATTCTCTTGCAATATTTAAACTGATAAAGTGTATATTTTTCAACTTTTTTCCCCCTCTAAGTATAGGTTTTCATTTTGGTATATTATCTAGAAAATACTCACCTGAGATTATGATGACACAAAGATATTTTATTCTCTTATAAAACACATCATCTTCATACAGTTTCTTTCAAGGTATTTTTCAATAATGACTTCAGGAAAATTGGAAAAAGAGTAGACTGAAGTGTGGGTGATGTAAATTGTATATACTGTAGCCATATCCTCTTCATAAGGCAAGAGAAAGAAATGAAACATGAATATTTAATGTTAAAAGCCTAAAATATATGTAAGGGATAACACCACCCAAAATTTGAAAATGCTGTTTTGGGTGAAATTTAATAAGTTAAACATAATACAAATATTACTTACCTATGTTTTGGCAATCCACCTTATCAGATTTGATAGGTCACCATAACACAAATAAGTAATATTTTCTATATGTTTAACTTTTTTAGTTTTACCAGCATCTATATTTCAGTTTTGGATGTAAGCAGTTGCTAAATTTTCTGGAAGGTACTAGATTTAGTACCACATATATTTTGTTGTAATGTCAATCCTGTTTGTGCAGGGAGCTGCTGTTCTCACTCTTCTTCTTGCCTGCTTGTTGCTTAGTGACCACAAGTTCTATGCTGCTGTGCAGGGTTGCTTGCTATTTATAAGCATTTTGATTGGTTGTTGGTAATGTAAACAGCAGGCAGTGCAGAACCTACCTGCCATTGATAGCCTGCAAGCTGTGTGCTGTTCCTGCTGCTGATTTTGACAAATTCAGACTTTTTACTTATTTCCTGGACTTATCTGTCTGCTGCCAGTCCTTACTTATGGCTCATCTTGTGATTTACATTTATTTGCAACCTGCTTTGACCTTTTCTAGTCTTATTGGAGCCTTCTTGTCTACCTATTTTGATGATTGGATTGCTCTTTTAATGCATTTTCACACCTGCTCATTTAGGCTCTGGTGTACCTCTTTGTCAGCTGACCACCTAGTGCCTTGCTAGTTTCCATATTCCTATGCTAGCTGGCACTTAGATAAGTTCCTACTACTCTGAGCTGGAAGTCCTTGGGCCATCCAAGAGATTGGACAGCTTAGCCCTTCTAGCAAACCATCACCATATACATTAAATAAGTACAGTATATAACCATCAGGTAATTACCTCAGAAGAAGTCTCCAGATCACTTTGAGATGCTAATTTACCTGTGGTAGAATCTAAACACAACCTCCCAGATATTTTCTCTGGAAAATGGAAGTTATTTTGCAATTCTGAAAAAAGTGAATACTGTACTTTATATTGAGGATCAAAACAACATGAGAGTGAGAAAATCATATTGTTAATGCAGGGAACACAGAGAGGGCCTATGGTCACAGTTCTACTGATCCTGTTTCTTTAAGTGTTTATGGTTTATTTAGTGCATTTGGCTAAAACTGATGACTCTAATAGGATAGTCACTGCTGAGACACTTCTGTGATTCCTTAATCAACGGAAGATGGAGGAGTAAAGAGTTGAATACTGGTGTTTGTCAAATGAAGGTGAGTGAAACTATACACGCACTTTGCAGTCAATTCAAACTGTGTCTTGCCAAGCAGATTTAAGATGCCTTATAACAGTGTTCCATTCCTGATACTCTGGAAAAAATATACATTTATCCATTAAGATTAACAGACCGATCAAGGAAAAGAAGCAAGTGAGATATTTGTCTTCCTCTCATTCACTTCTGATCTTTTCTCCAGTTATTTCTGATCCAGTTGATCCAATGCAATGTGGTGCTTTACTAATGCTAGCGGATGAACATTATAGGATGTGGAGTCCTCTATTTGTGCTATGGAGGTAAAGATCACGATGCCTGCACTTGTCCCATTCAGCTAAGAAACAACCAAGACATTGAGGTGTGTGTGCGTGCATGTGTACGTGTGTGTTTGTGTGTGTAGGGGGAAAGGGGGACCTAGACTTTCAAATAAATTAGGCAAACAACCTCATTTTACTACCTACTCATACAGTATGTCTGTTGTAATAAATTATCTTAAAGTTCCAGAATACAATGAAAGCATATCTGCAGGAAAAAATCTTGGATGTTGGTTTAACTAAAAGTTTTAAAATTCCTCCTGTTGCTCTTGACCCTATAATCATGGTGTGGGGTTTAGATGGTAATCTTCTCATTGGTGGTTGATTTCAAGCAAAACACTATCTGTGGCTTTTTTCAGATGGAGTAATACTTATCTCTGGTTTTGATCCACTGCCCCACTCTTCCACTCATATTTTGAAACCTTGGCTATCTAAACACAACTAGAAGGAAATACTTGTTGGAGTGCCATTATTTATAGAACAAGGTTTTATAAATACTTTCTCTGCTCTGAAAGCTCATCCTTTTACTTATCATTATGTGTTTTCTAAAAAGCAACTAATACCTTGCCTCCACAGCCGTAACTAGACATCTTGGTGCCCTGTGCCAGAAAGAACATTGGTGGACCCCATATTTTAAATAGGGACAGCGCACATCCAATGGTCTTGGTCTAGTGGGGAATGGGTGTAGCCCCACAATAGTACCCCCAATTCAAGTTACATTATACAGTATTGCAACCTTGTTCATATTACACTGCAAAGTTGCACCCCTTATACACATTATGCCACACAGTAGTGTCCCTTATTCATGTTACGTCACATAGTAGAGACCATTATACACATTATGCCACACAGTAGTGCCCGTTACACATTGTGCCACAAAGTATTGCCCCTTACACTTTATGCCACACAGCAGTTCCCCTTTCACATTATGCCACACAGTAATGCTCCTTACACATTAGTCCATACAGTAATGCCCCTTACACATTATTCTACACAGTAATGTCCCTTATACATTATGCCATATAGTAATGTTCCTTACAAATTATGCCACACAGTAATATTCCTTACACAATATATCACACAGTAATGTACCTTACACATTATACCCAACAGTAATGCCCCTTTCCATAGGGTTAGTCACAGTGACAGCACTCACCCAGCCAATGCTCTCTCACTGTCACTAACTGACTGCTGGTCCTGGTCATCTGCCTTCCCTACCTACAAAATCAGATGCTGCCCTTCTGCGCACACTGCTCAACAGCTTTGTGTGCTCTAGGCACTATGGAATGGGGTGCTGTGGATTGGAGAAGGAGTTTGGAGCTGTGAGGGGAAAGAGAGCAGGAAAGGGGAATCTGTGGGGATGAGGGGGTACCATGGATGGGGGGTAGTTTAGAGTTGTCAGGGGAGAGAGACCAGAAAAGTGGAACCTGTGCCTATGTGAGGGACGGGGTGCCAGGGGGGGCATAAATGCTATGGGAGTTTGGAGCTGTCTGAGGGGAGAAAGAGCAGCAAAGGGTAACCTGTGTTGGGTTGAGGAGGAAAGGTGCTGCAAATGGGGCAGAAGCGTTTGGAGTGAGACCAGGGGAGGAAGGACCCAGGCACACTGCTGGAAACAACTGGGCAGCAGGCACCCAGCAAATAAAGATTGTGGTGCAGCCTCCACACAAAAGAAATACTTGTGCTATGAACTTACTTCCCAAAGCTAATTTGCCAGTTACCTTTTCCTGAAGTGAAAGCCATGGAAGAATATACTGTATCAAGAAACATTTTCACAATGAGGTAAATAAGACATTCAAATGTTATGGATCCCTAGACCGCTTCTTGTAAACTCCCTAGAACCCAGGCTAGCAAGGTCTTCTGCCACTAACAGCCACTCGTTCCCTTAGAACTAGGAATGTTCACCGGTACTTAGATGGCCACCTGGTCTTAAAACTCAGGGTAGTAGCGGTTTACACTAATGATCTATGGAAATCATTGGTAGTGTCAGAAACAGGAAACAGACAAAGTTAGTGAAGTGGCCTTTGAGAGCCGATGGTGCAGCTTGAAAGCCGATGATGTGACTTGAGAGTTGATGGTGCAGCCTGGAGCTGGTAACACAAATTGAAGAATCAATGGTGTGGCTTTGAGAGCCAATGGTGCGACATGAGAGCTGATGGTGCAGTTGAAGCCGTTAGTTCAAGTTGTAGAACTGATGGTGCGGCATTGAGAGTCTATGATGTGACTTGAAAGTCAATGGTGCAGCTTGGAGCCAGTAATACAGATTTGAGAATTGATGGTGTGGCTTTGTGAGCTTAAGGTGCAGCTTAAGAGCCGATGGTGCCGCAGAAGCCATTAGTTCAAGTTGGAGAACTGATGGTGCAGCTTTGAGAGCTGATATGTGACTTGAAAGTCGATGGTGCGGTTTGGAGCTGATTATACAGATTAGAAAATTGAGGGAGCGGCTTTGAGAGATGATGGTGTGACTTAAAAGCCGATGGTGTGGCTGAAGCCAGTAGTACAAATTGGAGAACTGATGGTGCAGCTTTGAGAGCCAAAGATCTGACTTAGGAGTCAATGGTGCAATTTGGAGCCGGTTTTACAGATTAGAGAATTGAGGGTGCAGTTTTGAGAGCTGATGGTGTGGCTTAAAAGACAATGGTGCAGCTGAAACTTTTAGTTCAAATTGGAGATCTTATGGTGCAACATTGAGAACTGAAGATGTGAATTGGGAGTAGATGGTGCAGCTTGGAGCCGGTTATAAAGATTAGAGAAATCAGAGTACTGTTTTGAGAGCCAATGGTGTGGCTTGAGAGCCAATGGCGTGGCTGAAGCTGGTAGTTCAAGTTGGAGAACTGATGGAGTGGCTTTGAGAGCCGATGGTGCAGCTTGAGAGATGATGGTAGCTTGAGAGCTGATGGTGCAGCTAGGAAGCCGGTGGAGTGACAACGAAGCCAGTTGCAGCATGGGAGCTGATGGTGTGGCTGGAAAACCGATATCACTGGATACAGTGCAAAGGAAAGCAGCAGGAGTGCTGACAATGCAGCAGAGCCAAGAGATCCACAAGATACGTTATAGTCAGCAAGGTGGCAAAGTTCCACCGTGCATAAATAGGGGAAGGAACCAATCATGCCGTGTTGTGGATAACACGTGACATCCTGCGGCATCCAGATCACCTAGCAACCAATGGGACTAGAACAGCACTGTTAGAAGGAGGTAAATAGCTGGGGGGAAGCAAGTCATGACCACGACTTGTAACACCAAGTCAACTGTTGGAGTAGGCTATTCTTTGTCTCAGACAAAAAAAATAAGTTTTTGTACTAATATCAACTACTGGAACTAAATTAGATAATCATGAACAATAGATAGCCTTTGACCAATAATTCCATACATTTTACCATACAGATCTACAGTATGTGGAGCAGTTATAATTTAGGAGCTGATTGAGACCTGCTCGCTAGGATGCGATCGCTCATAGCTGGCTGATAGTTGCAATCTGCGCAGGCATATGCATCGCAGTGCGCATGCGCGAACAAGTGTGAACACTTGGGAAGCAATTGCTCGCTGCGCATAGACAGCCCAGCAGAGTGAGTGACAGGAGGTTTGTGGGTGGTGACAGGGGCAGTCCACTAGAAATGGGGGAGTGGAGGTGTGAACACAGGCATGCCTAAATGTTTCAATGCCATTTCATAGGCATTCATAATTAAAAGGCAGTGTCATAGCACACGTTACTTAGTTGAACTGCACACTGAAGTGATCACAGGGCTTCCGGCAGGGTATGGTCAACCTCAAGCGATGCGATCGCCTCCAATAGTGCTCGATATACCAATGTTTTCATGCAGTTCCAAGAGATGATGTGTGAAAGTGGGCATCTTATGAATGGCTGGTGGGCATCTGCACACAAAGTGATCACACATCAAGACATAGTGGGCGTGCTAATGCCTTGCCGTGCGATTGGCTGCCTTGCTGGGCATGTGCTGGATTTGGATATGCAGGGTGCGAGCAAACACATCTAGTGAGCAGCTCTGAATGAGCTCATTAATTCAAGTCCAAAGTGGAGACTAGTGGAATAATTATTTTAATATATGTTACAGGTTGCATAATGTCTTCATAAGGATTCTCCAAAGATCCAAGTAAGCTCCAGGCTATATTTGACTGAGTTCAACCTACTAACTTTAAAGCAATTCAAAGATTTCTTGGTTTTGTCCTGTTGCCCTTATAATTTCCCTGACAAAGAAGGGAGCTGATTTACTGTAGCTGTATGGCCTCCACAAGCCCTGGAAGCTTTTTGCTGTTCTAAAACAAGCTTTCACTACTGCCCCAATCCTCTGTTATCCCAATACAGACTTACTTTTTGTTATCAAAGCGGAATGCTTGTGATGTCAGTGCTGGGGTAATATTGTCTAAAACAGACCCAATCAATAACAATCTTCATCAATGTGCTTTCTTTTCTCAAACATTTCCCAATGCTGTATATAATTCCAATGTTGGGTGTCGAGAACTTTTTGCTGTCAAATGGACATTTGATCAATGGAGGCATTGGCTGGAGGGAGCCAAACATGTATATACTGTGTACATGGATGACAAATGTTTCCTTATATGCACCATAAAATTAAAATCTAGGCAAGCTCATTAAACTTTGTTCTTTTGCCAGTTCATCTTTAATTTTTACCTGTAGAACTGTGTTTAAGAACCTTAAAGCTAATACTTTGTCTAGACTAGATGTTCCAAAATGCGGTTCAGAAGGCACCCCAACATTTCGGGGTTTAGAGATATCCATGGTTAAGCACAGGTGAATAAATCAAAATGACTGAGATACTAATTAATTCACCTGTGCTCAACCATGGATATCTCTAAAACCTGAACATTTGGGGAACCTTGAGGATTGTGTTTGGAAACCTCTAGACGTTTTATTACAATTCATAATGAAACTCCAATTAACATGTAAATTATAATTCTCTCACTGATTTTACAGAACCTTTCTATTACCGCCTGTCCAAGTTGAAGCTCCTGCTGGAACACATTTATTTGTTTCTGAAGAATTAAAAAAAATGATTTCCATCCGATTCCATTCAAATAAGATTGTCAGTCACCCCAAGATTTACATGAAGCTTAATTTTTAAAGATTTAAGCCAGATGTTCCCAAACATGGCCCTCAAGGCACCCCAACAATTCATGTTTTAGAGATATCCATGGTTGAGCCCAAGTGGTTAAATCAAATTGACTGAGATACTATTTACATCACCTGTAGTCAAGAATGGATATCCTTAAAACATGGACTGTTAGGGTGCCTTGAGAGCCGAGTTTGGGAACCTCTGATTTAAGCTTTTCTCTCACTCAGTTCAGTAGCCCTTATTTACTAAGAAATGAAAGTAATGCACCTACAAGCCAATTTATACTTCTTCTTGATCCCAACAAATCTTGGACCCATCTCTACATGGATTTACAGCCGAGTCCCAGCTCTCCCTATTTATCCTCCATGTTTTCAGGTGTCATGGAATTAACCTTGGCTTTCATCTCTGATATAATATTTTGGTTTGTTGCTCAATTTTAGAGTTCATTCTACTCTCTTTTATTTATCAAATTGAGGTCCTGATTCAGAGATGTTCCAATTAAGCGATTCTTTGTCACTGCACATGCGCAAAAAGTCATATTAAGCCTTACTGCACATGTGAACCCAAGTGCCAATAGCTATTGCAATTGTTTAAGGCATCGCTAAAATTTCAGAAGGGGTTTGTGATGGGTGGAGACTGGGAAGAAACCTAAAGTGATCTCAAAAATGGGCTATTTCACGGCGTGTTCAAGGAGTGTCATGGGCATATCCTGGGAACACTGCTGCATTCCCAATCACAAATTTACAGCTTCACAGGCTGTTTGGTTGGATTAGAGGAGAGTAGCTAAAGTAGACTCTAGACTATACCACAAATGTCAATGGTGCAACAAATGTTGCATCTACAGTATGTTGGAGTGTTTACAATCTTCATTGCAAATGCACAGACCACAGAGCCTAAAAAGTGGTGTCTCAATGCTCGTATACTCTATCACACCATGGAGCACAAAAGGAAGGCTGAGATTACCATTTGCATATTCCAAATGCCACTATTGTGAGAGTGACTGCGACCACGGCTCCATTACCAACCATCTCTGAACCAGGCCCTGAGTTTGTCTTCTATCTATCTATCTATCTATCTATCTATCTATCTATCTATCTATCTATCTATCTATCATACTAGAGTAATGGTTAGACTGAAATAGTAAATCAGTCTCTGGAGCAATATGATTACAATTTCCAAAGCTAAAAGGCAAAGGAGCACTATGGAATCATTAATGTTCATCCAGAAAATACAACCAATTATATATAGGAAAATATTTTATATTTTAGATAAAAAAACAGTACATTGAACAGTACATGCTTAGAAACATAAGTTGCAACAGCTATAACACAATATAATGTTTAGTTGGCCAGCTAAAATGGATCCAGAAAGACACACATGGGTAATTGTTGAGCTCATATGTACATCAGTTCTTTATAACCTTGTGAGGATGATTCAGAAATGTACAGTATGAAATGCCAATGTTCATATACAGTAATTAAGCAATATTTTTTGCAAATACGCCTGCACGAAAACCTTTAAAAATGTGCAGTGTGCAAGCATCCCTATGATGTGCCCAGAGCCGTCTCTAGCAAATTTGGTGCCCTAGGAAAGAATTGCCGCCTATGTATAGAAATATATATATATATGTATATATATATTTATTAGGGGTGAGCGGGTTCGGATTTCTGAAATCCGAACCCCCCCGAGCCCCCCCGATCCGAGTCCGATCCGAGTCAGGCTCGACTTTTCCCGCCTGACTCGGATCTGAAATCGAGGCAAAACGTCATCATCCCGCCTTCCGAGTCTCGCGGGTTTTGGATCCTATATAAGGTACCCGCGTCGGCGCCATTTTCTCACTCGGCTGTGGACAGTGAAGAGGGAGGGTGGGAGTTAGGGCTGTGTAGTGTAGTGTAGTGTAGTGCTGCTGTTGTCCACTACTTCAAAGTCCATAGGGGCTGGCTGTGTTGTGCTGTGCTGCTGTTGTTAATAGGGGCTGTGTCCACTACTTCAAAGTCCATAGGGGCTGGCTGGACTGTGTTGTGCAGTCAGTTCTCCATAGGGGCTGTGTCCACTCCAAAGTCCTGTGCAGTGTCCCAGTCCTAAAGGAGTGCTGTAGTGTTGTCCAGGGGGTGCTCTGTCCATCAGGGGTGCTCCCCCCAAGTGCTAAAAAAATAATATATTTTCTGTGTTTGTGAATTGTGTGCGCAGTAGCCGCACGTGCATCAACAAAGTAGTGCCAAGCGTGCGCCTGTGTCATAAGTAAAGGGCCGGCTGGCTTGACCGTTAAAGGGTGCTGTAACCCCCGAAAGTACACTCCAGTCCAAACCAAAAAAATATTATTTTCTGTGTTTGTGAATTGTGTGCGCAGTAGCCGCACGTGCATCAACAAAGTAGTGCCAAGCGTGCGCCTGTGTCATAAGTAAAGGGCCGGCTGGCTTGACCGTTAAGGGTGCTGTAACCCCCGAAAGTACACTCCAGTCCAAACCAAAAAAAAATTATTTTCTGTGTTTGTGAATTGTGTGCGCAGTAGCCGCACGTGCATCAACAAAGTAGTGCCAAGCGTGCGCCTGTGTCATAAGTAAAGGGCCAGCTGGCTTGACCGTTAAGGGTGCTGTAACCCCCGAAAGTACACTCCAGTCCAAACCAAAAAAAAAATTATTTTCTGTGTTTGTGAATTGTGTGCGCAGTAGCCGCACGTGCATCAACAAAGTAGTGCCAAGCGTGCACCTGTGTCATAAGTAAAGGGCCGGCTGGCTTGACCGTTAAGGGTGCTGTAACCCCCGAAAGTACACTCCAGTCCAAACCAAAAAAAAAATTATTTTCTGTGTTTGTGAATTGTGTGCGCAGTAGCCGCACGTGCATCAACAAAGTAGTGCCAAGCGTGCGCCTGTGTCATAAGTAAAGGGCCGGCTGGCTTGACCGTTAAAGGGTGCTGTAACCCCCAAAGTACACTCCAGTCCAAACCAAAAAAAAAATTATTTTCTGTGTTTGTGAATTGTGTGCGCAGTAGCCGCACGTGCATCAACAAAGTAGTGCCAAGCGTGCGCCTGTGTCATAAGTAAAGGGCCGGCTGGCTTGACCGTTAAAGGGTGCTGTAACCCACAAAGTACACTCCAGTCCAAACAAAAAAAAAAAATATTTTCTGTGTTTAGCCGCACGTATATATCAAATCGATATAACATAAATGGAGGACCAAACTTTCTCCGATAAAAATAAAATAGAGAAAGATCAAGAACCACTTCCTCCTAGTGCTGAAGCTGCTGCCACTAGTCATGACATAGACGATAACATGCCATCAACGTCGTCTGCCAAGGCCGATGCCCAATGTCATAGTAGAGGGCACATACAATCCCAAATGGCAAAGTTCAGGAAAATGACCTTGAAAAAGACATTTAAATCAGCTGAAGAGAAACGTAAACTTGCCAATATGCCATTTACGACACGGAGTGGCAAGGAACGGCTAAGGTCGATCCCTAGTATGTTCATGACTAGTGGTTCAGCTTCACATGACGATGGAAGCCCTCCTCCCACTAAAAAAATCAAAAGAGTTAAGCTGGCAAAAGCACAGCGAAGAACTGTGCTTTCTAAGAAGATATCACAAATCCCCAAGGAGAGTCCAAGTGTGGTGGTGGTTGCGATGCCTGACCTTCCCAGCACTGGACGGGAAGAGGTGGCTCTTTCCACCATTTGCACACCCCCTGCAAGTGCTGAAAGGAGCACCCACAGTCCACTTGCTGATATGCAAATTGAAGATGTCACTGTTGAAGTACAACAGGATGAGGATACTGGTGTAGCTGGCGCTGAGGAGGAAGTTGGCGAGGAGGATTCTGATGGTGATGTGGTTTGTTTAAATCAGGCTCCGGGGGAGACAGTTGTTGTCCGTGGGATGAAAAAGCCCATCACAGTCATGCCTGGGCAGAAGACCAAACATTCCACCTCTTTGGTCTGGCAATATTTCTATCCAAATCCGGACAACAACTGTCTTGCCATATGTACCATATGTAAAGGTGAAATAAGTAGGGGTAGGGACGTCAACCACCTAGGAACATCCTCCCTTATACGGCACCTGCAGCGCGTTCATAAAAAGTTACTGTCAAGTTCAGAAACTTTGGCTAAGACCGTAAGCAGTCCAGGGACACCTAAATCCCGTTTTCCTGTTGTATCCAAGTGCCTGCAAACCACACCGTCAACTCCCTCCTCGTCAATTTCCTCCTTAGTCAGGATCGGAAGTAGTCCTGCAGGCCATGTCACTGGCATGACTGACTCTCCTATCCGGGATTCCTCTGGAGGATCCTGCATTGCTACGCCTACTGCTGCCGCTGCTGCTGTTGCTGCTGCTGGGAGTCGTTCATCATCCCAGAGAGGAAGTAGGAACACCACTACTTTTACTAAACAATTGACCCTCCAACAGTCCTTAGCGAGGAGGATGAAGTACGACAGCAGTCATCCTGAAGCAAAACGTATAACTGAGGCCTTGACTGCTATGTTGGTGTTAGACGTGCGTCCGGTATCCGCCATTAGTGCAGTGGGATTTAGACAATTGATGGAGGTAGTGTGTCCCCGGTTCCAAATCCCGTCTAGATTCCACTTCACTAGGCAGGCGATACCGAGACTGTACAGAAACGTCAGAAAAAGTGTCCTCAGTGTCCTGAAAAATGCCGTTGTACACAATGTCCACTTAACCACGGACATGTGGACAAGTGGAACAGGGCAGACTAAGGACTATATGACTGTGACAGCCCACTGGGTAGATGTATCACCTTACGCAGCAACAGCAGCAGCGTCACCAGTAGCAGCATCTCAGAAATGCCAGCTCGTTACAAGGCAGGCTACGCTGTGTATCACCGGTTTCAGTAAGAGGCACACCGCCGACAACCTCTTAGAGAAACTGAGGGAAATCATCGCCCAGTGGCTTACCCCACTTAGACTCTCCTGGGGATTTGTGATATCTGACAACGCCACCAATATTGTGCGGGCATTACATCTGGGCAAATTCCAGCACGTCCCATGTTTTGCTCACACAATAAACTTGGTGGTGCAGAATTTTCTGAAAAGCGACAGGGGCGTGCAGGAGACGCTTTGGGTGGCCCGAAAAATTTCTGGCCACTTTCGCCATTCAGCGACTGCGTGCCAAAGACTGGAGCACCAGCAAACACTCTTGAACCTGCCCCGCCATCACCTGAAGCAAGAGGTTGTGACGCGGTGGAACTCAAGCCTCTATATGCTTCAGAGGATGGAGGAGCAGCAAAAGGCCATACAAGCCTATACATCCACCTATGACATAGGCAAAGGAGGGGGTATGCACCTGACTCAAGCGCAGTGGAGAATGATTTCCGTGTTGTGCAAGGTTCTCCAGCCCTTCGAACTTGCCACACGTGAAGTCAGTTCAGACACTGCCAGCTTGAGTCAGGTCATTCCCCTCATCAGGCTTTTGCAGAAGCAGCTGGAGAAAGTGAAGGAGGAGCTAAGACGGAGCGATTCCGCTCGGCATGTGGGACTTGTGGATGAAGCCCTTCATTCGCTTTGCCAGGATTCCAGGGTGGTCAATCTGTTGAAATCAGACCACTACGTTTTGGCCACCGTGCTCGATCCTAGGTTTAAAGCCTATGTGGTGTCTCTCTTTCCGGCCGACACAAGCCTGCAGAGGTGCAAAGACCTGCTGGTGAACACACTGTCAGCTGAAGCGGAACGTGACACGTCAACGGCTCCTTCTTCATTTTCTCCTGCAACTGGGGCTGCCAGGAAAAAACTTAGGTATCCTAAGCAACCCGCTGGCGGTGATGCAGGGCAGGCAGGACCAAGTTTGGACATCTGGTTCAGACTGAAGGACCTGGCAACAATTTCTGACATGTCTACTGTCACTGCATATGATACTGTCACCATTGACAGAATGGTGGAGGATTACATCGGTGACAGCATCCAAGTAGGCATGTCAGACAGTCCATACCTGTACTGGCAGGAAAAAGAGGCAATTTGGAGGCCCCTGTACAAACTGGCTCTATTTTACCTGAGTTGCCCCCCCTCCAGTGTGTACTCCGAAAGAGTGTTTAGTGCAGCCGGGAACCTTGGCAGCGAAAGGCGTAGGAGGTTGCTTCCACAGAATGTGGAGAAGATGATGTTCATCAAAATGAATTATCAGCTCTTCCAGGGAGACCAGCCTCCAGAAGGTACAGAGGGACCTGTGGTGGTGGATTCAAGTGGGGACGAGTTAATACTTTGTGAGGATGAGGATGTACACACTGAAGAGGGTGAGGAATCGGTGGATGAGGAGGATGAGGATGACATCTTGCCTCCATAGAGCCAGTTTGTGCAGGGACACATTAATTGCCAGCTTGTTTTGTGGAGGCCCAAACGAACCAATCATTTCAGCCACAGTTGTGTGGCAGACCCTGGCGCTGAAATGATTGGTTTGTTAAAGTGTGCATGTCCTGTTTATACAACATAAGGGTGGGTGGGAGGGCCCAAGGACAATTCCATCTTGCACCTCTTTTTTTTCTTTGCATTATGTACAGTTTGGGGCCTAGTTTTTCAAACTGCCATCCTGTCTGCCACTGCAGTTTCACGCCTAGATGGGTCACGTGTTTGTGCCGCCCACTCGTGTCGCTTAGCATAGTCATCCAGCTACCTCGGTGCAACGTTTTGGACATAAAAACACTATTGTGAGGTGTGAGGTGTTCAGAATAGACTGGAAATGAGTGGAAATTAAGGTTATTGAGGTTAATAATAGCATAGGAGCAGAAAAACCTACAAATTCTGTGATTTTAGCTGTTTTTATGCTTTTTTAAAAAAAAATACAGATCCAAAACACAAAACCCAGAACCCAAAACACGGAAGGGTGGTTTTGGCAAAACCAATCCAGATCCAAAACACGAAGAAAGATCCAGATCCAAAACCAAAACACAAAACACGAAAAGTGGCCGGTGCACACCCCTAATATTTATACATGGAAACGAACAGCGGTACTCCGGCCTCAATAAATGAAATTACATCACACTGATGCTGTAATGCAAAGTTTCAGCACTTTATTGTTGGGTGACTCTAATGGAGGGCACCTGGCAAGAAATCTGGCAAGGAACCAAGTGAATGCTGGACCCAGAATTTATATAGATATGTTCTCGGCACCCCTCTCCTGTCTCCCAGCCTGAGCTAACTTATCTAGATTGAGTGAGACTCACTCCAGGCTGGAGTGGTAGTCACCTGGACCGTCTTTCCTAGGCTGTGCTGGCTGCAGTGCCACTGGACTGGTGTGTGCCTGCCTTATTTCTTGATGCAGATACCTGGCCCAATTGGCACTGGGCAGAAGCGACAGCTAATATAATATCCGCAAAGGCCCATGGGAGGAGTGGCAGCGGCTGGGCATGCGCAGCATGCCCTCCCACGGCCATCCTTCTTGTCTCCTCCTGTAGCCAGGATGAGCTTCTGTGCAGAAGCTCATTCTGATCTGGCTGTAACTACAGTCATCTGACCACTGTGCTACCCAATCAGAGCTGAGATCCAATCATGGAAGTGGCGGGAGGGGGTAGCTGCAGAACCATGGGATGCCCCTAGGTATTGCAGATGCCCTAGACATTAGCTTAAAATGCCTATGCCTAGGGACGTCTCTGCATGTGCCTCAAAATATGCAATACTGATTCTGGGACACACACTAGGCACTGTTAAGGCAATGTATGGGGCATTACTGGGTAGTGACTGGGAGGTGGGTAGTAATGCATACAAAAATGGTCCGTCTCATTGGAGTGTTATGGGAGTGTCACTGAAAGTTTTTGCGTAAAGAGGACCTGATTCAGAGACGCACACTAATGCATCCGCAACTGTGATCTGTTACGGATTGTAGTTACTAAAATATATCGGCACCCACTGTTGCCTTCTCATATTGATGACGTACTGTACAACATTATAAACATTGGTAACATTGACACACATTGGGCAGTCACGCAGCATGTAATTCAAGTCTGACCTGCCGCAAACACTGCAGCTCTCCGGACACGCAGAGAGATCTCATGCTGCAAAAGTGACCGTAATGGCTAATATATGCACGCCCAAGAAACAATGTTTAAACTGTCACACATGTCTGCATTTTTCTAACCACCCCCTCGTTACCACCCCCAAGCGCTGACTACCTGCCATTCACTTTTCACTCACTTTGTGAGTGATTCCTATGTACGAGAGTAATCTAAATGCAATCGCTGCACGTGCGCAATTCAGGAATCACGCATGTGCAATAACAAACAATTGCTCATTCTAAGAAAATACTGGTATTGCGTCTGTCTCTGAAACAGGTCATGAGAGACTCAAGGTTATACTTATTAAAAGAAGATTTAAATGATTTTCGATTTTCATGGATTTTAAATCAACCAAAATTGACCTTTAGTAAATTTACCCCTCAGCGACTCATACAGGAGGCCAAACTCAGGGCCTGATTCAGCAAGCATCGCTGTAGCGATTGCAGCTCTATAATCGCACGCAGGTCTGCTGCAAAAATATGCTAATGATTGCAATTACACTGCCAGTATAGAGACGCCCACTGCCTCCCACTCCCTCTATCTCACATCTGTAATACCTCGCAGTCCTGCATACACCTCAGGAACATCAAGTACCATCAGCCCAGTCAATCACTCTGTGATGGCTTACTGTGCTCTATGTGATTGCAGTGCGATCACAGTGTAGACGTTGCATACTGTGATGCATACTCATGTGCAGTACGCAACAATCGGCCAACTATGTACACTGCACTGGGCCTGATTCAGAGCCGCTCGTAAGCGGCTGCTCGTTCGCTATGAGCGATGTTCGCACAACTGCGCATGCATATGGGTCGTAATGCGCATGCGCAAACCAGTCATTGTGGTCGGAAATCGTGCGCTCGCAAAACAGCGAGGGGCTGCTAATTTGATTGACAGAATGTACCGTGTGGGTGGTAACAGGAGAAGGTGCTTGAAAACGGGGAAGTGGAGATCCGAACGCAGGCGTGCCAAAAGGTCAAAATGGCATTTAATGGGAGTGCATAATTAGTAAAGGAGCGTCATCGACCACGTCACTTGGTTGTCTTTTAGCCTGAACTGCTCGAAGTGATAGCGGTAAGAAAAACCTACCACAAGCACTGCGAGCAGTTCAGATGCCTATCGATGTACCCGATTAATCTAATAAATACTGGAGATGACGTGTGATGCGAACGGCAAAGGGGCGTCTTTACAAAATAGCGAGCGCATTTTTCGTTCGCTTGCTCAGACATAGAGGCGTCAACAAACCGTAAAGAGCGAGCGCTCAATTTAAATAGCCGGCCCCTTTTTTGGAATTCGACTCTGAATCAGGCCCACAGTTGCAGTTGCAATCCGTAATGAAACAGGCCCCCAGACAGATAAACTGCACCTGCCATAGGGCTGGTGCAAGTTTTGATGGTGTGACTAATGTTTGCGGCTTTACGCTTCTGATGACAATGCTGCATGCATAGATGCTGACAGTGGGCATCTCAGCCCTTGCACATTCAGATGTATGCAGAAGTGCTTTGTAGTGTCATTAGCATGAATATGCAGACATGAATGTAGCAAAATTCCCAATTGTAAAAAGCCACAGTCTCAGTGTTTAGAAAGAAAGATGACTCAGAATCTGCACATCCCAGGACCTACTTGAGGAGTCGATGTGCATTTGATATTGCATCGATGGTAGTGTGAATTTGCACACAATGCAGATACTGTAGGGGAAGTGGGTGTAGCAACATTTGCACAATCCGTCACACACTATTTCAGGCAGGGAGTCTGTTAGCAGGCATTAGCATATTTTAGCACATAAATTGCAAGTGTGAGTGCAGCTGATAATGCAATAGTGTACAACTCAGAATCAGGCCCACAGTCTCCATATTTGTAGGCTAGCTGCTTTATTTCTACTAGCCTTAGCTTGTAGTCCTCAAGTACCTGTGAGAAAAGTGGCTAGCTATAGATGAAGATCTCCATGCTCCTGGTTCTAGGAAATCATCTAGCATTCACCGATAACCCTAACAGTTTAGCTGTATCACCTTTAAGTCTCATAAAGCTGTTATATGCATACTGATTACATTGATTTAACATATATATATATGTTAAACTGAAACGTTGCTGTAACATGCCGTGTTGAAGTGATATTATTCTTACAAGTCACCAGGAGTGCTGCATCTCTCTATGTATATATATATATATATATATATATATATCCAATATAAAGAAGACAGCGGTACTGAGGGTCTTAATTTCAATAGTGTGTATTGCTCCACCGTTTCAGGACTCTGTCGCCCTTTTATCAAGGTAGTACATACAATATACAAAAATTTCATTTTTGTATATTGTATGTACTACTGTACCTTGATAAAAGGGTGACGGAGTCTTGATACCATGGAGCAATACTAATTAAGACCCTCAGTGCCGCTGTCTCTTTTATATTGGATACCAATTTATTACAGCAGGCACGAGGGCAGCATATTTGCTGTATTGGGAGTGCCGGACCATTTGGATTCATATATATATATATTTTTTTTTTTTCTTACATCTAAAAGCATGCAATGTCATCCAAGATTTCTGCCAGTGCTATAAATATTTAATTGTTACATGTATAAGGACATAAGGTCTGTCAAGAGAATAGTTATCAGGCTAAAGGAAGGACACTGAAGAATAGAGTGGGCCAGACAAGGCCAACTAAACCTAAGTAGATAATAAGTGTTATTATAAATGTACTGTACGAAATGTATGTATGAAGTGTTGTATTTGTAATGTATTCTAGTAGAGATCTCTGCAAAGTCCATGTATAAAGAATCTGAGTATTTCAATTATAAATAATACCTACTGTATTTCACCTCCTGAAAAATCCACTGTTGTAACCATTTGGAAACATATTCTGCACCTGGTATTAATGGTGTATTTGCAAATCTGGCATGTAAATCTGCAGAGGAGAGTTGACTGTGTAGGTAACATGGGTGGCTCAAGGGGTGGGCTGACAAGGTTATTGTACTGGGCACTGTGGCCTGTGGGAGCAGCTGCTGTCACCCTGCCAGCTCTGTCTGTTAGAGGCATGATTTGCACTGCCTCTTTTTACAGACAGCCAATAGTCACTGGTCACTAGTATCCAGAGGCTGTGTGGAGTACGTTGTGATGTCATCATGTAGTGCCACTGAAATGAAGAGGAAGGAGCATTAAGAGAAGCATGCAGGTTGTCAAATTAGGAAGTTTGGAGGAGCTGGGCAGGAGGTTGGCTTCTGATGGTGACACAATAGGCTAGAAAGAAAGGAGGCAGGAGTGACAAGGGGCAGGAGGCTGGAGTGACAGGGGACAGGAGAGACATGGGGCAGGAGGCTGGAGAGACACATGGAGTAGGAGGCTGGAGAGATACAGGGGGCATGAGGCCCCCTGCATGATGCTGACATTGGCTATATTCCTACACAGACAGGTATCTAACGCACCATGTGATCTTCTACATGAATAGTGAGTACAGACTCAAGACACTGTCTGTCCAGGGAGGATACAATTTCTTCAGTTTCCCCAATGCAGAAAAACCACAATATACTACAGGTAAGGTGTATTTTTACTTAGTACACATTATAGATTTTTTTTTTAAAGGGAGAGCCAAGGAAACTTTTCACCGTAAGTTCTATTTGGTCTAGAATGTGCCCAGGTATGTAGCTCCAATTTATAATTGACCATAGTGCTTAATTTGTACTGTATATAAGGGACATATACTGTACACTACACTTTTATGACAGCTCCATGGCTGCATAAACTCAATATTAAGACAATGAGTGTCATGAAGTACGTGGTAAAGTAATCTAATCAAAATAATAAAGACACCAGACCAGACCCATGCATGACACAAAAGGCTAAATTCAGAGGTAGATGCTAATGCAGTAGCACTTGCGACTTTTGTCACAGCTGCTACTTCAAATTTTTACTAATGTCGCAGCTGATTAGCTGTCTACTGAGACACTCATCAGCTGCAGCTGTAATCCGCTGCAGTGTGCAAATAGTTGTCCCATCAAGCGGACATCGGCTGCACCATTGGACATTAGAGCAACCCTATGGTTGATAATGTCAGAATGTTTAACAATACATGGTTGCCGGTGGCAGTGGAACTGTGTCTTCCAACGCAGTCCTTGACACCAGCATGTCCCGAAAGCACCCGCCTACACATCCACTAATGAAAGCCACCCCTCAGTCACTGCCTAGGAAGCCTAAGTGAATAGTATGGATCTCCAAGCAATTTCAATATGCGCCCCCCAGTGGTAACCATCGGGACACATGCACAGTGTGTCTTGGATGCATGCCAAGATTGGGCGCTTGCGTCTAACTCTGAATCAGGTTGAAAGTCACGTAGTCTTGCCATTAACCTGAGAAAGTTTCAATAATAGAATAGTAATCAATGAGAAAGCAGGTAGGCAGTACTTAAACATGTCACATGCATATTTCCAGCTTGATAAATATGTACATTTCAAAAAAAGGTTGAATAATCTAGGTGTATCTATATACTAAAGATAAAGTGAAATCTCTCTAGAATCATAGGGGCATATTCAATTAGGTGCTGAACTCGTACTTAATTTTAATTACCGTGGGAATGAGAGCTCCCGATACCGGCGATATTCAATTAAAGAAATGGTCACAATATTTATTGCTGGCAAAATCCTACAGTGAAGAAAAAAAATTGTCTAGTCAGCCTAGTGGACAGGATTACTGACTCTATAGCCTTGTTTCATGCCGCCCATCACGACTGTTCATGTCCCACCGACATGGTGCACTCATAAACACCTGCGGCACCCCACACACACAGACACCATCAGCACTCCTACACCAGCAGCACACTTATCAGATTCTTTGGTGCTCAGGAAGAAGATGGAGGAAGACTGGAGCATGTTGGGGCGATGGAGGAGGATAGCGCTGGCAGAAGGTAAGTCATTAAAGACTACTTAAGCTAATTGGAAACTTCCAATTGCTTAATTAGTCATGGGGGGTTAGGGGTTCTGTAGTCCCTACAATTTTTTCTTAAAATAAAAATGTAAGGAAAAGTCACACTTGCTCTTGGTCTGCGATAATAAAGATGCAGTGATTACTATAGAAATCACCACGGATCATTTTCACTCCTTCAAATTAATATTATTTTGCCCCCAAGTGAATATGCCCTGTAGAATGGATACTGCCTTCCTTTATGTACATTAGGTCCAAGATATCATAATTCTTCTCTATCTCAAAACAACCCTTAACCCCTATAATAAACATATTAACTAGCATGCGCACAAGGTCCCGCATGCGTACAAGAGCCCCAACATCCAGCGGAAGGAGCCGGACAGGGTCGAAGGGATCCGAAAAGATATCTCTTATCCACCCAGGACTCCTTTACAATGGGGAAGGAGCGGCTTGCAAGCACCAATCGGGAGCAGATGCCACCTGAAGATGGCGAATGCTCCCATAGTCAAGCTCTGAAAATATTTTATTTTTGGAGCTTAATGAATTCTGTCCCCATTCTAGTGTATGGGGACAGTGGGCCAGTCAGGTAAGCAGGAGATATATGTGATATCTCCTGCTTTACCTTCTTGATGAATGGCCCGAACACTTAGTTTCTACAAAAGTAGGTGAAAATTAACATTTTCATCTGCAATTGTAAAACTTAAGTGATGATGAATAGACCCCTTAATGACAAATATATCAAATTTTCAAGTCCACAAACTAGCATACTCAGAAGAATGCACTGACTTTTAGCTGAGAAGATTGGAAAAAAGGAAAGCACTGCATCACCATTTACATGCATGAACTTTCATTATTACTTACCGAGAGTGCACAGATCATAATCAATCTCAGAGAGGCAGGATTGGCACATTTTACTTATGTACAATTTTGATGCTTCTGCATAAAGGTAAATGTGCAGCAGTCCAATTGTTATAAATGGCCACTTTTAAGACCTCTGAATAATATAATGGGGTCAAGCACTGCTTTAATACCTATTACTCAATGTTTTAATGACCTATGAATGATTATTACATTCAAGAATTATTGCTAACCTCTTTGTAACACAATATTATAAAGCAGTCTACAGTGTCCATTTTATGAAAATATTGTACTTTGTCTTACTTGAATGTATGCACATATTTAAGTCCTTAGGGCTCATTCACATACAGTAATAGCTCTTCAGTTCACTATACAGTAAATGTGGTGACATTACTGGCACTTGTGGTACACTCAACCACTGATTTGTTAGTATGGCTTTAATTACTAACTAGCCTATAAGGGTAAAAAATATTTTTTGTGTTTAATTGAACATATTTTAAAGGACATTTAATTTTAATTATAATACAATTAACTTTTACTTGCATTCAGATTTTAGGACAATTTAGTCTAGAAAATTTCCATATTTGCTCCTTATAGGACCTTTGTCAGGGAAGGTTATATGTCTGTTAATAATACATGACAATTTGCATTTCAGAGCACTTGTTGTCATGTTTTTTAAGCAGTCTCCATAAAAAATAGAATTACCAGCTGGTCATGTCTCTGAACATCACTTACCCCCTGAAGCTTTTCTTTTTAACTTAGAGCAGATATAATAAGTATTTAATTTTGGAGTTTTAATAAAAAAAGCAAAACTTGAAAGCAACAATAGCTATGGATAAACGCTATTAGAAGAGTCAGACAGCTGGAGTTTAGATTTGAAAGTTACTTTGCAATACATTAGTAAGGAGCAGATGGAAATTGAGGAGGGCAAAGTGACAGAGGGAAAATGAGGTTTGAAACTTTGAAGTAGTGATGCCGAAATCAAGAGACACATTACTCTGTAAGCACATTATCTTCCACAGGTGTTACATTGATTTCTTGTAATCTTTTTGATGTAACAAGTATTGCAATATTATATTGCTCTTTTATATGGACTTTGCATTTTGCATCCCTTTCAAAGTGGTGCCTTTGGCTACACAGTAGTTTGCATCTGTGGTCGGACACATGGAGCTCAATTTGCCAATCATCAAAAATAGCATTACCACATTTTCCCAGTGTGGGTAAGTCATATTGAAACTACAAAAACAATGTTAAGTTTGTGGATAGTTTTTAATCATTGTACAGCAGATTAAAATGTCAGGTCTGGATATATAGACAAAAAACAGACGTGCAGATGCACTATGCGATCATTACTGTTCACATTTAATTGTACTAAATATAATTTCAGAGGTAGCTAGCATATCAATGGCCAATGATACGGGCCTGCCCACCAGCATCAAGGTCACCTCATTGAGCAGGTCCCTAACACTCTGGTGTTCACATCTGGGATGCTAGGCACCCCAAAAGACAACTCAGCCAAAGACCTCCCCTGAGCATTACACAAAAAAAGGGTGGCAGTGAAGTGTTAAAGTATCAGGTATGTAAAAGTAGCTAATAAGTGCTAAAATAATAATAAAGGTAAAATATGTGTGAAAAAATACATGAATAATAGACAAACATAAAGGTGATATACAAAGTGTCTATGTGTATTAAATGGTGATGCCCTGAAGAGGTCCAGCCAGAACAGCTCAGGGGGCCCCACGCCCAAACCACAATCCCAAAGGGTTTAAGGCAGCAAAGCTAACAGCTCTGCTGTGGCAAGATGTCATCATCATTGCCATCCTCATCCACACCCTCATCAGTGTGTACATCATCCTCACACAATATTATCAATATTCACCCCTGCTCGAATCCACTATTACAGGGACCTCTGTATTTTTTTTAGATAATTGGCAGTGAAGTCTTCCTCATGGACATTCCAGCTTATTTTCATGAACGTCATCTTTTCCACATCTTGGGGAAGTAGTCCCCTACACCAATCGCTGATAAGGTTCCCAGCTTTGCTGAAAACTCTTTATGAGTATACACTGGAGGGTAATGCAATGGTAATGCAAAGCCAGTCTGTACAAGGGCCTCCAAACTGATTTTTTTTGTCTTTCTAGTAGTCAAAGGATCTGTGTGACATGCCTATGTGTATGGTGTCATGAAAATAATTCTCACCATTCTTTGGATGGTGACCCTATCAGATGGAGTCGCGGTAGCAGTGTAATTAATTTTCAGTAATTCATTTAGACCTGACCAGATGTCACAAATTGACTCCTCTGCATCATCATTACTGGGTCTTTTGGGAAAGGTGAATTTTATCCTAGCAGCTGCCAGAGAAGCTGAAGGAGGAGATGTCATCGTGTCATGTTCCACTTGAGCTGCCAACTTTCTCACCAAAAACTATTTGCATCTTTAAGATCTGGGTCTTTTGGAAAGAAAGACACAATGTATGACTTAAACCTAGGGTCAAGCATGGTTGCCAAAATGTAGTGATCCGATTTTAAGATATTGGCAACCCTTGGATCCTGGCAAAGTGAACAAAGGTCTTGATCTATAAGTCTGACATATTTAGCAGAATTGCTTTATTTAATTTCCTCCTTCAATGTATCAATCTGATTTTCCAAAAGCCTAGTTAGGGGAATCAACTGACTCAGCTAGCAGTGTCTGAACTCACTTCACAGGTGGCTCTTTTGAAGGGTTTGAGCACCTTGCACAAGACTGAAAGCATTCTCCACTGTGCTGGAGTAAGGAACACTCCCCCCTCCTCTCCCAATGTTACGGCTTGTTGTATAGCTGTGGATGGCTTTTTGCTGTTCATCCATCCGGAAAGGGTGGAATTTCACCTGGTTACCACCTCTTACTTCAGGTGGTGGGAGGGCAAATTCAACTGCTCTTGTAGCTGCTACAATCTCCTGCATGCTGTGGCTGAATGGCAAAAATGTCCCGAAATTTTTCGGGCCACAGTCAGAATCTCCTACACACTCCTGTCTTTTTAAAAAAAAACCTGTACCAGCAAGTTGATCCTGTTAGCAAAGCAGGGAATGTGTTAGAATTCACCCAGCTGTAATGCTTTCACAATATTTGTGGTGTTATCAGAAATCACAAAATCTGAGGAGAGACCAAGTGGGATAAGCCATGTTGCTATCACATCCCTTAGTTTTTCAAAGAGGTTGTCAGCGGTATGCCTCTTAGTAAAGCCAGTGGCACACAAAGTAGCCTGCCTCTGAATGAGCTGGTATTGTTTGTTAGATACTGCTTCTGCTGCTGCTGAAGGTAATTCACCCATCCAGTGGAGTGTCACAGTCATGCAATCTTTAGTTTGCCTACTACCACTTGTATGCATATCAGTAGTGTAGAGGACAGTGGGTAGTACATTTTGTAGTCCAATAATTAGGTTTTTTTAATGTCCTGGTAGAGCGGAGGAATTGCTTTTTGGTTAAAATGGAACCGAGATGGAATTTGGTACCGGGCACACAGGACCTCAATTAACTGTGTAAAACCCCACTGCACTAATCATAGGCAAATGCAGGGGTGGTTCCATCTGCCTGGAAACCCCCCTCCCCAGCCCACACCATGACCACAATAGATATAGTAATAGAATAGAATTTTACTAGTGCTACATGTTCTTCACAGTATCACAAATTAAATAATTATCACCACCTGTGGATCTTTTAACATGTATCAGTAATAAATAACCTGTGCACCATCTGGAAAGCATTCACTGTTAGGGATATGCTGCTATAGAGCCCAATATGTACATATATGTCCAGGGCAGTGCTAGGTTATTCTGCTGCTCCCCCAGACTCCTGGACTTGCTCTAATGCTCTCTAATGGAGCCCACATCTGAAATAAAAACATTCAGCTCAGGCAGAATGGCTCTACTGCTGCAAATAATGGCTTACTGTGATTGCTGGTCCTCTATATGCTGGAATTGTGACACATAATATACTTTGTATGATGCATATTAAAGCTGGTTAAGTGCTAAGTATGCCCTCTTCATGGACTGGCCACACTCACTCTAAAATCAAGAATTTGGAAAACCCCCTGTAGAAATCCTGTGTTTGCCACTGCTAATGGCGGATAATGGATGCAGATCTAATACTAGCATAGCTGTCATAGCATCTGTGATCCGCTGTATGACTGGGTGAGAGCTGTCATACTTGGTTGCTATTTCAAAGGATTGTTTACCAGTCTATTATTTTTGTAAAACTACTACTAGCTGTCTTCTAGGTCCACTTCTGGGAAGAAAATTAACCCCCAGCAAAAGCAGCAGCAGGCCTAGCGCTCAAGGAATCTTTTGAGGAATCCTGGAAAGGGGAGTAGTCACCTAGCCTTAACAAATTAGATGCAGAACTACCTCTGATCATTACTGAGGATATTGAGGATGAAGGTGTTGGCAGTGGGGATTACAGGTGCTTGGATCTAGTTGAAAGAAGGGAGCTAGCTGATGCTGGACTGCTATTATTTGTTTATAGCCAGTTTCTGATGTTATCAAAAACATGCCATGAGCTCGTTGCAAATGACATAACAGGGTGGAGGTTTCTAAATGTTTAACGTCCCTACCTCTATTTAGTGTGACACCACAAAGGCTACAGATGGCTTGACAAATGTTGTCAGGATCTGGGTAAAAATAAATCCACACATAAGAGATAGATTTGTTGGTCCTATGTCCAGGCATGACAATTGCCTTCTTCTTAACATGGCCAAGAGCTGCTTCTACTGATGCCTGACTTACACAAACAACATCCTCATCCTCAACAGCCACATTACGTGCCCGAATCAGCTATGCAAATATCCCCCTCATCCTTTTGCACTTCCTTGGTGTTATCCTCAATTTATATGTCATCAGCTATACTTGTGCTGTTACTTGTTCTGCTCATACCCAAATTTGCAGAGGGGGCAGAAATGGTGGAAGGTTGCTTATCTGCGAGTACAACAGACAACAGTATCAGAAAGGTGAGGCTCTCACATTGCACTCATGGACACACTTAGGCCCGTATTCAATTTGAGGCAAAAAGCCGGAATCGACGGAAAAGTTTCACTGATGACATCATTTCGCCAGGTGGAAAAGTATCACCATATTCAATTTGAAAGACTTTCCGCGGAAAGTCAATGCAAGGTAATGGACGGAAAAGTTTTGCTTTTGAATAGCAGGCGAACAAAAGTGCAGAATTGGGGTTTTGGGGTGCAATGTTGCGGGAACCCCCATGCAGCCTTCAGACAGCCCCACAAAGGTAAACTGTGTCAACACTTTTTTATAAAACTCTCAAGAACACCCCAAAGAATCACTTTAAATTTGGAGGCAAAAAAAAAATAAAATGTTGGAGGACAAATATTAAAACTAGCGAACTTGACTCTGGGGGGTGTCCCAAGTATGCCACGTGTGTTTTTTTCATTGCAGGGGCTTGCGGCAGGTGGATGATTTTTTCAACTTAACTTTAGCAACTTTAAAATATGCTGACTCCCATTTTCAAGTTCCCCAAATTTGCTGGGATAAATTATTTTCTGCAAAAAATACTCCTGAATACTATTCTGCACCACTTATACAAAAACGCTATTTAGCAGCTATTGAGGCCCGTTTAAAAACACCAAATACTTTCAGAAAGGCAAATCGGGGGTAACCATAGCTAACGCCCATGTCAGAGCATCTTTTGGGGGGTGTCAGGCTGATTTCCCTAAATCTGACAGTACTTTCCACCTGTTCAAGTTTCGCCGGGTCCCGTTTTCGCGTACTTTCAAATTGAATACGGGGATACGCAGGGCACGTGTGCGATACTTTTCCACCTACAAAACACGCGATGTAGGTGAAAAGTCCAGGAGGAGAAGTATCGCGGGTCCACTCAAATTGAATACGGCTCTTAGACTCTTCTCAGAGATTTGTGACATTTCTATTTCTGAATGCAAAGTTTGTTCTGCTGCATTAGAGGTTTTCATTTTTCTTCTTCTAGTAAAAAGGTCTTGCATCATTAAGAGAGGCAGAAGAAAATGCCTCACTGACAGTTGCAGAACCACCAATAAGAAATAAAGGCAGAGGCCTGAGACTTTCCTTGCTACTGCATGTGGTGAATAGCATGTTGCCAATTTTATGTCAGTCTGCAGCAAATTTTCCCCTGTGTTAGATGTGTTTTTTTCTTTGTCACTGTATATTGGTTTTTTGATCTTAGATGACCTGACTTAAACCCTCTATGCCCTTGAGCAGAGGCTTTAATAGATGACGTTGAGGGATTAGTATCATCATCATGACTAGTGCAGCTGCTGGAGCACTAGTATTTGATTGCTCTTCTCTAATCATATCCATTTTTCAAATCGCAGACCACGGTGCAGAGTCAGACCGCTTTAGCGCACAAGCTCCAAGCTCTGGGGCAATAAAGCATAGTGGGGTGCAGTGCACAGTACTAATACAACAATTTTTATTTTTTTAAATTGGCAGTTTGGCTCACACTGTGTGGAATTAGACCACTTTACGCACATGCTCTGTGGGAATACTGGGGGTCATTCAGACCACCTTGCGAGCGGCAGGACGCTCGCAAGCGGGTCGATGTTCCCCAATGCGCATGCGCACGACGGAGGGAGCTCCGTCGTGCGCATGCGCGAGACACGGCGAGCGACGGGCTCACCATTGCTCTGGGTCTCGCACCAAAGGGGGCGTGCTGTCGATGTTGATTGACAGCACGCCCCCTTTGGTGGGCGTGTCGGGGGTGTGCCTGCCAGACGGAGGCGTTCCCAAGGGAACATCTACCATCTCAAGCCGGCCCTGATAGAGCCAAAATCACTCCAGGGCTTGCGGCAGCCAGACCCTACCGCAGGGTCTCCGTCGCAAGCCCGATGGTCGTAATGGTCAAGACCATCACGACCATCATCATGGACGCTCGCTATAGCTGTGGGTGGTAGCCCACAGCTATACGAGCATCCATGAGGACGCTCCAAAAAAAGGTAGGAGGGCCCTGATTCAGAGCGAGGGCTCTGGTGAGAGTGTTCAGCTCTGAATCAGGCCCACAGTGTACTGGAGTGCAGTGCACAGTACAAATGCAACAATTTTATATTTTTTAAATTGGCAGCTTGGCTCACACTGCATAGAGCCCGACCGCTTTTATGCACATGCTCTGGGGTAATACAGCATACTGGGGTGGAATGTGCAGAACAGTACAAATTCAACCTTATTTCTTTTTTGTTTTTACTTTTTTATTTTTTTCACTTTTATTATTTTAACGGTTTTTGCTGAGAAATACGGAGTCACACTGTGAATGCAGTGGGTGGGGCCTACAGAGTCAGTGCAGAACTACTGTAATGAAATTAGACTAAGGGTAGTGGGCACAACTTGCACTTAGATGGACATAATGACAGCACAGCCCATTGGTGATGGACACAGACCCAGCATCACAACCCCATAGAGATGGGCACAGCCCCAGCAGCACAGCCTCATAGAGATGAACAGTCCCAGCAGTACAGCACCTTAGAGATGGACACACAGTAGCACAAACCCTTAGAGATGGACAGTCCCTTAGAGACTTGTTGGTTCACAAGGCTGCATTCGCACGCAGCCAGCTGATGTTTGCATTCTATGCATGTGTATGCATCACAGTGTGCATGCGTGAACTGACCACTGCGATCGGGAATCGATCGCAGAAAGCATGCAGTTCCCATTACACAGTAATTGACAGGAAGTGACCGTTTGGGGGAGGAGAGGGGGGTGGTCGAGCAAACGCAGGTGTACCTCTGCATTTGAACGACATTACAGGGGCATGCATGATTAAGCCCCTGCAATTGTATATGTAGCCAGAGATCTAGATGGTGACAGGCAGTTTAGCAGTTACTGAAGTTTTCGCTGACTTGCGGATGCATGTCATGGGAAGTGGGCAGCTTTATACACTGGTGGGAGTCTTGGTATAGTGCTGCGATTGCCGTGCGATTTCATTCATTAGCATATTTTCACAGCGAGTGAGTGGGTGCATGCAAACGCAGCTTTGTGAACCAACCTGAATCAGGCCCAAAGACCCTTAGAGATGGACACAGCCCCACTTGGACACCACAGAGCAGAAGCATGAGTAGACTGTAGTGAACGGCGCTGAGTCCTGGCCGTGGCTTCTTATATGGAATCCAAAACCCATGGGAGTCGGACACTAGGAGGATGATGTTCGGCCTTGATCTGACATCCGGGTCTGGCAGAAAACCCCGAGCCAGGACTTGGATGCGGCTCGGATGAATGAAGTTTCAAACGGTCCAGATTCAAGGTAATCTGGACTGCTAATCTCTAGTCAAAACCCACTAGAAAACCAGCCTTATGGAATCCCAAAACCTCAGTCTCCAAACATTTCATAACTAATGAAATGAGATTAGAGGGACAATAATTATTTAAATCGGATACCGACAAGGAATTTGAGACTGGAATAATCATAGTAGTTTTTAAACACCTCGGAATAAAACACTGAGCTAGTGAAAAATTTTAAATCCTAGAAAATATATGTACCTGCTAACTGGTCAGTTCATTTGTGCAAACACATACCCAAAATCTAATCTGAACCCAAGGCCTTCTCAGTATTCCTTCTACACAAACATACTGTAGCCTAACTTCAGGCTCAGAAAAAGAAAAGAAAACTATAATGCATGAGCTCACATATTTTCACTGCAGGCATCAGTTTGGTTGGCAAACTTTGCATAAAATGTATTTAACTCATCTGCAGAAGGGCCAACTACCATATAAATCAAAGAATTTGAAACCTTTTAATCGATGATATGCCTAATTCCTTGCCACATTTATCTCAAGTCACCAAATTGTCGAAATTGACTTAGACTAAGTCTCCTTAGCCAACTGGATAGCTGTCTTCAAATTTGAATAGGCAATTTTGTATGCTACACTATCCTTAGATCTAAATACACTATGGCCCTGATTCAGAGCCGCTCGTAAGCTGCCGCTCGTTCGTTCTGACCGATGTTCGCACATCTGCGCATGTGTACGGATTTTAATACGCATGCGCGAACCAGTCAGTGCGGCCGAAAATCGTTTGTTCACTATATAGCGAATGCCTGCTATTTTGAGTGACAGAAGGAGGCGTATGTGGGTGGTAACAGGGGAAGGTGCTTGAAAACGGGGGTGTGGAATTCGAACGCAGGCATGCTTAAAGGTCAAAACGGGCGTTTTAAGGAGTGCATACTTAATACAGCAGCGTCATTGACCACGTCACTTGTTTTTTTTTTACTCAGAACTGCTCACAAAATAGCGGTTGAAGGCCCTCATTCAGAGCCGCTCGCTATTTGCGGTCGTTCGTTCTAAAACAAGGGGTGGCTATTCAACTGAACGGTTTGCTAATTGCGGTCTGTTCACGCTTCTAAGTCTGAACGAGCGAGCAAAACTTGAGGTTGTAATTTAGAAAAATACGCCCCCTTGCCGCTCGCACCATACGTCATGTCTGCTATTTATTTGATTAATCGAGTACATCGAACAGCGTATGAACTGCTCGCTATTCTTGTGGCTGGTTTTTTCAACCACTATTTTGCGAGCAGTTCTGAATAAAAAAAACCAAGTGACGTGGTCAATGACGCTGCTGTATTAATTATGCACTCCCTTAAAACGCCCGTTTTGACCTTTAAGCACGCCTGCGTTCGAATTCCACACCCCAGTTTTCAAGCACCTTCCCCTGTTACCACCCACATACACCTCCTTCTGTCACTCAAAATAGCAGGCATTCGCTATATAGCGAACAAACGATTTTCGGCCGCACTGACTGGTTTGCGCATGAATATTAAAATCCGTACGCATGCGCAGATGTGCGAACATCGGTCAGAACGATCGAGCGGCTGCTTACGAGCGGCTCTGAATCAGGGCCGAAAAAACCAGCCACAAGAATAGCGAGCAGTTCATACGCTGTTCGATGTACTCGATTAATATAATAAATAGCGGACATGACGTATGGTGCGAGCGGCAAGGGGGCATATTTTTCAAAATTACAACCGCAAGTTTTGCTCGCTCGCTCAGACTTAGAGGCGTGAACAGACCGCAATTAGCGAACGGTTCATTTGAATAGCCACCCCTTGTTTTAGAACGAACGACCGCAAATAGCGAGCGGCTCTGAATGAGGGCCTATATCTAGATCTTAGCAGAGAATGGACCTCACTATTCATCAAAGATTTCTCATTGGGAAATACTCAATTTAACTTTTTACAAGTGACACTTTCAATACAACAGTTTAGATACATTAAAACCATTGAGGCCAATGATACATGTTAGTACTTGAATCCACCATGGCCACATTGGCAAATACCATTCAGTACATTCTAGACATTCTTGGAGTTTTAATATAACTCCCTCAGGCCATACAGTAACATTCCTAGTAACAGGCCTAGACTGTCTAATTAATGCATGTTGTTTCTAAAAACAGAGAGGAATGATTTGTCTGTCCAGTGTGGGGAATCACGATGGTCTTATATGCGTCTCTGATATTCATATATATATATATATGGTATAATGCATTATCTCTGTGCATAGGTAAACCTACATTCTGTGTGAACTTTGGTAGACTTCAGGTTATCCTGATTAAAGTCACTGGCAACAGTAAAGGCACAATCTGGACACAAAGTCAGATATTTGGAGAGGTTGGGTATGATATCCTGGCTGTCGGGATGCCACTAGTCAGAATATCAACAGTTATAGAAGTCAAAAGTAAGTAATTTACTACCCCCTCCTCTAACGCCTACCCTAACCCCCCTTTCTCAGTGCCTAACCCTAACCCTCCCCCCCTAGTGCCTAAACCTAACTTCCCATTCCTCATACCCCAACCTAAACCTCCCCCCTGGTCCCTAAACCTAACCTCCCTGCACCCTAATCCTAACCCTTCCTCCCCATGGCCTAACCCTAACCTTCCCCATAGTGCTTAACCCTAACCCCGCTACCAAATGCTACCCTTCCCCTGCACCCTGATACTTACCTTCGGGATGCTGGCGGTCGGGACACTGGTGCTGGCATCCCGACCTGTCGTGATTTCAGCACCAGTATTAAGACCGTCGGCATCCCGCATGCTAGGATGCCAACTACATTCCGTTTGGAGACAGCATTGTACAAAGTGTCAAAAGCTATAGTGACATTACAGTAGCTTGTAGCAGAATGTAGACTGTGACCAAATGAACCAAAGAGAACTCATGGGGCAGATAAAATGACTTGCACTTCAACAATGAAAGCTCCAGGTCAACCAAGCAGTAGTTCTACCTCTTTTTTTGCCAGACTCTAATGTCCTAGGAGCTGTAAATAAAGTCCTTTAAAAGGGGCAATCAAAATCATTTACTCCCAGACAGTACTCATTAAATATAAATATAGAGCAGTTTTATAGTGACTGATAACTGCCTAATTTCATCCATTTTATTGTAGAAAGACCTCAAATTAGCTAAAACAGGCTGGGTAATCAGGGGTTAAATGGACAATATCTCAGTCTGGCTAGGGTGCTCTCTTCCACCTCTTTTGCCTTCTCTGCCTTCATGGATGCCACTGTCTCTGCTGCTGGATCTGTTCCATTCCTCCGGTGGCTGAGGCTACAATGGCGATAATAATGGCTCCATTCCCTAGTGTCAGCATCATCAGGAGCAGCTGGGCATATGTCACCTGACATAGCAACTTGGGCAACCATAGTGTCATTAAATCGAGAACACTACACTAGAGATGGACATATGACCCATGGCCCAGGCATCAACTCCAGCAGCCCCCAGACTTCCCCGCAATATGAGGTCATGCTTGGCATCCAGCTGGAGGAGCCATAAAACAACACAGCCAAGAGTTGAAGACAAAGCAGCAGCCTCAGATAGTAATGACAGTCCTGATGAGCCCAGAGTGTGAGTATAACAGCCACTGCGTCTGTGCCCCCCTCCATGTTCCACACATCTAAAATGACTAGTAATAACATAAATGTACTGTAAAATCAGTCCAACCTTTCACCACATTAGTACCACACTATAAATAAAATTCACTTTTAGTTGAACTATGAGTTTATCAACATATAGCTTAAATTAATCATAGGCATGGGGACACTATTTTTATTACAGATGGCAAGTATGTATGTGATGCATTTTATTACATTGTTGAAATGTGCTTCTTCACTACTGAGCAACATGGAAGAGAAAAATGTGTGCTATTAAAAGTAGAGATGAGCGGGCTCAGTTCCTCAGAAACCGATCCCACCTGAACTTCAGTGATTCGAGGGAATCCAAGCTTTAGCTTGGGTTTTTCTGCCAGGCTCAGATTCCAAATCAAGGCAAAACCTCATCATCCTGACATTGGATCTCATGGGTTTTGAATTTGATATAAGTCCCTCACGCGGTGATTCGGGCACAATTTCACACAGGACTGTCGGAGGGCAGAGTCAGGGCAATGTTTGATGGACACCCACATGAGATTCAGGAGACTCAAGACACTGTTTTATAGGTACCCACATGTTCCAAATTAATATGGGGGAGAGTCACAACACTCTTTGACGAGCACCCACACGTTAATAGCACTGGCCAAGCTATATGGATCATGTAGATAGATAGCAAAACATAATTTTTTTTATTTTTAGTAGTCCAGGAAGGAACATCTCATCTATTATTACATGCCTTTTGGCTAAATGTGTCAAACGTGTGCTATGACTTAACTGCAGCACCTTAGTGCACAGCCTGGAGGTCCTAATACATACAGGGGCAGCATTAACCTTTGGTGCACAATGCACATAGGTGTTTTTATTTTTTCACTGCTGCAGGGCATCATTAACCCATTGATGGTGCACACTGTTGTGTGTGATCATTACTATATTATTATTATTTTTTTACAACTTGTGTGTTCATTAAAACTCAACACGTATCATGCTGCACTGCATTAATAAATATAAGCACTGTAAGTCCACAGTGTTAGTTGTCATTTGTTAAACAAAAAAGTTGTTTTTATTTTATTCAGTACAACTTGTGTGTTCAATAAAGCTAAATAGGTGACGGGCCACACTGCATTCATAAATATAAACACTGTGAGTCAGCGGTGTGAGTTGTCATTTGTACAACTTGTGTATTTAATAAAGCTCAATAGGTGCCTTGCTGCACTGCATTCATAAATATAAGCACTGCAGTGTGAATTATCATTTGTTTAAAAATAAAAAAAAGATGTTTTTTTATTTTTTTTGTACAACTTGTATGTGTTCCTCAGGAACAGTCAAAAGAAGGGCAGGAGTTGAAGAGCAGGATTAAACAAATACTAAAGCTGTAGCTGCTGACACTAGTTATGATGATACTAGTCCTACGATGACATCTACTAAACCTGATGCTCAAGGGCATAGAGGGTTTAACTCAGAGCATTTGAAATCAAAATAATATTTTACATTGCTAAAGAAAAAAAACATCTCTAATAAAGGGAAAGTTTACTGCAGAAAAACAAAATTGCCAACATGCCATACACCACATGCAGTAGCAAGGAAAGACTTCGGCCTTGGTCTTTATCTGTGAGTGGTGGTTCTGCAACTGCTGTCAGTAAGGCATATTTTGCTTCACATGATGACCTTCTCACTCAGAGTCTAGAAGAGGTTCCAAAAAAATTGAAACAGGAAAATCAGTGCTGAAAAAAGCACTGTCAGAAAAACAAACTGCAGATGAGCCTAAGGGTGGCTACAAGTGCTATGTGTGACTCTGACCTTTCTGATACAGGACTTGTAGAGAAACCTCCTTCCACCATTTTTGCACCCTCTGCCAAAGTGGGGATGAGTGGCACAAGTAAGGATACTGACAAAGAAATTGAGGATGCTACCAACGAAGAGCAACAGGATGAAGGGGATATTTGTGTAGCTGATTAATGAGGATGTTTAAAGATAGCCCTGCATCGAAATTGCTAAGGCTAACTGAGTCCTCCCCTATCCAAAACTCCCAAAGAATCCTTGAGTGCTAGGCCTGCTGCTGATGCTGCTGCTGTAAGAGGTTAATACTAGTAGTTTCAAAAAACAATGGAGGTTACTACTAGTAGTTTTAAAAAACTATTGACAGTTTAACAATTCTTTGCAAGATTAAGCAACTATGACAGTTGTCACCAAGTTTCCCAAAGGATCACTAAAGCCATGATGGCTATGCAAGTGTCACATTGAGCTGGATCCCAGTATCTACTTTGTGCAGCAGTGGTCTCATACAAGGCAGTGGGCAGGAGGTCCTTGGCTCCCACTGTTACAGGGTCTGACCAGCTTTGTTGCTGTCCCAGCAGCTTGTCCCTCCATTTCTGGATAGTGGCTGCAGCTCCCATAGGGCCACGTGGGCTTCTCAACAGTAGTTGTAAAGGGCAAGGAGCAACAATGGTGATGTCATATTTGTGCCAAATTCAAGTTCCCTTCTATATAAGGCATTTCCTGAGTACAATCCTGTGCCAGAGTATAGGCTCCCGACCATACTTCAGTGTTCCTAATGACCCATCTCATTCTTGGTACTGTGCTTGGAATTCCAGTGTTGATCTTGGCTATCCTCTGTGGCCTGTTTATGTCTGATCCCTGATACCATATTGTCTGATTGTTTTTGACTTGTTGACTACATTGTACACCTTTATTGCCCGCCACTCCTATCCAGGGTACACCAACACCTGTATTTTCCAACCACATCTGAGGGCCAGATCCAACTGTCCAAACCTCCTTGCATGGGTCCCTGGTGTATACCAAAGGCACATTAGACTTCAATCCTCTGTACTGGGTCTTGCCAATCCCAAAATATAGGCTATCATTCAATATTCATTTGTGAGTTGTGACAGCTAGTACTAGATCTACATCCAATATCTGCCATTAAGTCATCTTTTTTTAGACAGTTAACTGAGGTCCTGTGTCCCCACTACCAAATTCCATCTTTGTTCCATTTTACAAGTATGCAAGAAGAAAGGGAAGATTCTGCACCGAGCCGATTTTCTCAAATTTGATCAATATTATCCAAAAAAGACCAACCATACGTGATCATTGCTTACAAATAAGATCATTCAGAAAGTTGTTGGTGGTGCTCCCGTAGCCGGAAGAACAATACATACAAAAACAAGGAGGAAAGTAGGGCTAGTTGTTGGGGCACACTTAGAAAACTATAATAAAATATAACTTTTATTCGATATATTTAAATAAAATGTGAGGTACTGGAATCCCCCAAGAAGAAACAAAACTATAAGAGTATAAATGTAAAATGGATCTAATAAGGTCCTGAGGTGATCCTCTGGCGAGATACTAAATTATTAATAATCATTCCAATGGGTATGGTATTCGTGATCAAAAAAAGGTAAAGGTGTTTAACCATAAATAGGATACACGAATAAGAGTATGGTTCGTGGTGCTCTGACTAACACACTTGGAGTCCCCAAATATTCCTCTTTAATCTACGGCACCTGGTATTCCCTGGGGGTCTGCCCTCCAAGTACTAACCAGGCCTAACACCTTTTAGCTTCCATGATCAGACGAGATTGGGCATTTTAGTGATGTATGGCCATAGTAATAGTCATATGAGGAAGGGTAGAATGCCCCCACCTAGGTCAGAACAGAGACGTAACCAAATGATGGATGTAGGACTAGTACAGTGAGAAGTCCATTTTTATTATAAAAATCGTGTACCAAAAAAGTTTACGCATGAGCATAATTTCATTGTTACACTTGTAATTTATGCGGCAACATTGTCAAGATAGACCATTCTGACAGAATAGGTATTATCTTAATATATAAATAATGTAACAAAATTTTTTTATATAAAAAAAAATCACCTTTTGATCCTAGTAGGATATCTGCAGTAATTGGATAAAATGTCAAAAGATGTCATAAAACTATCACAATAATAGAGTTATTTGGTATGTATGGATAAATTAAGGTTCCCATATATTAGTTCAAGGAAGCATAACATTAGCTCCAAGGTAGTTCTGAGCCACAAATATCTTAGAGGGAACCTCTTGTTTCAGTATTACAATTTCCTCATGAACTCCTATGGCAGAGTAATCCGCTGTTAGGATATGCAATGCGTTAGTAGAATGGGATTCACATACAATACACAAAATACATAAAACATAAAATAAGCTTTTGATCCTAGTAGGATATCTGCAGAGGAGGTCGTACCAAGTATCGTGCAAGAGGAAGACGAGGCGGGGAAAGAAGAAACATGGGGGAAACAATAGACTGGGATCACCGCTACCCAATCAGGACCAAAAGGAAATAACATCTCCTCAGACACTCATAATAATTAATTTATCCAACATGATACTTACGGAGGCTGAAGAATCGGTATTAAGGAAAGGACTGTCCTTCTCACCAACACATTCTTTCGACCGTTTTGGATGGGAGAAGAATTTGAAACTGTTCGGATGAAAACTCCTACTAAAAAAACATTTCGCTATCCAGAAAAAATGCGAAATGGTGGACAATCAAAGGATGACAAGAGAGACACCCTCTGAGGGAAATTGGATTCCAGATGCTGATGAGCTTGAAGCAATAGACACCCTAGAACAACTACAGGAAGAGACTATTGACAACCTTGGGGTCTATATGAGACCAATATGCAAGAAAAAATCCATTTTCTTTCCCCCAGATTCTATCAGTCCGGAGGTAAAGATTTTCCAAGAACTGGTATCCAGAGATTTGGACACATTATATATAAAAATAAAGAACACCAAACCAACTATGGGAAAACTCAATAAACAAGAAACCCAGGCACTGCTGAATATGAGAAAATGGAAGGAGGTAATCATTAAGCCCTCAGATAAAGGGGGAAATGTTGTCATTTGACCAAATGAAATGTACCAGAAAGAAGCCATGAAACAATTGGAGGATACAGAGTGTTACCAACAAATTACCTTCAATCCTACAGAAAATTACATCAGTATATTTGATAGCATACTGGATCGAGCAAGACATGATGGAATTATTTGTAAACAAGAACACGAATATTTGAAGGTGTCCAATCCAAAAATACCGACTCTATACTTGTTACCTAAAGTCCACAAAAATATTTGCGAACCACCCGGAAGACCAATTATATCGGGACTAGGTGGACTGTCTGAGAAGGCAAGCCGTTTCATTGATCTTCATCTTCGGTGCCATGTACTAGGGCTAACATCTTATATACAGGATACAGCTGACATTCTTAGAAAATTAAATGATATAAGACTGGATACACATCATTATTTTGTTACCGTAGACGTGGTGTCATTATACACTTGCATTGACCATGATTTGGGCCTACAGGCAGTTGAATATTTTCTTAAAATGGAAGAACCATGCAAATTCCATCATTTTCTTTTGGACCTTCTCAAGTTTATCTTGACCAAGAACTATTTTACGTTCGGGGACCGCTTCTACTTGCAGAGAAGTGGAACGGCAATGGGGGCAGCTTGTGCCCCCACTTATGCCAACCTCTTCATGGGCAAGTGGGAGCTGGAGTTTGTGTTTAATGAAGCAAGAGAACCTTACACACAACATATAGGAGGATGGTGGAGGTATATAGATGACATCCTCATGATATGGGAGGGAGAAGAAGATCAACTCATCGAATTTATACAAGAATTAAACAATAACAACAGTAACATCAAACTTACCCATTTCTATAGTCAAGAATCTGTCACCTTTTTGGACTTGAAGATTTACAAAACCAATGATGGAATCATACAAACGGAACTATACTGGAAGGAAACGGCAACAAACAGCCTACTATACCAAACTAGTGCACATTTTCCACCCACGGTTGAAAACCTCCCCAAAGGGGAATTTTTAAGATTGAAACGCAACTGCTCTGAGGCACATGTATATAAAACCAAAAGCCAGGAACTTGTGAATAGGCTGAGAGAAAGAGGATATAGCAAGAGATGTATAAAACAAGCACAAGCATGCATCTCTGAAAAACCAAGAGAAGAATTAATATTCAACGATCATGAACAACATCTGCACAATCAAAAGCCCAAAAAGAACAAGGATGAGCTAAGATTTATCTGCAATTTCTGCAAAGAATGGAGAACTATTCAGGACATTATCCAATGACATTGGTCAGTTCTTCATTTAGACAAGGATCTGTCATCACTTTTGGACAAAAAGGTAACAATGGGCTGGCGACAATCTAAAAACCTTAGAGATCAACTTGTATGCAGTCATTATGTGAAACACCCTAAGAGTGTCAATAAAACACAAGGATCCTATGCCTGTGGGACCTGCAAGACATGTCCACACATGATTAGACAAGAAAAAGTGGTTGACAAATATGGAACTGAGATAAAAATCAGGGATTTTATCAATTGCAATACTTCAGGCGTGATATATTGCCTGACTTGTAGTTGTAATCTTAGATATGTTGGCATGACGTCGAGAAATCTGAAACTACGTATCCTTGAACATGTAGGGACAATAAGAAACGCTGTCTCAGACAAAGCCAAATTTAGGAAACTCACATCAGTTGCACACCACTTCTATGCATGTCATAATAATAACTATAAAGAACTTCAGGCATTTGGGTTGGAGAAGATCAATATGGGCATTCGAGGTGGTGACCTAACACAAGAACTACTAAAAATGAGAAAGCATGTGGACTTTCAAATTGGGAGCTCTTAACCCATATGGGATGAATGAATACATAAATTACAGTGTATTTCTATAAATCTGGTATATTCGGCAATCACCTTGAAATATATGACTTTATTATTTTCTAGGACCTCTGGAACATAAGAACCATTTGAGATCTTTATTAGGGCATGAATATATTTTTGGCAAGCAGCTAGATTCAGCACTTATATTCCTTTGAAATACCTCCTGGAGCTTCATATTTGATATAAATTTCTAAACACATGACTACATATATGGTTCTTAGAATCATCTGACTATAAGTGTCATATGAGATTTACCCTATTAGAAGACAAGGTAGAAGTTCTAGAATATTATTATGGTCTGTGTGAATAATTGTGTACACATAGATCACACCTGATGAAATTACAATATGAATTATATTATAAAAATATTTTTCACACATGTATTATCTATATAGGATCACCTATTTATACATTATTTATAATTAATTATTTAACCTTTTCCGCTTCTCTCTCACCTTTTCTTTTATCTGTTTCACTGTGTGGTGTTTTTTGATGTGTGTGGTTATCACTATAATTATTGGATATATTTATCCCTTCCCATTAAGCGTCACTTTTTGTATAATCATTTCACATATTTATTTGTTATTTTCACAATTAAACATATAAAGCCATACATATTCACTTGTCCCATGCTTCTATAACACTTTTTTATTTTATTATAAATAAAAAATTTTCACTACATAGACTTTTTGTTTTTGAACACCTTTTTGAGAATTGTTCACTCCAATATTTCTTATAAAACTGTCATTCACTAAAATATGTCTTGAAGAAAGAGATTAGGCTTCTTTACACCTTAGTGTCATTATATATGGTCTGTTCTTTTAATTAATTAATGTATTCTTGACTTGACTCTGATACAATAGGACTAACCTAAATCAATATGAATTAACAAATAAATAATACATGAGTTATTTACCACTAAGTAAAAAAATACACTGTGTTATCATCTGCCCACATGGGGCAGACCGGGTGATGTTTATATGTATATTTGATCAAAATCATTTGGTGTCTACAACTAACTGTATTATACCTTTTAATTTTGGCTAATTAGATAATTTTATGCATCCTTTGTATATTCACACACCCTATGCATGACCTATGACGTCGATGCCTTATTACAGCATTGGAATTGCTCACTTTAGGGATAAAAACTACATATACCAGCATGCTCCATTTCTTTTGAACATCATCTTACCACTCTTATGCTTTAGAAATGGGTTAAAACTGCCAAAATACTGGGTTATTATATATACATATATTTATTTCTAACAATTAATACCATTTTTTGACAAATAATCATGGGAACGAATGTATTCATTCTTTATTAATATGATCCATTCCTTGTTATGCTTGATATTAGGTTCTGATTAACCAAACCTGTCTTATTCTACACTTAACCAGTTCTGATGTATTTCAGCAGCGATTTACACTTTGGTTCCATCTCACTGGCACTAAACTACAGATACCAACATGCTTTGCTGTGTACCTCAATGAGATAGGCTGCCTTGATAAGCCACATGACTGCTTAGACATGTAATCATTGGGCGTGGCTTATTGCCTGGGCAACCGTTCAGCATCCAATGATATCTCCCAGAAGACGGGACCTATGAATTTTCACTGCACTTAAGTAGCAGCCACGTGTGACTCAGTACACACGAGGTGAACAAGCCCTCAGTCGGGCGAAATGCGCATCCTCACATGCTGCATAGTGGGGGAACCTAACAGCCGTCGCATAGCCGATGCATGGATTAGGACTTTGGGCTCTCACCACGATGGGGATGGTATTGTATTAGCCAAGAAGGCGTTATATTTATCTCTCAACGTCTATGTGAATATTATGACATTTGTGATCGCATATGATACATATGTTCCTTAATGAGTAATATACTAACTGCTGCATTGTAATCTCACTTTCCCTCCTGTGCTCCCGGAATTTCTTTTGGAGCTTATTTTATGTTTTATGTATTTTGTGTATTGTATGTGAATCCCATTCTACTAACGCATTGCATATCCTAACAGCGGATTACTCTGCCATAGGAGTTCATGAGGAAATTGTAATACTGAAACAAGAGGTTCCCTCTAAGATATTTGTGGCTCAGAACTACCTTGGAGCTAATGTTATGCTTCCTTGTACTAATATATGGGAACCTTAATTTATCCATACATACCAAATAACTCTATTATTGTGATAGTTTTATGACATCTTTGACATCCTTGACCAACTGAGAGTGTTTATTCTGTGATACTCTATTATTACTCTGAGTGAGTCACATAGGAGATGTCATTTGCACATATGTGTTATATCCAATTACTGCAGATATCCTACTAGGATCAAAAGGCAATTTTTTTTATATAAAAAATTTTTTGTTACATTATTTATATATTAAGATAATACCTATTCTGTCAGAATGGTCTATCTTGACAATGTTGCCGCATAAATTACAAGTGTAACAATGAAATTATGCTCATGCGTAAACTTTTTTGGTACACGATTTTTATAATAAAATTGGACTTCTCACTGTACTAGTCCTACATCCATCATTTGGTTACGTCTCTGTTCTGACCTAGGTGGGGGCATTCTACCCTTCCTCATATGACTATTACTATGGCCATACATCACTAAAATGCCCAATCTCGTCTGATCTTGGAAGCTAAAAGGTGTTAGGCCTGGTTAGTACTTGGAGGGCAGACCCCCAGGGAATACCAGGTGCCGTAGATTAAAGAGGAATATTTGGGGACCCCAAGTGTGTCAGTCAGAGCACCAGGAAACATACTCTTATTCGTGTATCCTATTTATGGTTAAACACCTTTACCTTTTTTTGATCACGAATACCATACCCATTGGAATGATTATTAATAATTTAGTATCTAGCCAGAGGATCACCTCAGGAACTTATTAGATCCATTTTACATTTATACTCTTATAGTTTTGTTTCTTCTTGGGGGATTCCGGTACCTCACATTTTATTTAAATATATCGAATAAAAGTTAGATTTTATTATAGTTTTCTAAGTGTGCCCCAACAACTAGCCCTACTTTCCTCCTTGTTTTTGTATGTAATGTTCCATTTTCCAAGGAAAGAAATTCCTTGCCTGTACCAGGACATTAATAAAAATCTAATGCTTGGCCTACAAAATGCCATTACACCCACTGTCCACCTAACCACAGATCTGTTGACAAGAGGTACTGGGTAAACAAAAGATTACATGACTCTTACAGCACACTGGGTAGGTATATCACCTTCAGCAACAGCAGCAGTAGGTAACACAAAATGCCAGTTCATTCACTGGCAGGCTACTCTCTGGCACACTAGCTCCACTAACAGCCATACTTGGTGGTGCAGAATTTTTAAAAATGACAGGGGTGTGCTGGAGATGCTGTATGTGGCCAGACATTTTTTTAGATATTTAAGGCATTCTTCAACTGATTGTAGAAAATTGTAGCAGCTGCAAGAAAAGTTCTATTTGCCATGCCACCAACTGAAGCAAGAGGTAGTAACAAGGTGGAATTCCACTCTTTATATGCTTCAGCAAATGGAGGAACAGCAACAAGACATCCAACCGACACATCAAGCCATGACAGGTAGAGGAGGAGGTATGTGCCTTAGTCCAGTGCAGTGAAGAATACTTTCCATGTTGTGCAAAGTGCTGAAACCATTTGAAGTAGTCACCTGTGATGTTAGCTCAGAGTCTGACAGCTTGAGTCAGGTGATTCCCCTAAATAAACTTTTGGAAAAGCAGCTAGATAAACTGAAGGATTAGATGAAACAAAGTGATTCTGCTACATATGTCGGACATGTAGAGCAAACTCTTTATTCTCTTTGCCATGGCCAAAGGGTTCTCAATGTCTGGTAATTGGATTTGTCAACCGTGCTTGATCCTAGGTTTAAGTTATATGTCATGTCTTTCTTTCTAACTGACAAAGATTTCAAGAGATACAAAGAGCTCCTGGTGAGCACATTGTTGACTCAAGTGGCACATGACATGACAATGTCTCCTCATTCAGTTTCTCATGCTACTGTGCCTGACACAAATTTTTTTAGCTTTTCCAAGAGACCCACTGGTGATGTGACTGGGTCAACACAACATTTTGACATCTGGTCATGTCTAAAAGAGTTGCCCAAAATTAGTGACACCTCTATGGTAATACAATCTGAATTGGTCACCATCCATAGAATGGTGGAAGATTATTTTAATGACAGTGCACAAACAGACATGTCAGACAGTCCCTTTGAAACTGGGAGGAAAAAAAGCTATTTGACAGCCTTTGTACAAACTGGTTTTGCTTAATGTAAGCTGCCCAACCTCTAGTGTATACACAGAAATAGTTTTCAGCACAGCCAGGAACCTTGTCAGCGATCGGCTACTTCCTCAAAATGTGGAAAATATGATGTTCATCAAAATGAACTATAAATTACATGAGGAAGACCTTTACCACCAAATACATCACAGTACAGAGGCTTCTGAAATGTTGAATTCCATCAGGGATGAGTTAATATTGGGTCTGATTTAGCAAGGAATGCAGTTGCTAATATGCACAAAATCGGCCGCTTGTTGCGTACTGCGCATGCATATACAGTGCAGTTTGCATGCACGAACTAGCCACTGCAATTGGAACTGCGATCACAGCAACTATGCAGAGCCATCACAGAGTGAATGAAAGGAAGTGCCATTTGTGGGTAGTAATGGGTTGGTGGTCGGCCAAACACAGGCATGCCAGTGCATTTGAATGCTGTTGCAGGGGTGTGCATAAATTATCCACTGTGATGCTCTACGCAGCCTCAGGCCTGATGGTGTTCATGGAAGTGAGCAATTTCTGAGTAAGGTCAGGGCTTGTGCAAGTGTGCATGAGGCTGTGATGCTACTCAATTGTACCGATGATTTTGCAGTCTTTCTAAACATTACGGATGTGTGTAAGGTAAAGTAGGTGTCCTTATGTAGTGCTGTTGCATAATATCACAGTTGAACTGAGTGCGTAATCGCTATTGCAGTCGCAGTTGCGTTCCTTGCTGAATCCAGCCCATTGTGTGATGATAAAGTTAACACAGTTGAGTGTGAAGTGAAGGATGAGAATGATGACATCTTGCCACTCTAGAGAAGAGATCATTAACAACACTGTTAGTGTATTGAGCCGATCATTAACCCAGGCTTGCCTACCCTCCTGATTTTGGTCGGGAGCTTCCAGAATATTGGGTGCTGCTCCTGACCCCTCAGAAAGGCAGGCAAGCCTCCCAGCTGCCACCTGCCCCTTGACCACCTACTAGAAACCCCTGCAGCATGGAGGGGACCAATGACGCGAATGCCCTCTGCTTCACAATGCCTTTATTTTTGGCATTGTGAGGAGGGGGTGGGTCCACTCCCAATATGGACCAATTGCCCAGCCATGCCCCCCCCTGTATGCAGGCATTCAGCTCCCTGCTCCCTCCTAGGAGGAGGGAGCTGAATGTCAGCAAGTATGCATTAACTTTAAGCCCATTGGTGGCTTGTTTTTATTGGGACCAAAACAAACCAACCACTCCAGCCACAAAAGTAGCAGTCCCTGTCTCTAAAGTGATTGGTTTATTAAACTGTGTATGTCCTTTTTTATATACAACATTAGGGTAGGTGGGAGGTCCTTTTTTTCTTTGCATTATGCACTGTTTGCGGAATTGGTGATCGTATTTTTGCATAGATGATAAACATTTTTATAGTTTTTTAAACTGTCATCCTGTCTGCTACTGAGTGGCAAAGTGTCATAGATATCTTTCATTCTTTTAAACTGCTGTGCATTTGTGCCATTGCTCTGTCACATAGTTTAGCAAGCCTACTCCCAGCAGCCTTTAGCATATATTGGTGAAAAGTGAAAACAATATTTTGAGCTGTGAGGTAGTCAAAATTGACTGTAAATCACTGGAAATTAATATAAATAAGGTGAATAATACTGTAGGGAAAAAAAGGCCATATTATGTGATTTTAGCTGTTTTTATAATTAAAAAAAAATAAAAAATCCAAAACATGTAAGGGTGGTTTCGGCCAAACCAAAACACGATGATGAATTACTGTAGAACTAAAAACAAAATACGGGGGTCGGTTCACATATCTAATTAAAAGTATTACATTTCATTGGTTCTGAGGCAATGCAAAATTCAAGTGCTTTTGCAGGGAGAAATGGCTGTGCTTCCCTGTATAATGCATAAAAGCCCCTGAAAATCCACTCTCTCCACTGATTTATCTCATTTTAATCATCTTTCTAAATAATCCACTATCTACATTGCTTTTTCTCATTTCAATAATCTTTCTAAATAATCCACTCTCTCCACTGCTTTTTTCTAATTTCAATAATCTTTCTAAATAATCCACTCTCTCCACTGCTTTTCTGTATCTCATTTCAATCATCTTTCTAAATACTCCACTCTCTCCACTGCATTATATAATTTCAATAATCTTTCTAAATAATCTACTCTCTCCACTGCTTTTTCTCATTTCAATAATCTTTCTAAATAATCCACTCTCTCCACTGTTTTTTTTCATTTCAGTAATCTTTCTAAATAATCAACTTTCTCCACTGCTTTTTCTCATTTCAGTAATCTTTCTAAATAATCCACTCTTTAAACTGCTTTATCTCATTTCAATAATCTTTCTAAATAATCCATTATCTCCAATGATTTTTCTCAGTTCAATCATAATTCTAAATTATCCACTCTCTCCACTGCTTTTTGTCAAATCAGTAATCTTTCTAAATAATCCACTCTCTCCACTGCTTTTACTCATTTCAATCATCTTTCTAAATAATCCACTCTCTCCACTGCTTTATCTCATTTCATTAATCTTTCTAAATAATCCACTCTCTCCACTGCTTTATCTCATTTCAATCATCTTTCTAAATAATCCACTCTCCCAACTGCTTTATCTCATTTCAGTAATCATTCTAAATAATCCACTCTTTCCACTGCTTTCTCTCATTTCAATAATCTTTCTAAATAATCCACTCTCTCCATTGTTTTTCTCATTTAAATAATCTTTCTAAATAATCCACTCTCTCCACTTTTTTTTCTCATTCCAGAAATCTTTCTAAATAATCCACTCTTTCCACTGTTTTTTCTCATTTCAATAATCTTTCTAATACCCCTTTTCCACCTAAATTCTGGGTCTGACCCGGAGTTGGAACAAAGTTCCTATCTGGATCAGATCCGGAATTTTGCCGGTGCCGATATTCCGAGTCAGCGCCGCTCACACCGCAGTCGGGTCTGCATAGACCCGGCTTTTGCGGAGTGAAAGTGGTCGCTTGGAGAAGACGTCATCTCCAAGCGCCACTGAAGCCGGACCAATCGGCCAGCTAGCAGCGCACTCCAGGTCATCGTGACCCAGAGTGTGCTGTACTCACAGCAGGGTTTCACGAGCTACGCCCGTGTTAAACCCTACTAGTTACCTGGGTTGGATTGCCGGGTCACTCAACCCGGCGATCCAACTCTCTCCCCTTTTACACCAGGGAGCTGACCGGGTTTACCCTTCAAAAACCCGGGTTTTAGCTCTGGTGTAAAAGGGGTATTAATAATCAACTCTCTCCACTGTTTTTTCTTATTTCAGTTATCTTTCTAAATAATCCACCCTTTCCACTGTTTTTTCTCATTTCAGTAATCTTTCTAAATAATCTACTCTCTCCACTGCTTTATCTCATTTCTATAATCTTTCAAAATAATCCATTCTCTCCACTGCTTTATCTCATTTCATTTATCTTTCTAAATAATCCACTCTCTCCACTGCTTTCTCTCATTTCAATCATCTTTCTAAATAATCCACTCTCTCCACTGCTTTATCTCATTTCAATCATCTTTCTAAATAATCCACTCTCTCCACTGCTTTATCTTATTTCAATCATCTTTATAAATAATCCACTCTTTCAACTGCTTTATCTCATTTTAATAATCTTTATAAATAATGCACTCTATCCACTGCTTTATCTCATTTTAATCATTTTTCTAAATAAACCACTCTCCCCAATGCTTTATCTAATTTCAGTAATCTTTCTAAATAATACACTCTTTCCACTGCTTTTTCTCATTTCAATAATCTTTCTAAATAATCCACTCTCTCCACTGTTTTTTCTCATTTCAGTTATCTTTCTAAATAATTCACTCTTTACACTGTTTTTTCTCTTTTCACTAATCTTTCTAAATAATCCACTCTCTCCACTGTTTTTTCTCATTTCATTAATTTTTTAAATAATCCACTCTCTCCACTGCTTTATGTAATTTCAATCATCTTTCTAAATAATCCACTCTTTCCACTGCTTTATCTCATTTCAATAATATTTCTAAATAATCCACTCTCTCCACTGCTTTATCTCATTTCATTAATCTTTCTAAATAATCCACTCTCTCTACTGCTTTATCTCATTTCAGTATTCTTTCTAAATATTCCACTCTTTCCACTGCATTTTCTCATTTCAATAATCTTTCTAAATAATCCTCACTCTCCACTGCTTTATCTCATTTCATTAATCTTTCTAAATAATCCACTCTCTCCACTGCTTTATCTCATTTCAGTAATCTTTCTAAATAAGCCACTCTCTCCACTGTTTTTTCTCATTTCAATAATCTTTCTAAATAATCCACTCTCTCCGCTGTTTTTTCTCAATTCAGTTATCTTTTTAAATAATCCACTCTTTACCCTGTTTTTTCTCAATTCATTAATCTTTTAAATAATCCACTCTCTCCATTGATTTATGTCATTTCAATCATCTTTCTAAATAATCCACTCCCTCCACTGCTTTATCTCATTTCAATCATCTTTCTAAATAATCCTCTCTTTCCACTGCTTTATCTCATTTCAATAATATTTCTAAGTAATCCACTCTCTCCACTGCTTTATCTCATTTCATTAATCTTTCTAAATAATCCACTCTCTCCACTGCTTTATCTAATTTCAATAATATTTCTAAATAATCCACTCTCTCCACTGCTTTATCTCATTTCATTAATCTTTCTAAATAATCCACTCTCTCTACTGCTTTATCTCATTTCAGTAATCTTTCTAAATATTCCACTCTTTCCACTGCTTTTTCTCATTTCAATAATCTTTCTAAATAATCCACACTCTCCACTGCTTTATCTCATTTCATTAATCTTTCTCAATAATCCACTCTCTCAACTGCTTTATCTCATTTCAGTAATCTTTCAAAATAAACCACTCTGTCCACTGTTTTTTCTCATTTCAATAATCTTTCTAAATAATCCACTCTCTCCACTGTTTTTTCTCAATTCATTAATCTTCTAAAAAATCCTCTCCCTCCACTGCTTTATCTCATTGCAATCATCTTTCTAAATAATCCTCTCTTTCCACTGCTTTATCTCATTTCAATAATATTTCAAAGTAATCCACTCTCTCCACTGCTTTATCTCATTTCATTAATCTTTCTAAATAATCCACTCTTTCCACTGCTTTTTCTCATTTCAATCATCTTTCTAAATAATCCACACTCTCCACTGCTTTATCTCATTTCATTAATCTTTCTCAATAATCCACTCTCTCAACTGCTTTATCTCATTTCAGTAATCTTTCTAAATAAACCCCTCTCTCCACTGTTTTTTCTCATTTCAATAATCTTTCTAAATAATCCACTCTCTCCACTGTTTTTTCTCAATGCATTAATCTTATAAATAATCCTCTCCCTCCACTGCTTTATCTCATTTCAATCATCTTTCTAAATAATCCACTCTCTCCACTGCTTTATCTCATTTCAATCATCTTTCTAAATAGTCCACTCTCTCCACTGCTTTATCTAATTTCATTAATCTTTCTAAATTATCCACTCTCTCCACTGCTTTTTGTCATTTCAGTAATCTTTCTAAATTATCCACTCTCTCCACTGCTTTATCTCATTTCAATCATCTTTCTAAATAATCCACTCCCTCCACTGCTTTATCTCATTTCAATCATCTTTCTAAATATTCCACTCTCTCCACTGCTTTATCTCATTTCAATAATCTTTCTAAATAATCCACTCTCTCCACTGCTTTATCTCATTTCATTAATCTTTCTAAATAATCCACTCTCTCCACTGCTTTATCTCATTTCAATCATCTTTCTAAATAATCCACTCTCCCCACTGCTTTATCTCATTTCAGTAATCATTCTAAATAATCCACTCTTTCCACTGCTTTCTCTCATTTCAATAATCTTTCTAAATAATCCACTCTCTCCACTTTTTTTCTCATTCCAGGAATCTTTCTAAATAATCCACTCTTTCCACTGTTTTTTCTCATTTCAATAATCTTTCTAATACCCCTTTTCCACCTAAATTCTGGGTCTGACCCGGAGTTGGAACAAAGTTCCTATCTGGATCAGATCCGGAATTTTGCCGGTGCCGATATTCCGAGTCAGCGCCGCTCACACCGCAGTCGGGTCTGCATAGACCCGGCTTTTGCGGAGTGAAAGTGGTCGCTTGGAGAAGACGTCATCTCCAAGCGCCACTGAAGCCGGACCAATCGGCCAGCTAGCAGCGCACTCCAGGTCATCGTGACCCAGAGTGTGCTGTACTCACAGCAGGGTTTCACGAGCTACGCCCGTGTTAAACCCTACTAGTTACCTGGGTTGGATTGCCGGGTCACTCAACCCGGCGATCCAACTCTCTCCCCTTTTACACCAGGGAGCTGACCGGGTTTACCCTTCAAAAACCCGGGTTTTAGCTCTGGTGTAAAAGGGGTATTAATAATCAACTCTCTCCACTGTTTTTTCTCATTTCAGTTATCTTTCTAAATAATCCACCCTTTCCACTGTTTTTTCTCATTTCAGTAATCTTTCTAAATAATCTACTCTCTCCACTGCTTTATCTCATTTCTATAATCTTTCAAAATAATCCATTCTCTCCACTGCTTTATCTCATTTCATTTATCTTTCTAAATAATCCACTCTCTCCACTGCTTTCTCTCATTTCAATCATCTTTCTAAATAATCCACTCTCTCCACTGCTTTATCTCATTTCAATCATCTTTCTAAATAATCCACTCTCTCCACTGTTTTATCTTATTTCAATCATCTTTATAAATAATCCACTCTTTCAACTGCTTTATCTCATTTTAATAATCTTTCTAAATAATGCACTCTATCCACTGCTTTATCTCATTTTAATCATTTTTCTAAATAAACCACTCTCCCCAATGCTTTATCTAATTTCAGTAATCTTTCTAAATAATACACTCTTTCCACTGCTTTTTCTCATTTCAATAATCTTTCTAAATAATCCACTCTCTCCACTGTTTTTTCTCATTTCAGTTATCTTTCTAAATAATTCACTTTTACACTGTTTTTTCTCTTTTCACTAATCTTTCTAAATAATCCACTCTCTCCACTGTTTTTTCTAATTTCATTAATTTTTTAAATAATCCACTCTCTCCACTGCTTTATGTAATTTCAATCATCTTTCTAAATAATCCACTCTTTCCACTGCTTTATCTCATTTCAATAATATTTCTAAATAATCCACTCTCTCCACTGCTTTATCTCATTTCATTAATCTTTCTAAATAATCCACTCTCTCTACTGCTTTATCTCATTTCATTAATCTTTCTAAATAATCCACTCTCTCCACTGCTTTATCTCATTTCAGTAATCTTTCTAAATAAGCCACTCTCTCCACTGTTTTTTCTCATTTCAATAATCTTTCTAAATAATCCACTCTCTCCGCTGTTTTTTCTCAATTCAGTTATCTTTTTAAATAATCCACTCTTTACACTGTTTTTTCTCAATTCAGTAATCTTTCTAAATAATCCACTCTCTCCACTGTTTTTTCTCATTTAATTAATCTTTTAAATAATCCACTCTCTCCATTGATTTATGTCATTTCAATCATCTTTCTAAATAATCCACTCCCTCCACTGCTTTATCTCATTTCAATCATCTTTCTAAATAATCCTCTCTTTCCACTGCTTTATCTCATTTCAATAATATTTCTAAGTAATCCACTCTCTCCACTGCTTTATCTCATTTCATTAATCTTTCTAAATAATCCACTCTCTCCACTGCTTTATCTAATTTCAATAATATTTCTAAATAATCCACTCTCTCCACTGCTTTATCTCATTTCATTAATCTTTCTAAATAATCCACTCTCTCTACTGCTTTATCTCATTTCAGTAATCTTTCTAAATATTCCACTCTTTCCACTGCTTTTTCTCATTTCAATAATCTTTCTAAATAATCCACACTCTCCACTGCTTTATCTCATTTCATTAATCTTTCTCAATAATCCACTCTCTCAACTGCTTTATCTCATTTCAGTAATCTTTCAAAATAAACCACTCTCTCCACTGTTTTTTCTCATTTCAATAATCTTTCTAAATAATCCACTCTCTCCACTGTTTTTTCTCAATTCATTAATCTTATAAAAAATCCTCTCCCTCCACTGCTTTATCTCATTGCAATCATCTTTCTAAATAATCCTCTCTTTCCACTGCTTTATCTCATTTCAATAATATTTCAAAGTAATCCACTCTCTCCAGTGCTTTATCTCATTTCATTAATCTTTCTAAATAATCCACTCTTTCCACTGCTTTTTCTCATTTCAATAATCTTTCTAAATAATCCACACTCTCCACTGCTTTATCTCATTTCATTAATCTTTCTCAATAATCCACTCTCTCAACTGCTTTATCTCATTTCAGTAATCTTTCTAAATAAACCCCTGTCTCCACTGTTTTTTCTCATTTCAATAATCTTTCTAAATAATCCACTCTCTCCACTGTTTTTTCTCAATGCATTAATCTTATAAATAATCCTCTCCCTCCACTGCTTTATCTCATTTCAATCATCTTTCTAAATAATCCACTCTCTCCACTGCTTTATCTCATTTCAATCATCTTTCTAAATAGTCCACTCTCTCCACTGCTTTATCTAATTTCATTAATCTTTCTAAATTATCCACTCTCTCCACTGCTTTTTGTCATTTCAGTAATCTTTCTAAATTATCCACTCTCTCCACTGCTTTATCTCATTTCAATCATCTTTCTAAATAATCCACTCCCTCCACTGCTTTATCTCATTTCAATCATCTTTCTAAATATTCCACTCTCTCCACTGCTTTATCTCATTTCAATAATCTTTCTAAATAATCCACTCTCTCCACTGCTTTGTCTCATTTCAATAATCTTTCTAAATAATCCACTCTCTCCACTGCTTTATCTCATTTCAATCATCTTTCTAAATAATCCACTTTCTCCACTGCTTTATCTCATTTCAATCATCTTTCTAAATAATCCACTCTCTCCACTGTGGTATTTCATTTCATTAATCTTTCTAAATAATCAAATTTCTCCACTGTTTTCTATCATTTCAGTAATCTTTCTATATAATCCACTCTCTCCACTGCTTTAGCTCATTTCATTAATCTTTCTAAATAATCTACTCTCTCCACTGCTTTTTCTCATTTCAGTAATCTTTATAAATTATCCACTCTCTCCACTGTTTTTTCTAATTTCAATCATCTTTATAAATACTCCACTCTCTGCACTGCTTTATCTCATTTCATTAATCTTTCTAAATAATCCACTCTCTCCACTGCTTTATCTAATTTCAATCATCTTTCTAAATAATCCACTCTCTCCACTGCTTTATCTCATTTCATTAATCTTTCTAAATAATCCACTCTCTCCACTGCTTTATCTCATTTCAATCATCTTTCTAAATAATCCACTCTCCCAACTGCTTTATCTCATTTCAGTAATCATTCTAAATAATCCACTCTTTCCACTGCTTTCTTTCATTTCAATAATCTTTCTAAATAATCCACTCTCTCCATTGTTTTTTCTCATTTAAATAATCTTTCTAAATAATCCACTCTCTCCACTTTTTTTTCTCATTCCAGAAATCTTTCTAAATAATCCACTCTTTCCACTGTTTTTTCTCATTTCAATAATCTTTCTAATACCCCTTTTCCACCTAAATTCTGGGTCTGACCCGGAGTTGGAACAAAGTTCCTATCTGGATCAGATCCGGAATTTTGCCGGTGCCGATATTCCGAGTCAGCGCCGCTCACACCGCAGTCGGGTCTGCATAGACCCGGCTTTTGCGGAGTGAAAGTGGTCACTTGGAGAAGACGTCATCTCCAAGCGCCACTGAAGCCGGACCAATCGGCCAGCTAGCAGCGCACTCCAGGTCATCGTGACCCAGAGTGTGCTGTACTCACAGCAGGGTTTCACGAGCTACGCCCGTGTTAAACCCTACTAGTTACCTGGGTTGGATTGCCGGGTCACTCAACCCGGCGATCCAACTCTCTCCCCTTTTACACCAGGGAGCTGACCGGGTTTACCCTTCAAAAACCCGGGTTTTAGCTCTGGTGTAAAAGGGGTATTAATAATCAACTCTCTCCACTGTTTTTTCTCATTTCAGTTATCTTTCTAAATAATCCACCCTTTCCACTGTTTTTTCTCATTTCAGTAATCTTTCTAAATAATCTACTCTCTCCACTGCTTTATCTCATTTCTATAATCTTTCAAAATAATCCATTCTCTCCACTGCTTTATCTCATTTCATTTATCTTTCTAAATAATCCACTCTCTCCACTGCTTTCTCTCATTTCAATCATCTTTCTAAATAATCCACTCTCTCCACTGCTTTATCTCATTTCAATCATCTTTCTAAATAATCCACTCTCTCCACTGCTTTATCTTATTTCAATCATCTTTATAAATAATCCACTCTTTCAACTGCTTTATCTCATTTTAATAATCTTTCTAAATAATGCACTCTATCCACTGCTTTATCTCATTTTAATCATTTTTCTAAATAAACCACTCTCCCCAATGCTTTATCTAATTTCAGTAATCTTTCTAAATAATACACTCTTTCCACTGCTTTTTCTCATTTCAATAATCTTTCTAAATAATCCACTCTCTCCACTGTTTTTTCTCATTTCAGTTATCTTTCTAAATAATTCACTCTTTACACTGTTTTTTCTCTTTTCACTAATCTTTCTAAATAATCCACTCTCTCCACTGTTTTTTCTCATTTCATTAATTTTTTAAATAATCCACTCTCTCCACTGCTTTATGTAATTTCAATCATCTTTCTAAATAATCCACTCTTTCCACTGCTTTATCTCATTTCAATAATATTTCTAAAAAATCCACTCTCTCCACTGCTTTATCTCATTTCATTAATCTTTCTAAATAATCCACTCTCTCTACTGCTTTATCTCATTTCAGTATTCTTTCTAAATATTCCACTCTTTCCACTGCATTTTCTCATTTCAATAATCTTTCTAAATAATCCTCACTCTCCACTGCTTTATCTCATTTCATTAATCTTTCTAAATAATCCACTCTCTCCACTGCTTTATCTCATTTCAGTAATCTTTCTAAATAAGCCACTCTCTCCACTGTTTTTTCTCATTTCAATAATCTTTCTAAATAATCCACTCTCTCCGCTGTTTTTTCTCAATTCAGTTATCTTTTTAAATAATCCACTCTTTACCCTGTTTTTTCTCAATTCATTAATCTTTTAAATAATCCACTCTCTCCATTGATTTATGTCATTTCAATCATCTTTCTAAATAATCCACTCCCTCCACTGCTTTATCTCATTTCAATCATCTTTCTAAATAATCCTCTCTTTCCACTGCTTTATCTCATTTCAATAATATTTCTAAGTAATCCACTCTCTCCACTGCTTTATCTCATTTCATTAATCTTTCTAAATAATCCACTCTCTCCACTGCTTTATCTAATTTCAATAATATTTCTAAATAATCCACTCTCTCCACTGCTTTATCTCATTTCATTAATCTTTCTAAATAATCCACTCTCTCTACTGCTTTATCTCATTTCAGTAATCTTTCTAAATATTCCACTCTTTCCACTGCTTTTTCTCATTTCAATAATCTTTCTAAATAATCCACACTCTCCACTGCTTTATCTCATTTCATTAATCTTTCTCAATAATCCACTCTCTCAACTGCTTTATCTCATTTCAGTAATCTTTCAAAATAAACCACTCTGTCCACTGTTTTTTCTCATTTCAATAATCTTTCTAAATAATCCACTCTCTCCACTGTTTTTTCTCAATTCATTAATCTTCTAAAAAATCATCTCCCTCCACTGCTTTATCTCATTGCAATCATCTTTCTAAATAATCCTCTCTTTCCACTGCTTTATCTCATTTCAATAATATTTCAAAGTAATCCACTCTCTCCACTGCTTTATCTCATTTCATTAATCTTTCTAAATAATCCACTCTTTCCACTGCTTTTTCTAATTTCAATCATCTTTCTAAATAATCCACACTCTCCACTGCTTTATCTCATTTCATTAATCTTTCTCAATAATCCACTCTCTCAACTGCTTTATCTCATTTCAGTAATCTTTCTAAATAAACCCCTCTCTCCACTGTTTTTTCTCATTTCAATAATCTTTCTAAATAATCCACTCTCTCCACTGTTTTTTCTCAATGCATTAATCTTATAAATAATCCTCTCCCTCCACTGCTTTATCTCATTTCAATCATCTTTCTAAATAATCCACTCTCTCCACTGCTTTATCTCATTTCAATCATCTTTCTAAATAGTCCACTCTCTCCACTGCTTTATCTAATTTCATTAATCTTTCTAAATTATCCACTCTCTCCACTGCTTTTTGTCATTTCAGTAATCTTTCTAAATTATCCACTCTCTCCACTGCTTTATCTCATTTCAATCATCTTTCTAAATAATCCACTCCCTCCACTGCTTTATCTCATTTCAATCATCTTTCTAAATATTCCACTCTCTCCACTGCTTTATCTCATTTCAATAATCTTTCTAAATAATCCACTCTCTCCACTGCTTTATCTCATTTCATTAATCTTTCTAAATAATCCACTCTCTCCACTGCTTTATCTCATTTCAATCATCTTTCTAAATAATCCACTCTCCCCACTGCTTTATCTCATTTCAGTAATCATTCTAAATAATCCACTCTTTCCACTGCTTTCTCTCATTTCAATAATCTTTCTAAATAATCCACTCTCTCCACTTTTTTTCTCATTCCAGGAATCTTTCTAAATAATCCACTCTTTCCACTGTTTTTTCTCATTTCAATAATCTTTCTAATACCCCTTTTCCACCTAAATTCTGGGTCTGACCCGGAGTTGGAACAAAGTTCCTATCTGGATCAGATCCGGAATTTTGCCGGTGCCGATATTCCGAGTCAGCGCCGCTCACACCGCAGTCGGGTCTGCATAGACCCGGCTTTTGCGGAGTGAAAGTGGTCGCTTGGAGAAGACGTCATCTCCAAGCGCCACTGAAGCCGGACCAATCGGCAAGCTAGCAGCGCACTCCAGGTCATCGTGACCCAGAGTGTGCTGTACTCACAACAGGGTTTCACGAGCTACGCCCGTGTTAAACCCTACTAGTTACCTGGGTTGGATTGCCGGGTCACTCAACCCGGCGATCCAACTCTCTCCCCTTTTACACCAGGGAGCTGACCGGGTTTACCCTTCAAAAACCCGGGTTTTAGCTCTGGTGTAAAAGGGGTATTAATAATCAACTCTCTCCACTGTTTTTTCTCATTTCAGTTATCTTTCTAAATAATCCACCCTTTCCACTGTTTTTTCTCATTTCAGTAATCTTTCTAAATAATCTACTCTCTCCACTGCTTTATCTCATTTCTATAATCTTTCAAAATAATCCATTCTCTCCACTGCTTTATCTCATTTCATTTATCTTTCTAAATAATCCACTCTCTCCACTGCTTTCTCTCATTTCAATCATCTTTCTAAATAATCCACTCTCTCCACTGCTTTATCTCATTTCAATCATCTTTCTAAATAATCCACTCTCTCCACTGTTTTATCTTATTTCAATCATCTTTATAAATAATCCACTCTTTCAACTGCTTTATCTCATTTTAATAATCTTTCTAAATAATGCACTCTATCCACTGCTTTATCTCATTTTAATCATTTTTCTAAATAAACCACTCTCCCCAATGCTTTATCTAATTTCAGTAATCTTTCTAAATAATACACTCTTTCCACTGCTTTTTCTCATTTCAATAATCTTTCTAAATAATCCACTCTCTCCACTGTTTTTTCTCATTTCAGTTATCTTTCTAAATAATTCACTTTTACACTGTTTTTTCTCTTTTCACTAATCTTTCTAAATAATCCACTCTCTCCACTGTTTTTTCTCATTTCATTAATTTTTTAAATAATCCACTCTCTCCACTGCTTTATGTAATTTCAATCATCTTTCTAAATAATCCACTCTTTCCACTGCTTTATCTCATTTCAATAATATTTCTAAATAATCCACTCTCTCCACTGCTTTATCTCATTTCATTAATCTTTCTAAATAATCCACTCTCTCTACTGCTTTATCTCATTTCATTAATCTTTCTAAATAATCCACTCTCTCCACTGCTTTATCTCATTTCAGTAATCTTTCTAAATAAGCCACTCTCTCCACTGTTTTTTCTCATTTCAATAATCTTTCTAAATAATCCACTCTCTCCGCTGTTTTTTCTCAATTCAGTTATCTTTTTAAATAATCCACTCTTTACACTGTTTTTTCTCAATTCAGTAATCTTTCTAAATAATCCACTCTCTCCACTGTTTTTTCTCATTTAATTAATCTTTTAAATAATCCACTCTCTCCATTGATTTATGTCATTTCAATCATCTTTCTAAATAATCCACTCCCTCCACTGCTTTATCTCATTTCAATCATCTTTCTAAATAATCCTCTCTTTCCACTGCTTTATCTCATTTCAATAATATTTCTAAGTAATCCACTCTCTCCACTGCTTTATCTCATTTCATTAATCTTTCTAAATAATCCACTCTCTCCACTGCTTTATCTAATTTCAATAATATTTCTAAATAATCCACTCTCTCCACTGCTTTATCTCATTTCATTAATCTTTCTAAATAATCCACTCTCTCTACTGCTTTATCTCATTTCAGTAATCTTTCTAAATATTCCACTCTTTCCACTGCTTTTTCTCATTTCAATAATCTTTCTAAATAATCCACACTCTCCACTGCTTTATCTCATTTCATTAATCTTTCTCAATAATCCACTCTCTCAACTGCTTTATCTCATTTCAGTAATCTTTCAAAATAAACCACTCTCTCCACTGTTTTTTGTCATTTCAATAATCTTTCTAAATAATCCACTCTCTCCACTGTTTTTTCTCAATTCATTAATCTTATAAAAAATCCTCTCCCTCCACTGCTTTATCTCATTGCAATCATCTTTCTAAATAATCCTCTCTTTCCACTGCTTTATCTCATTTCAATAATATTTCAAAGTAATCCACTCTCTCCAGTGCTTTATCTCATTTAATTAATCTTTCTAAATAATCCACTCTTTCCACTGCTTTTTCTCATTTCAATAATCTTTCTAAATAATCCACACTCTCCACTGCTTTATCTCATTTCATTAATCTTTCTCAATAATCCACTCTCTCAACTGCTTTATCTCATTTCAGTAATCTTTCTAAATAAACCCCTCTCTCCACTGTTTTTTCTCATTTCAATAATCTTTCTAAATAATCCACTCTCTCCACTGTTTTTTCTCAATGCATTAATCTTATAAATAATCCTCTCCCTCCACTGCTTTATTTCATTTCAATCATCTTTCTAAATAATCCACTCTCTCCACTGCTTTATCTCATTTCAATCATCTTTCTAAATAGTCCACTCTCTCCACTGCTTTATCTAATTTCATTAATCTTTCTAAATTATCCACTCTCTCCACTGCTTTTTGTCATTTCAGTAATCTTTCTAAATTATCCACTCTCTCCACTGCTTTATCTCATTTCAATCATCTTTCTAAATAATCCACTCCCTCCACTGCTTTATCTCATTTCAATCATCTTTCTAAATATTCCACTCTCTCCACTGCTTTATCTCATTTCAATAATCTTTCTAAATAATCCACTCTCTCCACTGCTTTGTCTCATTTCAATAATCTTTCTAAATAATCCACTCTCTCCACTGCTTTATCTCATTTCAATCATCTTTCTAAATAATCCACTTTCTCCACTGCTTTATCTCATTTCAATCATCTTTCTAAATAATCCACTCTCTCCACTGTGGTATTTCATTTCATTAATCTTTCTAAATAATCAAATTTCTCCACTGTTTTCTATCATTTCAGTAATCTTTCTATATAATCCACTCTCTCCACTGCTTTAGCTCATTTCATTAATCTTTCTAAATAATCTACTCTCTCCACTGCTTTTTCTCATTTCAGTAATCTTTATAAATTATCCACTCTCTCCACTGTTTTTTCTAATTTCAATCATCTTTATAAATACTCCACTCTCTGCACTGCTTTATCTCATTTCATTAATCTTTCTAAATAATCCACTCTCTCCACTGCTTTATCTCATTTCAATAATCTTTCTAAATAATCCACTCTCTCCACTGCTTTATCTCATTTCAATAATCTTTCTAAATAATCCACTCTCTCCACTGCTTTATCTCATTTCAATAATCTTTCTAAATAATCCACTCTCTCCACTGTTTTCTCATTTCAGTAATCTTGCTAAATAAACTGAAATCTTCATTTTCCACCAATGAATGCTGCAATATGCTTTTATCAATAACATATTTTATTAAAAGCAGAGTATTTCCTTTATTATGGTCTTTAAAATTATTACAAAATAGACACTTTATCATCAATCGTCTAGTTCTCAATGTGACTAATGCAGAATTAGATTTATACAAATTTATATAGTGGAAAAGGAAGGGGCTGAACTGCACACCCAAATTTTAAAATATAATAATAGGTGCTACCTTGCTTAGACCTGTAATATCATACATACAAAATAAAATGCAGATGCACATTCTAAGCACTAAGAACACTGATAATCAAAAGAATTATAATAAACTCTACATTTAGCATGGAGTATAAATAATAAGGTTCTTAGCATATGTTTGGCCAAAGATGTATGCCCACCTACCTCATCAGGTTGAACATCATCAGGTGCAGTGGTGGCTCCAGAGGTGGGGCTGCAGCCTGGTCCAAAATTCAAATAGGGGAACTACACCAAGTGCCAGTGAGTCCTGGCTGGCAAAGTTTGGCAACGTTTGAAAAGATAGTTGGTGTGGCTCCCCTATTTGAGATATTGGCAAAATATCTCTAACTGATTCTTTAAAATATGATGTGTATATATATCTTTGGGCATACTTACACTACAGTATGGAGATACAAACTGTCTTTTCTCATTCTGGGCCTATTCTTTATAATTTGCGGTGGCCTCCATGGAATACAAGTTTTGAACTCATCGCAAAGTTGTGGTGGCTGACACCAATACACCAAAGCAATTCAGCATTGCTCCAGTCCAGTGTCAGAACAGCTGCCCTGCTATCCCTAAAATACACTTTCTACAATAAGTAGTAGTGGAAAATGTTTATATTGAAAGGCAGTGTAATTGTGCATGTGTGAACTTAGGGACTAATTCAGAGATGGATGGTAATGCAATCATAACTGTATTCTCTCATGGACCGCATTCTCTCTTGGACCGCAGTTGCTAAAATATGCTAATGCTTTCCAAAGCTCTGCCAGGCTTATTAGCACCTACTGCTGCCTTCCAATGACATACAACAGTGTAAAGATCGATACTATCGACACACAGCAGGCAGTCACAAAGCATGTAAGGCAAGTCTAACAAGCCACAAACACTGCAGCTCTCCTGGCACACAGAGTTCTCATGCTGTGCTGGAGAACACAATGACTAATTTATGCACGCTCATGGAACAGCATTCAAATGTTCAGACATGCCTGCATTTGTCTAACCACCTTCCCCCTGTTACCACCCCCAAATGCTGACTACCTGTCACTCACTTTACAAATGGTTCCTGTATATGAGAGTAATCACAGCACAATCACTGCAAATGCACAGTGCAGTGTTCGCACATGCACAAGAGCAAACAATCGCTTTTTCATCAAAATTATCGAAATTGTGACCAACTCTGAATCAGGCCCTTAGTTCCCTCAAAAAGAGTGCTGGAGAAGGTGGAGGAATCTGAATTAATCCCTCTTCGCATTCCGGTTATCCTTCCATTGTGAAGGAACGGGACTCAGCAGCCTTTCGGGTACTTTCATCTTAATTAATATTCTCCTTGGTATTATCTCTTCAGCAAATTCTGTCTGGGTTCTCTAGGGGATCAGTCCTAAAAAATGTGTTTGGGACTTCCCCCCCAAAGCATACCCAGCCCCAATGCCAATAGCATTAGGGTTATTCCCCACTCTTGTGTTACTTTCATTCTAAACTGATGGCACTTCTGTGACCATTTTTACAAATGTAGTAGAGGCCCAAGCTTGTAAGCCTGCTGCTTCCCAACCATCTCTCCTGACTGTTGTATTGGTAGCACCCATAGGGTCTGAATCAGAGCCGCATGCAATGCCGATGTTCGGATAGTTGAGCAATTATTTGCAACTGTGCATTGCAAAATATTTCTGAAAAGACCTACAACATGTGTTACAGAGGGTACACACAAGGGTTCTGTTGCAATCGATTCAGACGGTATCAAAAAGGAGGAAAAGCAATGGTCATTTCTGGGCATTGACTTACTAGTGCATGCAAAAATGGACTATTCAGTGGGCATGTTAATGCAAGTGGCTACGTTCACAGATGCACAGCCACCAGCATAGGAGACCATGGTCAGACAGAGAAACTGCACCTTCCATAGGGCTTGTTCAATTTTCAATGGCGTGACCTTTGGTAGCATAAAAGGATGCACCAATTGGTATTATAGCATACATGGGCACTAAAAGAGGTCCTTGCACATTTGGCCAAATGGCTGTACACAACGGAAGGAGTTTGAAGGCAATTTACATAAACTCGCAGATGGGTGACCGCCAATAGAAACAGATGCAAGCGCTTTTGCTTGCAATTATAGTCTTCTCACACATTGCTCACATGTACCATTACAGCTAAAATATTTTGTCCAGTTTGCCCCATCTGTTAGGTACACAATATTGCTAAACCTGAAGAGATACAAATGCAGCACATCATCAGTTGAGGGTCATTTTAAATATACCAGTTGATTTCAAATCTTATCACAGGGCTATAACATGTTCTGTGACCGTAAATAAAAAAAAATAAACACTGATTTGGACACCACCATTAATCAATCCAGAAACATTTTCCTGGGAAGATCATAAGAGAATGCTGTAGGCCATTATGAATGTAATAGAAGTTCTATTTCTAATACTACGCACATTGATCGAGGTAAATAGAAAGACCAAATAGAATTTTGAAAGATACAATTTCAAGATAATCCTCTAGTGTCTAGAGGCATTTCTGCTGCATTGATGAATAAAAGGTCTATTATCCAAAGAAGAAATGTACTTAGATTGTGTATACCTTTGAAACTATGTACTGTACTCTCTCTCTAGCATTTCACTGATGAAACAATTCTGAACCACTGTACTGTAAAATGCTAATAACTGTGTTAAGGTCAATCATTCACAAGCACCAGGTGAGCAGCATCACTACATTCAACCTAGAGACTGGATCCACACAAAGGTGCATCAAAAGAAGTCATCCTTAGCTTCTTGGTGAAACGGGCTATATCAGGTACTTCTATGCACTCATCTTACTGTAAAGAGTAAAGCTTTCTAGATCTGGATACATGCATAACACTGAAAGAAGACTAGTCCAACTCAGGATAGAAAGTATCTTTCCACTCCTGCTGTGAATTTGCAATCAGACAATTATAAACTGCTAGCACTGCTGGTGTCTGTCATTGTACCTGCAATTGGTTCTACTTGGACAGGCACATGTGCGTTTCTGTGTGGGTCAGCTTTTGTTTGTAAGTAGGCAAATGTCCTTACTATATGCAACCTGCATTGAATTGTTTTGCTTCTCTCCTGTGCCACCTCTCCATTCTCAAGCTTGCTCAACTATCTGCATACAAGCATATGCATGCTACCTGTGTTCAGGGCATTCTCAAAAACAAATTTACCAAATGGTGTAAGTCCAACTCAACATCAGTCTTTACATCTCTCATTCTTTAAGCATGCATGAGATATATATTTTAAGCAGTCAAAACTTTGTTTTATTTTATTTTTTAACTTTGTAACTTAATCATTTTCTGTCCACTCATCAATTTAAATATGCAGTCAGGTAATGTCATGGACTCCTAAAGGGAAACTGCAGCAAAGAGATTCTCTCCTTGTACTAGCACAGCCTCTTCATAAAGGCATCTCTGACCACTTTCTGTAAAATAAATATAGCATACTGTGGTCTATTTCACAACCATTGGTTGATAAGTATTTACAGGTATGTAGAACAATGACCTTTGTAAGGACCTTTTCTAAAGACACATTCTTCTATTCCAATATTTTTGTTCAGTTCTTCCAATGTATTATATGACTATTATGGAAGGATCAATTATTTAGCAGACTGTCACCATCTGAATCAGGGAAGTACTTAGTTACATCCATTTATGACCAGAGAAAGAACTCTACTGAAGTTGCCTGGTGTACTTTATGCACCTAATGTTATGCTCTATGCAGTATCAACCATTGTCTTATTACAGTACTCCCAAATTTGGTTTAGATATTACATGGATTACACACAGGGCTTTAGTATGTCATTTTAACAATCACAATATTGACCATGGCAATGGGGACACTGATAGGTCAAACACTACATGCCATCATGGCAATAATACAACATAAAACAAGTTAACAATTTTGGCTTTAGAGCTTCACACGTGATGATAAACTATCATGTTTGAGGTTCTAAAGCTGACACTGTTAAACTGCTTCACATCATATTATTAGCATATCTGTATGTAGTGTTCAACTTAAAAGTGCCCCAGATGTCAGGTCAACATTGCTTGTCAAAATGGCAAATACATCTCCACAAATAGTATACAGAAGATGACATACTTATCTATGTCTACATTTCATGACTGTGACTTGCATTATGCAGTGACACTGAGCATAGGGGAGCTAGTATTATGCATAACAAAAACAACACAAGAATCAAATATTTAAAACAGTGATCAAATGATTGACATAATATTTACAGTAAATACCTTTTTATATACTGTCCTAATGAATCAGGATATGTTTGCTCATAGTGAAATGTGATCCTCTCACTATTCAATTAGACCCGATAACTTTGCACCGGTGAAAAAGGGAGGTAGCCTCGAACTTTATCTTCTGAGGTTATTCAATTAGACTCCCCTTTTCACCCTTTTTAATGAGTGTTACAGAGTGGCTGTAAATACAGTTAATGGAGCATTAATGCATTGAGGGCCTGATTCAGCTTAGGACGGAATTGCAAAGCTGCATGCAGGGAGCTTTGCAATTATGGTAATGCAGGAGGAGGAATCATGCCACCTGCATGCATTACTTATCCGAGCTTCGTTGTAGAACACAGAATCGGATAATCTGCGAGAATATTGGCCAGCGAAATGACCCATGGGGTCATGCAAGCTGGCCGCCGTAGATGAGAGAAAGAGGTTCGGAAATCTCTGTCAGCAGACAGAGATCCTGGCCTCTTCCCTCCCCTCCAACGGCAACTACACTCCTCCATTTGGGGAAACAGAGGCCGTCGCTGCCCCCTACTGCCTACAAATGCAAGCTGACTGTCAATCACTGACAGTCTGTTGCCGATCTCCGTGCAGACATGCAGGACCTGCACTGCACATGCGCAGTATGGGTCAGACGCCTGTACAGATTCCTGAACATGAGAATCTGCATTCAGCAGTGCACTATTGTGCACTGCTGAATCAGTCCCAGAATCCGTGAAAAATTCAAAGACCTATGCGTTAACTTGGTGTCATCACCCGATAACTGCATACTTATGGGGGATTCCTGTTCGAAAATAAATCCCCGTTAAATCGGGCTAATTGAATAGCCGCCGGCGATCAATTAGCACCTGTTAACTTAACAGGGCTAATTGAATTCCACCTTAAGTCTACTAAATATGACAGGCTGATGTGTTAAAAACCTCACTTACAGGTTTTCCTCTGCCATGTAAAAATAAATGATTGTTAGAATTGAGTCATTAATTGACTTGCTTAATTTAAACTTTTGTTCTAATTCCAAGATTCAAAAAATATAATGCTACAGTCTAAAATAAAAACAAAATTATATTATGTTCTTGACTGAGAGAGAATATTTAATTACATTTCATTTATTATAGAAATACAATTAAAGCTCTATATGAATGTCTACATTATTTGCTTTTTTGTTGATTGTCTATATCCCATCTGATCAATAAGTGCTGCCGTTAGTTGACTTATGAAGCATTTAAAAGGTAACTGTTTAATTTTTAATTTGTTTGTTTTTCACATTTCCGCTTTATCTTCAAATCTAAGATGTATTGTAAAAGCACTCTCGGAGTATTTTGTTTCATTTTTTAAAGTGTTTATAATGGTTTACTTTAATAAACAAATCCAGGATGCAATAAAATGTGGAGCCAAGTTTGGGTCCGATGTAGACCTTTTAATATTTAATAATGTTACAGTGGAAGCATACATAGGAAAATTATCATTTTGTGGATGATAGGAAACTGTGGCATTAACTCAACACTTTTTAATATACAGAATTAATACTAAGATATTGAAATGTTTTACTCTACTGAAGGATTTATTATCATATTAAAATTTCCTTGTGTACAACCTTTTTTTCACATAATATAAAATAATGTAGTTAAAACGTATATAGCATTTATAAGTGGGGGTTATTTTACCTTCTTTTTCTAAATGTGTTTTGTAGAATGATTGTTCTGCATAAAACAACGACATATAGTATATCTATATCATCTTATTTGCATTTATTAATATGAATAAGAGCCGCCATTTGAATTTAATCTGATAAATTAATATCATATATCAGCTCCAATTACCATGCTGTATTAGCTTGGAATATGTTTACATATCTGAAGATCTTGGATTTACAAACATCAGAATTTGTAGGTGCTCATGTTGTCTTTACATCGTGTATGAGGCATTTTGTATAAAACATCCATTATCATACTCTCTAAGGCTACAGGCAGTGCACAAGCTAAACTAAAATGCCCTGTTTTTTGCATCTGCACCCCTCAGCACTGTGGTGCTTTGTCTGGCACCTGGCACCATTTGTCTGGCACCCTTGCCCTGATACTTGGCAAAAGTAGAGAAAAGCTTGGCTCTAGGAGTTATGATTTTGGTCTCACGTAAACTGGGGCATTTAGGAGGTATGCAGAATTTAATAGAACACAATCACATTAATTTAGTAGGTATCAATGTCTTACATGGTTTGAGAGAATTGTAGGTAGATAGAGTGGGTGGGAAACATGTAAAAGACTGCAAGCATCTTTGTCACTGGGGCCTCTGTTTATCAATCTTTTACTAAAATAATGTGAAAACGGGAATTTTTTCACTCATTTCACACTATTTTTGTTAAACTGAAATGTATTAAAGGGTTTTTGGAACAGTTTTTGTGGAAAACTACTCCGTACTTTAATTCGCAATTGTTTAGTAAGCAGATCACATTTCCTGTACTTATAATTGGAAATGTGATATGTTTGAAATATACTAAGGGGAAATTGTGAAAAAATATTTGTGGGAGCCCTGTTATAACAACGCCATCGGAGATGGCATTAAGCAAGGTTCGCCCCAGTTCCCCGACACATGCTCAGCTCTGACAAGCAGAGTACAAATTCTAAATCAGCCACAAGCTGATCACTTAAAAAAAAATGTAAACAAAAAAATAAATAAAACACTTCTCTGCACCCAGTGGTCCGCTGATCGGTGATCAGTGAGATCTCTCCTCCAGTCAGCTGGTTGTTTGGCTCCTACAATGTGACCCAGTCATCTGTGCTGTAAATTGGCATCTCAGCTTGTCGTGCACATTAGCTGACCGGGGTCATAGACCAGGAGCTCAGAGACCATCTGACCAGAGGATAGAGCTCACCAATCACCAGGCAGGTAAATGCAAGTGGTGGGGTAAGGAGGGTTGGATTGGTTGTGGGGGTAGCGCAAGCCGACTGTTGCACCTGTGTGGAGGCACTCACTGAATGTATTGCAAAACTGGTTCTTGTCTATGTTTGTTAGAAGTGAACTTGAATTGAGCTGCAGTTACTTAAAATTGTTTTCATATATGTGCTAAAGGACGGCATGTACAGATGTGTCCTGCTACATCTTTGCTCCATATGTCATGTTGCACGTCCTGCTATTTGCGCCCTGTCAAGCCACTGCTTGGCGTTCTAAGTTGAATCATGCTGCATTAAGTCACAATGTAACGTACTGAGGCACTAGAAAAGCCAGAGAGTATAATACAACTTTCTGTCCACCAGATGTAACTTTTCGTAAACTGCATGCACGTGTCAAATAGCCAAGAAAGCTTCTCTAGTGCCACCTGCTGATTGGCTGTTGGAACCTGTCATTCGTTACACTTACAGTAGTACTGAACTGCATTTTGTCATGAATCCAGAGCTGCAGTTGACTGTGTAATAAAGGATTCAATTATGTGGTTTGTGAGTCCTGTGATTTATAAGAATACATATCTGCATTGGTGTGAAGACACACGCGCAGTATTTCATAAAGACAGAGCAATTCAAGTTCAATTTTCTTAAAGTACTCGAGCTTGCCACCACTTTTCATTTCTATGTTTATGCCTCCCAGCTGCATTTTACTCTAAACTGCTATAGACATTGTATTGTACACATTATTGGCCGTCCGTACTGTATACCACTGTTACATGGTGTAAAGATACAAAACAGACAATCTCAAAAACCACCTGCGCCCTAGGACTGCAGCTCAGTCCACACTCAGGAGCACCACTCCTTCAGATATAACAGATAAAAGACAATGTGTGTGGTCCAAAGAGTGCTGTCCCTCTCAAATCGTGTCCTCTCATATCCGTTCCTAGACGATATATTGATCTCAAATAGAGTGGAAAAATAACATATTTATATGCTGGTTAAATGATGCTTTTTGATGATATGTGATGAGCCACGGAATCACTCACCCAAAATAGATAAAAATGCTTTCACATAAAGGTATCTTTATATCTTCTGCTCCTAGTCACAAAGACAATAAATACTTTTCAGTGCTGGTTCCCCTCTGGGAATGGACTCACCTGGGATCAGGTATAGGCATTCCCCAAAAGTTATCTTTTCACACCGTGACAGTCCAATAGTGATCACAGATGAAGAAAGTAGTCCAACTCCAGGAAAGGTAAGTCTTTAAAAATGTATTAAATGTCCAGCAAAATCAAGGACATATATAAAAGCAAATATAAACCCAGTCCAAAAGAGGTATCACAGTGAGAACAGAAACTTCCCAACAAAACTGGAAGCCACTCCACCCGGAATGAGGTGGTAACCCAGTAATCTACCCACGATGGCAAAAAATGGGGATGTATAGGTAATTTCCAAACAAACTGGGAATATCCTCCAAAAGCTCCACCAACACGTTTCTGACTTTCAAGTCCTTCCTCAAGGTGTACTGAGACTGACTAACCTCCACCAATTTATACCCCTCAGTATACCCCAGGAGGAGGGTTAACAATTACTGGATAACAAGCATAATCCAAAACCCGGAACCCATTTAGTGTTATAATAGTTATCATAAACCAAGTACATACAATAAAAACAATAAAAAATGCATTCCCATAAACAATATCAGACACACATATATCTATAAATATCTGACCATCATATTAAAAACCCAAAATGTCCGGAAATAATCAAAACGCCGAACCACCTTATAGTAATCCAGTCCATCTATTAGGGCAAGCTTTTAATTGCATATAGTTCAGGATGCGCATTGGCGTCAAATGGGGTTGATCCCTGCCGTGATGGTCATCGGAGACCGCTGCACTTCCAGTCCGCGGCTCCTAACAACATACAGAGCTTCCGGTATTTGGAACACTACCTGGAAGTGTTGACTAAATGACATCCAGGACGATATCTTTCTCACCGGCAGCGCCTCCTCTAGTGGCCAACAATAAATAAAACATAAAAGACACTAAAACAATTTAAATAAATAAAAATAAGTAACCTATAAAAACCATTTGGTTTCAAATTCGACATTAAGCCCTATAGGGGTCAATGTCTTTAATTGGTGAATCATTTCCATTTCCATTTGGGCTAGTTTGACATCTGATTGTTGACTCGCCAATTGGGTTTAACAATTTTAATCCCACAAAACGAAACCAAATGTTTAATATCACAATTATGTTTAGATTTAAAATATAGAGAAACATTGTGTGTTTCAAGACCTTTCTTTATATTTCTACCATGCTCAGCCAGTCTCACTTTTAACATTCTTGAGGTTCTTCCTATGTACTGGCTGCCACATGAGCATTCCAGGTACTCCACATGAGCATTCCACACAATACTTGGTGTTACATGTGATTTCAAATGTTTCTCCTGTATGAGTAGATTTAAATTGATACATTTTGGAATTGGTCGATCTACATGCCTTACACATACTGCATGTGCCACAGCAAAAAAAACCCTTGGATTTAATCATTCTATCAGGGGACTTAACGATGGCACTACGCACTAGATGGTCCTTGATATTGCATGCTCTACGGTACGCAAACCTCGGATCTGGCTCTATATGATACTTTAATAAGGGGTCGTTAGTTAATATATTCCAATGCTTAAACACCAATTTTTCTAATTGCCTATATTGGCTATTAAATATTGGGTTATAAATGGGATTTTTGGTTTATTACTAACCTCAGCAAGAATGATGCACGGGCAGTTTTTCATAAAAACAGATAATTTCAGGTGCAATACTCTTACAGTACTCTGCTCAACTTCATGTATTGCTTTGCACTTTCCTCATGCCTTCATCTCTATGTTATACCACCCAGCTGCATTAGACTCTAAACCGACATTGTATTGTACACATTACAGGCCATCCTGCCATCCAGCAACCTGCACCTGGTGTCCAACTACAGTTCAAAGGGGGAGCTGCCGATCCACATATGCTGGCAGGACAAGCTGCTCGCCTGCAACCTGGGAAAGCGGTGGGCATACATGAATGTCTGCCAGGACATTAGGGCCAAATTTGGCTGGTTCAGGACAGCAAACTCTTTCCAAAGGAGGTGGAGTGACCTTGTCCGGAGGGTCCTCCAGTGGCGGCAGAGGCTGCGGGACCACCTCAGGAGTAGTAAGTACAATAATGTACATTATTACTGGACAGTATGCCCTCCTCAATAATTAGGTGCAGTGCATTATAATGAACACTACATTATAAAGGCACTGCTAATATGTGGCATAATGTCTATAAGGCAAACTTACTATATAATACAGAAAAGGCGGGTGCAGAAAGGCACAAAATCCATCTGGCAAGTATGTACAGTACAGTACATTGTGATTTACTAAGAATGTCTCTCACTCCTGTCACTCCTGTCTCTTACTCCTTTAAGATACTGGTCATTGATGCTATTCATCAGGTGCACTATATGTTGCACCATCAGTGTTGCCTCAAGTCATGTGCTTTTCATGCTGAGACTTATAGTTCCACCTATGTCTCAAACACACACACAAACAAACACACACACTAATCATTGACACTATCCTCCGGGTCAGTGAGCTCAGTGGGATTGGATAGAAATGAGTGATGGTGGGGAAAGGTGCTAAAGTATGCAGTGAGTTCCACACAGTACACAAACAACAGTGAACATAGGCCCTGATTCAGAGCTGGACGCTCTGACCAGAGCGCTCGCTCTGAATCAGGGCCGTCCTATTTAAATGTGGAGCGGCCTTTTGGATGCTCGCATAGCTGTGGGTTACCATCCACAGCTTATGCGAGCGTCCATGATGATGGTGGCGATGGTCAAAGACCATCGCGACCATCGGGCTTGCGATGAGACCCTGCGGTAGGGTCTCGTGGCCGCAAGCCTTGGAGTGATTTTGGCTCTATCAGAGCCAAAATCACTCCCACTGACATCACTAGTTATGTCAGTGGGGCCGGACCCAGATGGTAGGCGTTCCCATGGGAACACCTCCGTCTGGCAGCCACGCCCCCGGCATGCCCACCAAAGCGGGCGTGCTGTCAGTTACCATTGACAGCACGCCCCCCTTGGTGCGAGACCCGAAGCGACAGCCCTCCATCGTGCGCATTTCGCATTGGGGTAATATTGACCCGCTTGCGAGCATCCTGCGCTCACGAGCGGGTCTGAATGAGACCCATAATTTGATATGCTTTAATTGAAATCTTTACGTGCTTCTGAACACAACCCACAATTTTGTGTTCTGAGATGCAAAAAAAATTAAATAATATAATACAATATACTTTATTGAAGGTACAATAACATTGATTACAAAATGATTGTGCTCCCTAATGTGCTTTGAACACCAGGTTATGTCTATGGGAAGCATTAACCTTATCGACTAAGTCACGCAGTGCAGCTGTAATGTCAGCCTCCAGACTGATGGGTCTCATATTATATGTTCCAATTATCAAAAAGAGGTCAACAACAATTCCTACCTGCACTACTCAAGTGCATATTATCTTCCAAGGAAGAATAATATTCCTAAGGGATAACTGCTTAGGATTAGATGTAACTGTTCCAAATTGGACACTTTTGGCCTCATCACTCCTAGAATCCTTTAGAAGTAGAGGCTATCCTGAGGAGTTTCTCCTAAAAGCTCTACAAGAAGTTAGATCTTTGGATAGGAGGTCCCTCCTAAACAAAGATAAAGGAGCCAAGAGGACTAGAAAATCTAACTATATGGATAATAATGATGTAGCCTTTATTTCTAAATTCAATAGCTGTTCTCTGGATATCAAGAAAATCATCAACAAAAACTATGAAATCTTGAAACATGACAATATTCTAAGGAAGATTATCCAAAAAATACCCTTGATTATTTATAAAAAGAACAGATCCCTCAAAACTCTTAGTTTCCTAAGACCTGTACGAGAATCTGGCTCAAGCAGTATAAATTGGTTACACAAAAGACCAAAAGGCTTTTTCAAATGTGGCAAAACTAGATGTACCACATGCCAATTTGTCTTGTACAAAACAAAATTTGTCAAATGTGTTAATGATTCTAAACCTTATGAAATTGAGTCTTTTATGAATTGTGACTCCAAATATGTTACTTATCTGTTGAAATGTGACTGCCATCTAACCTATGTTGGACGTACCACCAGACCCCTTAAACTGCGCTTCATGGAACACTGTCTAAATATTTTAAACAAGTTCCAGAAGCACAGTGTATCGAGACATTTTAGTGAAGTACATGGGGCAGACCCTAAATGCTTGAAGCTTATTGGAGTAGAGATGGTCCCCCCAAATATACGTGGTGGGACGAGGTTTCAGAAATTATGTAAACTTGAAGTCATGTGGATGTTCAGATTAGGTTCCCTGTACCCAGAAGGATTAAATGAAAATCTAGAACTTAATTCTATCATATGAATTGACCCTTAATTTTAACTTTTGACCTATAAATAAATGTTGTTTTATAAATGTTAGAATAATTTATTTTATTTATTAACTTATTTTTTACTAACTTACTTTGCCTATTCACTCAAATCCAATAGATCTCTAGTTGGTTATTTATTTATATATATATTTCCATATATTGGTATGTTTAGACAATAGATTGCCTTCTATTTCCATTGCCTAACAGTCTCATTGTTGTGAACTCATATATGATGTTAAGCTATTCGCTATGTGTATTGCCCTCAATGGTTATTTTGTAACAGCTGCAAGTATTAACTGAATGGGAAGCACACTATATATACACATTTGCTTTGAGAGAGAGGCACTAACCTCTGACGAAGCCGTGGGCGAAGCCACGGGGAAACGCATCAGCTATTGCTGCTCTCTAACCTCATCAGCTTGGATTCAACTATCTGACCCCATCACCCACAGCGTCACCTTCCCAGGCTGTCCCTGCCCATTGCTCACTTACCCTCCATCCACTTCATGTCAGCCGGACGCCCGGCCGGAGTCGGACGTTCGGCGGGAGCCCGGAGACTAGCACGCTGAGTTGCCTGATCACTTCCCACTTGAGGTGACATTCGGACACCCGGCTGGAGCCTATTCTAATACGGCGTGCCACTCCGTGCCTCATCGATACACACCATACAGATGTGTGAGCTTCAGTTACCATCGGAGCCTGTGGCAGCCTGTGGATCATTCCCTATTGGATTCATAAGGAACATCACAGTTTACTCCATATAATATCTATCTCCTCATTGCGGGACTCCTCTTCAAGGGTGAGCATATACACAGGTACTTTCACACCTATAGTGTGCGAACATCAGTCACCATCGGAGCTGGTGACCGCCTGTGGAACATTCCCCATTGGATTTATAAGGAACATCACAGTCTGCACTACTCATTCCCTACCTCCTATTGCGGGACTGCTCTTCAAGGGTGAGCTTTCTATATAGGTCATTCTCAGACCTTCTGATCTTGCCGGCACACAATTTATTATTATATAGCTGCTATCGGAGTTTGGGATATTACATCGGGCCCATTGGGAGACCCCTATTGAGACAGTTGCACATTGGATTTAACTATATGATCTTTGCTCAGATTCTCACTGATTGTTGTATTGTCGTTATATGTGTGATTGTATGTTGAATCAAGCTGCTACCTTTTAAAGATTGTTTCCAGTTTTTTAATGTGTAATTCTTATTAAATAATCGAATTCTGGATCACTGTTTACTGTTTATACTGTTACTTTAAGCGCTGGGTTATTCTATTTGTATCTTTTTCTCATTTGAGAACATTGGGAGACTTGACACTTCTCCACACAGCTGCTAGTTTATTTTGACCCTTTCAGTGCCTTGTGAGAGTAATTTCTTCTTAGTAACTACTGTTGTACATTACAATGTCTATAGCAGGCAATGCATGCTATGGCATTGAACAGAAGTGAATGATGTTGGGGGAGGTGGTGAGCCATACAATGAGTTCAGTGGGATTGACTAGAAATGAGTGCTGGTGGGGGGAGGTGCTAAAGCATGCAAAATTAGTAGTGGTGGTCTACTGTACACTGCCTGAACATGACAGGCCGGCCTATCTGTCATTATTTAGTCCTGTATTGAAGATCAAAATAAAATTATATTGTCCCTTTCTGGGCCTCGAACCCGTGGCAACGGCTATGTAAAAAGCTCACCTTACCCACTCGCCCACACAAGCCAGCAATAGCATCATTCACACCTGCTGTCTATATCATGTGTATATCATGTTAAGTAAACTTCTTTACACCAAGTAATATATACAGTATGTTGTCTATTGCAGCTTAGAGTATAATGCAGCTGGGTTGCATAACATAGAGATGAAAGGATTAGGAAAGTGTGGAGCAACACATAGCACAAGTTATGTGATGCCGCAGGCCATACCCTTAGTGTGTATCCATAACACAAGTACTGTGAGGCCGCAGGCCATACCCTTAGTATGTATCCATAACACAAGTACTGTGATGCCATAGGCTGTACCCTTAGTGTGTTTTAGTAGTTTATTAAACTGCCATACTGTCTGGCACTGCAGTGCCACTGTTGGAAGCTGAATTGCCACATGTTTGTGACACCCACTGCTGTCTCTTAGCTTAATCAGCCAGCTAGCTCGGTGCAACCTTTTCACCTAAACTGGATGAAATCAATATTGTGAGCTGTGAGGTGGTCAAAACTGACTGGAAATGAATGTTACTGAGGTTAATAATACTGTAGGAGCAAAAAAAAGGCTCAAATTATGTGATTTCAGCTGTTTTTATGATTTTTTAGAAAAAAATATAGATTCAAAAGCAAAACCAAAACACACAAAGGCGGTTTTGTCAAAACCAAATCCAGATCCAAAACACAAAGGAGATTCAGATCGAAACCAAAACACGGGGGTCGGCGCACATCTCTAGTTTATACAGCTAACAAAATGGCTACCATTAGTAGTGGCTCAGGGATTCCATCTTTTTTCTAGTTAATTAAAAGACTGCATACTCAGTATAATTTCAAGTGCTGGCATACAGTTCTAGATTAAACCCCTAGGTAATCGAAATCTCGGGCCCCTTCGCAATGATCTCCTAATACGTTTTTATAATTTTACCACCAACAATTTTAACAAAACATATGTAGGTTGCACCAAATTTTTTTTGCAAACTGACAGCTGACAGAAGATGAACTTTTAAGAGACAGAGGGCGTGATTCAGAGCCTGACGTTATTTGGGCTCGCTCGTTCAGAAAATGGGGCCGCATATTTAAATTGAGTGCTCGCTCTTTGCGGTCTGTGGACGCCTCTATGTCTGAGCGAGCGAACAAAACATGCGCTCGCTATTTTGTAAAGACGCCCCCTGGCCGGTCGCATCCTACATCATCTCCGCTATTTATTAGATTAATCGAGTACATCGAAAGGCGTCTGAACTGCTCGCAGTGCTTGTGGTAGGATTTTCCTACCGCAATCATGCGAACAGTTCAGGCTAAGAGACAACCAAGTGACATGGATGATGACGCTGCTTTGTTAGTTATGTAAACCCTGCGTTCAGATCACCACTCCCCGTTTTCAAGCACCTTCCCCTGTTACCACCCACAAACGCCTCATCCTGTCACTGAAATTAGCAGGCACTCACTATTTTGCGAATGCTCGATTTCCGACCGCACTGACTGGTTGGCGCATGCGCATTATGACCCATATGCATGCGCAGTTGTGCGAACATCGCTCGGAGCGAACGAGCGGCCGCATACGAGCGGCTCTGAATCAGGCCCAGAGGACCTCATTCAGAGGCGGCCCTTAGTTGCAAGCGGTCGCACTGAATCAGGTCGGCCGCTTGCATCCTGAATGGCCGCCTCCTTGTCGATCATTAAGCTGTGGGATACCATCCACAGCTTAACGACCGACCAGGTTGATGGTCGCGATGGTGATCACCATTGCGACCATCGGGGCTTACTAATTAAGTGGCGTATTTATATTATATATATTGTCTTCAGAGATATTCATTTTCATTGGATTAGATTGAGATCATTCATTAACTAGAATATTAATTATTGATTATAGGAGATTGTGATCAATATAAATTTAGTGGTCACTACATATTGGATACAAATTATTAACAATAAGGGATTGTTGTTAATGTATACCAAGTGGCTATATATCGAATGTATTGTTTTTTAAGATATTAATTAATACTCATCATGTGATAATGTATGTACTGTACGTGCATGTCTATTATATGGCCTTTTGGATTTAAATAATTAGAAAGGATTATTAATTTAATAAATATATTTTTATATATTAGTAACGTTGTGAATTCCTAATAAATTATTTAAATTTGAGCAGCGCCTCTTATTATTGATTTTGCTTGGTTTTCTCTTTATTTGGATGTAATATTAGCAAACATCCATTAAGGCAGCAGCTCAAATATTGTTGACTTTTTTAGGTGGACTGAGCGCCAAGTAAAATACTATTTTATTCTAGACAACATAAGGACGCCCACCTTACCTTACACATATCCGTAATACTTAGCAAGACTGTAAAACCATCGGTAACATCGAGTACCATCGCAGCCTCATGCACACTTGCACAAGCTCTGACCTTACTCAGGAATTGCTAACCTCATCGCACAGTGAGCACTCAAGCTGCTTATGCCATTGCAGTGCCTATTTTATGCACACCCATGCAACGGCACACTGGCATGCCTGTGTTTCACCGACCACCACCCCATCTCCATCCCCAAATGGTACCTCCTGTTAACCACTCTGCAATGGGTCTGCATAGTCAATGTGATCACAGGGCCTGATACAGCAGTGCACGCTAGTGCACTGCTGAACGCAGATTCCAAATGTTCAGGAATCTGCGCAGGTACATTCTTCCCGTGATGCTACTGCTGCATTACCATATCAGCACAGACGGAATTGCTTGCGAGCAGCTTTGCAATCTGTCTGAAGCTGAATCAGGCACACAATCCAATTGAAGTGGCTTGTTCACGCACGTGCACTGCGATGCATATGCATCAATCGGCCGATTGCGTGCGTAATCGCAGTACGATCCTTGCTGAATCAGGCCCATAGATTGTAAGCTCCAATAGGTCAGAGACTGATGTGAATTACTAAATATTCTCTGTAAAGCGCAGTGGCATATCTGTGCCCTAAATAAATAACTGTTAATAAATAAGCAAATAATAAATAAAATATATTACTAGACTTATACTGAGTATAAGCATATAAACCTTTAATGCACCTAGGGTGCGGCAAAATAATATAAATATTAAAAACTAATGAGTTTGTTTAATTGCAAAAAATGTCACAAAGTGGCAAGTCTCTGAGAAGAAATGTATCTATACCCACTCACATACAGTGTGAATAAGACAGCAGTGCAGGGGACCCATGTTACTAGTGCCACGGTTGTATAGGCACTCAAACATTTATGGTGGCAATTAAACATTTTATTTGCTTATAGAATATTTATTATCTCATTGACCAATAGGATGTGATTGCGTAAAAACTCTACGCTTAGATGAAAAATAATGACATATATACTGGTGCAAGAGCATTATTACACTTTGCGTAGTCTAAGAGGGTTGGTTTGGGATCAATTAGTTCTTATGTCTCTTCCGCTCACAAACTGGAAATAATGCTGCACTGCCATTAGTAAGGCATCCTACAGAAAATGCAGTAAATACAGTAAATCATGAATGACAGTACATCTGAGCTTTTCATGTACAGTATCTGTACATGAATCTGTCAGGGACATACAGTACCACTCAAGAGGACAGGCAAGAACCTCACTTCAGGGATAGCTTGGTTGAAGTTCTCATCCTAATTCCTGGTCTCCAACATGCCTCTCATACCATCAACAATACTTAGGTCAAGGCCACCACAACCACTGTGGTGCAGGGATTGGCAGTATGAGAGGAGTAGAGACAGTAGAGACATTAGAGAGAGGGAGTAAAACGTATGCAAAAAAACATGTTTCACAACACAAAAGCTTGCAGACAATGCAATCTTACTGTATATGCACTGTATAAAATTTAAATCTAGACTGAAGCAGTTCAGTGATACTGTGATATAACCTGATTAATTTGAATATCTGATATTGCATAGTCATGAATGGTTTTAAAATGTTCTATTCATGTAAGTTATTGTAGAAGATTGCCAATGACAGAACTGAAAAGAGAAATTTAACTAGAAATTAGAAAATATACTGAATATAATAAATCTACTTACAGAATGCAAAGCTACAGTATTTAACTGATTTGGTATTTGGCAAAATGTCACAAGGAAGTTGCTGATAAATCACCATTAGTCAGAGTGAAAAATACAAATAGATCTTTGCAAAGAGGATTGAAAAGATCATTTGTAAAATGGGGATTATTAAGCAGCAATCCCTGGTCAGTAAATATGACCAGAAATGACTGCACCATACAGTACATCTGACATATAGAAGGTCATGTACCAAGTGCAACATGTCTGCAATATCAGCATTGCTCACACTGTGCCCTCTTTGTGCAAGTTCCCTGAGATTTTAACCAATGTGTGAGGGTTTATGGAGCAAAACGGCAGCATGGACTGAAAGTGTCTTTTACCATGTATGGTGTAGGAGCATCAGAGTCATGGAAAAATAAGGTTTCTTTTATTCTGAGCGAGATTATGAAGATGATTTTAATAGAACATATTTTGTGTCTTCATGTTGCACCTCAGCAGAAAACACATTTGTATACATTCTCTGCACAATGGATGCAATGCCAATATTTGCGCACAATGAGCGATTGTTAGCCATTGAGCATGCGTGTAAGTCGCACTGCGTACATGCAGCAATTAAATTACGATTACTCACACACAGAGGATTCACTCACAAAGTGAGTGACAGGTAGTCAGCATTTGGGGAGGTAACGGCAACAAAAATAAGTGCTAAATCAGCCTGTCTGTTGCCATTTTAAATACTTTGGGCACAGCTGCTAATTTCAATAATTAGTGACTTTGACAAACCACACAATAGGTGTTTTGTGGTGTGCAGTAATTGTGCTTTGTAAATGACATCCATGTTAGGCAGTGTGAGGCTGCCATCAAGTTTTATTTAAAAGCTGCTATCATGCTCTGTCTACCTTGTTGTGAGGGATATTTGTTTAAAATATGCTATTTTGATGCAGGTTGACCAATGTGCCGTATTATAATAATGTGAGTAATGAAAATCATTGAAGAGTATATAAAGTAAAGATGTCCGTCTTTTTCCGCGAAAGATGCTAATTGCCTCATCATGAGATCTGAACTTGGTGGGAAGATCCGAGTCAAGACAGAACCGCTCATCTCTAATCAAAATTACTGCTTCCTTTATTTATGTTTGTTTCTGTAAAACAAAAACATATTAAGGAAAAAAGAGTTCAACAGTTAAATCTAAAGCAGGGGTGGGCAATAAATGACCCTCCAGCTGTAGTTGAACTACACAACCCATCTTGTCTTGCAACAGTTTTAGCATGTTCAAGTAGCAAAACTTTGGCAGGGCATGCTGGGATGTGTATTTCTATAACAGCTGGGGGCCCACTTATTGCCCCACCCTTAATCTAAAGAGAACTTTGCCCTGAAGGGCTGCGTTGAGTAAGCATGTTTCAATGCATACCTGCATTATAGACTTTTCCTAACAAGACCTAAATAATATCTTTTCCAGAGTTAACACCGTTGAAGAATGTGAGTAGTTGAAAATGGTTAGGTGATTCAGAAGGATGATTACAGCTGTATGTCTTCCCAATCCACTATTTAAAGTGGGCTACACACTGACAGATATATTAGCCCGATCAATTGATCAGCTAAAATATCTGGTGCCCGTCGGTCAGTGTGTACCAGCGATATGTCTGTGAACAACGTCGTTCACAGACATTTCACATTGGCTATGCTGCACTATGCTGTATATCTGCAGATATATCTGTCCATCGGGCAGTGTGTAAGGATGGTCTGCCGACAGCCCGTACCCATGCAGTAGAGACCACATGGAGAAGGGCGGGACACACCCCACAGCCAGCACGACCCACAGCCAGAAGCAGTTGATAGTTGTTCAGTGTGTATGAACAACCATCATCTGCAAATATATCTGTCTATTGGGCAGTGTATAAGGGTGGTCTGCCGACTGCCCGTACACATGCAGCAGAGGCCACGGGGAGGTGGTGGGACACACCCCCTGCCAGCGGGACCCGTGGCCAGAAACAGATGATGGTCATTCAGTTTGTATGAACAACCATCATCTGCAGATATATCTGCAGATCACTGGATCTACAGATATATCTGTGCAGTGTGTACCCACCTTAAGAAAAAAGTTGGAGATGGAGCAAAATAAGCAAAACATTATTGTAGTACTTCTTTTCTCCAACAGGTGGTGCTTCATAAAGTCATACAAGGCAGATATTTGTTGAGTGAAGTGAGTGATGTACATATTTAGAGCCCCATATAAACTTATTTCAAATTTCTTTGCAAGAATTTACAGTAATTGTATTTGTTATATAAACATGTAATTAATACTTCAGAACACTTCAGTACATTTTTCCCCAGCACTATACTGAATATGTGATGTGCTTAAATAATACATATTTCATTATATCTTCTAGCTTAGTGAAGCATGAATGTGGAAAACACTTTTTTTAAATGATACTAATTGGTAAAAGTATACATGCATTCTGTAATTATTTATCAAAATATGGCCATTAAATGTGCTTTTTTATGAAGCATTTCTGTAAAACCTATAATGGAGATAAATAAGAAATTATATTCATTATAAATAAAACTTTTTTGTGCATACTATTCTGTAACTCTGTCTCTATCTCATTTTACATATTAGCTACTGTACAAAAAGTGATTGCAGCTGTCACTCTGTGACTATTAAGCTAATTTTAAATTAGATTACCAACTTTTGCATGCAGTCTGGATGAAGCTATTTGATTAATGCATTTTCATGCTTTAAAGAAAAGTAACATCTGCAATATTTATTCAAGAATAGGAGAAAATGACCCCCCTATATTTCCTGTTATTCTTGAATAGGGGTTATTCAATTTCCACAAAATATTAACATGTACAATGCAAGGAATTTCATATTGAAAAAGTTTTTCTAGATTAAAGTATATTTGTTTGGGATTATTGAAGCCACAATACCCAAATATGTGTTTCAGCAATGGACACAGTCACTGAGGTCATTCCTATGACACCTTGCAGAGTGAGTGTGGGTGAGGAGCCTGCTGAAATGTCCCATGCAAAATGAATAACACAACTAAGGCTAGCAGTTCCCAAAAGTAAATAGAAGATTGATGGTGTGCAGTCATTGCAATAAATCTTTTGGCTTCAAAATCATCTGAAGGCTAAATATCAAAGACAGTTCTATCATTAAGATTATTTATACTTTATCAATAAAAGTGACAGGGGGCATGTCATATGCCTGGAGGCAATTTAACCACTCAGGTCAGCTAACACTGGGAAAACAGGGTTAATGTTTTAGTCAGTAGCTTTGTAGTGTTAGTTCATTGGTTAGGCTGGGATTGCAGTGACAGTCTTGTCATTAGATCATGTGGTGCTCCACCCCCCCCCCAATACATGGTGTAGACTGATTCTACCCTTCTGAGGTCAGCTGTACCACCTGTAAAATCATGTAGCTCGATTATATCAAAACATAATGTGGCAATAGGGCGCATTGCTAGACCTTATAAGTTACATGAATCATGGTGGAGTTTTATGGGCACTGCCTTAATTTTATTACACTTTTCTGTATATTTACACTTTCTTTCTACTTTTAATCATTTTTTGCTATTCTTTCATAATTCTAATGTGATACTAATATAATAATAAAAGTTAAAATTGAATACAATTTATTTTCAGTGCACCATTTTGGACATTTCATTTTCTACTCTTATTTTTCTGTTGCTATAAAATATATGTCTGTGGTAGCACCCCCCATTCAAACATTTAGGGGTTAGAACTGTCCCAGACAGTGGGAGAAATATATGATCTCTTGTGCGACTAGATAACCATATATCTCCATTCTTTCTTTCACTTAGATATTATCCCATTAACTAACTTTAAACAAATAAAGCTGCCCTTTTCCCCACCAATATGTGTCTGTGTCATTATTTTGGTTATGTTTTGTTAACTGTCTGAGAAGTGTGGCTGACATCACTTGATAAGTAGTTTATAAGCATACAGATTGTAATTGATCTCTAAGAGATTAATTTACTAAGCAGATCTTTTGAAAGCTGCCACACCTTCGGCGGTTCCAGACACTATTTAAAAGGGCAATAAAATTAAATTAAAGATGTGCACAGACCCCCGTTTTTTTTTTATTTGCTTTGGCAAAACGATCCTCAAATATTTTGCTTTTGGCAAAAGCACCCTCAAGTGTTTTGGTTAGATTTCTTTAAAAGTAAAACAGCTAAAATCATTTAACATGGACATGTTTGTGTTCCTACAGTATTAAAACATCTATAACATTCATTTCCAGTAATTTCCATTCAATTTTACCACCTCACAGCACCTGAAATTACGAGGGAGTGACTCAAATGCAAGGTCTGGTTTTAAGATCCGAATTCCGAACTTCGTGAGAAGACCGAGTCAGGACTCTGATCAACTCGGGACCTCAAAGTTTGGGTGTGTTCAGTTTTCAGCAAAACCGCTCATCTCTATATTAAATACAAAATTACCAAATTTGTATTTAATATTATTGCACCTTTAAATGCAGCTGCTAAAATGGGAGAAGACATGGCAGCTGTGGAAAGTGCAGGTTAGTAAATTTACTCGTAAGTATTAAAGAAATCGGTATGTAGTACCCAGGCCACATGGCCGGCAGTTCAATTCCTGGCAGCGCCAGGCCGACAGTGGAACAGATCCCGGCAGCGGCAACCCGACAGCGCTGGAAATCCCGATCGTCCCCAGGTAAGTATGAACTAACCTAACCTACCCCCCTAACCCTCCCTTAAGGGTGCCTAACCCTAACCTCCCCCCCAAGTGCCTAACCCTAATCCCCCCTCTAAGTGCCTAAACCTAATCCCCCCCTTCCCCGCTGCCTAAACCTAAGTCCCCCGGGGGGGTGCCTAACCCTAACCTCCCCTTAGCCTAACCCTAAGCCCCCCCCCGGGAGCCCTAAACCTAACCCTCCCCCCCGCTCGGCTGTCTGCTTGCGCTCCCGGCATCCCTTCGATCGGGATGCTGGGCGCCAGTCTCCCAGCGTCGGTGAAATGAGCGGCGTCTACATATGGATGCCGGTCATTTCACCCTCGCCGGGATTGCATCCCGTATAAAGACACTGTGCTCAATGTCATTCTGATTGTTTCAATCTGTTTCAACTATTTCTGGTATAGTACTGTACATCAACTTTATCAGTATATAAACATTGTAAAAAATATTTCAGCAAATCCTCTGCTTGACTTGTAAAACCTGCTATGGTGCCCCTCTGCTTGATGTGTTCTCCAGGAAGCTGCATATGGAGAATTTTGAGGGTAAACAGCACTAATGAAACTACAGGCTGCTGCTTTGAAAGCTGGGGCATTCTGTACAGATGTGTCCACATATACCTATGTTTAAATCACACCAAAGAGCCCCATTTGGCAATCCACTGACTTTGATTACGACTTACCCACTCCAAGCTTCCTGCCAGGGTTTTTTTTTCACAAAATATTCATCTTATTTACTTAATTAATGGCCCAAAAATACAGATGTACCCTAAATAAAAAAGGTTCTAAATAGGCATTGATAAAAATAATGTATTTACACATATATACTGCGTTAGACACATTCCAAGCTGCATCCGGCTGTGTACTACAAGCATATGCCCCATGTCTACATTTGCACCCATTCAGGTCATAAGCATTTGAGGTTTTTTAAACATCTTTTTGATATTGAAAAATTCATACATTACATTCAATTTAAATAAATATTTCTTTATAGTAGAGGAGGTGTAATGTCCCTTCTCGTGTACTGTATGAATAAAAGTAGAGAAAAATGAATTCTAAACTATGCCCACAATATAAAAAAATATAGGCATGATCAATAAAGAGGCTTCAGAGGTCCGTCCACATCCAGCCAATCAGAAGCAGCTATCTGGTGTTGGCAACCGTCATTGTCATCAGTGTGTACTTACACCAGTACTTATGCACATGCAAGAGGCATGGCTTCTGACAGACATATTTGCGCGGTCTGCCTCAGTTTCGCAATTATGCGAGCATGCCATTGCTGTAAATAGATTGCATTTATACTGTATGCTCCTTCACCTCCATCCCCCGTTTTGCCTCCCAATGCATAAGTGTCTATATGCAAACAGTCTTTTTGTGGCCATGCACAAATCTGCATATTTTAAGCTAAGCAAATGAGCTGATGCCCAGCTCAGTATGAGGCACATTGTTTTTAAAACTTTTGCTATTCTACACCATACACATAGATAATTGCTGCAAAGAGTGGTGCAGATGGAGGAAGAAATAGTGCCACAGAGGAAAGGAGGACAGTGGTGTGGCTATAGGGAAGGCAGTGGTGCAGAAGGAAACAGAGTGGCACGGATGCAGGGTGGTGCAGATGGAGAAAGACAGATTGGTGTGGATAAGAGAACACAGACTACCATAGTTTGGAGACCACACAGCAGTAGGGATTGGGGAAGACAGATTGGTGTGGATGAGGAGGAAGACAGAGTGGTGCGGGTGGTGAGGGGAGACAGAGTTGTACGGTTGGGGGACCAGAGTAGTGCAGATGGAGGAAGAAAGAGTGCCACAGATGAGAGAAAGACAACAATGTGGCTGTGGAGAAGGCACGGATGCAGGGCGTTGTGGCTGGGGAAAAACATTGGTGCGGATGAGGGAACACAGACTATCACAGTTGGGAGACCACACAGCAGTAGGGATTGGGGAATATATAGCAGCATGGAGGCATATAGGAGAAGTAAGTGTACATGCATAGACAGAGTAAGATATTTTTAAAAATAAGGGAGCTAAACGTGTACTCTATATTAGATAAATGTATGCAGTGAGAAGGATGTTGGAAGCCAGTGAGATTGTTTTGATGATCAAATGGGAAGATTGCGGGCAATGAGTGGGATGTGGGAGCCACATAACTGCTCAAACCTCAGTTGCATAGTCTGCATGTGTGAACACAATTCTTTGAATTAGCAGCTCCACCATTTTGTGAGTGACAGAAATCTCATTCTGTGAGAGTGCTGAATCTGCAGTTAACCACAGGGTGTGACTGTATACCATATCTGTATTGGGCAAGGAACACGTCCATTAAGGCATCAGCCTTAATGATCGTAATTTCATTACTTTTTGAAGTTTGAGTGGGAGAAAATCAATAGGTTTTGTGAAATTTCAGATCATGTCTAAGTAGCCTTAATGGGACATGTGAAACCGCAAGGTTTTTTTGTCTATGGAATTATATTATGTATGATTGCATTGTATTACTAGTAAATGCTTAAGTCATGTTTGTTTATCAGATACATTGATCAGGAATTATACAGCAAATGTTAACTTTTTTTTTTAAAGCACAGTTCATACTTATAATTTTTTCTGGGATTAGTTGAATTTTCCAGGTTTTACTGGTTACACATTCCAGATTATGAACATGTCTGCAGTTTTTAAACAAGCTTGTTACACTAATTTCCAATTTAGCACCGTAACCCATCTTGACCTCTTACTAAGAAACAGTGATGATCACCAGTATGGGATTCTACCATAAACAAATCAAACAAAATGATTAGCCCTTTTCTGAATGTAATATACAGAAGCTGTGTCCTTTATGTTGGCTAAACAATCCTTTTATTATGTTACCAAAGTAGTCGGTCTAATGATGTTAATGTTTAAAGGAACTGCCACATTCATTTTTCAGCTGTTACAGTGGAATTATGATTGGCAATACGAAGACCAGTATGCTTTATTCTGGAAATCATACAGCTTTCATAAGCTAATGGAAAGTGAAGGGTATCACATGCAATATGATGATGCTGGGAAATCCTACTCTAAAATCCCTAAAAGGTAATGGTGTTTAACTAATCTACTTCTGCAGACATGTGAAACTTTAAAGCACATTACTGTTTAATCTCCAGTAAAGTAAAACACCAGTATTTATCTGTCAACACTACCTACAATAAAGTCAGCAAAATCAAAAATAGACCAACATAAAATAAATGTTGGCAATACTGCGAGAATAATTCCACTTCCTACACTTTGCTAAATGTCAGTGCTTTGGCATATTATTTTTCAGGCTAAAGTGCTGGCAAAAAGTTTTTTTTCTCTTTGAACATTTTAATCAAATACAATTAAGCAATAACTACTACATAATACAGCAAGGAATAACATACAATAATGAAATAATAACAATACTCTACACAAAACATAATATTACTTTTTCCTGGGCTTTAGAGAAAAAGCTGTTTAGAACATTTCCAGGAACATAAATAAGACTGAGGGTTAAAATAAAACAACATTTTGGTTCATGTAATATAATAAGTCATATATTTGAATGTATGTTCTGTATTTATATTAGAGGTTAACACAGACCCCTGTGTTTTGGTTCTAAATCATTGTTGAGTTTTAGTTTTGGCAAAGCCACCCTCAATTGTTTTGTTTTTAGTTTTGGATTTCTTTAAAAACTGATAATAACTGCAAAAAAAATAAAAATTGTAATACAAGTAAGCAGGGTGAAAGGTGTAGAAAACCCCAATGTCACAAATAAAGACAGCTAAAGTCATATTATTTGGACCTGTTTTTGTTCCTACAGTATTAATAGCAATACCATTAACTTCCAGTCATTTCCAGTCAATTTGCAGTCAATTTTGACCACCTTATAGCTCACAATATTGTTTTCACCAATATCGGCCAATGGCTGCAACTAAGCGACAGAGCAAAGGCACAAACACATGGCAGTTTAAATAATAGAACATAGAACATCTATGAAACATAATGACATAACAGTGGCAGATGGCAGTATGTTAAACTATACAATCCTGTGAAAGAATGTTTTTATGACTCAAGAGCTAATAGCCTAAAAGTAAAAGTCTAGTGGAAAATATAATATATTACCAAACATTCTCCAAACAGCAAATCAAAGGGCTTAGGCCAGTACATGTGATTGCTGCCAGAGTAAAGTTTAGTAGAAAACTAGATCACCATCAAACTTACTCCAAACAACAAATCACAGGCCCGAAGTCAGTACAGGTGATTAGAGGTGGATTGTTTAGTAGAAGGCTAAGCATTTATTACTATAAGGATAAGTAAATCAGAAACATGGAACAAACTATTTAAGACCAAACTTTAAAATGTGAACTGAATACAACCAGCAAATCACAGGCCTCCAGCCAATACAGGTGATTAATGCCAGAGCAACAGCCTAGTAGAAAAGATAATAACAAACTTCTCCAACCAGCAAATCTTAGGCATCACACCAGTACAGGTAAATGCATATGGAGTAAAAGGATAGTATTCTTTACACCAATACAGCAAGGTGGGCAAAGCCCATAATGAAAAGTGGTGCACAGTATGATGAAATTGTCATTGGGCCTTCCTTGGGATATGTTGTATATCAAAAAGGACATGCACAGTTTAACATATCAAGCACTTTAGTGACATGGACTGATACTTTTGTGGCTGAATTGCTTGGTTTGTTTGGGCCCCCACAAAAGAAAAGATCTTGGTGTTTTTTTTAAACCAAGCTACTGATGAGCTACTGATTAACAGTGTTAATCATCCTCAAAGTTGCAAATGTCATTATATTCATCATCACTCTCATCAGTATCATCATCACACAATATTAGCTCTTCCCCATTGGAATCCTCTGTTATAGTCTCTGCTTGTAAGTGCACCCACAAAACAAGCTACCAATGAGTTTAAGGCAGCTAACAGCATTGTTAATCATCTCCACAAGGGAAAGATGTTATTATCATCCTCATCCTCCTCACCCTTATTAGTGATAACATCATCATACAATATTCGCTCATCCATACTGGAATCCACCATTACAGAAGTTTCTGTACTTTGTTTAACTTTAGCAGCCTTATCTTTGAATTTGTAGTTCATTTGATGTACATTAGTTTTTCCACATTTTTTTAAAGTACCCCACGCGATTGTTTACAAATTCTTGACTGTGCTGAACACTCTTTCCGAGTATACACTGGAGCATGCGCAGTTTAAGTACTGTAAAACTAGTTTGTACAAGAAGCTGCAAATTGCTTTTTTTCTCCGAGTATTCAAATGGTTTGTGTGAGATGCAAATTTGTACACTATCCTTAAAATACACATCCTCCAATGTATTTATGTGTGAATATATGTGGCCATATATTTTAATCCTGACCAATGGTCATAATGTTTCCTATTGTGCCCTTTTTTTTACACAATTTCATCAGTGGGTCTCTTGGAAAAGGTCATTTTTTTTCCCTGGTAGTAGCATTCACAGGAGAAGCAGAAGCAGGAGACATCATGTCATGTTCCACTTGAGCTGACAACTTCCTTGCCAATAGCTCTTTCCATATGAAAATCTGTGTCAGTTCAAAAGGAAAGACATTGCATAGAACTTAAACCTAGGATCAAGCATTGTTGCCAAAATATAGTGCTCCAATTGCAAGATGTTGCAAACCCTTTTAAAGAACTTGCTTTACAAGTCCAACATACTGGCAGACTCACTTAGTTTCATCCCCTCCTTCAGTTTCTCTAGTTTCTTTTCCAGTTTTTTTAATTAAGGGTATGACCTGACTCTGACTGGCAGTGTCTGAACTCATGCCAAATGGTTTCAGTAGCTTGCATGAAGCCAAAAATATTCTCCAGTTTGTGGCAGTAAGGTAGCATGCCCCAAGTTGGATACGGCATCCTGACGGTCAGAATCCCAATGGTTGGCATGCTAACAGCATAATCCCGATGGTGAAAATGCTGGTGAATTTCAGTAAGATTCAAAGGTTAACCCTAAACACCCCCCTCCTGAAGCCTAATCCTAACTGTCCTTCTCCCCTCACAGCCTAACCCTAACAATCCCCTTTGGCACCCTAATCCACCCCTGACCACAGCCTAACCCAACTCTCCCCTACTACAGCCTAACCCTAGTGCTCTCCTCTTGTAGCTTTACCCTAACCCTCCACCTGGTTACTACCTTTTGCTTCAGTTGATAGCAGGGCAAATTCAACTTTTCTTACAGCTTCTGCAATGTTCTACATGCAGTTGCTATATGCTGAAAATGTCCAAAAATGTTATGGGACACAGGCAGCAGCTCCTGCATGGACCCGTCATTATTTAAGAAATTCTGGACCACCAAGTTTATTGTGTGTGCAAAACATTGTACATGTTGAAATTCACCCAGCTTTATCTGAAATTACAAATTCTGAGGAGAATCTTAGTGAGGAAAGACATTTTGCTATCACATACAGTACTTGCATTTTTCAATTAGATTAACACTGATATGCCTCTTATTGAAACCGGTGATACATAGATAGCCTAAAGAAAAATATCTGTAGGTAGGCAGAGTGTGCAAAACCTGCAACCTATCAACTTTCAAGGATTGAGGTGTAACCACACCTCAACAACTCAAATTGTCATGGCTGCCGACACTTGAGACTCCTGGGAGGAGTCAGGCCTACTAAGCACAATAAACTGGGGTGGCTTTAGGTATGACCTTTTCATGAAATCTCGGTAGCATGGAATTAAAGTAAATAGAATTTATTCACAGGAGAAATATAATAGCAATGTCTCACATAAAGTCTCAACAACACTGAGGTTCACATAAGCAATAATGAGTATAGGAGAAAACCCCCCATATAGTCTTTAACACAGAAGAGTTAATATGGTAGGGAACCCCAAGTCCAGTATGAGGCTAACACCTGAGGATGGTATAGAGGAGCTTCACCTGGGTAGAACCCTGTAGTAAAGGAGATCTGGAGCAGAGTGAGCCCTGTGATGTGATGAAAGACGGAGCAGGGTTGAGGCCTGTGATGCTGTGAGATTGAAGCAGGGTTGAGCCCTGTGATGCGGTGAGATTGGAGCAGGGTTGAGCCCTGTGATGCAATGAGGTCGAAGCAGGGTTGAGCCCTGCAGTGTAACTAGAATCTTTAGAGAGGTTGAGTCCCGCGATGCAATGAAGGTTGAAGCAGGGTTGAGCCTTGTGAAGCGGTGTGGTTCCGGAACAGGGTTGAGCCCTTCTGTGTGACTAGAATCCAGAACGGGTTTGAGCCCCGCGATGCAGTGATGATAGCTGCAACGGTGCAGTTGACAACTGTAACGAAGATGAGTTCGATGACAACAGGAGTGAGAGGCAATAGGCAAAGTAAATTGTGCAGCAAAAGGTGAAACCACAGCAATGGAGCAAAAGCAATACTTAGGCAATGGCTGAGCTCTGTAGTGCGGCTGGTAACTGGCATCAGAAGTTTAGCTGGAACATGAGCAGAAATATAGAGCAAAGTCCACAACAACTCACAGGCACAGCAGGGATCTGGCAGGTGTCCAAGAAAGACCTGAAAGTAATGTTGCTTTATACTAGAGGTCTGTGATCCATAGGAAGTTCAGAACATGTGACCCAAATGGAATCAGGTTTGAAATAATGAGCAATCTTGGAATCCCACAACCTGACAACACCTGGGAAACAGATGATCACTTTAACTCTCTATTCCCTTTATGTGAAGAACGCCAGCAAGCAGGATAGCTCCTCCAATGACCACAAAGGAACTTTGGAAAAAGTAATCTATCTTTATGTACTAAAATAGTCGCAGTCCTGACACAAATAATAGACACAAAACAGACCTGGGTGTCAAATGGCACTGGATCTCAACATAAATAAAAGAAAAAACATGAAAAACATGCATAGAAGTTTCCCAAGTGATGCTTAATCCTGATGTCGATGACTCGTATCAGGATATGGTCATGTATCCTTATTTGGGATCCCGAACTGCAAAGTTGTTCTATAATATGCATATGAAAATAAAAGAACACACAAAAGAAAAAATACTCTCATTAAGAGCTCTTTGAAGGGATAATCTAGCTGTAAAGTGGGTAAATGAGCAATGTTCTAAACATAAGGTCTACTCAACTTACACAAAGCAAGTTGGATGTAAATGTGTAAAGGTATCTTTCATTATGCGCCTATTGGATGAGAGGTCTGGATGTATCCCAGCTTACACTCTTGAAGATGGGGTTAATCCTATAAAGGTATATTTTCCATAAAGCAAAGAATGATGCATACCCCAACTCACATCACACTGGGTATGTTCAGACTCATAAGGGTTTCTTTTCTCTGGTTGTTACAGATGCTTCTTACTGTACCTTTTTTCAAAAAGACCAAGAGGAGTCTCACTCCAAATAAAATGAATATATAAATCTGAGGAATGGACATGTCAATATTCAAATTAATTTAATAAGTAAAACAATACCTTATCAAAGGTCTACATACAGACAATAAAACATGAAAACAAGTCCCAAATTGAGGGTACTGTGTACTCCACCTGTGGGTGTTTGATGTAGAGGGTCCGGACAGTCCAATCCAACAAACCACAGGCAGAGAAGTCCCAAGATAAAAAATGTAACAAGAAAAAGTCCCAATAAATTGGGAATATTGACATAAATTCATTCCTCATAGTGACATACAGTATGAGTTTTTTTTGGAGTGACACTCCTCTTGGTCTTTTTGAAAGAAGGCACACTAAGAAGCATCTGTAAGAACCAGAGAAAAGAAACCCTTACATACCCAGAGTGATGTGAGTTGGGGTATGCATTTTTCTTTGCTTTATGGAAAATATACCTTTATAGGATTCACCCCATCTTCTAGAGTGTAAGTTGGGGTATGCCTAGACCTCTCATCCAAAAGGAATATAATGAAAGATACCTTTACTTATTTATTTTCAACTTGCTTTGTGTAAGTTGGTTATGTCTTATGTTTAGAACATTGCTCATTAACCCACTTTAAAACTAGATTATCCCTTCTAAAAGATATTAATGAGAGTATATTTTCTTTTGTGTGTTCTTTTATTTTCATATCCATATAGGAGAACATCTTTGCTGTTCGGGATCCCGAAAATGGATACATGACCATATCTTGATATGAGTCACTGACATAAGGAATAAGTATAACTTGGGACACTTCTATTCATGTTTTTCATGTTTTTTCTTTTCTTTATGTTGAGATCCAACGCCATTTGACACCCGGGCCTGTTTTGTGTCTATAAAATAGAGTAGCCTGCTTGTGAATGAGCTGGAATTGTGTATTAGATACTCTATTAGTATTCTTATATGATGAAGATTCACCTCCAGCAGCAGCTTCCCTAGCACTTAAGGATTCTTGAAAATCAAGGATAAGGGAGAAGTCAGTATGCCTTTGCAGGACTACTTCTGATCGCTAATAAGGAGGTTGATGATGAAGGTGTTGGTCATGGAGATTGCATGTGAATTGTCTATCCATGCTGCTGGACTGCTAGTTATTATATATAATTTTTCAGATTTTTAGCAACCAATGTTGTTAGGATTTGGGTAAAAATATTTCCACATGGAAGAGGTGACTATTTTGGACTTTTGCCCTGACATGACAATGCGCTTCTTATCACTGGCATTTTTTTTTCATTTATTAGCAGTTTCTTATATAGCGCAACATATTCCATTGCATTTTATAATTGGAAACATTAATAGAACAAAACTGGGTAATAACAGACAAATATATATGTAGGAATGCCCTGCTCACAAACTTACAATAGAGAAATAGGCATTAATGCACAAGGATAGGTGCTATATATTACATTTTGGTCCAGACATAATGCAGAGTTTCTTGGTGGCCTGTATGATCCAGCCACACAGGAATGTCGGCCAAATGTCATGAGGATGTGAAAGACAATGTGTGATATTATGTGTGGACTGTGAAAGGGGATGTAATTAGATATGGAAGCTATGAAGGTTATGTAGGCATGAGGTGCTGCCACTAGTGTCTGACTTACCTTGACACATGTAACATCATCCTCCTGAATTTTTGTCAACTTGTGATCAACACATGAATCCTCATCATTATCATTAGTGTCAGATACACAATTATCCCCCTCTTCCTGTTGCACGTTTAGAACTTCCACAGTAGCATCCTCAATTTCTATGTCTAAACCACCAACATTAATTTTACTACTACTCATCCTCACATTTGCAAAGGGTTCATAAATGGTGGAAGTAGGCTTTTATAGGATTAGAGAGTCACAATCAGAAATGTCATACTCAGACATATCACTTGTGAACATCCTTAGAATTTCCTGTAGAATCTGTGAAATTTGTGAACACACAATTTGTTCTTCAGTGTTCTTTTTGTGCACTGAAGTGCATATTTTGGAGGTGACACATCTATACTCAGAGAGAGATGTTGGTGCATGCGAGGTTACAGAAGATGCCTGACTGTGTTTGGACCAATAGTCATTCTGGTTAGGGGCGTATCTATAATGGGTGCGATGCACACGGGCCCCTGGGTCTAGGAGGGTCCACACTGCATGTAATTTTTTGGCAATCTAATTCTGCAATTTTGCGCCATATGCTCTACAAAGCCATTTTTTAGCTTCTATTTGATACTTTTCCTGGGGGAATAACCATCTTATATTGCAGCATGCTTATTGTATGTGTTATATTGCAGCATGCTTATTGTATGTATATATATATATATATATATATATATATATATATATTATGCTTGTATATTGATTTTGATTAGCAGTTTTTGGGGACTGTGCTTCACACACAAAGATTGGTTTTAGGCAGCGCTAATCAATTGTATTTTTTTACACTCTCTATTTATCCCACAGCACACACCCTGCACCCATATAGTTTCATATTTACCCATCCGTAATCAACATTGTGCCATGCCGGTGGTGTACAGCAGCAAAAATCACTGAGAAAATGTCGACACGCCCATTTTCCCAGTGACTCTGCACATGGCAGTACTGCTGTCCCCATAAAAATATCACAGGTGCCATTTTTCCGGAGACCTGTGCATGCAAAGTAGATTCTGGCACTAAGCTAGAATTTACTGCTGCACCACTCACCACACAAGAGAGGAGGGGGCCTGCATAAAGTCTGCACATGGGCCCCCTCCTCTCTTAAAATGCCCCTGATTCTAGTGCATGAATTTGAAAGAGCAAAAGCAAGACCACAGCATGCTTGTAATTGCCATGGTCTGAGCCTTTCCTTGCCCCTGCATGTGTTGTATGGCATGTTGGTTATTTTATATTTTTCAGCAGTAACTTCTCCCTTTATAGTTAGATTTTTGAAGATTGTAAAACATTGTTTAGATTTGGAGGGTCCTTCTTTTTTCAACTCTTATTATTTTGGGGTCAGATGATGGGGCTACAAGACCCAGTAATTACAATAATATACACTGCCCCTCAAAAATACACTAACTTCCCTGGATACATTTAAATTTAATTGAAAGACTTGGTAAACCAGAAAAACATATTCTTTTTTCAGCTTCTATTATTTTAGGGTTCAGCTGATGAGAACACAACACCTAGTACAGTAAGTACAGTAATATATAACAAACCTACATGAAGGGCCTGTATTGCATATTGCAGTTGCTAGTGTCTGACCCTCATAAACACACAGATTAAAGACACTTCTTTCTTTTCAACCCTTTCCATCCACTTCAACCACCTACAACTCTCTCCAGTTGTGACTACTGTATTTCAGCACAGATACTGTCGCCAACCTTCTCCATGCACTCTTCTATCTAAAATGGCACCTGAAATCACAAGGGAGGGACTTATGTGCAATACAAAACAAAAGATATCTGACATTTTCGTGAAAATTACATTTTTGTCTCGTTTTGAGAAATGAATTTGGCAGACTGAACCGAACAGTCACTACGTTTGTCTCACTACCCCAAAATTCAGTTCTGTCAGATTTCTCTGAATCCGAATCACATTGATATTTTGTAACAATATGCTCTGTAATGTCTCAGCACCACTGTTGGTGCTGCCTTTCCTCATACACACACCTGGTGAATGCTGCCATGACCCCAACCCTCCCCCTCCCACAGAATTTATACCACAGCTAGCCAGGCTTATCCTTTCATCAAGTAAAGCAGAGGTGTCATTGGCAAAGACTAGAGATGAGCTTTCAAAGTGATGATACTTTATCTATTGTGTATTAAAGAAAATATGCTTAAAATATGATGAGATTGAATTCCAGATGTAAGAGATGTAGATATAGTTAATTGGAAGGAAAGGAAACTGCTAAGAGTAATGCCGACAACATACTGTACTTTAGGGAGAAATAATAGAAGCAATTTAAAAAGAAAAAGGGCAAATGTAAACTATAAAAATACAGTAACTGGAAGGAGCATGTTTGATAGTAGTTATCTCTGAGATACAAAATATACCTAGGAATTAGGAGGAACAGTTGAAGTATTAAAGACAGGACTTATTCTAGCAGCTGAATTTACAATAAACTAAAGGGAAGAATATATTACAGTACAGTACTTGTATGAACTTTGTTTTACATTTGACCCCAGAATATTCTTGCATGAGTTTGACAGGACATTTCAGGCCTTGGGTCTCGAATATAATTAAGGGTCCAAGATTAAAAAGCAATTGCTCCTCACAACCACTTTTGAATATTAAGCAAAAGAGATGAGGGACAAATGTATAATGTATATAGAGGGGGTGTATAAGGTGAGATTGCTGTCACTCACAAAATGGTCGAGCTGCTAAATCACAGAATTCTGTGCTCATTGGAATACACACATGCAGTCTATGCAATTGAGGTCTGAGCAGGGAACAGCTGTAGGGACTGGTGAAGATAGAGCAGCATGGAGGTGAAGAAGTGTACATGCATAGTCAGAGTATGATAGTTTTAGAAATTAGGGAGATTACTGTGTATTCTGAATGTGATGGATGTATGGTGTGAGAAGGATGTTGGAACCCAGTAGGATTGTTGTGGTGGCCGAATGGGAAGATTGTGGGAACTGAGTGGGATACTCTATGTGCCACATAAATGCTCAGACCTCAGTGTAAAAAAAGTAAAATAATATTTAAAAAAACTTTAAAAAGTGAAAAAAAACTGTACCCCATTGTGTATACAAGAACCGTGACTCCTTGGGCCGTAGCCCACTGTGTATACAATTAATGTGACTCTGTTGGCCATACCCCACTGTGTATACAAGCACTGTGACTCCTTGGGACATTGGCCCTCATTCAGACCCGGACGCAAGTGGCCGTTCGTACGTTCGGCGTACGTACACACATATGTTAATTCAAGCACTCGCTCGTATTTTCGAACGCATCTAAACATCCTCCCCAAACTCTACCGACCCCTCCTCTAACTAACGAGCGTGCCAAATAGCGAGCGTACATCCCCAATGTGGCTTGAAGGGAACGCACGCACAAGTACAAACCGGAAGTGGGTCTGTCAGATTCCGATTTCCTGCTCCTTTATTATGCCTACCTCCCTCAATCGTATCATGCCAATCAATATATCAATTATCTTAATTGTTTTTTTGTTTTTTTTGGACAATGCAATAAACTTTACTCTTGTCCATGTTTGTGTTTACCCGCAGAATACGTACGGCTTAAACATTCGCTTTTCTTTGTCAAAATACATGTTTGAGACAATTAAACATTTGTTTTATTTGTTTTTAACCACGCATATTTTCCTGGGTTCATTTCTTTATTTAAATTTGCTTACGCATGTCACTGCATCAAGCCTATCATAACTCTCAAGAGATTTGTGGCCCTGTCGAACACATGACTCATACACTAACCAATAGATTTGGTCCTGTTAATTACCCAAATACATTAGCCAATCAAATTTATTTTCGGGTCTTTATTAAAAATGATTTTTAGAAAATACACCATTGCCATCATGAGAGCCTCGGCATTCACAAGGCGCGAGCTGCTGGTGTTAACTGAGGTCATGGACAGGCGGATCACCAGCCAGCCTCCCCCCATCACCAATAGAGAAAAGCGTTCCGCATATGCGGAGGTACGTGGCCGCCTGCGTTCCTTCGGCTCATGCCGCCAGATCGGCCAGCTGGAGCGCAGGTGGTCCGACCTGCAATGGCGGACGCCCCGCTTGCTGGCATGCTTTCGCATGCAGATCGCGGAAAGTAAGTTTTTGTGACTGTGGTTTTCATGTTTATCTTTGTACTCATATGTGCATGGCCATGTTTTCATGTATGTCCTCTTTATTCTTTGTATTCATATGTGCATGGCCATGTTTTCATGTATGTCCTCTTTATTCTTTGTATTCATATCTGCATGGCCATGTTTTCATGTATGTCCTATTTATTCATTGTACTCATATCTGCATGGCCATGTTTACATATTTGTGTTGTCAAAAATTAGTGTTTAACTAGGTCTGGGTTGAAAATAACCACAATTTGTTTACCATCTTTTAGGGGCAGAGCGAAGACTACGGCATCATCGGCGTCAAAGACGGCGCTCTCGGACCCTCTCCCCAACCCCAAGCCAAACATCCACACCCCAAAATTCCCGTATTTCCCCCTCCTCCCCAGCCTGCACAGACCCTGTTAAGGATGTTTCGGGGCTCCTTCCCCTCCATCCCAATTCCCCCTCTCCTCCAACCACCCCTCTCGTAACTACCCCCTCCCCTGAATCCCAAATCACCCCGCCAACCTCGTTGGGGAATGTTGGCACCTCCGAGGAGGACGAGGGAGTGGCTTCTGTAGCGGGCGTTATTTTGAACGGTATGTTTTTTTTTTTTTTAGTTTTTAGAAAAAACTGTTTGTATGTAATCCTGTGTCTGTGCCTTTTTTGTGTGGTTTGTGAGAATTTGGTGTAGATTTCTGTTTGTCTTTACCTTTTACTGCTGATTTCCCCATACACATATCACACCTGTCAGAATCTGATTTTTTTTCTTGCAATGTTTGGGGGGTCCATTTTTGGGGCCTTGGTATTTTTGGGGTAATTCTGCTTTTGGTCACAATATTGTCATTTTTGGTTAGCTTTGTTTGGCTTGTTTTTTAATGTGGTTTCATTATTTATGTATTAAGCCCCACACTTTTCTAACCCACAGAGGAACAGAGGCGTATGGCGGACTTAGCCGGATGTGTAGAACGGATGCGTGCCTACGTCATCGGGCTGCTGGTGGTCCTTGACCATATGTCTGTCATCCTGCGTCCCTAATTTTTTTTTATCCTTTAAAAATAGTTGTCTACAATAAAAATTTAATCTTAACGTTCTGTCTCATTCCTTGTCTCCAAATCTGAGATTGTTTACACTGATATAAGTAGACTCTTCCAGCAAGTATTTGCAATTATTGTCTCTAAGATTGTGTGTTGTATTTTGTAGGAAAACAGGCACAGGAAACACCTAACAGTAACAATCTGATTGGCCTTTTTTTGTGTTTGACAATTTATATATTACTACATTTTACAGGTTCCAATTTTGGGGGGCAACCTGCTTAGGCCGAGATTAGAAAGCCAACTGATTGTACAGGATTCCTTTTGGTGTTGGTTTTGACCCAGAAAACATCTATAAATTTAGCTCAACTTGCGTCATTACAGGATTACCCCTTATTAAATTTTAAAGTGGGTGAACCTGGTTACACTTGCTTGTAATGGGCAATAAAATGACCGAAATTACACTCTCAAAACATTTATTCACAACATAACTAAAATAACAAAGTGTTCACTCACAAACAATACACACAGTGATAAACAAAAATACAACCCATAAAACTACATTTGATAAAAAAAATGAAAAATCAAGAACTGGTTGACGAAGGACCATGCCAACATGATTCCACAAATGTTGCGTTGCAATATGGGTTCCAGAATATATATCCAATGTGTCCCCATGAAGGATTTTTTAGGGTAGCAGGAAGTAGTCATCGTTGGAGTCCCAAAGATTATGAAATCAAACAGAAGATGTGGAAAAAAAAAGAAAAGAATTTGATGTTCTCCAAAAATCCTTACCACATTGTGTCTAAACACTGTTGTGTTGCCAATAATTACCTAAAATATCTGGCCACCACATCATCGCGTATGGCCCCCCCACATACTGACCTCCGACCAACCTCGGGGGGGCCATCCTCAGGTAAGGCATCCTCTGGCTGCATTGGGACACCACTCCTTATGGCGATGTTGTGAAATATCCCACACAGGACCACAATTTTCAAAACCATATCCGGCAAATACATGAGCTCGCCACCAGAGCGGTGGAGGCATCTGAATCGGCCTTTTAAAAGGCCAATACAGCGCTCCACCACTTGCCTGGTGGCTGTAAGTGCGGCATTAAAATTACTTTGTGGCCCTGGTGTGGGAGCCAAATAAGGAGTGAGCAGCCAGGGCGTGCAAGGGTAGCCACTGTCTCCTGTGAAAAAGAAGTGTGAAGCTTAAAATTCTCAACATTTAAACAAATAGGTGAGGAGGATGGCATGGAAGAGGCTGCTGGGCCCAGTATTCCGGCCAAAGCTGGCAAAAAGAAAAGGCAGCCACAATTCACAAGAAAGGAGATGGAGGTTTTGGTTCAGAAGTGTGTGGACATCCTGCCACAGGCAGACAGGAATATGAGTGCAAGCCAGAAGTGGAGAATGTGGGAGGAGTTAGCCAGTGCTGTCAATAGGGTGGGTGATTATGTCCGTCTAGCACGGGATGTCAAACGGCGGTAAGTAAAACTTGAACCCCCTAAAACCAAAACCCATTTAAAACAAAAGGATAATGGTTCCAATTTCACCCACAGATGGGCCGACTTCAAATATCGCCTGAAGCAAAAACTGGCGGACAGGGCTAGGCATGCAAGGGGTACAGGTGGGGGACCCACCCCTGTGTCATTGGAGTTGAATGATTTAGAAGAGCTGGCACAGGGGTGTGTGCAGGCTGTGGAGGTGTTTGGCGTGTCCAACATGGATACGGACATGCCAGACTTTGCGGCTCCTCATGTTGTCCAAGGTAAATATTGTGATGTCACCAACTCTGAAATGTTATTGTGCCAATATGTAGATTCTAATGTGACTCTTTTCTAATTTTTCCAAAAGAGACACAGGTGGATGAGTCTGCTCCAGAGGGGAGCCTTGGCCGCAGAATTTCTGCTGGCTCTGCAGGGGAGGAACCAGTACATCCGGCTGAGGACCCTGCAGAAGCCAGTCCAGGGCAATATCCCTCGCAGGCAGTGTCCCTCCTCACAGAACTCAATTTTAAATCGGATTTCCATACGGAGATTCTGCAGAGGATGGACGCCAGTCTGGTACGGGTGGCTGAGGCCCTGGAGCAAAATGCTGCAGCCAACGTGACCATTGGTCAGGCCCTGGTGGAAAATACCAGGGCCAACATCTGCATAGCCAATGCCCTGGAGCAGCTCGTTCGCCAGCACATGGTGGAGCCGACCTCCCTTCCAGCCGGAACATCAGGATCCTCCACCTCTGGCACAACATCAGCCAATCCTCCAAATGTGCCTAGCCCTGTGCCTAGTCCAGAGGCCACAACATCTGCCTCTGGACGGGCCAGCCCGATGACATCCCGGACCCGGTTTGGCGCCCTCCCTCCCCCAGCCAAACGGGGGAAAAACGTTGACAGCACTGGCTACTTTTCCCACACTCCTTCTGTGCTTGCCCCATATTCCTTTCTGGCCAAAACTTCCCTCTCCTTTCTTGTGAATTGTTTTTAATTTTTAGCTTTAAGTTTCCATACCTTTTATTTTTGCACAATTAAAAAAAATTTTGGGAATAACAAAATGTTTGGGCCAAAAATGTGCATGAAAATGTTTTTATTTTCCAATAAATTTAAAAAAAATGTTCGACATTGTATTCTGACATTATTGTAGAAATGGTTTACATTTAATTTACATTTAATTCTGGCCCACAAGGCAAAAACGAGCTCCCCCAAAATGTAACCGAAAAAAAAAAAAGGGCTCTTTAAGGAACACTTTAAAATTTACATAAGGATGCAAATTCTCCAGGCAAAAGCAAAATGGAAAAAAACACACAAACATGATGACATTATTGTTACAATAGCCCAAAAACCAAATATCAATCAAAAAAACCCACCAACAAATGTACGCTAATTGATTGTGTAATCCTGACATTAGCAGCTATGATTTCCACCTGCGTACGGTTTTGTGCTAACCCAAAAAACTGATTTCAAAACACATTCCAAGCCGGTTTTCAATACAACACTAATTGTTTTTCTGACAAGCCGTGATTAATCGATGCAACATCGTGGAGGGCCGGGACGGAGGAGAAGGCCATCGCCAATGTGGTCGAGTAATCCAGACCCTAAGCTGTGCGAGCATTTTGAACGGAAAGAGGATCATCCAGTGACGTATGAGTTGGTACGAACACATTTGACGTTCGCATCTGATAATGTATGTACGCCCCAAAAACGCCTCGCCACGCCTGCGTTTTTCCATCTCCACCCCCGTCAACGCCCAAAATCGCCCTGTTCTGTCAATCACATTTGACATGTCACTTCCTGTACGCTATTTGACGAACGAGACAAAAAAAATCGCAATATGCCGTACGCACATGCGCAGTGTTACACCGACGCATGCGCGCTTTCCCAACATCGGAACGCAACGAGCGTACTGCTGTTAACGAGCGGCTCTGAATCAGGCCCATAGCCCACTGTTTATACAAGCACTGTGACTCTGCTGGCCGTACTCCACTTGTGGGTGGGAGGGCCCAGGACAATTCCATCTTGCACTACATTTCTGCCACTGCTGTGTGGTAATGTTTCATAAATGTGCTTTAAACTGTGGTGTCTGTGCCACTGCTCTGTCACTTAGTAACCAGCCAGATTATTGCAGCCTTTGGTCAATAATGGTGAAAACAATTTTGTGAGCTGTGAGGTGGTCTAAATTGACTGTAAATGACTGTAAATTAACGTCATTGAGCTTAATAATACTCTAGGAACAAAAGAAAAGCACCAAATTATGTGATTTTAGCTTTTTTGTAAATTTTTAGGAAAAATTCAAATCCAAATCCAAAACCAGTCACGGCGGTTTGGCAAATCCAAATCTGGACGATGAATCAGAGCCAAATCCAGCAAAAATGGTCCGGCACACATCTCTAATATATATGGGTTGGGTAAGAATCCCGGCTGTCGGGATGTCGCTGGTCAGAATACCGAAAATGGCATTCCAAAAGCCAGACTCCCGACACCAATAGAAAGGAATGTAAGTATTTTCCTAATCCCTACCCTAACCCTGCCTCCCCGGTGCAAAACCCTAAACCCCCCCTAGTGCCTATGCCTAACCTTCCCCTCCCTGTACCATAAACCTAACACCCACTCCCCAGTGCCTAAACCTAGCCTCCCCCCTAGTGCCTAAACATAACCTTCCCCTCCCCGCACCCTAATCCTACCATTCCCTCCTCAGTGCCTAACCCTAACCCCGCTACCTAATCCTAACCTCCCCCTAACACCCCGAAACTTACCTTCAGGATGCCGGCAGTCAGGATGCTGGTGCCAGGATGCCAACTACATCCCAAATATATATGTTAGTGCACTGCTGAACACAGATTCCTAATGCAGAACGGGTCTGTAAGCCCGTAAGTAAACTGGCAGCAGACTGTCAGTGACTGACAGTCTGCTGCCATTTGGGGGTGGGAAGGGGGTGGCAGTGGCCTCCGTTTCCTGAATCAGAGGCTTGCCGCTGCCATTGGAGGGGAGCAAAGATGCCAGAATCTCCGTCGGCTGATGGAGATTTCCTGACCTCTTCCTCGCAGCTGTGGTGGCTGCCTGCGTGACCCCATGGATCACCTTAGCAGGCCGATGGTCCGCAGAGTATGCGATGCTGCATTTGACAATGCAGCTCTGATACATAATGCAGCAGGAGGCGTGATGCCTCATGCTGGATTACCATATCAGCACAGATGGAATAGCTAAGCTGCTTGTGAGCAGCTTAGCTATTCTGTCTGAAGATGAATCAGGGTCATTGGCCCTCATTCAGAGCCGTTCGCTATTTGCGGTCGTTCGTTCAAAAACAAGGGGTGGCTATTCAAATGATCCGTTCGCAAATTGCAGTCTGTTCACACCTCTAAGTCTGAACGAGCGAGCAAAACATACGCTCGTTTATTTGTTAAAAACGCCCCCTGGCCGCTCGCACCATACGTCATGTCCGCTATTTATTAGATTAATCGAGTACATCGAGCAGCGTATGAACTGCTCGCTATTCTTGTGGTTGGTGTTTGCTACCACAAATTTGCGAGCAGTTCTGGCTATAAAAGAACCCAGTGACGTGGTCAATGACGCTGCTGTATTAATTATGCACACCCATAATACGCCCGTTTTGACCTTTAAGCACGCCTGCGTTTGGATCTCCACTCCCCATTTTCAAGCACCTTCCCCTGTTACCACCCACATACGCCTCATTCTGTCACTCAAAATAGCAGGCACTCGCTATATAGCGTACAAACGATTTTTGGCCGCACTGACTGGTTCGCGCCTGCGTACTAAAAACCGTACGCATGCGCAGATGTGCAAACATCGCTCGGAACGAGCGTACTGCCGCTAACGAGCGGCTCTGAATGAGGGCCATTGTCTATTGTTGTGGAACTACAGGCCCCAGCAAGCCTCCCCTGCATGCTGTTACTTAGAGAACCACAACCACATTACTGGCCCGCTGGTACCTGTAGTTCCACAGCAAAAGCAATATTAAAAAAACACAGAACACACACCATGACAGTAAAAGTTTATTAAAACATACATGCACACTCACACTTACACACACTATCTGACATATTCACCTAGTCTCCATGTAGCCCTGCACGTCCCCTTCTCCATGTAGCATCCGCAAGTACCTATAAAAATAATGCCATACTCACCTCCTTCTATGCTTGGATCACATCCTTTTCATTCCATGTGGGCATCCATGGGCTTGGAAAAACAAAAAAAGGTTACTTTTGTGCCCATTTCAAAAATGCCACCTCAGCGCCATTTTTGAAATTCACAGATGGGCGTTGCAAGTCAGTCACGGCTTTTGACATCAATTCCCCACCCACTCTGCTGGCTTATATAAGCCAAAGAGAGGCAGCGGCAGGGCAGTCCACCGGAGGGGAGCCAGCAGTGAAGAGCTGGCGAAAAAAGAAGATACCGGAAATACTAATGGGCTGCGGCCATGAAAAAGAGCTCACAGACTGCCACCCACTAGGTGATGAGGACACCAGAAGCCATGGAGAGGTTGCAGTCATGCAATAGAGCTTACAGGCTGCCACCACTCAGGTGAAAACACCAGAAGCCCTTGCGGGTTGGTGCCCACCAGGTGAAGACGCAGGGAGCTCTGGCGGGTTGGTGCCCACCAGGTGAATGTGCTGGAAGATGCCAAAATTCCAGCCTCTCCCATGGACTCTGGTTTCTTTGCAGATAAGCACCTTCTTTATTGTTTAATTTACTTTAACATTTGTGTCCATTCCTGTGTTCCATACACCTTTTATTTGTAATAAATCCCCTTTTTGGAAAACTATAGCTGACGATGGGTTGTGTTTAATTGGTTTAAAGCCTATAATCTATACATGCAGAAATTGCAGGGGTTACCAAGGGATATTGGAGGAAGTGCTCAGGAATCTATTACTACATGCTGTTTTCAAAGTGCTTTCTGGTACGCATATATATTATCTGCATTGCCAAAAAATTTCTTATAAAATAAGTTCTACACTATATTACTTAACTCATCTAGCTCCGACTAAGTCCCTCCTATTAAGGTCTCCAGATACCAGAACATCAGGTTCATCCCACTGGTTGGAATATCCATGCAGAGTTTTACAAAATTATACTTCAGCATGTGCACTTTACTTAATTTACCACATTATCAGGTGCATGTTCTTCCCAACCCCCTTTCATATATAATCAGATGTTCTGAGGGGTTTGGTATGAAATCCTGCCAGACATCAGCCCATTGCATGTAATACAGATGCTGGAAGCTCGACAGGAATAGATCCCGACATGGTAAATATCTAATCTTTCCCTAACCTTTTCCCCTCCCTAACCCTAACCCTCCTTTAGGGGTGCCTAAACCTAATCTTCCCTCCAAGTGCCTAACCCTAACCTCCCCCCAGGGATGCCTAAAACCTAACCCCCAATCCCCACACCCTAAACCTAACCATCCGGGGGGTGCCTAAACCTAACCTCCCCCAGGGGTGCCCAACCTTGACCCCCCCTTCACCTAGCTTAACCCTAAACCTCCTGGGGGGGTGCCTAAGCCTAAGTCCCCCCCAAGAGCCCTTAACCTAACTCTCCTTTCCCCCCGCCCAGTTTACCTTCGTTCGGTATGCCGGGCATCGGTCTCACAGCATAGGGCTAATGATAGGCGTAGAGATTTCGATGCCTATCATTAGTACATTGCTGGGATATGACAGTGGGGAAGCTGGCGGTCGGCATCTTGACCATCAGCTTCCTGTCCACATACCGTCCTGACTCTCTGACTGACTTATCAATGCCCAGCCCAAATGCCTTGACCTAGCGAATTGGGGAGAATATTCATTCCATGATGTAAATGCCCACAGAAGGGATTTTTCAAAATTCAACTCCTAAGTGGGTGAAAAGGGATAAATTGTTTCCTCCCCCTGTGCAGTGTCCTGCCTGACTGTCTCATCGTGGCTGTAGCACAGTTCATATTCAGACACAAACTGTCATCCCAAGTGCTGCCAAACATCACTGGCAGTTGGTATGGCTCCTGTATTTGAATTGTGAGGGCAGGAAATGTGTTACTATACAGTTGATGGAGGGGAATTTCAAATGAGTTACTACGGTGTGAAGGAAGGGAATGTGTTAAAACATGGGTGAGGGCGTGGAATGTGTAACTACAGGGGTGAGCGGGATATGTTACTGCAGAGATGAGGGAGGGGAATAAGTTACTACAGGTGTGAGTGAGGATTTTATTTCTACAAGGTGAGGAAGTTGAATGTTGACTGTGTTACAACAAGGGCAAGTGAGGGTAAGGTGTTATTAAAGAGGAGGGAATGGAGGTGAAGGATTTATGTTTAATGGAAATGGTGAGATGAAAATGGAAACAGTAGTAAATGTATAAGGTCTACCGAGGTGAAACCGAGTTTATCAGCTAGTATATCTATATATGCATATATATATATATATATATATATATATATACATATATGTGTGTGTATATATATATATATATATATATATATATATATATAAAATGAAAAAGGGGTGCACTCACCAGTCTTCAACACATGCTTTTTATTGATCCACAATCACAGCATGACAAAGATATGTAGTATCTACATTTCAGTCTACATTTCAGTCCCAACCGAGGTCCTTTGTCATATATATATATATATATATATATATGAAAAATGGAAAGAGCTCCCACCAAATGTAATGCAGTGTTTTAAATATAGTCACTAGACGTATACTATGAGGGAGTGAGATGGTGCAAGGTGGTGATGGAGGAAAGGTAGTGTGAATGAGCAAGGTGGTGTTAGTGGTGGTGATGGAGGAAAGTTAGTGTGAAGGAGCAAGGTGGTGTTAGTGGTAGTGATGGAGGAAAGGTAGTGTGAAGGAGCAAGGTGATGTTAGTGGAGGTGGTGGAGGAAAGTTAGTGTGAAGGAGCAAAGTGGTGTTAGTGGAGGTGGTGGAGGAAAGTTAGTGTGAAGGAGCAAGGTGGTGTTAGTGGTGGTGATGGAGGAAAGGTAGTGTGAAGGAGCAAGGTGGTGTTAGTGGTGATGATGGAGGAAAGGTAGTGTGAATGAGCAAGGTGGTTTAGTGGAGGTGGTGGAGGAAAGTTACTGTGAAGGAGCAAGGTGGTGTTAGTGGTGGTGATGGAGGAAAGGTAGTGTGAAGGAGCAAGGTGGTGTTAGTGGTGGTGATGGAGGTAAGGTAGTGTGGAGGAGCAAGGTGGTGTTAGTGGTGGTGATGGAGGAAAGGTAGTGTGAAGGAGCAAGATGATGTGGTGGTGATGGAGGAAAGGGAGTGTGAAGGAATGAATCCAAACTGAGTCTCGATTTGACTCAGAACCCCTAAGTTCAGGTGTGTTCATCTCTAACATAAACACAAAGGGGGGGGGGTTGTACACATAGAGAAAAAGGGGCAGAGAGATATATAAAGGAAGAGGGAGTCAGAGTGAAAAGAAAACTGCAACGCTGGGCATAATACTGTAAGAAGCGACCTGACAAACTAATGTGTCTACTTATGCACATATTAATATATAGTATGATATTTTCTTTCTGTTATATGATTATATGAAGTATGAAAATGCTAACAAATTACCCAGCTTTAAATTACAGGACTTATTATAAGCATAATCATTTTTTATTTGAGTATTTATTAACTATACAATGTGTATATTGATTTTAAATATTTATATAAATATGTTTAGCATTGCTGCCTTATAGCACTGGGGTTATGAGTTTGATTGCCAGCCTATACCTTATATGTATGGAATTTATATGTTCAGCCCATGCTTGTGAATGTTTCCTCTGGGTCCTCTGGTTTACCCCCACATTTCAAGAATACACCTGTAGTTTCATTGCCTTATGACTAAAAATTGTACCCTAATGTATTTGCCTGTAATCCCTATTCTCTGTACAGTGCTGCATACCACTTGCCTGGTGTGGTCACATAATTTGCTACTACTCCAGGCTGTGTGTTAATTGACATGGTCACAAACAATGTGACCAGTCATAAATGCACACAGGGAGGCTGCCAGAAGATAGTGTTCCAGCAGCTGACAATGGCAGAGGAACCTCCTGGCTCCACAGCATCCTTGTACCCACCCCCAGTGTCCGCTATGATGCCAGTCACAGCTGATCGGGCAGCATGGCATGACCCCCACACCCAGCGGCTGCAGAATGGGGAAATCTAAATTAAGCAGACCTCAGTCCCCCAATGTACAGATGTATCCAATACATCTATCTTTCGTGTGCTACAAGTTGTGTTACACATAATGCGTGAGCGCCGTGCAACTCGGTAGTGCAGAGCGTCTTTTCATATGACTTTATCCCTTAAAATGCATCAAAATCAAGCAGCTTATGCTGATTACAATTAAATTTGGCATGCCTATATTTTGTATGCGACTACAGTTATAATTGTATGCAAAATGCTATGTAACACTGTATCGTAGCATTTCGTATGCAGATACAGCTACAGTTGCACACAAAATATAAGCATGCCACATATCATTTTGATCAGCATAAGGTGCTTGTGCATCCTAATTGCATTACTAATAAAGCACATTTTAAGGGAATAAGTTGCACAAAAATATGCTCTGCGCCACTGAGTAGTACCAAGACATGGTGCAACTAGATGAGCTGTTTAATGTGCAGGAAGTATAAGTGAATGTGGACACATCTGTATATATCCTAGCTGCTCAGAGGAACAGCCGCTGGGGAAATGCAAAGTTGCAATGTTGCAATTATCCAATCATCAATTGTCCAATTTATCGTGACTGATATGTTAAAAATCAATATAAATGTTGTTTTACAAAAAAATCTTCTTTTTAAATAAAATTGTTTTGTATAAATTATAAATAGATATTCTTGACCTAATTCAATCACAAAAAAACTGACAGTTTCTGTGATTTTTTTGGAAAAAATATTAGCCAGTTAAGTGGTTAAATAAATATTAAAATTCATAATCAGAATACATTATTATTTTGTTATATGTATGTGCATAGTTTAACAAACCAAGCACTTCAGCGACAGGGACTGCCACTATTGTGGCTGAAGTCAGTGGTTTGTTTGGGCCAAACACAAAACAATTTTTTGGAAGGACTACCTCCGATTATTAATGAGGATGAAGGTGTTGGTAATGGAGATTTCATCTGCTGGTCCAAACTGCTGGAAGCTGATAATGGACTGCTCATTATTATTTACAAACTATTATAATTGTGTTAAATAAGTTGCATGAACTGCAAAAAAAGTAACATGAACTGCAAAAAAAGTAACAGGGAGGAGGTGCCCAAATGGTTAACATCAGATGCCTTCACAAATGTCAGAATATGGGTAAAATAATGCCACACCCAAGAGGTGACTTTTCTGGTCTTAAGTCCAGGCATAAAAATGGCATTCTTTTTATAATGAGCAAGAACTGCTGCCACTAGTGGTTGCCTACACAAACAATATCCTCATCATTCACATCCTCATTAGAGATTTAGAGCACACAAATATCCCTTTCATCCCCTTGTTGCACTTCAACACAAACATCCTAAATTTCTATTATGTTACCATCTTTACTTGTACTGCTCTTCCCCACATTTTCAGTATTAGATATTTCAGACTTACAAAACACTCGTGGACACCCTTAGACTCTCCTCAAGGATTTATGACATTTCTGAACACACAATTTGTTATTCAGTCTTAGTGTTTTTTTACTGCTATGATTTGCCTGTTTTTCATTTGACACCTCTTCTAGAATCTGAGTGAGATTGCATTATCATGTGAGGTTACAGAAGAAGATGCCTGACTGACAGAAGCTCCAGAACTACCACTTGCAAATAAAGACCAAGGCCTGAGACTTTCTTTGCCACTGTGTTTGGTGCATGGCATGTTGGCAATTTTATGTTTTTTAGCAGTAAACTTTTCTTTTATTTTTAAAGGTGATGTTTTTGTCTTTAACAATGTGAACAATTGTTTTGATTTCATGTGCCCACTCTTAAACCCTTTATGCTCTTGAGCACTGGCTTTATTACATTTTGAAGGACTAGTATCATCATGACTGGCAGTAGCCACAGTGCTTGTACTTGGTTGCTGTTCCTGCTCTTCTATTGACTGATCGTGATCCATATCGGCTCACAGTACTTATATGATTAATGCGGTGGCACGGCACCTACTGAGCATAATTGTTTAACACAGTACCACTGCTTGGCCTGCCTGAAAACCCACATTTTTTATAAATATACAAATATATATATTTTTTTTAAATGATAACTTCACGCCACATTTCACATCACTGATATTAACGACAACTTCACACTGCAACTCACAGCATTCATATTAATGTGGTGGCATGGCACCTGTTGAGTTTTATTGCTTAACCTCTTGAGGGATACTGGCACATATGTGCACATTTACTTTTATTTAAAAATAATGGTAATTATTATTGCAAAACTTTTTGAAGTTTGAATATATATTTATAACTAAATCGGTCAATACAGTACAATCGATATTAAAATCTATTTACAGACAACGCATTTGATTGAGACACATCACAAATATTCAACAACAATTTGCAACAGTGGTGTATTTTTTCAACATGATATAATTAAAAAATATTCCAATTAAAAACAGGTACATACTCTAGATATGTTTAGGAATTGTGATTGTATTCATCTAACAGGTTATCTTTATTGTGTCTACACAAGTCAACGTAAATAGTAAATGTCCACATTTGTGGACATTTAGCGCCTCTGGGTATTTTTGTGTCAGTGTATATTCTATATGTAATTTTTGTGCCAGTACACAGTGCATCAGGCTCCCAGCGCATATTGATGATGTCACACCTGCTCCTTGCTGTGAGTCTCTGCTTTTCCCAGATTCTTGGTAGGGATGTTTATCGGCAACCCACCATCAAATAATGGCTGGGCTTCCATCATTGAAACCTCTGATGCAATGGTAACTAACCATTGTATTAAAATAATTTGATGTTTTGAAAAAAATATTCATGTGATTTGCGCATGTCTAAAAAACCCTGTTTGCGCATGTGCAATACCCTGCAGCATGGTTGGATGATCTCTACATATGCAGGAAGAGAACTGCAAAACATCATATCCAGATGGGACAAAAAACGAAAGGTGTACGCCCAAGTAACAAGGCCGTTTGCTGTCAACCAATTTGAAAAATTATAGAGGGAGTAGATATTTGTGATAGGATGATTGCTCACTGCCCTCATTCAATCAAAAATCAAACATTTTACCATAAGATTGCATCCAAATATGGTGATAAATAAAAAAATAGTTTACTAGAATTCAAAAAGTGGGATTTGCAGCAACATTCATTCAAATGGGCAAAAAAAGGGGAAGGCCTTCTAACTTTATTGTGGAAACACCACAAAAAAAGCAAAAAGTTTGCAGAAGATTGTTCATGAAATAAGATTGGATGGAGGTGGGCATTTTAACACTCCTCCAGGATACTACAACAAAAACTGAACTAGACACATTCACTACATTTGTGGAAAATGCAAAGATTAAGTGCATCCAGAATGTATGGAGTCATTTTATAATTAACAACCACCAAAGACAAGTTGTAGAAAAATACAAATAAGTTTAAAAAAAAAATAGACAACTTCACCTGCGACTCACAGCACTGATATAAATGGCAGTGTCAACTGGACTGACAGTGCAGATATTAACAACAACTTTACATTGTGACTGACAACACTGATATTAACAACAGCTTGAACATGAGGGAGGGATTTTTATATGCAATCCAAAACACACACAATCCAATACCGGGAAGATGACGTTTTGCCTCGTTTTGGCATCTGAGCACGATGGAGATAACCAAGTTTGGACTCGGATCCTGTTGGAAAGGTGGGTTTGATTTCAAAGAAACCAAACCCGCTCATCTCTAATTATATGTACTGTACAGTAGGTTCTTAACGTGGTCAGTGGGCAAATGATATTGCAGCTAAAATAATATCAACTGTATACTAATTAATTTATTGAAGTCATGGATACATCAGCAGGCACATGTTGATTGGAGTATAAGGATATAAATACCCTGTCCCATCTCAGCTGAAAACATCTTTGAAAAAGTTTGGTCAAAGGAATGAAACACAGCAGAATACATTACCAAATACACAGGAGTGCTGCTAAAAGGATCATGCTGCTACTTAATTATGCTGAAACCACAGGCAGATATCCTCTGTAATATGTGCCAGAATGAGAGATGACTATTGCTTCAATAAACATAAGATGGCCACATATTGTGCAAGTTGTACATCTTTTAATTCGGATCATAGTTTGGAATTATATTCATTCATTCCACATGGTGCCTTTTGAACTTCATACTAACAAACAACTATGGCATATTTACTTAAACATACTAAAATGCAATTAAACTTACATACCTAGGGATAGACTTTCTAATCATCTGCAGACAGCTATTTGTTGCTAAGGAAAGCTTCCCTTACTTATATTCACATGCAATGTAACCTTTTTGAGGATCTTAAAGTACAAACTTCAATATATGAGTGAACTGTATTTCTTAATTAATTGCAAGCAAATTTTTGTTTTCTGTGCACAACAAATCATTAATTGTGATTCTCAGTAGGAGATTACTAACATTTTTTTAATTTGCATTTAGACACAGTTGGATGGAAATTGGGCATGTGTTGTGCATATTTTACAGTGCACTCACATCCTATGTGTTCAGTACACTTGGTTTGCTAGTAATCATCATCATCAGTGCACACCTACTGTACCCTATACTAAATGTAACATTTCTAGGAGCATTAAACTTATATCCTACTCTTCAAAGGTTAAAAAGGGGGCAGTTGCGCTCTGTCAAGCAGCCAATGAAAATAATGGGAGCTGCTGACTTGTGAGGCCACCACTAACCACAGCAATAAGTTATACAGGAACAAACACTATACAGTACTTAGCTGGTAAGCGATCAATCACAGAATATAAGCGTGTGTAAATTTGCCATATAAACAATGTTTCTAGGGGGTAAATTTACTAAAGTGAGTTTTTAGAAGTGAGTTTTAGAAGAGATGTTGCCCACAGCATCTACTCAGATTCTACTTAACATTTAACTGGCACCTTCTAGAAGATAATAGCTAGAATCTGATTGGTTGCTATAGGCAACATCTCTTCTAAAACTCACTTCTAAAAACTCTCACTTTAGTAAATTTACCCCTAGGTCTCAATTTTGCTAAACATAGTCCTACTGAAACCAACTTGGGAGTCAATTGTGAAGATAAGCAGGTATTATTTATTATATACAATAGTAGTTACAATATTTTTTTAATTAAAGTGATGTAAACATAGATGTCATATGATTAGTAGTCTCCTAACACAGCTGTGTTTAACCAATCAAGGGTAAAAACACAGGGGCAGGATGTGGGAAGCTGAGGGTACAGGTCTGGGGAAGGAGAAAAAAAGAAAATAAAAATTCCCCAATAAAAAAATGGAGATGTATGAAAATATATAAAAAATTCTCGGTTAAAAGTGCTAAATAAAATTTTTTAAAACTCAGGTAGGAACATACAGTATCCTTGCAAGTCACCTTTGTAGCTGCTCAATAGTGATCTACCCTGAACTTCTCCAGCTGTTTCCTACAGTATCATCCCACTGGTACTGTAAGTAAATTGCTATGCTTCACGGTAATTTTGCTATGTTGCTGATTGCCCTACCCCTAGATGCATATTTGTGTATTGAGTTCCATATAGCAGGCCACATTTCATATACCCTGTATAAAGATGATTGCTCCATAGCCTCCTGCTGCCTCATGGCCTCGCTACACACTGGTGGCCATCTTGTGGCTCGTATAATACCCCTATAGTGCTGTGTCTCATACTAGCCCATTAACTTGACTCTATGTGCTGCTACAACATCACTGACCCTAGATTCATGTTTGTATATCGAGTTCCATACAGCAGGCCACATTTCACTTACCCTATATACTGCTGGTTGCTCCATAGCCTACTGCGGCCTACCGTATGGAGCGCCGCACACCACTTTCTTGAAAACACAGTGCATCAGCAGTACACTGGCATAAATTAGCATAGAAATGCCAGGTGGTATGAAGATATGGACATTGTATTGAGTTCGGCGGCATTGAATAGAAACTAATGATGGTTGGGGAGCATTAGTGAATATTTATCCCGCCACATTAAAAGCTGCACATGCATGTGAAATATTTTTACAAAAAGTAAAGGGCTCACACACTTACTATAATGATTTCAAACTTTATTAGACATTCTTCTACAGCCCTAATTCCATGAGGAAACTACTGTACTATAGAGTACCGAATCACAGCTTCTGTCAGTCAATCATCGGGCAGTGATACAGAAAATGCATTGGAAATCTGACACATGTGCTGTGTAGATTAGGAAAAGTGACACCTGGTGGACAAAAAGTTTTATTACCCATTATGACTTTTTTCCAGTGCTACGCTACATTCCCTTACGAAACATTCTGTGTGGCGCAACTCAAGGCGTACTGTGTTGCGTGGGATGCATGGTGCGCTACATGGCATATGGACCAACAAACTAGCTGGGCTCATCTGTAACTCAATAGTACTTCATTATGGGGGTGCAGCTCTATTTCAACCAAATAGAATTATAACATAAAAAGGGGAGCTAAGGGTTGTATTCTGTGGATGCACAAGAGAGACAGTGGATCCTATTACATAAAGGGGATGTAACTATTATATTCATTTAGCCCTCCAGGTGTAAGGGTATCCAATCTAAATATCCATTCTGTTTCTTAAAAAAAATTAAAACATAACTTGTATTCCTATTGGTGTAAAAATATCCCATTCTTTGAGGTACATACAGCTAAATATAAGGTTAAAATGTAAGACTAACTAACATAAATAGACTTCATAAAGTAGGAATATGTGAAAAGATGGTAATTAAAAAGCAAAGTCCACTAATTGGTCTCTTCTTAATTGCTGAACTGCAACTAGATGGTGTGGATCTGTGGAATATGGATAAGATCTAATGTATTTGATGACTTACAAACATCCATGGGATATTTTTACACAAATAGGAATAAAAGTTATGTTTTAATATAACATTTTCTCTTTTGTGCGCCCACTGAATACAACCCCTAGTTCCCAACTGCCATCCTGTCTGTCTCTGCTGTGTTGTTTTTTAAATTACCATGTGTTTTTGTCATTGCTCCGTTGCTTAGTTTAGCCTGCCAGTCTTTGGCAAATATTGGTGAACAATATTGTGAGCTGTGAGGTGGTCAATATTGAAATTAAATTACTGTAAATTAATGTTATTGAGGTTAAAAATACTGTAAGAACCGAAAAAGGCCCAAATTACTTGATGTTAGCTGTTTTTATAAATGTAAAGAAAAAAACAGATCCTAAACCAAAACCAAAAAACTTGAGGGTGGTTTTGGCAAAACTGAATCAAAACACGATGATGAATTAGAATCAAAACCAAAGCACAGGGGTCTGCGCACATCTCTAGTTGCCACCCAGTTACACTTCTTTGTTAGTAAGTGTAGGTGTAATGAAAATAAATAAACAGAAGAAAAAGAAAAAAGAAACTCTTGTGTGAGCACTCTTGATAAATATGGAAATGGGAGCAGCTAGAAATATAGTTGGCCCCTAAAATATAACTTTTAATGAGAGCAATTAAAACGATAGGTCATCTATATATTTGATGACCATATCTGACCCAACAAAGACATTCAAATTATAACATATAGAAGCACATACAACATATAACACAAAAATAGTAGTATTAAATCAATACTGTAATATTCTCTGATAGAGATAAAAAAGCAAATATAATATCCTCCTCAATGGCGAAATATGAAAGAAGGTAATGTTATCAGTATTTCAATAAAGAGTTAATGAATTAACTGCTTATTAGTTTGTGTCCTTTTTTAGCATCATTCATCTGACTTATACGTATAGAATCAAAAATAGAAAAAGTCAGAGCATAGGACTGCTACTCCTCATTCTACTGCTCTTCACCACTGCTAAAAGCTATCTATGAAGAGTGAGAGATTGCCGGAGAGCAGGTTACCCTTGGAAACAACAGATAAACGGGGACTTACTCACATTTCATTTCTGCTTTTGGGTGTCATACTGTCGCATAGGACACCCAATGAGAGAACTACTTTATTGAGATTGCCCGCAGTTTAATAGAATGAAAGAAGCAATAGTGGACAGTTATATTTACATATAAATTCAATAGTAGAATAAATGTAATACACCCAATATTATGCTCGGGTCTTTCTAATAAGTGTTAAACATACTGTAGGAATTCTGTATGTATGTCTCTGTTACTCATATATCTATCTCATGAATAATCACCTGTAAATACAGAGTAATATCATCAAGAAGATATGAAAACATTCATTCACATATCAACTCCCTATTTAGGCTGCCAGCAGTGTTACAACATGAGTTCTATGGGTTAGTACAGTCATATTTAATAGTTCAACAAAAATGGAAGAGACATTAACAAACAGAAACACACACTAATATATATACATATATGAAAATCAGTAAAAGAACATTCTCTTACACCCTATATAACTCTTGAATCTCTCCAATAATTACGTAACATAGTGAGGGAAATTCCACGTGTGCAAACCTCTATCACTTAAGAATACATCTTCTGACATCTCATCCATAAATACCACTAGCTACCCATTCAGGCAGTTGATAGTAAAAATTCTAGGGGTAAATGTAACTCATAGAGGACCACAGGAAGAGCATGTGTGTTATACAATTATATCCCCTTAATAAGATGGAAAGTAAGTGGACATACAATTGTCTGTTATCGTAATGCGACCTCTAAGTTAAAGGGAAAAAGTTCATCACAGTAGCTCTTTCACGTGTATCGCTAAAACACATATGTTATGTCCATAGGTTAATAAATCTCATGTTAAAGTTAGTAATCACAATTATAATAGAATCATTTATATGTGTTCTGATAGTGTGAGATAAATAAAAAAGCAACTATGTATATACAAAGTATGCAAATCATATGCGGGCATGCAGCAAATTTATCCTTGCTGTCCGGATAATCTCACTGTGCGAGACTGGTGCTCGCGAGCCGCTGTCCCCGGGTTCTTACAGAATGTCCTTTGCTGGGTGCGGGAGAATCTCCGCTGGGCACAAACTAGTAGTTTGGATGCCTCGTGCCGTATAGCCGCGGGCACCCGTTGCTCCCCCAACGCGCGTTTCGCCGTATGCTTGATCACGGAGGTGATCTAGGAAAAGGATTTCCTGGATAATATAGTGCAGTTTGACACAGCTGACCAATGCCCTTGATGTATAACTTGATGGACAGGCAAGGTAGCCTATGGATGTAACCCTCAATTAATTAGTCTGAGCATAAGAAAACACTTACTAAGTTAACCCTATATTTGCAATTCTGGAAAAGTATTCGAGAAAATGAATTAAAAGGGAGAGACACTAATGTAGGCAATAATGCTGAACAAATAAAATAAAAATTAAAAAATAAAAATAAAATGAAGATAAATAAATTGCAGTAGTCAAAGACAAAAGTAGGTAGCAAACATTTTGTAAAAATGATAAGCAAACACTATGATAATTCGGTGTATGCATATATATACAAATATATAACCACGCATATATACAAGCACATATATGCTCATATATAAACTCTAGCATGCATGTGTATATGTTTACATACACATACATGCATGTATAAACCAATGTATAAAGAATAGATATTAATTGACCGAAAAAAACCTGTCTATACTCAATTGGTCATAAACTTCTATTCCAAAATGGAACTAATAAGATAATGTGTAGTTTATCCCATTGTTATCAAAAAAGTATAGAAATGGATTGATATATGCATCCCCTTACCAAAATTTATATCTAAATATTAACTCTTCTCATCCCTATAATTGGTATATGATGACTATACTCATACTAATTCATGTAAACTGATGTGAAAACTCTGAAAAACCAAAAAATAAAAAATAATAAATAATAAATAAAAATAAATAAAATAAAATGTTTGGTTATTGAAATTAAAAATTGTGTAATATATAGTCTATCAACTTACACTATAAGGGAATAAATAAACCGTGATACAAGTGAAATAATAAGGAATATGTAAAAGGGAGGGTGAATAAAAAGTGAAATATAAAAATATATATATATAAAAAACAGTAATAAATAAAATGAATAAAATGAAAAATAAAGAATAAAGATGTAAATATTACCAGATATTTTTAATCGGTGTGTGTAGTGTGGTCATGTGGATAATGTGTTTGTAAATATAAATGTGGGTCATATAAAGTGTATGCATATTTGCTTGTGTTGACAAGAACACAAATAATATCTTGTGAGAGTAATGTGAAATAGAAGCAAGGTGAAATTCTGTACAACCAACTTACATGGTAAGACTGTGAAAAGTGACCTAGTAAAAATGTGTAGTGTGCTAAATCCCCTTATAAATGAATGTTAGTACATCAATAAGGGAGAAAACATATCTAAGGAGAAAATATATTAAATAAGCTTATGGCTGTGAAGACAGTGGATCCTATTAGAGAAAGGGGATGTAACTATTTTATTCATTTAGCCCTCCAGGTGTAAGGGTATCGAATCTAAATATCCATTCTGTTTCTTTTTGTAAAAGAGTTTTATTAAGGTCACCTCCCCTGATACCCATCTTAATTTTCTCCAAGCCGAAAACTTTAAGTTTCTTGGGGTTACTTTCATGTTTGTGTAGAAAGTGTCTGGCCACAGAAGTGATTTTCTTCATTCTGTTTGTATCTGTCCGGGCATTTCTTATGTTGCCTGCATGTTCAAGTAAACGTAACTTCAAAGCTCGTGTAGTTATTCCCACATATCTGTGGCCACACTCACATTGAAGGCAGTAGATGATACCATTAGTGTTGCAATTGAAGTAATCTCGTATATACACATTGTTACCATATCTGTCCTGAATTTTGGTAATAGGTGTCATATATTCGCATGCTTTGCAATTACCACAGGGGTAGGTACCAACAACCTTAGGTTTCTTTTTTGGAATTTGTTCAAAATGTCTATGGGTAAGGAGGTCTCCTAAGTTCTTCGCTCTCCTCCAACTCATAGATGCATTCCATGGGAGATGTGTTCTCAAATCCCCATCCAGTAGGAGTATTGACCAGTGCTTTTGTATAATCTCTTTTAGCTCTATCCACTCTTCACAAATGTCCCCTACAAACCTTAGTTCAATTTGTTCTTTATTGCTCTGAATTTTGGGTTTTGGAAAAACAAGAGTATCCCTGTTAATCTTGGATACTTGATATCTAGCATTTTTGATTGACCGATTACTGTATCCCCTGTTTCTTAACCTTAGGGAAAGGGCTTCACATTGCTTGGCATAATCTTCTGCACTAGAGCAATTGCGCCTTAGGCGAAGAAACTCACCTTTGGGAAGATTGGAGATTATAGGTGGAAAGTGGCAACTCCTTTGGTGTAACAAGCTGTTGGTGGCTGTTGATTTTCTATATAGATTAGTAGACACTTCACCATCTGGCTCCTTGATTATCTCCAGATCCAAGAACGGAATTCTTTTTTTACTAGTTACCCATGTGAATCTCAGGTTCAGATCGTTGATATTCAAAAACCTCATAAACTCCTCAAACTCTCGTTCTCCTCCTTCCCATATTACAAAAATGTCATCAATATATCTCAGCCATTGTGTAATATGTTGGGTATATTGATCATTGATTTCAGAGAACACAACTTCCCGTTCCCACCATCCTAAAAATAGGTTCGCATACGTGGGAGCGCAGGTGGAACCCATGGCTGTTCCCCTGGTCTGTAGGTAAAACTTATCTTGGAATGTGAAGTAGTTCTTGTGAAGAATAAAAGACAGTAATTTAACCAGAAATTCATTGAATTCACTTCTTTGATCCATATCCAAGAAATATTTGACCACATTTAGGCCATCCTGATGCCTGATGGAAGTATAGAGTGACTCTACATCTATGGAAACCAATAGATGATTGTCTTCTAATTTGATACTCTGTATCTTTTGTAAGACATCTCTAGTATCTTTGAGATAGGATGGTAGAGTGAGTACATAGTTCCTTAGATGCATATCAACAAATTTGCTACCCTGTTCAGTCAGACTCCCTATGCCTGACACTATGGGTCTACCTGATGGATTATTCACATTCTTATGCACTTTAGGGAGTGCATAGAAGGTAGGTATTTTAGGGAATTTAACTTGTAAAATTTCTGACTCCCCTTTGGTAATGGTACCATCTCGTAAGGCTGCCTGTATCATTCCATTATAAAGTAAATGGTAGTTCTCCGTAGGATTGAGTAGTAGTCTGGTATAGCAAGTAGGGTTATTTAGCTGTCTGAAGACCTCTTTCAAGTACATCTCCTGGGGCCAAAGTACTACATTGCCAACCTTATTGGATGGCTTGATGATAATGTGTTTACAATCCTTCATTATTTTAAGTGCCTCCATTTCCGATTCTGTTATATTATGTTTATGGAGTACTGAGGATTGTTTTAACTTTTGCAGTTCATCCAGATCTCGGGAAACCAATTCCATAAAAACCTGAACTTGTGCACAGGTATTTTCTGGAGGGAAGAATGTAGACTTCTTTTTACAAGTTGGTCTTACATTTTGTGTCTGTGGAGTAATGCAAGTCTCTTCTACCAACTCGTTTAACATGTCTAAAATTTCTAAATCTTGTGTATCCTCCAAACTCAATGGGTTAGTCTCAAGATTCAAAGATGGAGGAATTACTTCCATCTGTGGAGTGGAAGAATCAATCATATCTCTAATCTTCTTTTGATTGATGAAAAATTTCTTAAGGAGGAGTTTCCTTCCAAAGAGGTGTAGGTCCTTTTCCCATGAGAAATGGTGAAAATTAGTCATGGGGGAAAAAGAGAGTCCTTTCTTCAATAATGAGATTTGTGCCGGTGATAGGATTTCATCAGACAGATTGATTATCTTCAATTCCTCCTCTTTGGGTTGGTTATCTATCTCCGTCTGTTGGTCCTGGTTGATTGACGAGATGGTAATTGTGGGTCCCATTTTAGGGTACCTCTTCTTCTTCCTCCCCCTCCTCGTGGTCCTCCTGTGTGATGAATCCCTCTTGGATCTCCAAGATCTTCTAAAAAAGTGATCGTGGAATTGGGAGAGTTGGACCTGGAATCCCTTCTCACATTAGGATACTCCTCTGTGCCTGAGGATTCAGCTTCAGACGAAGAATAATTATAGCTAACATTCCTCTGGTAGGTAGGTCTTATTTTCTGATTCCATTTGAAGGTCTGACCTGTTGAAAAATCCTTCTTATCTCTAGCAAACTTACTACGTTTCCTTTCAATAATCACCTTCTCGAAACTTTCAAGATCTTTTTTCTGCTGGTCAAAACTTTTTTGGAACTGTAAATCTTGCTCCCATGGTGAAAGTTTTTGACCCAGCCTCTCTATTTCTTTTCCCACTTCTTCTAATACTAAATGGTGATGTTTGAAGAGGACTGTAATGAGATCTTGTGCACATTTAAGAAGACAGGATTCCCATTCCTTCCGAAGGTTGTCTGTTATTAAATTGAAAGAAGGAATAACTTTAGGTCTAAGGCCCCGAGGAGATAATTTATGTTTTTGATAGCCCTCCAAAGTAGTGAGGTCGCAGTTGACTCTAAGTTGTTTCTGTAAAAGATATTTTAACTGTGAAAAATCATCTTCCCAACCAGTACTAGTACTTTCATCTATTCCAAAAGACGAGAATAATCTGTCTATATCTTCAAGGGTCCTTCTTTTAGAGGTCAGCTGTTCTTTTAAATTAAAGTTGGACATATTGTAAATGATAACCCAATGTGTTTGTGTCTCTTAGGGTGTTTAAGCTCAGAATAATATAGTACTATAAAGACAATTGCCGTGCTAACTGTATAAAGAAACCGAGTGACCTCGGAAAAACAGCATATGCAGTAAAGGGAAATGCCGGGAAAAGGGGATACGTCACACAGGCTATTATAAATATTGTATTATATTGAAAAATAACGAAACCACTAAGTACACCTGATATTTACTAAGAAGTACTATTCTAATAACTAGAGTGGCGGTGCTCACTAGAGTTGAATGCAATGCAGTATAAATAAACGGAAGAAAAAGAAAAAAGAAACTCTCTTGTGTGAGCACTCTTGATAAATATGGAAATGGGAGCAGCTAGAAATATAGTTGGCCCCTAAAATATAACTTTTAATGAGAGCAATTAAAACGATAGGTCATCTATATATTTGAGGACCATATCTGACCCAACAAAGACATTCAAATTATAACATATAGAAGCACATACAACATATAACACAAAAATAGTGGTATTAAATCAATACTGTAATATTCTCTGATAGAGATAAAAAAGCAAATATAATATCCTCCTCAATGGCGAAATATGAAAGAAGGTAATGTTATCAGTATTTCAATAAAGAGTTAATGAATTAACTGCTTATTAGTTTGTGTCCTTTTTTAGCATCATTCATCTGACTTATACGTATAGAATCAAAAATAGAAAAAGTCAGAGCATAAGACTGCTACTCCTCATTCTACTGCTCTTCACCTCTGCTAAAAGCTGTCTATGAAGAGTGAGAGATTGCTGGAGAGGAGGTTACCCTTGGAAACAACAGATAAACAGGGACTTTACTCACATTTCATTTCTGCTTTTGGGTGTCATACTGTCGCATAGGACACCCAATGAGAGAACTACTTTATTGAGATTGCCCGCAATTTAATAGAATGAAAGAAGCAATAGTGGACAGATATATTTACATATAAAATCAATAGTAGAAAAAATGTAATACACCCAATATTATGCTCAGGTCTTTCTAATAAGTGTTAAACATACTGTAGGAACTCTGTATGTATGTCTCTGTTACTCATATATCTATCTCATGAATAATCACCTGTAAATACAGAGTAATATCATCAAGAAGATATGAAAACATTAATTCACATATCAACTCCCTATTTAGGCTGCCAGCAGTGTTACAACATGAGTTCTATGGGTTAGTACAGTCATATTTAATAGTTCAACAAAAATGGAAGAGACATTAACAAACAGAAACACACACTAATATATATATACATATATGAAAATCAGTAAAAGAACATTCTCTTACACCCTATATAACTCTTGAATCTCTCCAATAATTACGTAACATAGTGAGGGAAATTCCATGTGTGCAAACCTCTATCACTTAAGAATACATCTTCTGACAACTCATCCGTAAATACTGCTAGCTACCCATTCAGGCAGTTGATAGTAAAAATTCTAGGGGTAAATGTAACTCGTAGAGGACCACAGGAAGAGCATGTGTGTTATACAATTATATCCCCTTAATAAGATGGAAAGTAAGTGGACATGCAATTGTCTGTTATCGTAATGCGACCTCTAAGTTAAAGGGAAAAAGTTCATCACAGTAGCTCTTTCACGTGTATCGCTAAAACACATATGTTATGTCCATAGGTTAATAAATCTCATGTTAAAGTTAGTAATCACAATTATAATAGAATCATTTATATGTGTTCTGATAGTGTGAGATAAATAAAAAAGCAACTATGTATATACAAAGTATGTAAATCATATGCGGGCATGCAGCAAATTTATCCTTGCTGTCCGGATAATCTCACCGCGTGAGACTGGTGCTCGCGAGCCGCTGTCCTCGGGTTCTGACAGAATGTCCTTTCCTGGGTGCGGGACTAATTAGACTAATTAATTGAGATTTACATCCATAGGCTACCTTGCCTGTCCATCAAGTTATACATCAAGGGCATTGGTCAGCTGTGTCAAACTGCACTATATTATCCAGGAAATCCTTTTCCTAGATCACCTCCGTGATCATGCATACGGCGAAACGCGCATTGGGGGAGCAACGGGTGCCCGCGGCTATACGGCACGAGGCATCCAAACTACTAGTTTGTGCCCAGCGGGGATTCTCCCACACCCAGCAAAGGACATTCTGTCAGAACCCGGGGACAGCGGCTCGCGAACACCAGTCTCGCGCGGTGAGATTATCCGGACAGCAAGGATAAATTTGCTGCATGCCCGCATATGATTTACATACTTTGTATATACATAGTTGCTTTTTTATTTATCTCACACTATCAGAACACATATAAATGATTCTATTATAATTGTGATTACTAACTTTAACATGAGATTTATTAACCTATGGACATAACATATGTGTTTTAGCGATACACGAGAAAGAGCTACTGTGATGAACTTTTTCCCTTTAACTAAGAGGTCACATTACAATAACAGACAATTGTATGTCCACTTACTTTCCATCTTATTAAGGGGATATAATTGTATAACACACATGCTCTTCCTGTGGTCCTCTACGAGTTACATTTACCCCTAGAATTTTTACTATCAACTGCCTGAATGGGTAGCTAGTGGTATTTATGGATGAGTTGTCAGAAGATGCATTCTTAAGTGATAGAGGTTTGCACACGTGGAATTTCCCTCACTATGTTACGTAATTATTGGAGAGATTCAAGAGTTATATAGGGTGTAAGAGAATGTTCTTTTACTGATTTTTATATATGTATATATATATATTAGTGTGTGTTTCTGTTTGTTAATGTCTCTTCCATTTTTGTTGAACTATTAAATATGACTGTACTAACCCATAGAACTCATGTTGTATCACTCCTGGCAGCCTAAATAGGGAGTTGATATGTGAATGAATGTTTTCATATCTTCTTGATGATATTACTCTGTATTTACAGGTGATTATTCATGAGATAGATATATGAGTAACAGAGACATACATACAGAATTCCTACAGTATGTTTAACACTTATTAGAAAGACCCGAGCATAATATTGGGTGTATTACATTTTTTCTACTATTGAATTTATATGTAAATATAACTGTCCACTATTGCTTCTTTCATTCTATTAAACTGCGGGCAATCTCAATAAAGTAGTTCTCTCATTGGGTGTCCTATGCGACAGTATGACACCCCAAAGCAGAAATGAAATGTGAGTAAAGTCCCCGTTTATCTGTTGTTTCCAAGGGTAACCTGCTCTCCGGCAATCTCTCACTCTTCATAGATAGCTTTTAGCAGAGGTGAAGAGCAGTAGAATGAGGAGTAGCAGTCCTATGCTCTGACTTTTTCTATTTTTGATTCTATACGTATAAGTCAGATGAATGATGCTAAAAAAGGACACAAACTAATAAGCAGTTAATTCATTAACTCTTTATTGAAATACTGATAACATTACCTTCTGTCATATTTCGCCATTGAGGAGGATATTATATTTGCTTTTTTATCTCTATCAGAGAATATTACAGTATTGATTTAATACTACTATTTTTGTGTTATATGTTGTATGTGCTTCTATATGTTATAATTTGAATGTCTTTGTTGGGTCAGATATGGTCATCAAATATATAGATGACCTATCGTTTTAATTGCTCTCATTAAAAGTTATATTTTAGGGGCCAACTATATTTCTAGCTGCTCCCATTTCCATATTTATCAAGAGTGCTCACACAAGAGAGTTTCTTTTTTCTTTTTCTTCCATTTATTTATACTGCATTGCATTCAACTCTAGTGAGCACCACCACTCTAGTTATTAGAATAGTACTTTTTAGTAAATATCAGGTGTACTTAGTGGTTTCGTTATTTTTCAATATAATACAATATTTATAATAGCCTGTGCGACGTATCCCCTTTTCCCCGCATTTCCCTTTACTGCATGTAATGAAAATAAGTAAGATCATCTATACTTGTGTACCATCAGTTTTGGCACATACACAAAGTGAAAATATGCAAAATACGCTCTGACAACAGGCATACATTCAACTCTGTTTCAGACCCATGGTGTTTTATATACTGTAAATAAATGAATCATTTATATATTATTTATTATTCATCTATTTATCCAAGCATTAAATTTATTGAAAAACTAGCCACATCAGCACTAGAGATAAGCTGTTTGGATTCAGAGAGATCCAACAGAACCAAATTTGAGGTTTCCTAGTAAAACCGAGTCCAGGCTCTGATCCTCCCACCAAATTCAGTTCCCAAATGGAGGCAAAATACAATTGCAATTTTCCTGGATATCTCGGATCTTGCATGTTTTGGATTGCATATAAGTCCCACTCTTGTCATTTCAGGTGCTATTTTACACCAAAGCGTGCATGGAGAGGGTTGTGGGAGGTAGCTTTGCTGTAATAGTCACCATCAAAGAGAGTTGTAGGTGGTTGGAGTGGGTGGGAGAAGGGTGGAAAATAAAGATCTTTAATCTGTTTTCTGTGAGGGTCAGACACTAGCAAGCAATCTGCAATAAAGCCTCCACCTGTGTATATTTGTTGAATTGAGCTGCACTTATGATTGATTTTCACAAGTGTAATGTTTCTCTTTCAACAATGCAGTATATCTTGTGTATGAGGGCAGAGGCATTACAATGATAAGATTTCAAGCTTAGCTGACCAAAGATCTAGTTTACTCAGTGTTGTGTTTTACAGTTATACTTAGCAAAATTGTTTTTACTAAAGTAATGTGAAAACTTTTTCACTATATTTTAATATCACTTAAATTAATTAAAGGGCTTTTGGAGCAGTTTTCATAAAACACTACTCCAAGCACTTAAATTCACATTCTCTTAGTAAGCAGATTGCATTTCCCATACGTATAATGGCAAATGCACTCTGCTTCAGATTTACTCAAATAAATTTTGAAAAATATTAGAGGTGCATTCTGTGTTAATAATGCAACCTGAAGATAGTATTATGCAGGTTCCCCCCTATTTCACCTGCTCTTGCAAAGCATTCCCTGCCTGCTTACAGGGAAAGCAGATCCCAGAGCAGGCTAGTGCAATATGGACTGAGATACCATAGTACTGTGATTTCAAGTTTATCTAATAAAAAAACCACTGTACTGTGTCTGAGTTAGCTACACCCCAAATAAGGCATCTTTTTCTAGTTTAAGAAATATTTTATAATTTACAATTTAGATATTTCAAAGGAAGAATGTGTGTTTTGGAGAGGCAGCATATATTACAGTAACATGATATGTAATCAGCGTTTAGGGGTGGTAGCAACATTTTAAATGCCATTAAATGGCCATACATAAATTAGTCATTGTGATCTCCTGTGCAGCATGAGAGCTCTCTGCTGATCAGACTTGATTTACATGTAGCATGACTGCCTGCTATGCAGCAATGGTACCGATGTTTATGCTGTTTCATGTCGTTGGACACATATGAGAAGGCAGCAGTTGTGTCCCTATGCTCGGCTGTGCTTTGGAAAGCATTAGCATATTTTAGCAATTGTGATCTGTTAGACTCTGTAGTTGCAATTGCATTACCATCCATATCTGAATCATACCCTCTGTCCACTGCATCCCAAAATAATAAAAGCCGAAAATGATTTTTTTTTATAAAAAAACAAATATAAAGTTTTTTTATTCAATTTAGATATATCAATGAAAATTTTAGTGTTTTTGAGAGGCAGAATACATTACTGTACTTACTGGGCCCCATCAGTTGCACCTGAATATAAATACAATTTAAAAAAAGTGTTTTTTCCTGGTTATAAAAAAAAATCTCAAGTATTTTAATTCAATATAGATATTTAAAGCAATGATTGTGTGTGTTTGAGAATGAGACTATATTACTCTACTTACTGGGTGTTGTGTCCCTATCAACTGCACCCTAAAATTATTAAAGTTAAAAAAAGATTTTTTTTCTGGTTTAAAAAAATCTCTCAAGTCTTTTAATAAGACTACATGGTAAAGGTAACAATGCCTAATTTCCCTTTTAACATTGCTATGTTCACTTGGTGTGGTGGAAGTTATAAATGTAATATAGTAGCTTTAGTCCTGTCCTATTTAGGGAACCAAGAAATATAGTAGCTCTTTATTGTAATTTTTTTATTTTCAAAGAGATGATTTTTCATCTCCTGTGGTACACATGTTGTGTTATTGAAAGTACAAATGGAACAAGTAGCAAACTGTGCATATTCAGATCCCATAAATTAGCCTAATCTGGGATACAATATCTACTAGATATACAGTATGGAAACAACCATTTTAAGTCCAGTCAGAAATAACAAAAATATACAAATTTGCATAACCATAAAACCCAAAATTAAAAAAAAGAATTGAAAGGAGAGAAAAAAAAGAGAGACAAAAGAGAAGGAGAAGGGGATAAAAGGACATGGAAAGGGGAGGCACAGGGAAAAGAGTTTTGCAGATACCAAGTCAGTAGGGGGTGGTTCTGCCATCTTCCAATTTAAATATATGAAATACCATCCTATCTAGACATTATAATAAAATCAAGAATGTCTGATATGGGCCTTATATGAGTCAGAGGATTTAAATTCAATCCAGCAGAACCACAGAACTACAAACTCAGAGTTTTTTGGGGGGCAGAATAAAATATATCATCCATGGCCATGTAAAAGTCTAAGTGTTGACACAAATCCCATGATGTAGGGGGTATCTGGGAGAACCAGGGGCCCAGAAGAACCACCCTAGCAGCAAATTTGTTGTGTTTAAGGATTGATTTTTTGTACTTAAAGTTTGGAGTAGATATGTAAGACAGTGACAAAGAAATTAAGGGTTGTAAGGCAATGGAAAACCCAAGTTGTAAAGCGCAATGGAATTTGCTGCGCTATATAAGAAACTGTTAATAAATCAATAAATAAGATCTCTGAGACCAAGGCTATTATCTTATGCCAAAATGGGGTAATCAGGGAGCAATCCCAACAGGTATGAATCAGTGCACCTGTCTCCTTAAGTTTAGTAGTTTTAAAATAGCAATTGTACATTCTTTTCAAGAATAACCAAGTATGACAGCCACCATTCTGTTGCACAGCCGATCACTGAAGCTATGTTAGCATTAGATCTGTCTCGAGCATATGCCATCAATGCAACTTTTTTCAGATGTTTAGTTGAGATCATGTCACCACGCTACCAAATTCCATCTTAATTCTTTTTTTTCCAGAATAACAATCTCTTATCTGTATATATATATATAAACAACACAGGGGGATTGACTATGGGCGACAGTTGCGCTTATTCATATACAGTGATTTTGTGTAAACAACATAAATCCCATACCCAGTTTTATTGGACAAATATAAAGTGCAAGGTGCCAATCAAATAAAGTGCATGATAATAACACTAAAAAGACATAGATCCATAAGAATAAAATATATAAATACAGTTAAAATTAAAACACAATTTAATTCAGGGATTTTAAAACATGAGCATAATATGAAACTGCTAAACAGGAGAAGATCACTCAATGAATAGCTAGTGCAACAATAAATGAAATAGGAGATATATAGCGGATAGCGCTGTCCTTCTCTGCCCGGCGGCTGCTCTGCTCTGCCATTAGCCGCCGGGCTGCTGCTAGCTCCGGAGGAGGGAGAGATGGACAGCGCTATCAGCACTGCCTTCTCTGCCCTGTCGGCGGCTGCTCTCCGGATGGGGAGGGAGAGAAGGACAGCGCTGCCTTCTCTGCCCTGCCAGCAGCCACTGGGCTGCTGCCCTCCGGAGTTGGGAGAGAAGGACAGCGCTATCAGCGCTGCATTCTCTGCCCTGTCGGTGGCTGCTCTCTGGAGGTGGAGGGAGAGAAGTACAGCGCTATCAGCGCTGCCTTCTCTGCCCTGCCAGCAACCGCTGGGCTGCTGCTCTCGGGATGTGGGAGAGAAGGACAGAGCTATCAGCGCTGCATTCTCTGCCCTGTCGGCGGCTGCTCTCCAGAATGGGAAGGGAGAGAAGGACAGTGCTATCAGTGCTGCCTTCTCTGCCCCTGTCAGCAGCCGCCGGGCTGCTGTCGGGGGTGGGTGCGCCTTCGTTGGGCTGTCCGATCACTGCTAGCCCACGGGGAGGGTCAGTGTGCAGAGGGACCAGGAGGTCCCTCTGTGATTGGTGGCTGCTAGAAAATTATTTTCTAGCAGCCGCCCACAGCGCTTTCCTGACTGGTCGTATCAGATACGACCATGTCAGGGAAAGCCCAGTCCAGGCAAGTGGTTAATTTAACTAATGGAAAAGCAGCTAGAAGCTGAAGGAAGAGAAGAAATGAAGTGATTACGCTAATAAGTAGGGCTTGAAGATCAAGTTCTTTATTTGCTTTGCCAGGACAAAAAGGTTTGCAACATCTTGCAACTGAAACACTACATTTGCCAGTCATGCTTGATCCTAGGTTTAAGTGATATGTAATGTCTTTCTTTCCAACTTACAGAGGTAATAAGAGATGCTAAGATCTCCTTGCAAGCAAGTTGTCAGCTCAAATGGCACATGACACTACAATGTCTACTGCTGCAGTTTCTCCTGCAATTGCTGCTGCCAGGGAAAAAAAATACTTTTCCAAGATGTGACGATGAGCAATAAAATGGTGGATGCCTTTTTTAATAATAATGTCCAAAGTAGCATCTCACACATTCCTTTTGAGTACTAGGAGGAAATAAAGGCAATTTTGAGTCCCTTGTACAAACTAGCTATGTTATACTGATGGTACTTTACCTACTCTTTATTGTGTTCTTGGAAAAAGTGTTTAGCATAGCCAGGAATTTTGTGAAAAATTAGCATAGGAGGCTACTTCCTAAAACTGTGGAAAAATTGATGAGCATCAAAATGAACTACAAATCTACAAATTGTATGAGTAATATCTTTGCCACCAATTACAATTAGAGACTGGAATGGTGGATTCCAGTGAGGAAGAGCTAATATTGTGTGATGATAATATTAACAGTGATGAGGGTGATGATGAGGGTAAATGCATCTTGAACTTTGATGGTAATTAACACTGTTTGCCTTAAGCCCATTGGTAGCCTACTTTAAATAAGTCACAAAAATGTTTTCTTTTGTGGGAGCCTAAGAAAACCAAGCACTTCAGCCACAAAATTGGCAGTCCCTATCACTGAAGTGCTTGGTTTGGAAACTGTGCATGTAATTTTTAATACATATATACAACACAAGGGTGGGTGAAGGGGTACACTTACAATGTGCACTACTTTTCGTTATGGGCTTTACCAAAATTGTGTGTGTTTGAGAATCAGCATATATAACTGGATGTTTTGGTAGGGAATCAAAATTATATTAATGCAAAGTAGAATTCTGACTGCATGAAGATAAGATTACAAGTCTCCATATTGTTATTACTACTTTGCTCCTGTACAATTAATGTGTATAGTGTTGGCATCAGTATGAATAAATTTAAACTATTATGGAAAACAATGAAGTCAGAGGATTATCTCAACCAAACTTAATATACTAATAGGTGCCCTCTGGTAATGAAACCCTCTTTTATATTCCTACTCACTATGATGAGTACAGATCATCTGAGTTGCTCATTCCATATTTTCATTTTTCAGTAGATGTTAAAGTTTAAGCTTCAGCTTCTCAACTCTCTTCTGGAGGTCATGGTAGCAGTAAACATTTTCATTCTGGACATCCACTTGTCACAGGCTTTGTTGTGCTGTATCTTGCAAAACCATCTATCATTAGCTTCTCATCCAGGCATATAGCACCCATTTCCTGCAGCTTTTCCACAGATACAAAGTATGTAACATAGATTACTGCCTGAGCTATGATAGGCAGATCAGCCCTCCACTAATAAAGCACATGGGACCTCATTCAGAGTCGGGCGAAGTGGCCACACGGTCGTACGTGAAAAGGGGCCGTATATGCAAATGATTCCCTCGCAAGTTGCGTGCCTAAGTTCGGATTGGTAGTTGGCCGACCATGGGGAGGAAGCGGTCGGAAGACAAAAAAAAAAAGCCCCCTTCTCATACGCATTGCACGTCATCTCCGGGCATATAAGGATTAATCGAGACCATCGGCAAACATCGAAACTGGTCATAGTGCTTAAGGTTGTCCATACCCTCTCTTAAGCTCTACGATCATGTCAGTGTAAAAACCTCCCATATCACATGTGCCATGACGCTACTTTGTTAATTATGCTCTCCCATAAACTGTATGCACTCCCACAAAATGCCGTCCGCATAATTAGGCACGCCAACGTTCGGATCTCCACTCCCCCATTTTCAAGCACCTTCCCCTGTTACCACCCACAAACGCCTCAATCTGTTACTCAAACTACCGACCTGGCTGTGTTCAAGGAGAGAGAAATTTTTTGATCGTAGCGGCTAGTTTGCGCACGCGCATTGTGAACTGTACGCATGCGCAGTATAGCTAACATCGGTGGCGTACGACCGTGCGGCTGCTTCGACCGACTCTGATTGAGGTCCATAATGCTTGTAGATTCTGGCAACCATTGCTCAGTTTGCATTTGAAAACTCACATTCAGAGCTTGGTAATTTGTGGCATTTTTCTGATTTACCTTAACTTATAGTAAATAAATGTGTTACCTTTCACTAAATACTCCACCTCCAATCACCTGTACTGGCCTCAGGTCTGTGAATTGCTGTTTCAAGTAAGTTTGATGATGATCTACTGATGTGAATATTCTCTGTAAAGTGCTGCGGAATATGTTTCTGCTATATAAATAACTGGTAATAAATAAATAAAATAAATAATGATCTAATTTTCTACTAGATGTTACTCTGGCAGCAGTCAATTGTACTGGCATGTGAGTTGCTGTTTGGAGGAGTGTGTTTTTTAATAATTTATATTTTCTACCAGGCTTAACTTTTGGGGCACTCTTGAATAAATAAGAAAATAGAGTAAAGAAATTAAAGATATATAACACTTAAATGTTATTTGAAAACCTTATGCAAAAAAGAGTGATAAATAGTTACATAATAAAGTGCTAGTATGCATGTATTCGGCGTAAATGTAACAATCTCAAATAAAATATATTAATTCATAACTTGTAGGGAATAGGCTAGACACCCACTCAATATGCTTCAGTTTTATTTAATTACGGATGAAACTTATTCTGTAAGCATCAGAGACAGCAAAATCAGATGTATACTTTATGGGGCATATTCAATTGGGCACGAGGTTTAGCAAGGTGAAAAACCTTGCACCCAATTTTTGAATACCGCGGGTATGCGCACTCCCAATACCCGCGGTATCCAAATGGAAAAAGTGGTCGTGGGGTGTTCAGCTCTGAAAACCCTGCACCGCGTAAAAAAAATAAAATTCTTCACTTACCTGCCCGGGGGTCTCCGGTGGTCTCCGCAGCACCTGGTGGCCTCCCCTCTATCTTCAAATGGGAGAGGGGGCTGCTGGGGGCCCCGGGGCCCATTCCGGGGGGGGCACACAGACACTGGGGGGCCACACACACACACACACACTTATACCCCTTTTCCACCTAAATTCTGGGTCTGAACCGGAGTTGGAACAAAGTTCCTATCCGGATCAGACCCGGAATTTTGCCGGCGCCGACTCGGGATATTCACGAGTCAGCGCCGCTCACACCGCAGTCGGGTCTGCATAGACCCAGCTTTTGAGGAGTGAAAGTGGTCACTTGGAGATGACGTCATCTCCAAGCGCCACTGAAGTAGGACCAATCGGCTGGCTAGCAGCGCACTCCAGGTCATTGTGACCCGGAGTGCGCTGTTCTCACAGCAGGGTTTCACGGGTTATGCCCGTGTTAAACCCTGCTAGTTGCCTGGGTTGGATTGCCGGGTCACTCGACCTGGCGATCCAACTCTCTCCCTTTTTACACCAGGGAGCTGCCCGGGTTAACCCTTCAAATACCCAGGTTTTAGCTCCGGTGTAAAAGGGGTATAACAAACACTCACACATACTGACATACTCACCCTGCTGCCAAAGACTCGGTTTCCAATGCTGGATGCAGAAGAAGATGCAGAAGATAGTGCTGCAGAAGGTAAGTAATTAAGGACTAATTAAGCAAATTGGGGGTTGCTGCCAGGGGCCAGAGCAAGTTCCAGTGATTTTCCCTAAAAATAACAATTTTGGAAAAAATCACACTTGCTCTGGAGGTGCGTGAAAAAAAACCTCCTGGGACTCTAAATTGAAAAAAATATGCTTCTAATTGAATAGCAAAAATCCCGCACCTGCAGGAAAAACCTTGCAGGTGTGGGATTTTTGCTATTCATGCACCCAATTGAATATGCCCCTATATGTACATATCAGCCTTTATGCCATTCAGAAATGTTAATGATGATCCCAGAGGTAATGATCAAGAGGTGAATGTCTCACCCACATAGTACAAACTAAAATACATGCTTAGTAAGCCCATCAGAAATATTTTCTCCAAGCAGGATGGTATTTTAGATTAACATTCAAAGTCCCATAGCTTCAATCTAGGGATACATATGCAACATTAGTGAGATAAATTAATGTTCAGCATTGTGATCTGCAAACTATATTTTTGGTTCTATAAGGACATAAAGATAGATCTCATAAAAATTATAAAAAATAGTTCAGGTTAATCTACTATAAATCCAGTAATAAATAGCATGTTTTGTTTTTGCAGCATATGCAAGACACATTCAGTATTAGACATAAGACACATACAGTCAGGTCCATAAATATTGGGACATTGACAGAATTTTCAGATTTTGGCCTCTATTCACCACCACAATGGTTTTGAAATGAAACAAACAAGATGTGCTTTAACTGCAGACTTTCAGATTTAATTTGAGGGTAATTACATCCAAATCGGGTGAACGGTGTAGGAATTACAACGGTTTCTATATGTGCCTCCCACTTTTTAAGGGACCAAAAGTAATGGGACAAACTAAACAATCCTAATTCTAACTTTCACTTTTTAATACTTTGTTGCAAATCCTTTGCAGGCAATTACAGCCTGATGTCTGGAACGCAAAGACATCACCAGACGCTGGGTTTCATCCCTGGTGATGCTCTGCCAGGCCTCTACTGCAAATGTCTGAAAGTCTGCAGTTAAATCACATCTTGTTTGTTTCATTTCAAAGCCATTGTGGTGGTGAATAGATGCCAAAATATGAAAATTCTGTCAATGTCCCAATATTTATGGACCTGACTGTAAATGCACATAATGAGTTCACATAAATATCTGTATGAAACAGATAGAGAATGTAGCAAGCTGTGTCACACCACTTTTGCTTTCCCTTGTCTGATGACATCAAACAAGGGATGAGACAGTTGTGCACACAGACCCTAGGGAAACAACAGATAGAATGATTCTACTGTTCTTGCTCACAGCCGCGTCTACCCTCTGTTACCAAACTGGCATTGCAGAGTAGAGTGCCGGCTTGGGCTGATGAGAAAGCATCATGAAGAAACCTAAGCTAGTGGTCATGCTGTGAGTGGTGTCTCAGCTGGGTTGCTTGTGATAGGCAGACCTGTTGGATGGACGCGCTTTTCACATCAGTGGCTTAATCACCTGATCACCATTAGGTTCACTCTCCTTCTGCACATTATGGAAAACAAATGAAAATGCCAGCGCTCCCTTTAGGAGATATAGGGAATATAGCTACTGAATTAAAAACGTAGCAGTAAACACTTTAAATAGATAGTCACATAAATGTCACATAAATGTCAGTTTCCAAGGACAGTGAAAACTGGTTTCTTTAAAATTCCTTATTAAACAGTGTAAACTGGTTTCTTAAATCCTTCAGCTAGAACTTTTCCTAGTTATCGGAATTACTTCTTTACAAAACTTCTTCAGCATAAAACAGCACCTCAAAAAAATCACAATATGAATTCCACCATGTGAAGTAAAGTAACATTTATTTCTCACAAGGTATAACACAGTCCCAAATCAGTTCAGGAAATAAAATCAAGATGGCAGCGTACCAGAATTGACCTTTACAGAAAGGCGCAGTGTAAGAGCAGAAGGGTTTACAATGCTACCCCCACAGCAAGTCACCTTCCCTGCAGATGGACAGGTCCCTCAATGTAGTGGTGATGACTGGCAGTTCCCTCAATACCAACGCGTTTTGGCAACAGCCTTTATCAAGGTATGTGTATATGTCCTAAGGTGCATAGTATATATAGAAGTGCTAACAACTGATGAGCCCGCTCTTTTCACTAATTGTCTAGGCGGATAGGTATAACCGGGGCTGTGCATTCTATTCCCTTGGAACGCATGCCCGCTACTTCCGCCGGAGGTGATGTCACAATCAACCTCCTTATTCGCCCGCTACTCTGCGGGCTTTGTGACCACTTCCGCTTTAGCCGCCGGAAGTCTCACTCCAATCCACGTGGTGGGTTCCACCTGACGTTACTAGGAAGTGACGTATAGTTAGGTGGACACATGTAGATGCGTTCCACCCATCTAAATATACAAATAGCACCACCCCTATCGTTTTCTATTTGTGATGTCACTGCGTTCCACTTATTGGAGTATATTGATATATATGCATAAATCTGCTCCATTCATTATGGTATTTAACCAGTAAAAAGGATCAGTAGGTATCATAATTGGAATTATACCTCAGAACCAGTAAAAGGGGTTATATCAATAAATAATAACATACATAGTCACTCTATTGTACAAATAACATATAAAGTGCATATAGTGTAGATTCATAACATCCAATTAATATAGAAAATATTAAAAATATCCCATAGGTTGATAATCATAAAAAATGGATAAATATATAAAAAGGTTTTTTAAAAAGAAAATATAATACAATGTGCAAATAAGCTCTAGATAAATAAAGACATATGGAGACACATAAAATAACAGACATCTGGTATATATATCCCATCCATATCCTAATCAAAGATAAACTAGTCACCCTGCGGGATCGCTAGTGGTGATCAAGCCGTCCTGACTAGGATACTACAAGGGGTTACTTTAAAGACTCCATTAAAGAAACCATTTCAATTCGAAGTCGTTATTTAGACCGTCTGGTATTAGGGTTTTCATATCATATATCAACTTCATTTCAGTTTTTGCTAATGAAATAATTTGAATGAATCTGCAGACATATCTGTCCATTGGCAGGTGTGTAAGGGCGGTCTGCAGAATGCCCATACACACACAGCATCAGCCGCGAGGAGGGGGGAGGGACACGCCCATGACCCGCCCACTGACCACTGGGTCCTGGTCCCCAGCTGCCGAGATTCGAGGGCACAAGCAGATGATGGCGTTTCAGTGGGTATGAACGACCATTATCTGCAGATATATCTGCAGATCACTTGATCTGCAGATATATCTGTCAGGTGTGTACCCACCTTTACTCTGGCAACTTTGGGATTCTGATTATCTGATTGGCTACAAGTTTTTCTACCCCCTTCCACGTCAAAACAGGGTGCAAACAGTTAATGACAAATTAACACAGAAAGGTGCTTACATTTGACATGCCTATAGGGTTCAGGTGTGCAGCAGCTTATAAAATCAATAATAGTTTATAAAAATTGCTTATATGGTTAGATGACAATTGATGGACATAAGATAACACTTATAGACATCACAAAAAATACACAATGTGACACAAACACTGGGAAGGTTGTAAATGGGAGATATATATATATTTTTTTAGTTTATATCTGATAGACAGAAGTTGCTTAGCAGCCTTGATTGTAAGACCACCTGTGAGAGTCTGATAAAGAGTGTGTCAGCCTCCGAGGTCAGTCTCTCACTGCCTGGGCAACTGGTCAGAGGCCTGTTGAGAGACATTGCAATTATTAGATGTAAGTGGTGTTAAAAACATCTGTTTTGTGAGAGGATGTTAGGTCCTTCCACTATGAAGAGGAAATAATTTTGTTTAGTTAGGGCCAAGCAAGACAGGTATTACTTTTTTGTTTTGTTTATTTTTGTTCTGCTAATAAAACTAGCGATGGACACTTGTATCAAGGCCTGGACTGGTGTACTACTCCTTTACTGCTGCATGACAAGTGCCACTGATTACTCCAGAAGACCAGTACACTTACCGTGGTCTTGCCACACCAAGAATAAGAAATTATTTCCCCTGGATCTGAAAAATGGTCATTTATACCCCTTTCAGACATCTCGAGATTCCCGGGAATTTGGCCTGCCACAGCCAAATTTCCAGGTAGCCATGTCTGTCTGAAAGGTACCGCCCCTTCAATCGACCAGGGTTTTTCCCAGGACTGAAGTCCCGGGAAATTACCTTGCTTCTATCTGAATGGTGCTACCCGGGAATTTACTACTCCCGGGCAGCACCAAGCAGCTTTTACATGTAGTTGACAGCACAGAGCATCCTATAGTACGCTCAGCGCTGCTGCTTTGAGTTGACAGTGCAGAGCATCCTGTAGGATGCTTAGTGCTGCTGCTTTGAGTTGGCAGCGCAGAGTGTCCAATAGGATGCTCAGTGCTGCTGCTCACCACCCCCAGTGCCGGCCGGCTGTGTACAGAGAACCCCAGCCGAACGGTGGGGACACCCGCCTGCAGGTCTCTAGCAAAGCGGGCCGCCTGCCACACAGGTCGCTGTGTCAGCAACACAGGACCCCAGCCGGATGCCGTGGACACCCACACTGGAGACCGCCGACTGGTCCCAGCCATAGTGGGCCACCCGCAACTCTTGCTGGACCACTAGGCAATTCAAATAAATTTTAAAAAATTTATAATAAAAAAAAAATATGCATTATGATTGGCAGTCTTCCAGCAGCTGAATGATGACATCATCATCATCATCATCATCATCATCATCATCATCAGCCAGAGAGGAGATAGGCTAGGAAGAGCAGATGGCAGAGAAGACACAGGTAAGCAGAAAAACCCTGCTCTTGTCTAAAAGGGGTCTACCTGGGAATTTCCCAGGTAGACACTGTAGTGTGAAAGGGGGTCTCGACCAAATACCTGGGAATTTGCACAGGAGAAATTCCCTACTCTGAGCAGGAAATTTTCTGGGTTGTATATCTGAAAGGGGTATTAAAAATACAGATTTGAAAATAATGTCTGTACATTTTCCTGTGTAAAAATTAACCTTTGCATTTTCACAATTTATAAACTTTGTTTGTTTGTTTTTTTTCAATGTATTGGTAATATGTTCTGATTTGTGTTTACATTCTTTAATATAGAAACATTTCCAGATATTTCTTAATTAAACTGATATAAAACAAGGGAGGCTCACATGTAATTTTATTTTAACTCAAGTAAATAATCATTTCCTTAAGCTCCAGGTTATAGTATGAGAGTAAGGTCAATAATAATCAGCAACATGATGAGGAACAAAATAAAGGATTCAGTTTAAATGTCTAAAAGTCACCATAGAACAGTGATTCCCAAACTGTGTGCCGTGGCACCCTAGGGTGCCTTGGGACACTTGCAGGAGTACCTCAGGTTGGTGGTCCAGCAGCAAATCAAATAATTTATGGTCACTGAACCTAAGGATGACAGGTCAGCACAATTTACTTCACTTTACTATTTTACTAGATTCTTTTCTGAATTTCTCAATAACAAACTTTTGGCTTAGGGGTGCTGTGAAAACAATGCTGATACTCTAGGGTGCCATGGTTTAAAAAGTTTGGGAACCACTGCCATAGAGTATTGTCATGTTTGTAAAAAAATGCTTATTATGGTACCGTTGTGTCATTTATTAAGGTCAGATGATTTAGTATGCATGTGATTAAAGCTTGCTCTATATACTAATTCTAGTAAATGAGTCAGCAGCTTCAAGGCATTGTAATGAATCAATCATTTTTCCTTTGAAAACAGAATTTGCTTAACAAATAAGGCAAATTGGAGAAAGATGAGAACAACTATTCATTGGATTTGGGGTGATTCAGGGGTCACAATTATTTTGATGGTTTTTTTAGGGATATGGACTAAAGTTCAATATAAAATGATTGTTTATACTGGAAAAAGTGTCCACTAGATTGAATTCACTGCTGGCAATGTTGCAAAGGCTTTAAAACAGCAGAAAGCAATAAATGCTGACATTATTATGGCTTGATTTAAAACTTGTCATGGCCTGCATGAAATCTACTGTAGGCTGTAACAGTCAACTGTAGGCTCTAGAATACATATTGCATTTGATGCCCAAGATATATGTCCACCATCTGTGATTAATATTCATTTTTGTGCTGGTAGAGAGTTGTAATTCCTCTAGGTTTGTGGTTTTAGAGATGAAGTCTATGACAATGCTAGTCCTGGTGGTATGGAAAAGTCATACAAAGTAAATGTCACAATTATATTGGCTGTAACCACAGTGTGAGTATCTGATATCATATGTATTAATGCATAGTGACAGCACTCCAAATTAGAGAAACCTATACACCTTCCAACCTCCTTAGACTTGACTTACTAGATCACTTTTGGTATTACAATGCGTGAATTATTTATGAACTTATGACAAGTGTATATTTTGTATTTTCGCCTTAATTTATATTTTGTTGTTGTTTATTATCAGCATAAGTGATTACACCATCTGATCCATTAGACATCTATTGAAATAAACCTGTCACTTGTCACATATGTAATTGGTTAGTAGATATACTCTCCATGTTTTTTTACTTATGTTTTTGCAAACAGCACTTTAGACTCAGCACCATGGGAAGAAATAATGAATGGTTTATTTGTAGTACAGCAATTATTTTTGTTTTTCTTTGTTACAACAATGTTGTTTATATGAAATATATATTTATTTGCAGGGTCACCTTTATATTTACTGCTGCTGATTTTCCTTGACAACATACAATATTAACTGTAATTTGTCACCTGCATCTTATTGTTAGTCTCATATAGAGAGTGCCTGTGTACTTAACAGAACAGAGATCTGCTTTTGCCAGTCTTACTAATTTATTTGGCCCAGGTAGTTAAAAATGCAGAAACTAGCATTTCCGCATGGTTACCGGGCCATTTATCGGTTGATGAATAGGCTCCATAGAGAGGGTTTTTACCCAGCACCATACAGTGTTATTGCTGGGAAACAATATTTTCTATAGGTTACAGGTTATAGGTTCACTCTATGGGCACCATGCATTTCCTATGGCTCTATGAGATATGCTAATCTTGGATTTTCTGTTTTTCAAGGATATATATATATATATATATATATATATATATGTGTAATAATAGTCTAATTCATACTGCTTAACATATTTTTCCTTTTTTTATTTTGCCATATCTAATTTCAAAATTTACATGTTTTAATAATAAAGGTAAATTTTTAATTACATTGTGGCAAAGTGTGCCCAGTCCATGGGAGTTGTCCTTTTTTCTCTTCTTCTTTTGCATTTTCTAAATAATATAAATATTGGTATGTGAGTCATCACCAGCTATTTACTGAGAGTTGGTCAAGAGTCTCCCAATCATTCTCATTCAACAGATGCATGTATTCTTTTCTAATGAAATATCTTTTGTCATTTTGAATATAAAATAATTTAGCCTCAATCCCCACCACTTAAATTTTATTCAATTTAGAATAAGTGGGCATTTCATTCACCTTCGTTTTACTAATAGATGAACACTGTACGTCTAAATTAAATAAATACAAATAACAATTGCAGGATCTTCCCTTTTTCAATATCTAGACAAAGCCAGGTATTCACAGTTTAACCTCCTGTAACGTTATGTTACATACAAAAACAGTCTAACATCAAAAGTCACACAAGATGGGAGTTGGAATAAAATCATTGTTAATGAGAGCAGTTCAATATACTAAACAAAAAAGGTTGATTAGCAAAAGTAAATGACATGCCCTAATTGAGTTTATTGATGTTAATATTAACAATACTAATATAACATTTACAATAGAATTCCATTTTGCAAAAATGAAGACAAGAAAAGATAATTAATTTGTCAATTAATGGTTTATTAGGGAATCGTTATGATGGTTCAATTCCCGGCTGCGGCAGCCCGACACTGGAACAGATCCCGGCAGCCTGACAGCGCTGGAAATCCCGATCATCCCTAGGTAAGTATTAATGAACCTAACCTACCCCCCTAACCGTAACCCTCCCTTAGGGGTGCCTAACTCTAACCCCCCCCAAGTGCCTAACCCTAATCCCCCCTCGAAGTGCCTAAACCTAATCCCCCCTTCCCCCTGCCTAAACCTAAATCCCCCGGGTGGGTGCCTAGCCCTAACCTCCCCCCGGGGGTGCCTAACCCTAATCCTCCCTCCCCCTAGCCTAACCATAACCTCCTGGGGGGGTGCCTAACCCTAAGCCCCCCCGGGAGCCCTAACCTAACCCTCCCCCCCTTGGCTGTCCGCTCACAGCGCCCGGCATCCCTTCGATTGAGATGCCGGGCGCCGGTATACCAGCATCGGTGAAATGAGCGGCGTCTACATCTAGACGCCGGGCATTTCACTCTCGCTGGGATTTGACAGTCGGGAAGCCGGCTGTCGCTATAATGTCAGCTGGCTTCCCGATTGCATCCCGTTTATTAGTGGTATTTAATGAGTGGGTCTGATTTAGGGAAATTTGAATGATAAAATGAGAGCCATGAAAACGGTTCATGTAGAGTTGGGAGGGCCCTGTTTGTGAAAGTTTACAGTCTCTGTAGAGAGGAAAATTCTAATACAATAGGAGCCAGTGATTGAACTGTAACTGTTGCTAAGGATGATAGCACCTTTTTAAGTTGCATAGCACACTGAAAATGATTTGACATAAAATGTTGTAACATTTTGATCTATTTTTAAAAAATAACTGCATTTTAATAAAGCTGGTATGTGTGTACAGTATTTTGAAATATACAATTTCAACAAATTAAGAAATGAGGAATTACATTTATAAAAACATAGTAATAGTAATAGTAATAGTAATAACCTATAGAATAAAAATATTGGGTTGAAATGTTTTTAAGTGAAATATTTTCAATAACTAACTAAACAGAAATCTAAAAATGCAGGGCCTCATTCAGAGTACAGGTAGCTTTTTTAGTATGCAGTCATGTGTGGGTTTTTTTCCATACTACTTGAATGGGCGTAGACACAGACAAAGTACATTGAAAAAGCTAAGGGCATGTTGATGTGAACTAATGCCAAGATGGCTGGCAAAAGGTCACATATGGATGGACATGACTTGGGTAAAAGTCCTGAAATGTGTAGCCAATGATCAGGGAAGCCTCTAACCAAGCTCCTTCAAGTAATGTGTAGAAAGGGTTTTTTGATCTGGTGCTATACTGGGACTTTAATTCAATAATCCCTGGTTGTCGTCTTTCTGTCCAGTAATTTTCCAGGTGTACACCAAAAATTGAAAGAGGCAGTTAAGATACCTTCCAATATTTGGGAGGTGGGAATCGTGAATTTGTTCACACCAAAGGTTTCTCATGCACGTGGACTCCATTAACAGGTCCATTCACTGCTGCTCTTCTATGCTGAGCAGCAGTGAGAGAAAGTGACCTCCTAACATCCTCTCCCAGTGGGACAGTGCCAAAATCAGGGCAGTTGATAGGTCTGGCAACATACAGTGTGTCAGACTACAAATATAAAAATACAGTAGATTCATATGTTTTGCACTCACCTATGTCAAGTAGTATGTAGGCCTTGGACAATCTAAAACCATTGGGCCTGAATCAGCATGGATCACAATTGTGATCGCAGCTGCATAATCGCAAGCAATGCAGCTGTAAAAATATAGGTCTGTCACCACTCAGCCAGCATAGAGATGACCACTACTGCTTTCTCATATCCATAATATCTTGCAGTCCTGTGTATAACCAGTAACATCGAAGCACATCCGCACATCATGCACAAATACAGCGAGTCTGACCCATTGCAGAAATTGCAAGTCTCATCACAAGCAGTGAGTACTCAAGCTGTGTAGGCAATCGAGGTGGCTAATTTATGCTCTCCCATGCAACGACATTCAAATGAATAGGCACGTCTGCGTTTCTGCAGCCACTGCTCCGTCACTACCCCCAAACGCTCATGGCTTGGCACTCACTCTGCAATGGATTCCTGTCTGCGTGTGTAATCACAGTGCGATCACCATGTATGTGCAGTGCAGTGCATATGCATGTGGAGTATGCAACAATCGGCTGATCTGCATATGCGGTTGCAATTGCATTACGTGCTGAATCAGGCCCATTACCCACTGGTGGTTGTATGAACAAAGCTTATTGCAGTCTTCTGTCCTCTTTTATATACCCCCGATATCCAGGAATACAAAAATCTGATCAGACAAATAGTGCAAATATTATTTTACAAGGTTGGTCTGGACCCCTAAGTCACCACCCAAATAAATAGCCAAACATGATGACAGGCCAGAAACAGCAACCAGTAACTTACCTTTTAATGTAGCCCAATAAAGGCATTTATGGCCTAACCACCTAATTCCATTTGCCCCAGTAATAACACTGCTACTAACTGCTATAGCTGATGTTGCTGTCCAAAGTACAAACGAATGATCTATAACTCAGACATCATGAGTATCAAGGCTAACACCTAAAGAGGTGGTGGAAAAAAATAAAACAAAAGAAAAGGGAAGGGGGCAAGGAAACAACAAGGTAATTTAGCAAGTGGTGAAAAACAAAAAAACTGCTAAAGAAATAGTATTTGTTTTAGTTTGTATTATGTCCAAATGATGTTCATCTACTTAGTCTATAAAATAAACGTCCCTCAAGACCCCCATCATGAAAGTGGTGAATAGCAAGCCCCAAGTAGGAAAGACAGTAAAGGGAGACAAACAAACTAAACAAGATATGTCACATAAAAAACAAGGACAAAAAACAAGCAAAGACAATCAGTCAACTAGAGAAAGTGGGACGAATGCAGTGCTTACTGACATGTATAACAAGCTGATTTCTATAGGCCAAGCTCCATAATTTGAAGATGGAAAAAACAGCAGATGCTGCAGTTATAGCTGCCCCAGTATAAAAGGAGGAGGTTCCAAAGTCTTGTAGCAAGAATCCAGTGAGGGATGCACAACATTTAAAAACCCAGCTGAATTGGTATTTGGCTAATGATGTGCTATCTTCAAGAAATCCTACAGTCCTTACCCTGCTGATTTGTGTTGAGCAAATCCTACACAACACAAAACCCTCACCAACATTGACATCCAATCGAAGCATGGTAGCAGTCGTTGTCTTATATGGGCAAACTAGCTCTGAAATCTTAAAAGCACCATAAAAAACCATTACAAATGCCAATAAAAATAACAAAACTTCATAGCCAGATGCCACAATATCAGTAAGTGCAACAAGAAATGAGGGAGTAGATGAAGGTCAATTCACCAGTGCCAACAGTGCCCAACCTATAAGAGCCTAAACAATCACAAAACTCTTAGTCAGGCTGTGATTGACTCTCAGACATGAAAAAAAGATATACAAGCTAGAATTCAAGAAAACGATTCCCCAGACCTGTCTGAAACATAAAACTCTCAAATAAAAGACTGATGCATACTGTACTCTTTCTGAACCTCTATGCCTGAGACACATGGTAAACTTGTTAGGGCTCACCCAAGAAATCACATAAGCTCCTAGAATCATGCTACAGAGGTCTTTACCTATAACAGTCACCATTTTCCCATAGAGCTGAATATTCTCACTGGTACTTGAATGCCGCCAGGATTTATCTAAGGCTAGTAGGAGTTTATGTTAATAAGGGAGTAAACAGGGATTAAGGGTGGGGTAGGTATAACTGCAGGCTGGTTTGCCAAAATGGAACAAGACAGGAGTAGTGTAAGTAATACAGACTGGATTGCAAAAGGAGCATGACTGGTGATGGTATGCAAAAAAGAATTACAGATGCACAACTCCAACATTACTCATTATACTGTATATAATAATACATTTTGCAATAGAATTTTGCAAATAATAAAAGAGGTTTTGGCATAACCATGGCCATGGTTATGGGCCTACCCACGACGCCCACGTAACCTCTGAGGGTAGGTCCCTAACATGCTGGGGTTGAAATCCAGAGTGCAGGACACCCCCAAACCATCGCAGCTGAGCCACCCCAGGGCATCATTCCATTATGGTGTTGGTATGGTAATGCAGGCTAGATTGCTAATGCAGCAGGACAAAAAGCAGGACAGAATCTCTGTGAAATGAGCTGAAGGATCACTAGGCAGATCAGCATATGTAGCAGGCAGATTGCTAGCTCAGGGCAGGAATAGTAAATCACAGCCAGGGACCAACAGGAGCAAATGATAATTGCCAGAGCAAGAGAACCATGTAGCAGATATCAAAGGCATGAAGCTACAACTGGCAGGGTGGCTAAGCTACATGGGCCATTCTATCTGCAGCTGTGCTGCTGCACGTACAAAGAAGAAGAAGGAAAGTATCTCAACAGCTTGGTAACAGATGAGTCCAACAGTCAGGGTGACTGATCTGGACCCGGCTGCAATGGTAACTGCCAGGACCAGAAACCCCTGCAGCTGGCATGACACTGATTCTCGATCACCTAGAAATGGCCGGATTGAGGATGTGAGCTGCTGCGGCTAACGCGGCGGCTCATGACAAAGCTTTTTCCCAAAGCCCAGGAACTCCAATGGAATTGTAAAGTGCCAGGAGAAAGAGAACACTCTGCTGGGTTTTCCATGTTGACCTGATTGGCTGCCAAACATAAGAAATGCAAATCACACCAATTAGTTAAGCAGCGGGTGCCAAAGTCCCAATCTGTCCCACTTTAAACTGTCAAGGCATCTAAAAATAATGTTCTCAATGTCTGGCACATAGTGGTTCATTTTTGGGGCATGGGTCCCCCTGGATTGCATTGGCTGATCTGTCTCAGGGCACCGCATTATAACACATTTTCCTATACAATATATTTTAACCCTTCACTGTGTGTTTAATATATATGTACTTCACTTTTTTATTTTCATTCATTATATGCAGCTGCTCCTAACTATCTCTTTACACTGCACTTTTCTTACTATGGTGGTGCCCTGGGCCAGCTTGGCTGGGCCAGTTTTTGGGGGTCCTGAGCTCTGGATTTGAACCCTGGTATGTTAGGGACCTACCCGAAGAGGTTACCTGGATATTGTGGGTAGGCCCATAACCTTGGCCGTGATTATGCTAAAAACCTCTATTGATTGCAAAATTTTATTGCATTTATATATATTATTAATAATATGGAGTTGTGCACCTGAGATGTGTCTGTTTCTGCACGTGGTGAGCTGTACAGACAATGTTGCACTGCAAGCAGTGCAAGCACGTGCAAAACCTGCAATGAGGAGACCCACTCCCTGTAAATTGCATGCATCACACTCATATTATCATCTATGAAAATGATCCTCCTGTTACATAGACCAGAATTCTAAAGCCACAAAAATTGTAAAGAGCTCCAGAAGAAGAAAGTCTTTCATTAAACACCTGGAAACTGAAACATTAGGCCAAGAGAATGTGCCAATCAAGTAACAACTGAAACCGGTAGATCTTGAAACATCCGTAAATAGCTGAAACTCTGCACTCAAACCTCTGGTGCAATCCGTATACAAAAACACCATTGAAATCAACAGAAGAAACACAGACTGCCTCCAGACCCAGTTTCAACACACCAATGCAGGAAAATGCTAAAACACTCAAAATACTTGCATGTCACCAAACATTCCATAGGCAAAGACTTATCTATGTGATAGCCATCAAGCAGGAAAACCCCCAAGAATCTGAATGAGTCGAAATGCAGGGGAACCAAATGGAAGGCTTCTACATAACAGAACAGCATACTCAAACTGTGATCTTATACAGCCTGCAAGAAATTATCACATGTCTGATACTCCATATAGCAAACACCTTGAGGTATAGCATTGTTAACTGACAATCCTGCAGGATAAGACAAGTGCTGAATGAGTTTAAACTTCCCAGGTATCTTCTATGGGTCAACACCTATGGGTGACTGCAACAAGTCTGCAATGGGAAGTACAGGCAAATGCCCAACTAATCTTCAAAACTTCCTCTTTTTAAAACAGGGGCAACACACAAGCGATTTGAGGTTACTTGTGGAACCAACCGCAATGTGACTTGAAACTGGCAACCTAAATCCAAAGTTAAAATCTTAAATTTGGTGTATATGGTTCCAAATAGCATGCACCGAAAACATAGAACCTAGCATAGCAGGTTAGAATAGGACCTAAAAGCTTCTAGACCGACTAATATTACTAACCTTAGTGGCTCTAAAGTAATTTTTTGCTTTGTCTGTAATGGTAAAAACATCAGTGTAGCATCAAGATGAGCGGTTCAGTTCTCCAGAAATCCGAATCTACCCAAATTTCATTACTCTGGACAGATCCATGTCGTGGTTCTAATCTCATTAGGAGATCTGGATAAATCCAAGTCACGGTTCTCATCATCCAGCAATTTGGAATTTGGATTTTAAATCTGAATTTTGGGTTATAGAGTGCAAAAACTAGGGATGTGCATCTACCCCCATGTTTTGGTTTTGGATCTGTATCTCCTTGTGTTTTGGATCTAGATTTGGTTTTGCCAAAACTGCCCCTTGCGTGTTTTGGTTTTGGATCTGTATTTTTTCTAAAAAAATCATATAAACAGCTCAAATCACATAATTTGGGTCTGTTTTTGTTCCTAAAGTATTGTTAACCTCAATAACATTTAATTCCCGTCAATTCCAGTAAATTTTGACCACCTCACAGCTCACAATATTGATTTTTTCATCTAGTTTAGTGACAATAGGTTGCATCCAGCTAGCTGGTTGACTAAGCTAAGCGACAGCAGTGGACGGCTCTAACAAGTGGCAGTTCAGCTTCCAACATGGCACAGAGTGGCATTGCAGTGATAGACAGGATGGCAGTTTAAAAAACTGTACGACCCCTAGGAATTTTAAAAACCAAGATTGTTTTCCTTAACTAGGTCACAGGCCTGACAGAGTTGGAATATGTTTATGGACTGGAGACAGGGAAAGGACGGAATGATTGATTAGTTTTTAATTTATTAATTTTGATGTTTTGATTCTTAAAAAAATTATGAGGGAAGATCAATATAGGATCAAGTTCTTCAGTTCCTAAAAGACATCTTTGATCTGGAGGAGGTCTTTAAATTTTTATACATCTAATAGAAATTAGGTGGCCTTGCTTACGGAGGTGCTGCTAGAACATACCGTAAACAGATGTTTACTTTGTACTCAGGGAGATTGTTAGGGATAATGGGACCAAGACTTGCTGTTTACATCAGAGGAAAGCAGCCTGTAGTTCTCCGGCTCAACTAGAACTCCCAGCATCTGCGATGTTTGCTGGGCCTACTGGAAACTATTTGTCAACAACTGGTGGCATGCTTCAGATTACCTCAGCCTGCTTTACGCACTGTATGTACCATGTAAATATATATGTACAGTATGTGACCAATATACACAACTCATTTTTGTATTAAACAATCTTGTCCTTTAGTGCACACATCCTGGCAGGAATATGCTCTGTGCTGCTACTCATATTTGCCGCCCACCCCATCAACTTGGTGGTTTAGAATTTTTTTTTTAATGAAAGGGGCATACAGGAGATGCTGTCTGTGACCATTAAAATTTCTGGACATTCATAAACCATAAAATAAAAAATGTCAGGCAGCAATACCAGCACATAATGCAAAGAAAAGAGGTGCAAGATGGAATTGTCCTTGGGCCTTGGGTTGTATATATGAAACAGGACATTCACAGTATAACAAACCAATGTCTGAATTAACTTCACATGTGTCAAGTTCAATGGGTTTGAGAACCTAGCACAGCACGGAAATTATTCTCCACTGCGCTTGACTATGGTGCATTCCTGCTCCTTTCCCTATTTCATGGGCCATTGTATAGCCTTGGATTGCCTTTTTCTGCTCCTCCATGTGCTTAAGCATATAGAGGGTAGAATTCCACCTAGTTACTACCTCTTGTTTCAGCTGATGGCAGGGCAAATTAAACAGTACTTGGTGGTGATGCATTCTTCGACACACAGTTGCTTAATTTAAAAAATGTCCCGGAATCTTTCGGGCCACCGAGAGCATCTCCTGCATGCCCTGTCATTTTTTTTAAATGTTGCACCACCAAATTAATTGTGTGAGCAAACATTGGATGTGTTCAAATTTGCCCAGATATAATGCTCGCACAATATTGGAGGCATTGTCAGAAATCACAAATTCTGAGGAGAGTCCAAGCTGGGTAAGCCATTTTGCAATGATTTTTCTGAGTTTTTCTAAGAGGTTCGCAGTGGTATTCCTCTTAGTGAAACCAGTGATACACAGAGTAGCCTACCACTGAATGAGCTGGCATTTGTTAGATGCTGCTGCTGTTTGCACTGTTGGAGGTAATACACCTTCAAAGTGGGCTGTCACAGTCATGTAATCTTTAGTTTGCCCTGTCCCACTTGTCCACATATCTGTGGTTAAGTGGACAATGGGAAACAATGGCATTCAGAGGGCTCTAATAAGGTTTTTTTAATGTCCTTGTACAGACTGGGAATTGCTATTCTAGTGAAGTGGAATCTAGAAGGGACATGGACCTCACTTAATTGTCTAAAACCAACTACACTAATGGCGGATACTGAATGCACATGTAATACCAGTATAGCTGTTATGGCGTAAGTAATCCACTGTGCAACTGGGTGACTGCTGTCATACTTGTTCCCCATTGCAAAGGATTGTTTGACAGTCAATTGTTTTGTTAAACTACTAAATGTAGTTTTCTTCCTGGTCCCCTTCTGGGATGAAGATCCACTCACAGCAGCAGCAGCAACAGGCGTAGCACTCAAGGATCCTTCTAAGGAATCATGGAAAGGAGAGGAGTCAGTCATTCTTATGAAATTGGATGCAGGACTACTTCCAAACATGATTGAGGATGTTGATGATGATGCAGGTGTTGGCAGTGGGGATTGCAGGCACTTGGATCTAACAGAAAGAAGGGAGCAGCTAGGCGACACTGGACTGATTGTTACGTTTTTAGCCAAAGTTTCTGAATTTGAATAACACTTTTGAATTTGATGAATGCACTGCAAGTGACATAACAGGGAGGAGGTTCCTAGATGGTTAAGGTCCTTACCTCTACTCAGTCTTGCTAGGCAAAGGTTACAGATGGCTTGACAACTATTGTCCGGATTTGGGTGGAAATAATTCCACACATGAGAAGTGGATATTTTTGCCTATTGCCCCTGCATGACAATGGGCTTTTCATACCATGGGCAACAACTGTTGCCTGATTTACACAAACAACATTCTGAGCATCAAAATCTTCATCATCAACATCCTCATCATCCTTGTTAGTGCCAACTACAGAAATATATACCTCATCCTCCTGGTGCAATTCCACAGAAGCATCCTCAATTTCTACATCAGCATGTTGACTTGTGCTGCTCATCCCCACATTTGTAGAGGGCACAGAAATGGTGGAAGGAGGATCCTCTTCAAGTACAGTATAAGAAAGGTCATGCTCACACATGGCAACTGCAGACACACTTTGACTTTCCTCTGGGATCTGTGACTTTTCTGAGCACACAGTTGGTTCATGTGCTGTAGCAAATTTAATTTTTTTTTACACTTCTACAGGGAGAAGGGCTTACATCTTCATAAGATGCAGAACCACCAGTCATAAATAAAGGCCAGGGCCATTTCCTTGCCATTTCATGTAGTAAATGGCATATTCTCAATTTTTTGTTTTTCTGCAGCTAACTTAGGGCCTGATTCAGAGCCGGACACTCTGACCAGAGCGCTCGCTCTGAATCAGGGCCCTCCTCCATTAAAATGGAGCATCCTCCTGGATGCTCATATAGCTGTGGGTCACCACCCACAGCATATACGAGCTTCCAAAAAGATGGTCGCGATGGTCTTGACCATCGCGACCATCGGACTTGCGACGGAGACCCTGCGGTATGGTCTCCCAGCCACAAGCCCTGGAGTGATTTTGGCTCTATCAGAGCCAAAATCACTCCCACCGACATCACTAGTGATGTCAGTGGGGCCGGCTTCAGACTGTAGGCGTTCCCATGGGAACGCCTCCATCTGGCAGGCACGCCCCCGGCACGCCCACCAAAGGGGGCGTGCTGTCAGTCACCATCGACAGCAAGCCCCCTTTGGTGCGAGACCCGGAGCGACAGTTTGGCTGTCGCATTCCGGGTATCGCGCATGCGCATGACTGAGCTCCCTCCGTCGTGCGCATGCGCAGTGGGGAACATCGACCCACTTGCTAGTGTACTGCCGCTTGCGAGTGGGTCTGAATGACCCCCTTAGCTTTTAACTTTTTTTCTTTAACACTGCAAAACATTGCTTGTTTGATTTTGACTTAAGCCTTTAGGCATCGTCCTTCGTAGTTGACATTGATGGCCTTGCATCATCATCATGACTGCTAGCAGCAGCTGCAAGACTGGTATGTGGTTCCTGCTATCCTCTCATTTGATCAGCCTCCATATCAAAAAACTTACATTGTGGTCTAACTGGCATTGTCACCGAACAATATTTTTTTTGACACTGGGATAGAGCACCCCTGAATGAGGCATCAGCATCTTAATGAACAACACAGACAGCACCCCTTTTTTATGGACAACAAAGAACCCCTGCCGAGTGCGGACAGACAACCTGCAGAGTCACAATATGTGGACGATAAACTGTGGCAGTGTCACCATACAATAATAGCGCAGCTAAATTGGTAACGCACACACACAAAAAAAGCACTTTTATTTTTTTAACACTGAGGAAGAGCACCCCTGAATGAGGCAGCAGCCCCTTGATGAACATCACAGACAGTGCCCCTTTTTATGGACAACAAAGCACCCCTGCTGAGTGCAGACAGACCACCTGCAGAGTCACAAATATGTGTATGATAAACTGCGCTAGTGTCACCAAACAATAATAGCACAGCTAAGTTGCTAACGCGCACACACACAAAACAAAATATCTTTTTTTTGTGTATTAATATTAATTTAATTTCACTTTTGTTTTTTTTAAACTGGGGAAGAGCACACCTAGTTGACAGAGCACCCCCACCCCCGGACAACACAGCACCCCTTTATGGACTGCACCCGAGTCTGATGGACAGGACAACAACACAGCAGCAGCCACAGTTAATTGACAGGACAAGTGACACAGCAGCTGCAGCACCCACTGAAGGAAGCCCCTTTTTATATATTGCAGCCTAAGCCCCTTTATGGACAACACAGCAACAGCCTTCAGCTCAAGACCCTAACTGGACACACACACTGAGTGACTGGCAGTGAATGACTACACGTCTGCTAGCTTCTTTCACCATATCTGGAGTGAAAATGGCGCTGATCACGGAGACCTTTATATAATCCAAAACCCATGAGAATCCGACAGCAGGAGCAGTGCCGGATTAAGGTCCTCATGGGCCTGGAGCTGAAATCTATGAAGGGCCTATTGTGTACTTTGCAGGGGGTGTGACTACTGATATGTGGGTGAGACCAGTGATGTGGGGGTGTGGTCTGTGTCATGAGGTGTGGCTAGCGCCATGGAGCATAGCTACCCACCTACATTGAACCATCTTCATCTCCCTCCCCTCTTTGATTATATGAAGCAGCGGTGGCCAATATGTGGCTCTTGAGCCACATGTGGCTCTCCCATTGTCATGATGCGGTTCCCCTGACTGACACTGACTGTTGTTGTGACACTTGGAGAGGCTGCTGTTGTGACACATGGAGGGCTGAATTGTATTAAGTGAATCTGATTTTTATTTTTATTTTTTATGTATTTTTTTGTGGATGTGGCTTTTTCAGTGTATTTTATTTGGATCTGGCTTGTTTCAGTGTATTTTATGTGGACATGTTTTATTCAATGTTTTTTTATTGCTCTGGCTTTCTCTTTCCCTTTAATAGTTACCTCCATGGTGATTGTATGCATGCACTTTTACATGCTCCTACAGAAAAATCATACCAGGGGCGTGGCCTAGCTGGCACAAGGCCACACCCCTTCTTGCATGTTTGCATGATCTCGGCTCTTTAACATACCTACAGATATTTTTGGGCTCTTTGACTGACTGGCTGGCCACCCCTGATGTTAATCATACATTATTTGTAAAAGCAGTATCACATTGAAACTTTGATTATAGCCGTTTGTCTATGCCTGTTATTGCGAATATATATATATATATATATATATATATATATATTACACATACATACATACACACACATATAGTTATATATAACTATATGTGTATATATATATATATATATATATATATACATATACACACACATTTAAAACCACACACAGTATACATATATATATATACACACACACACCACAGGCAGTGTGTATATATATATATATATATATATATAAACAGCAGCAGAATGGCACTCCCACTATAAATGTAAATCAGTCCCGGGTGCCCTCCACAGCATGCTGTGTCACAGCAGCAATATATACATACAATCCCAGCGGCACTCCGGTATAAAGATCACACAGGCACAGGAGTTAGCTACATCAACGTCTCGATGCCTTTATTGTATCCTGAAGACGATGCAATAAAGGCATCGAAACGTTGATGTAGCTAGCTAACTCTTGTGCCTGTGTGATCTTTATACCGGAGTGCCGCTGGGATTGTATGTATATATATATATATATATTTTAGGGGTGTGCACCGGCCACTTTTCGTGGTTTGGTTTTGGATCTGGATCTTTCTTCGTGTTTTGGATCTGGATTGGTTTTGCCAAAACCACCCTTCCGTGTTTTGGGTTCTGGGTTTTGTGTTTTGGATCTGTATTTTTTTGAAAAAAAGCATAAAAACAGCTTAAATCACAGAATTTGTTTTTCTGCTCCTATGCAATTATTAACCTCAATAACCTTCATTTCCACTCATTTCCAGTCTATTCTGAACACCTCAAACCTCACAATATTGTTTTTATGGCCAAAAGATTGCATCGAGGTAGCTAGATGACTATGCTAAGCGACACGAGTGGGCGGCACAAACACGTGGCCCAACTAGGAGTGACACTGCAGTGGCAGACAGGATTGCAGTTTGAAAAACTAGGCCCCAAACAGTACATTCTGCAAAGAAAAAAAAGAGGTGCAAGATGGAATTGTCCTTGGGCCCTCCCACCCACCCTTATGTTGTATAAATAGGACATGCACACTTTAACAAACCAATCATTTCAGCGCCAGGGTCTGCCACATGACTGTGGCTGAAATGATTGGTTCGTTTGGGCCCCCACAAAACAAGCTGGCAATTAATGTGTCCCTGCACAAACTGGCTCTACGGAGGCAAGATGTCGTCCTCATCCTCCTCATCCACCAATTCCTTGGATAAAACAGGAAAAAGGGATTTAGGTGTCCCTGGACTGCTTACGGTCTTAGCCAAAGTTTCTGAACTTGACAGTAACTTTTTATGAATGCGCTGCAGGTGCCGTATAAGGGAGGATGTTCCTAGGTGGTTAACATCCCTACCCCTACTTATTTCACCTTTACATATGGTACATATGGCAAGACAGTTGTTGTCCGGATTTGGATAGAAATATTGCCAGACCAAAGAGGTGGAATGTTTGGTCCTCTGCCCAGGCATGACCGTGATGGGCTTTTTCATCCCACGGACAACAACTGTCTCCCCCAGAGCCTGATTTAAACAAACCACATCACCATCACATTCCTCCTCGCCAACTTCCTCCTCAGTGCCAGCTACACCAGTATCCCTCATCCTGTTGTACTTCAACAGTGACATCTTCAATTTGCATATCAGCAAGTGGACTGTGTGTGCTCCTTTCAGCACTTGCAGGGGGCATGCAAATGGTGGAAAGAGCCACCTCTTCCCGTCCAGTGCTGGGAAGGTCAGGCATCGCAACCGCCACCACACTTGGACTCTCCTTGGGGATTTGTGATATCTTCTTAGAACGCACAGTTCTTCGCTGTGCTTCTGCCAGCTTAACTCGTTTGATTTTTTTAGCTGGAGGAGGGCTTCCATCGTCATGTGAAGCTGAACCACTAGTTATGAACATAGGGAAAGACCTTAGCCGTTCCTTGCAACTCCGTGTCGTAAATGGCATATTGGCAAGTTTATGTTTCTCTTCAGATGATTTAAATGTTTTTTTTCAAAGTCATTTTCCTGAACTTTGTCATTTGGGATTGTATGTGCCCTCTACTATGACATTGGGCATCGGCCTTGGCAGACGACTTTGATGGCATGTTATCGTCTATGTCATGACTAGTGGCAGCAGCTTCAGCACTAGGAGGAAGAGGATCTTGATCTTTCCCTATTTTATTTTTATCGGAAAAAGTTTGGTCCTCCATTTATGTTATATTGACATATACGTGCGGCAAAGGCGCACACAAACACAGAAAATAATTTTTTATTTTTATTGGAGACTAGTGCACTTTGTGAGTTATACCACCCTTTAAGAAATGAGCCAGCTGGCCCTTTACTTATGGGACACAGGCGCACGCTTGGCGCTGCTCCTTTGTTGATGCACGTGCAGCTACGGCCCACAATATTCACAAACACAGAAAATATTTTTTTATTTTGTTTGGAGTGCCCTTTGGGGGTCACAGCACCCTTTAACGGACAAGCCAGCTGGCCTTTTACTTATGGGACACAGGCGCACGCTTGGCGCTGCTCCTTTGTTGATGCACGTGCAGCCACAGTGCACACAAATCAAAAACACAGAAATTTTTTTTATATTTTGTTTGGAGTGCCCTTTGGGGGTTACAGCACCCTTTAGCGGTCAATCCAGCTGGCCCTTTATTTATGGGACACAGGTGCACGCTTGGCACTACTTTGTTGATGCACGTGCGGCTACTGCGCACACAATTCACAAACACAAAAAAATATATATTTTTATTTTGTTTGGAGTGCCCTTTGGGGGTTACAGCACCCTTTAACGGACAAGCCAGCCGGCCTTTTACTTATGGGACACAGGCGCACACTTGGCGCTGCTTCTTTGTTGATGCACGTGCAGCCACAGTGCACACAATTCACAAACACAGAAAACATTTTTTTATTTTGTTTGGAGTGTCCTTTGGGGGTTACAGCACCCTTTAATGGTCAATCCAGCTGGCCCTTTATTTATGGGACACAGGCGCACGCTTGGCACTACTTTGTTGATGCACGTGCGGCTACTGCGCACACAATTCACAAACACAAAAAAATATATATTTTTATTTTGTTTGGAGTGCCCTTTGGGGGTTACAGCACCCTTTAACGGACAAGCCAGCTGGCCTTTTGCTTATGGGACACAGGCGCACGCTTGGCGCTGCTCCTTTGTTGATGCACATGCAGCCACAGTGCACACAATTCACAAACACAGAAAATATTTTTTTATTTTGTTTGGAGTGTCCTTTGGGGGTTACAGCACCCTTTAATGGTCAATCCAGCCGGCCCGTTATTTATGGGACACAGGCGCACGCTTGGCACTACTTTGTTGATGCACGTGCGGCTACTGCGCACACAATTCACAAACACAAAAAAATATATTTTTTTATTTTGTTTGGAGTGCCCTTTGGGGGTTACAGCACCCTTTAACGGACAAGCCAGCTGGCCTTTTGCTTATGGGACACAGGCGCACGATTGGCGCTGCTCCTTTGTTGATGCACGTGCAGCCACAGTGCACACAATTCACAAACACAGAAAAAATATTATTTTTTTTTGCACTTGGGGGGAGTACCCCTGATGGACAGAGCACCCCATGGACAACACTACAGCACCCCTTTAGGACTGGGACACTGCACAGGACTTTGGAGTGGACACAGCCCCTATGGACAACTGATTGCACAACACAGTCCAGCCAGCCCCTATGGAGTTTAAAGGAGTGGACACAGCCCCTATGGACAACAGCAGCACAGCGCAGCACAGCACAGCACAGCACTACACTACACAGCCCAGCCAGCCCTAACTCCCACCCTCCATCTTCACTGTCCACAGCTGAGTGAGAAAATGGCGCCGACTCGGGTACCTTATATAGGATCCAAAACCCGCGAGACCCGGAAGGCGGGATGATGAGGTTTTGCCTCGATTTCAGATCCGAGTCAGGCGGGAAAACTCGAGCCTGACTCGGATCGGCCTTGGATCGGGGGGCCCGAACCTGCTCACCCCTAATATATATACACACACATACAGTTTATTTATATATATATATATATATATACACATACAGTTTATATATATATATATATATGTATATATACACACATACAGTTTATATATATATATATACACATGCAGTATATATATATATATATATACACACAGTATAAATACATATATAGTGTACAGTATATGCTTATATACAAATATACACAGTGTGTGTGTATATATAAACACATACATACACAGTTTGTATACATGGTCTTTTTATTTACAATATATACACACACCATATATATTTATTTATAAACATAGATTTTTTTAAATAATTAATCATTTAATGTTATGTATATGATTGATATGCATACATACTGTATCAATACATATACTACTACACAGCACCAGCCTGGCCAGAAGAACTGCAAAGCAGCTCACCTTTTGGGGGATTCAAAAGATCACACCCTGCTGCTGTCAGGGAGTCACCAGCCTAAATGGAGGAGCAGTGAGCATGTGACAGCGGTGCCGGTGGTTGGTGCACAGCCACAGCCTGGGACGGGCTGGGTGAGGACGCACGCAGTAGTAGGAGCGGGTGGCACTTATGTGACATCACACACAGTGACGTCACATGACACGGAGGCTCCCCCACTGCCAATTCGCTGTTACTAGCGCTGGGCGGGCATTAGTAGCCCAGCCCTCCATAGCGCTCCATTATGTTTATAATCACTGGCGGTCCAGTGTCACAGGCACTGCCGTGGGTTGGGGGGCTATTATGCACGGCCAAGGGGGGGGGCGTGGTCAGCCCTCAGGCTGCTCAGCTGCTGAAGAAGGAAAGGGAAATACCTTTCTACAGCAGCGCACACTCACATCAGAAGGCTGTGGGCCTATTCTGATGGTGGGCCTGGAGCTGTAGCTCCATCAGCCCCATTATTAATCCGGCCCTGAGCGGGAGGATTACGTTTTGCCTTGTTTTGAGATCCGAGTCACACGGGAAACCTCCACCCACTTTTGGATCTTGGTCTGGATCTCTAAGTTTGGGTGGGTCCATTTCTCAGGGAACCAAACCCTCTCATCTCTATCCAAAACCTAAACTCTTGAGGGTGGTTTCGCAAAACCAAAACACGATGATAAATCCAGATGCAAAACCAAAAAATCAATGCACGGGGGTCAGAGCACATCTCTAGGGAAGCAAACCTTCTTAATCTTTTCTCATACACTGGGGTGTAAACTATGCAAAATGGCCATATAGTCACAATGAACACCCTCAGTGCCTGAGCTCGCTATATGCACTCAACTTTTTCCGCCTAACTTTTTTAAACCCTGACAAAAAGAAATGCAGATGGTTCACCAGTGACAGGAGTAGCAGCAGGACGAGGGACAGAAAAAGGTGAACCAAAGATTCTGCAGCCTGTAAGAGCTAACTGGCAAAGGGGCTAATTGATTGACAGAGAGGGGCTCAGCAGGGCTGGCAACAGAAATCTCGGTGCCCGGTACACTGATGTCTCTGGGGGCCCGACCTTCTCACCACCGATCACCGATTCCCTCTACCACCCCTATACACCGCAGCGGCGCAGCCTGCTTGACGTGCGGCTACCAGAGCCGTATATAGACATTTTGGTACCCTGTGCCAGTAAAAGCATCGGCACACCATCCCATTTTTTAAAAAGGGCCATTAAGAGGGCATGGCACTCCCATTTTCTTTTATGTAAGCCCTACCCTATTTGGGACCACACATCAGGACTACTGTTTTATGGTTGTCTTTTTTTTTTGTATATGAAATGTCTATTTTCTACCCATTAGGTAAATTATAAACTGCCACAGGTTAAACTTGAATTTGATGGACCTATTCATTTTTAAAAGACATACACCTACCAAAATGTACCTAATATTTTACACAATGCACTTAGAAATACAAAAAAGATTAGCAATTCCTCTAGAATTGCAAACAAACATATTAAGCATCAGCTGTGCCTAACAATGATGTCACAACAAGACGCATATGCTGCCATGACACCCATAATATAAGACAAATGTACATATCGGAAAACTTACAACCAGGTACACAGCATATCAATACGCAACTTTAACAATCAGTTTTGCACAATGAAAAAAAAAAATACTCATCATAGCAGCCAGTCACTGAGACAGAATCATACAGTATAGAGTAACTTAGGTGACATCACACTACAATGACTCAGGCAGCACCAGCTCCTAAAGCTGGTCATACACGTCCAGATAAAATGCCTGTCAGACATATTATCTGGCAGCCTGCCAGCCGCAGATGTCCTTGGCATACACTGTGAGATAACTCACAGTGTATTAACCCGACATCCACGCTCCGCCCCCGGGGGTGGAGACATTTCCCTGTTTCTTCCATGGGAAAGAACACAGGAAGTGCCTGACTGTTGGCCGTGGCTGGCCATACACTGTCGATGCGGCCGACAGTTTACCTCTTAAATATCGCTATATGAGCTATTCAATTCATCGTGATGTTAGGTCTGGAAAGGCTGTTTTCCAGGCGTGAAGGGCAGAAAACAGCCTCGCGCCGGGACTTTTGTTGTATTTCTTCTCTCATCCCCGGAGGGATGAGAGAAGAAATCATTAGTCGGACTTGGCAGCGCGGTGTATTGAATAGCTCCGGGAGCTCACTCCTTGAGCTATTTACATCGCGTTGCATAGAATCGTGCCCATACACACAGTTCTCCCCCTCGCAAACATTTCCCCCCCTCACATAAACCAACCCCCGCACACACTCATACACACATAGCTCTTCCACTTAACAAAGCTCCCCTCCCTTCACACACACAGATCTCCTACCCTCCTCCTTACTGTTGCAGATCAGCCATTCGACTGGGGGAGATCAGTGTGTCCATACTGGGGGCGTGGTGTGGATGGAGCCACAAGTAGTGCTCCACCCCCACACCATGCCCCCTGTCTGGAGGCACTGATCTCTTTATGTGTTTCACGCACAGCTCAGCCCTTTGTTGAATCGCTGATCTTCAGCGCCCTGGCCAGAGCAGGTGCCTGGAGCAGTTGCTCCACTGGAGCCACCCTCGCTACTCCCCTGAGTACACTTACTTTTGAGTCTTGAGAAGGTGAAGCCTGCATGCTCCATTTAAAAGTCAAGACACTATAGAGAACAGAATGTCTGCTGCAGATGCTGACACCTTAATGTAATGGGGCTAATAATTAGTTTTGCCTTCACCCTACATGCCTTTCAGTCTTTACAATGTTGACATCTGTATAAAGGCAAGCCAATGGTAACTACTATCTACTAGGGGATAATAGAATGTCTAGCTTCACCCATGTCACATGTGCAAATCAACAGTACTCATTGGTCCACTTGCTACTAGTTTAACATTTGCCAACACTTTCTGAATCACACTGGTGTCATGCTACCTGTATTAGTTAGATATAAGCTATTTGCCTGATGCAATAATTTTACATTAATGATCCCACCCATTACGCATAAGTTATAAGACCTACCAGGGACTACATACTGTACCATATGGGATTTGCAGATTCTATCTGGCCAATCACACAGTGACACGGGGTGCTAAATATTTCCCTACAATGTTCCTGTCCTCACAACTGTTTATTATATAAAATAGGCATCATTTCACCTGGTGCTGGATATTCAATTTATTAATAGAGTCATTTTAGTTTTCTGTCAATTTCACTTGATTCACCTACAGAGGAATTTTCTTATATATTTCTGTCAGTGTTAGAAGCAGGAAATAATAATATGATATCTTTCATACACTACAGCTGTCACAGTGCCTGGTGCTTTTCATGAAGAGTCAGTTTCTAAATATCTAAACAATTGTCCACTGTGATGAGGTGTAAACTGCAGGTAGTTTCACTTAAGGATTATCTCTGTGAGTGGCTAAGTGTTATACAAAGAAGGGTGATGTTTATTAAGAATATAACCAGTGCTAGGAAAATAGTACCAGTGCTTATAAGGTACTGTTACTCACCTAATATTGCAAGTTGATAGTGATTTCCATATTCTGGACAAGTCTTCTGGTGCTTATGTTATTCATTTCTGAAATTATTTTGCTGATTTCTTCCTGTTGTAGTAGCTAGGTATAAGAATAAAAATGTAAACCATAAAAAGATACCTGCATACCACTGAGTACCATCTGAAATAAAACCATACTTACTCTCATGGAATGGCCTTGAGGCTCCCAAAAACCAGGTGGAGATCCTGGCCACCTGGAATAGTAGGCAAGGCTCCTGGGACCTGCTGCCACATGTCCGCACCCCTTTAACTGTCTACACCTCCCTGCAGCCGCCCACTTACTGAGCAAAAGTGGGCAGTATGGGCTTGGAGCGATTACTCTATTCGCGCTGAATCATGTGATTATAGACCCCCGCTTTACAATACAGCCAGAAAGTCAGCAAGACTGAATAAAGCTCAGCATACTGTATAACAACAACATTTCCACAGCCTGGTGCTCAAGCTAACATATGATTACACAAAGCCACAAAGTTAATTCTTTCAGTAGAATACATTTTTACACTTTATATATTGTTATGCTTAAATTGTAACTTTATACCAATTCCTCTGCAACAAAAATACTAAACTTAAGTGCCTAGGACACTATAAGCAAGTTTGTATGCGACTGCGATGAGAATAACATGCAATATTCATGAAAAGGGAAAAAGTACAACAGCAAGGAAATCGCTACATGTGGCGGAGCGTCAAAGTTGCACCAGGTGTGTCGTCCATATGGTACAAAAAAGAATAGATCCATGAGGGCACATCTGCATATCAATGTTTTGTTGCCATTGGAACTGAGTTATGCTCAGGTACAGTGCAGGCCCTGGAGTCACTCTATTTGGAACCCCCATCCTCCTTGGAAGAGGCACTCTACAGCTTGGGTGTTGAGCTCCTGCTGCTTCTGAACTGAGGGCCTGATTCAGAGCCGCTCGTAAGCGGCCGCTCGTTCGCTCCGAGCGATGTTCGCACATCTGCGCATGCGTTCGGGGCATAATGTGCATGCGCCAACCAGTCAGTGCGGTCGGAAAATGCGTGTTCGCAAAATTGCGAGTGCCTGCTAATTTGAGTGACAGGATGAGATGTTTGTGGGTGGTAACAGGGGAAGGTGCTTGAAAACGGGGAGTGGAGATCCGAACGCAGGCGTGCCAAACGGTCAAAACGGGCGTTTTAAGGGTGTGCATAATTAACAAAGCAGCGTCATCGACCACGTCACTTGGTTGTCTCTTAGCCTGAACTGTTCGCATGATTGCGGTAGGAAAATCCAACCAATTCAGACGCCTTTCGATGTACTCGATTAATCTAATAAATAGCGGAGATGACGTATGATGCGAGCGGCCAGGGGGCGTCTTTTCAAAATAGCGAGCGCATGTTTTGTTCGCTCGCTCAGACATAGAGGCATCAACAGACCGCAAAGAGCGAACGCTCAATTTAAATAGCCGGCCCCTTTTTCTGAACGAGCGAGCGCAAATAGCGTCCGGCTCTGAATCAGGCCCTGAGCAGGCAAGAGGTAAGGGTGCTAAACTTAAAACATATCGAAGGGTCAAATGTAATAACAGCTATCCCAATGTTTTCTAATTCTTATTTATTATATCCATAAATTAAGCTATATTGTACTATGCTGTACTTTAGGAAAAAAAAAAAAAATATTTGATATTTGTTATGTGAAATAGTATGATGCAGGACTTTGATGTCATGTTTACACTTTTGCAGACTCTTCCACCCCCAAAACCTAGTTACAATTTTATTGTGTGAAGCATAATTGCCTACTATGCGAGAATGTCTGGCAGACTTCTGAGTTGTCAGAATCTCTCTTAGAAGAGGAGACAACCCTTCAGCATCCCACCCACTTCTAGAGTGAAGTATTTGGGTCTGTAATGACACATTTCACAGCGCCATCACCCCTCCCCCCCTCTCCCTGCAGTTTACACTAGGACCTTCTGGTCCAAGGCTCACAGGTGGGAAGTCATATAAATTCACCAACTATGGTGTAGATGAGGTTTCCATGTAAATGCTCCAGTACAAAGTCAAAGTATCTTGCTGTGCACACTCTGGACCTCATTCAGAGCTGCTCGCAAAATGCGAGCAGTCGCTCTGAATGAGGGTGGCCGCTTCTATGGTCAGAGCCAGCCTCCTGGCCGCTCGCTAGGCTGTGGGTGACCACCCACAGCTTTAGCGAGCGGCCAGGTTGATGGTCGTGATGGTCAAGACCATTGCGACCATAGTGACTTGTGTCTCATCTACCAAATGCTCCAGTGAGCTTTCGGCTGTATTAGAGCCGGAAGCTCACCACTGACATCACAAGCGATGTCAGTGGGCCACCCCCAAATGGCGGCTGTTCCGTCGGGAATGCCTCGGTTTATGTAGCCCCCCGCCCTGCCTACAAAACGGGGCGAGCTGTCGATCACCATCTATGTAAGCTGTCTGAATCTATGTAAGAAGTAGAGATGAACCAGACCCACCCAAACTTTGAGATACAGACCGAGATCCGAACGCAGCTCGAGGTTTCCCACGTGACTCGTATCTCAAAACGAGGCAAAACGTCATCCTTCCGCTTTCAGATTCTCATGGGTTTTGGATTATATAAAGATCCCCATGCTATTTTCACTCTGGCTGTGGATAGAGAAGCTAGCAGACATGTAGTCAGTCACTGTCAGTCACACAGTGTGTGTGTCCAGTCAGGGTCTTGGGCTGAAGGCTGCTTTTGTGTTGTCCATAAAGGGGCTTAGGCTGCAGTATATAAAGGGGGGCTTCCTTCAGTGGGTGCTGCAGCTGCTGTGTCACTTCACTTGTCCTATCAATCAACTGTGGCTGCTGCTGTGTTTCTGAACTGTCCATCAGGCTAGCAGTCCATAAATGGGTGCTGTGTTGTCCAGGGAGGGAGTGCTCTGTCAACTAGGGGTGCCTTTTCCCAGTGTAAAAAAAAAAAAAAATGAAAGTTTTTATTTTCTATTTGTGTGTGTGCGTTAGCAACTTAGCTGTGCTATTATTGTTTAGTGACACTGCCGGCCAGACCACAGTTTATCATCCACGTATTTGAGACTCTGTGCTGTAGGTGGTCTGTCCACACTCTGCAGGGGTGCTTTGTTATCCATAAAGTAGGGGCACTGTCTGTGTTTTGTATATCAAGGGGCTGCTGCCTCATTCAGGAATGCTCTTTACCCAGTATAAAAAAATAAAAGTGCTCTTTTTAGAGTGTGTGTGTGCATTAGCAACTTAGCTGTGCTATTATTGTTTGGTGACACTGCCGGCCAGACCACAGTTAATTGTCCACGTATTGTGACACTATAAATCATAGCGCAGTGTGTTATTCTTATTCAGAAAAAATATTATTACACTGTAAGTGGTAGTGCAGTCTAATATTGAAGTCTTCACTTCTTTCCTCATTCATGAATAAATACATAGTCTTCACGCTGACTACAAGACCACAACAAAGTGCTGAATAACATGCGTTGTATATAAAACATAATGGCATCACTGTAAGTGGCAAGCAGTGTGTTCTTTTCTTATTCATAAATAATCTTGTGACACTGTAAGTTGTATCGCAAAGTGTTATTTTTATTCATAAATAATCTTGTGACACTACCACAGTGTAATATTTAAAATTTATTACAAATTGATGTGTGTGCTTTACCCCACTTCAGTTCATTCATGTTTGTTGATCTGGAGAACAATCAGATGAGAGGAGAGCAGAAACCACGTACTAGTGCTAGAGGTGCTGCCAGTGCCACCAGTCATGACGATACTAGTCCATCTACATCATCTACTTAAAGCTGATGCCCAATGGTATACAGGGCTTAAGTCATGGCATCTAAAATCAAGAACCAATCTTTTAGAGTGGTAAATAAAAAAACATCAAAGGGAAAGTTAGCTGTAGAAAGACATAAAATTGGCAATATGCCTTTCACCACATGAAGTGGAATGGAAAGGCCTTTATTTATGACTGGTGGATCTGCCTCTTATCATGATGTAAGCACAAGTGAACATGCTGACATAGAAATCGAGGATGCTTCTGTGGAAGTGCACCAGGATGAGCAGGATATTTGTGTAGCTGACACTAATAAGGATGTTGTTTGTGTAAATCAGGCACTAGTGGAAGAAACAGTTATTGCCCATGATAAGGAAAAGCCAATTGTCAACAAAAAATTCCACTTCTTATGTGTTGAATTATTTCTACCCAAATCCAGACAACAATTGTCAAGTCATCTGTACACTTTGTAAAGCCAGAGTAAGTAGAGGTAGGAACCTTAACCATCTAGGAATCTCCTCCCTGTTATGTCATCTGCAGCGCATCAATCCAAAAAGTTTTTGTGTTTTGTGTTGACTCATCTGCAGCACCAGTGGGTCTTTTGTGAAAGTTTAGTTTTTTCTTGGCAGATGCACTTGCTGGAGAAGCCATCACTGCATCATGTGCCACTTGAGCTGACAATTTTCTTACCAACAGCTCTTTGCAGCTCTTCAGATCTGTGTCCGTTGGGTATAAAGACACCATTTATGACTTAAACCATGTATCTTAAATCTTGCATTTGATCTGTTCAGCTTGTCCACATATCTGTGGTTAAGTTGACAGTGGGTATAATGGCATTTTGGAGGCCACTAATTACGTTTTTTTTATTTCACTGTACAGGTTGAGAAATGCTTTTGTGGTGAAGTGGAATCTTGATGGGATTTGGTAACAGGAACACAGGATCTCACTTAACTGTCTAAAACCCTCTTCATTATTGGTGGATATTGGATGCACATCTAATACCAGCATAGATGTTATGGCATCAGTGGTCCACTATGCAACTGGATGACTGCTATTATACTTGCTCCCTCTTGCAAAGGATTGTTTAACAGTCAATTGTTTTTTAATGTATTACTAATAGTTTTCCTGGTCCCCTTTTGGGATGAAAATCCACTCCCAGCAGCAGCAGGCACAGCACTCAAGGATTTTTCTAGGGCAAGGACTGATGTGAATAATGTAAATATTTTTTGAAAATGCCTCCCATCCTCCCTCATAAATTTGCTTCAGAATCAAAAAATTAAATTAAATGCACTGCTAATCAAATCCTCCTTTCCCTGTCTTCAACTACATACATACTCCAACTCCCCCAGGCCTCTTGAATAATAAAAACATTTGCTTCCTGATGTGTCATGTTGGAAGTAGAACTGGCACTGCTGTTGCACTCTTTGACATGCACTTGCTGAATGCCAAAAATGTCCTGAAATGTTTATGGCCACAGACAGCAATGCCCAATTGCAGCATCACTTGCAATACCCCTTTAATTTTTAAAAAATATTCTAAACCACCAAGTTGATTTTGTGGGCAAAACATGGGACTTATTGTTCACCCATGTTCTCCCTTCCTCCCTCATACATTTTCTTCGGAATAAAAAATATAATAAAATGTACTACCAATCAACTCTTCCTGTCCCTGCCTTCAACTACAAACATACTCCAACTCCCTTAGGCCTCTTGATTAATGAAAACATATGTTTCCTTATGTGCCATGTTGGAAATTGAACTGCCCATGTGTTTGTGCCACCCACTGCTTAGTCAGCCAGCTAGCTTGGTGCAAATTTTGGGCCTAAACTGGATGAAAACAATATTGTGAGCTGTGAGGTGGTCAAAATTGACTGGAAACGAGTGGAAATGAATGTTATTGAGGTTAATAATACTGTAGGAACAAAAGAAAAACAAATGATGTGATTTTAGCAGTTTGTAACAATTAAGAAGAAAATATACAACACCAAAAAGTGCAAGGGGTGGTTTTGGCAAAACTAAATCCAGATCCAATAGATGAGGAGATATAGATCCAAAACCAAAACACGAGGGTCGGTGCACATCCCTAGTAACTAAGAAGGGTGCCAATGCAGCATAGCTTTTTATCAAGCTTAGTTCCATTGTGCTCTATCTGTGAATTTGTACATGTTCACAAATGTGAACAAGCCCACTGTTTGAAAGGTGGAATGTGCACCCTAGGCTAGCTTCTGTTGGTGCAGATGAGAACTCCTTACTGCAGAGGGAATACAGACTGATCTGTTACCACTACACATCACCCACAGGTATTCCTCTTTCTTCTCTCCAATCACTCTCTCATCCGGTCTGGTGGAGGATGCCTGCTATACTCTGCAATAGGAACCACGCCAGTTAACATTAACATGAGCAGCAGAAGTGACCTAAATTATTTCTTAGTTACCCTTGCTAATAATCCCAGCTGTAGCTGTTTACTGCAAGTTGCACACAGTGGCGACAGGATTGTATGGTGCAGGTTTTAACTACTCTTTTCTACCTCTTACACACAAACACACTCAGGAGAACAGAAACATCTATTTCTATAATCTGCTTTTAAAATGCAGTTGTAGTGTGATATTTCTGACTAAATTTGCATTGCGAATTTAGGAAATATCATAGGGATTTATCAAAAATCCCTTACAAGGACAGAGATTGCGATAATGCTCTGTCCCTGCGAACCCCGTCTGCAAAATTTTCTCTGTATTTTTTGGAAAAATACAGGTAGACTGTTCCTGCACATGCACCCCCGCCAGATACTGCAATCCCCATCCTCGCAACAACAACCCCCAGTGCCCCCCCCCCACTGCAGTGAGGTAGTAATGTAACAATTACACCATCCGTGCTGCCCAATAAGAAGAGACTAATTGATTTATTTCCAGACATATTTTTTACCTGCTGTAAAATCTCTCAGATATAGTCTCATGGGGAAGTGAGAGAGCTATAATAAAACATTTTTGCCTCAAACCGTAGTACAGTGTATATGATTATGTCTTACTCCATGTGATATTTATATATTCTGTATATATTTGATACATATTTAAGTAATTTTTGCTGATCTATTTTAAAAATAACGTATTAAAAGTTACATTTTATAATTAAAACAATCAATTTATTAAATAAAAGTATGCCCCCAAAAGGGTATTTTCTTTTCTGTTTTCTTGCATCCTATGCATTTAAACTACTCTAGTATACATTTGTACTCATATTGAATCCAGGGGAGCATCACCAACCAATAGAGCATTTCTGTGATACCATTTTGTGAAATTATTCTTAATATTGTTGGCCTTCTTTTACATTTAAGAGAAACCTTTTTCAGGTCCTGTGAAAAGCCTACAAAATGTTCTATGGTGACTTTGTGCATGTATAAAACTAATTTCTGTGCAGTAAAAAGTCACAGCCTAGCATCTCTAGTACACTTTGGGGGAGATGTACTAAGCTCTGAAAAGTGATAAACGACCAGCTACTCAGCTCCCAACTGTCATGTTACAGGCTGTGTTTGAAAAATGACAATTGGGAGCTGATTGGTTGGTTGTTTATCACTCTCCAGTTTATCACTTTTCAAAGCTTAGTACATCTGGCCCTTTGAGTGGTGTTTTGCCTTATCTGCAAATGCAAATAAGATGCAAACTTTAAAGGAAAAGTCATGCCGAATGGCGTATTGATGCTAGGTGTATGAGGACACATATTACATGAGGTCTGCCATGTTTTATCTGTATATTATTTCTTTATGAATAATATAAAAGATTCCTGGAATTTTATTCTACATAAAATAGTTGAAAATCATCAGAAACAATTATACCCAAAAATAAATATATCGATAAAACTAGTAAAGTCTTTTTTTGGCATGTATTAAGTATAAAGTTAAAAATACACTGCAAATATAAATTATTTCTTGTAATCAACGGAGAACATTAGTATCCAGTGTGAATGACTACCTAGGGAACAGCATGCCTTTCTAATTGTGGATCTATTCAGAGGTATTTTCCATCTCAGGGCACATGTTTCACAGGCAGGATGTATTTCCAAACCGTGAGAGTGAGCTATAGTTGGTGTCTATTTCTGTTCTTGGTCTGCTGTGAATGTGCAATATGCTTTGCATTTATTAAATTGGAAAGTTAGTTAGTCAAATTCAATAACATCTTAAAGCAATTTTATTGCCATATATACAAGATTTGACACTGAAGTTTTAATTGTGTTAAGGCTTTTATATTTTGTGTAGATTTATATCTATATAAAACTACTCTATTGGTGTATATAGGAATGAACGAGCAGGAACAGTGTTTCTGTAAAATTGTATGGTAAAATGCAATTCCCTTAATGGAGCATACACACTGTCAGATTTTTCTTCATATCTGAACGGTAACGATTTAAAAAATCGTTCAATTGTTCATATCTGAAGGAAAATCGATGCGCGTTCCGGATGGTCAGATAACGATATCTGACATCTGATGTGTTTGTAGTCAGACTTGGATGATTCCATACATTTTAATGCAGTCAAAAGTCCTTCAAATCATTCAAATCTTTGGTAAAATCGTTCAAATTGTTCAATCGTTCATCTGACAGATCTGACAAATCTGACCATGTGTATGCTCCATAAGAGCTGTTAGTTATGATAATAGCATAGAGTTTATTCGTATTAAATGAAGATATTTTGCTACATATATGCACATATTTAGCAAATCTAACAGCATTTAACAAAACAAACTAAATTATTTTCCCTGTGAAAATATACGCTGCAGCCTCAAAGGCTTTCTACAGTAGCAGTGAGTTCAATCCTCATCACAGCTAATACTCTACTTACACAGGAAGGGCTTATACTAGTATTTAGCATAAAGTCTCTGACACAACTGTACAAATGACTCACAGAAGGAATGCTGCCGCATCTGACTTAAGGTGCGTATCCATTTATTATTATTATTATTATTATTATGATTATTATTATCCTTTATTTATATGGCACCACAAGGGTTCCGCAGCGCCTTACATAGTAAATAAACATAGTGCACAAACATAGTACATAAACAGTTGAGCAGAACAAGAAAACAGTGTCATACAGTTTAAGACACTACAAGACAAGTACATGGTATATAAACACTGCTGTAACAGAAGCAGGATGGCAAAAGTGACGGGTTAGGTGCTTTTGAGTATAGAGCAGATAATATAAGTAAAGAAAGGATAAGCACAAGAGGAAAGCGGGCCCTGCTCGCGAGAGCTTACATTCTAGAGGGGATGGGCAAACAGACAGGGGTGACACGGATGGGGTAGACAGTGAGCATGGGACAGAGGGTTAGGATGACAGATGGCTTGAATCCTATTTTACAGTATGTGTGGAAGTCATTTGAATTAAGATTTACGCCACTGACATTCTACTTTAAGAGGCAGTTTTTGTAGGTGTCTGTGGAAAGCCATGGCTGTTATGTCAGTTTACGTGAAGTCTGATGGGTAGCTGAAGCAACTTCATGAAGGGCTATTTAGAGAGTTTGGTTAACGTGTGAACCAGCAGTCTCAGGTAAATGTAGAAATTGGTGAAAGTAGTTATTATAAAGAGATGTTCAGATGTAAAATAATAAGTTGTGATCAAGTGTGAATTCTATAAGGCACATTTATTGATTTGGAGGGTGATGGGAGACGTGAGGTTTGCAGGATATTTATTTCATTTAGCAATTAGTGCAGGCGAGTTTATTATTGTGCATTCGCTTGCAAATCACGCATGTATTGGGCACATTTATGTCGGAAACGACCAGCGATGCGCGCGCCCGCTGTTCATTTCCAACATATATCATCGCCTGTACATGCTGGTCAACCTAACGATCATGTCAGATTCAGCATGTATGGGGATGATGGATGTGCCTACACTGAACGACTAAATGTTCAGTGTAGGCACATCACAGATGGAGAAATGACAGCGCAATTACAATGTCGTAATCATGCTCTTGTTTCTCCGTCTTGTATTGGATATTAAGAATCAGGCCCTAAATCTCTATCTTTACCCTCTGCAATTGTCCTTTGTGACTACACCTGTGCATTTGTTTACAATACTCCTACAAACTATATAACTCTTGCTATCATAATCAGCTAGGGTGGTTCAATAAACAAGGTAACAAGACATCTCATTGCGTAAATTTATTAAACTTATACATATACTTATATATGCAATGAAATGTTCAGTTCATAAGCAATATCACTAACTCGAATGCGTCTTCTTGAAATCTGTACTGCTGTTATCAAAGGAAGTGCAGAATCCCAAACCTGTTTCTGTGACATAACGTTATCACTAGAGATGAGCGGGTTTGGTTCTCAGAGATCCGAACCCACCGGAATTTTAGAGATCCGGGGCGTTCCGAGCCAAGCTTGGATTTCCCTGCCTGTCACACATCCCTCTCCCAAGGCAAAACCTTGCGATCCCTCTGTTGGATCGCAAAGTTTTGTATTGAGCGGGCTTAAAGCTGATTGGCTGAGAGAGCCATCTGTCATGGCTCTCAGCCAATCAGCATTAAGCCCATTAAATATGGGCACAGGAAGGAAAGAAAGATGCTGCCCGCAAATTCCCCGCTGCCTGACACCACCGGTACCCCACCGCTGCCAACACTCCCTGCTGCCGACCCCCACTGGCAGCATCCCCCGCTGCCGACACCCCCACTGCTGACACTGCTGGCACCCAGCATTGAGGACACCACCAGCAACCATGGACTACCGACACCATCAGGACCCCCATACTGAGGACACCACTGGCACCCCTGCTCTGCCGACACTGCCGGCACCCTGCACAGAGGACACTGCCGGCACCCCTGCACTGCTGCCCCATATACTGAGGACACCATCAGTGACCCCACACTGCCGACACTGCCAGCACTCCCACACTGAGGACACCACCAGAACCCCTGCACTGCCAACGCTATCAGCACACATGCACTGAGGACACTGCTGGCACCCCTGCTTTGCCAACACCACTGGCACCCTGCACTAACGACACTGCCAGCACCCCCACACTACTACCCCACATATTGAGGACTCCATCAGCGACCCTGCACTGCTACTCTCACACTGAGGGCATCCCGGCACAGCCGACACTATCAGCACTCCTGCACTAAGCACACTGCTGGCATCCCCACTCTGCACACTGCAGGCACTATGCACTCAGGACACTGCCAGGGCCCCCAACTCTGCCAACACCACCACACTGCCAACACTGATGGCACTTCTGCATTTAGGACACCGCTGGCACTCTCGCATTGAGGACACCACCAGCACCCTTCACTGCCGACACTGCTGTCACAGTAAGTGCACTATTGGTGTATCTAACCCACACTGTATAACACACTGTATCCGTGTTGGAACTTGGAAGCTGAACTGCCACATGTTAGTGCCACCCACTGTGTTAGTCAGCCGGCTAGCTGGATGCAACCTTTTGGCCTTAACTAGATGAAACAAATAATATTGTGAGGTGGTCAAAATTGATTGGCAATGACTGGAAATAAATGTTATTGAGGTTAATAATACTGTAGGAAAAAAACAGGCCCATTGTGTGTGATTTTAGCTGTTTTTATGATATTTTAACAAAAAAGCCAGATCCAAAACCAAAACCGAAAAACAAAACACAGAGGTGAGGATTTGTCAAAACCAATCCAGATCCAAAACCAGGGAAGATCCAGATCCAAAGCCAGGGGAGTTCCAGATCCAAAACCAAAACACGAGGGTCGGCGCACATCTCTAGTTATCACTATACACCTCAGCTGCTAAAGTGCCCTTTAGACACAGAAATCGAATCACACAGCACACCTCAATGTTTGACCATGTTTATGACACCCCTGCCATCTTACAACTGATTTTTTTTTTTTAAATTAACCTTTATTAAAACTTCTAAAATAATAAGGATGCCCCTATATCATCTGGCAAAATAATTCAACTCACAGTAAAGTTTAGATAAATAGAACCCTGGTATGAAGGTTACCAGAAACAATGTATAAAAGTAACACCAATCATTATAATTTCTAATTAACAATCAAGACCGCAGTCTCTATCATCACAAAAATTCTATCATACACTATACTTAACTCTAGTGAGCACCACCACTACCTATCATATCCAAAATATTTCCCCCTTGTGATAATAATAGTAAGGGAATAGTGGCCTAATCAATTTATGGTTAAAATTTAATTTTGCCTGTGCGAGGTCATCCCTATCCCCGTTCCCTATTGCTTCTACATCTTACAACTGATGTTGGAACAGTATTACTGATATGAGGCGCAGTCTAATGGCTTTGAGGGGCAGTGGTCTACTGTACCTGCTCTGGCCGAGTGGGAAAATAGAATTAAATAGAGAACATTACACATGTGAGAAATCTTGTTACCTTACATATTGAAGTTGAACCACCCTTATATATAACTCTTGTATAATTTTGTTGCAATTTTCAGATAGGTAACGGATGCAACCCATATTGGAATTGACTAGACCTATAACTGAGGCGGGGAGTGTAATGTGCCGGCGATGTTCACCAGGGTTCCCCGCAATGATGGCACAAAGGTTGCTGCCCTCAGCCTAGGTTCCCTTATACAGGTGCTGGTGAACTCTGGATGAAGTGGAGGCTACAGAGTAGTCGACAAGCCAGGTCAGAATCCAAATGAGCAAAATGGTACCAGGAGTCAGGCAATAATGGAGTCAGCAGTGGAGCCAAGGTCAGAACAAGAATATCAAGCGAATTAGCAGGGAGGAGACAGAGATGAGGCCTTAACAAGCCAAGGTCTGAACGTGGAGACTGTAACACGGGTATGAACGCTGGAGTAATGTAATGGAGCCTATACTCTGGCACTGGAGTGCTACCAGGAACTTCCTAAAATAGGTCATGGTTCAATACAGCGCCAAGCAGATTTCCCCTAATCCCATACCTGTCCCTTTAAATTTAAACAGAGTGGCGTGCGCGTCCCTATGGTAGCCGCAGCTGTCTGTTCACAGAGCCACTGGGGAGAGAGAGCAGCTCACAGTGGGTGCCAGGGACCTCCCACCTGCTATCTTTCACCAGCCTGGACCCCAACATCGCTGGACCCAGTAAGTGACTACCGGGTTCAGCTGCACTGTGACAAATCTATATTATTATTATTATTATTATTATTATTATTATTATTAATATTATACTCTGTTTATATGATTCCACAAGGGTACCAGAGTGCATAACAAAGTACATAAACAATTGAGCAGAACAAGAGAACAGTCACTTACAGTACAATACAATGCAGGACAAGTACATGATATAACACTCCAATAAGTAGCATGTGGCAGAAGTCAAGGATTAGGTGCCATAAATAATAGTAAGGGAAGGAAAAGCACATGTGAAAGAGGGCCCTGCTCATGAGAGCTTACATTCTTGTTATCGGCATCATTTATATAACTTTTATTATCAACATGAAATGTATAACATAATTTATATTTCTTGTTATTGACATAATTTATTCTGCCAGATTTTATTTCAGATCCTCTTTTTCTCCATAACAGGTAATAACCAACACACCTTTTTTAGCTACTGCTCTACAAATAAAAGACCAATGAAGTTCTGGATGGCACAAGTTCATAAGGTGAGGCTTTTAGTATTGTAAACAATATATATTGCCAAAAGGGAGTGTGGCTGTTTACCATTCAGCTGCAGGTGCCAATAATTTTGTATAGCTGTATGACACTCCAACCTCAATGCTTGGCATTGAAAGAGCATAAAACTGTGGAGGAACATATAGTAACTCCCAACCTTACTGAATCACTACATGGCATGTATTCCGCCACAACAGCATTAGTAATGCCAGCAGGTGTGTTTCAAGAGAGAAAGGAGCCCATGTGCAGTCTCTGTCTAGTGGCCGGCAGCTCACTGAGTACAGCGCCACAGCGGTATACTCTGAACACTAGTCTGTGCCCAGAGTCTACAGTGCATGCACAGGTCACCAGGAAAATGGTGAGGCAGCCACTTTCCCGGTGTTTTCTGTACTGTGCATGCGCAGAATGCTGGGAAAATGACCATGGTGGCCATTTTTCAGGCGATTTTGAAAGTGCTGATACAGGCACAAATGTGGGACTCTGGAGGCGGAGGGGTAAGTATTAACAATATGGATGCATGTTGTGTGGTGTGGGCCCATGTGCCCCGCACACCCTGCACCCATTATAGATAAGCCCCTGAATGCCAGCATTGATAGTGCACACAGTGGGCCATATTGAGAGTTTGTGAAATGTAACAATTACTTTGGTGCAAAATAAATAAACCTATGCAAATATCCACTGACATATTAATAAAATATATAGTATATAAATAAAGATGTGTTGAACATATTTTTTTTAACATTGAGTCTACAAAATATTCTGAGGGAGAAACATTCTGTTGAAAATACTTTTACTCATGCATAAGGCTATTAATCAAACCACACCAACATACTGTACATCTCTTCACTTATCACAAAATAACTCCCAACCTGACCTCTCCACTCTGCACAAGATCTGTGTCTCTCATCCACATGCTATACTTTCTCCCATTCATGGATACAGGACTTTTTTTGAGCTGCACCAACTCTGTGGAAAGCCCTCCCATGCACAATAAAACTCATCTCTTCAGATAAGCTTATCAGATTCAAGTACCACCCACATAACCTTCATAGCCTTCATATCAAATTACATCCCCTCTCACAGTCAACAAATAACCTCACACATTTGATTTCTTCATTTTCATATCCTCCTTACCTTTGGCCAACATTCCTGTGTGACTGGATAATACAGCCCAGTCCAAGAACCTCTGCAATCTGGCTGGACCAAAATGCAATATATTGCATCTATCCTTGTGTATCAATGCCTATTTCCCTATAGATTGTAAGTTTGTGAGCTGGGCCTTCCTACCTCTATGTCTGTCTGCTATTACTCAGTTTTGTTCTATTAATGTTTCCAATTGTAAAGCACAACAGAATATGTTGTGCTATAAAAGAAGCTGTAATTAAATAAAAAAAAAAAATATATATATATATATATATATACATATATATATATTTATATATATATATATATATATATATAAATTTATATATATATATATATATATATTTACTGTATATATAACATTTTAAATGCTACAACATTCTTCCATTCAGTCCTCTTTTTGGGATGTCTGGTACTCTATAAACTCTATAAAGTGTTAATGTCTATGTACAGCAAATACCAAACCCTTAGCTCCTATTGTTAAACAGTATGAACAAAATAAGGAAAAAAACAGACTCACTGTACAAAACATTTCAGAACATGGACTACAAGGTTTATAATTAGTGATCAGTTAGGCTGCATAGCCATAGACTGCAATAGTCAGTTTCAGATTAACAGTGTTAGATTATAAGTATAATTACTATTTGATAACTAAGACAGAGTTACGACAGAGATCTTATTAGCCATATGCACACCATGCAAAGACTGATGTGACTTCTCTCTCTCTCTCTGAAGGTAATTGTCACTACTGCTCCCATTAGATGCTGTTACATTGATTGCAAAGCACAGCTTTGAAAAATTATTTTAGGTAAATTGTCACTACTTTTATATTAGGAGCAATTTCTATAAAGAAGGTAGGAATTTATGGTGAATCTGTGATGGTCTACTCCCTTCTTACAAATTGTGTATCTTAGACTTTATTGCATTCCAATTTAGAGTGTGTTGAGCACAGGGGGTGGGGTCCCAATCAGTGAGCACCCCTAAACATGTTTGTAACTTTAGTTATTAGTGATCAGTTAGGCTGCACAGCCACAAGCTGCAATAGTCAGTTCTAGATTCAAAGTGTTAGATTATAAGTGTAATTACAATTTGATAACTAAGATGGAGTTATGCCGGAGATAAGCTGGAGGAAAACTGAGGGGAAACATCCTCAAAACCAGAACACTTTCTGAACAACAGCAACGAAAATTAGTTATGTGAATTACCTAATTCACCATCAGCTGCTGTATGCATATCCAGGAAACTCCTTACTGCACTCACTACTTGGACATTCCAAGTACTACCCTATCTGCTTGCTGCACTTGTTGATTGATATGTGTTGTTCAAAATACTTCTGACTGGATCGGCTCCGTACATTATAATTTTTGCCTTCATTCTACAGAATATCTTGTTTGTATTGCCTTTTCCATTGCATCACATCTATTCACTTTAAACATTAATTTAATAACTAATTCCTGGTCCCACTACTCACATACCTCTCTTTATATTTCACTTTTGGAGCTGCGCTCATACATTAGCAGCACTGTTGTTTCACCTGCATTTTGAACATTTGACAACTTTAATCCACACTGTCTCTACATCACACAGCCTCCACTCCAGTTTCATTTCACTTATTTCCTCGTCCATAGCATGAACAACCTTTCTTCAAACCCCCCCTATATTCAGTGTCCACATAATCCTGTACTTTATACATCCCTATCCTCCCCCGCTTGTCTCCTCCACTTGCTGTTCCCCTTTTTTTCTCTCATCAGTCTGCTTTCCAACCTCCTGCTTCTTTCCCCCACCTTTCCTGTTCCTCCACTCTCAACCACCTCCCTCAATCTACCGTATGGCCTTGCTACCCCACCACTAAGACCCATTCCCTCCTGTATCTGCCTGTCACCTCCATGGCTACCAAGAGAAATTCTTGGCCCGGATACAGCAACATCCTGTGGGACCACAGCACGTTAGGCTTGGCTGCACCCATTTGTCGGTAGGTCTAGCATCTGAGATACACCCACTCACAGGAGCATGGCATAGCACCCAGCATCTGGGACTAAAGTATTCACTACTGTATTAGGATGGCAGGACAGTCCCATAATAGCTGCATTTTTAGCAGGAAGTATTTAGATGCTAAATTGTAACACACAAAAATTAAAGTGCTACAACTTTATTTTGTACATTTCTCAAGTAAATAACACATAAACAAAATTTATTTTCTGTTATAAAGATAGATAAATGAAGGACTTAATTTTGACACAACATAAGGTCATCTTAAACACACACATTCCGCATCACATATCCTAACCCACTGCTCCATGCTCCTTCCTCACTATCTACTCCATCTGTGATGCCCCTCCCCTTTAGAATGTAAACTCTCACAAGCAGGGCCCTCGTCCCTCATGTGCTTCTCCTCCCACTACTTATATTATCATTTACTCCTAACTCCCCAATTGGCACCTATCATTTGGTTGCTAAGGTCCTGCTCCTTTTGTTATGCAGTAATTTGTATAAACCATGTTCTTGTCCTGCATTGTTTTGTATTACTATTGACTGTTTTTCTTGTGTGCTCACTTATGTTCTTTGTAAGGCACTGCGGAACCTTTGTGGCTCCATATAAATAAAGGATAATAATAATAATAATAATAATAATAAATAATAATATAAGCATTGCTGCATCAGCAGTCATAATGCCCAAATAACCAGTACCAGCTGAACCCAATGGTATGGTGTTGTTAGAATTGAGGAGGACATGATGGCATAAGGAGGAAAGGAACAGCTCATAAGGGAAGAGGGCCCAACTAGTTGTCTTAGTTTTGATGTGGAAGCTCCAATGGGACTAGATATGCTATTTTAAACCCTAACTGGTAAATTTACTAAGATGGGAGTTCTATTTAAGAAGTGATGTTGCCCATAGAAACTAATCAGATTCTACTTCTCGTTTATCTAGCACCTTCTAGAAGATAATACCTGTAATCTGATTGGTTGCTATGGGCAACATCCCTTCTTAAATCGAACTCCCATCTTAGTAAATTTACCACTAAATGTTGAATAAAATAGTGTGTATACTGTTGAGAGTGCTATGGCAGAGTAATAGTACACAGCAGAAGATCTTCTAATCACAAGGCTACCAATGCTTAACCGGTGAAGTGGTTTATTCTACAGTTATCTATATGTACAGTCGTACTCATATTTTAATATGTAACTAACTCTCAGCATGGAGCTGAGCTTCAGTGGAAGGTACAGGCACCAGCCGGTGACTGTACTGGGGTAGTAGTGCTGGATACTAGTGTTCACAACTGGAATGTAATGCAATAATGACAGGACCTCACAGAGCTAATCTCCCCATGTTCACATAGGTTTCCACCCACAATCAAAAAATATATACAGGTAGGTTAATTGGCTCCTGACAAAAACAAATTACCCTATGGAGACTGTGCAGTAGAGTAGGTTTCAACACTAAACAACCTTTTTGTTTCAGCTACATGGACATGGTTACTGTTCTTGAAATTGGAACAGAATTATTTGTAGAATTGTGTTGTTTACCGAGTTTGCTGTGTAAAAGTTTTGAAATAATGGGATAAATGTAGGAAGACAAACGGCCTAACCATCAGGGTGGGTATTAATAGAGAAAGTATTTTACCTTGTCTATATGATATCTGTAAGCATTTGCATAGCTCCCAACTGTCCAGTTTCTGCCAGGACAGTCCCAATTTTAAAGAACTGTCCTATGGTCCCACAATTGGGACATTCAATATGATTCATGGAAGGGGGGGTTGTTAGGTAAAGAAAGTTACACTTTATGGAGGCAGGTGTAAAATTATTTTTTTATTTTAAAAAATCCACCAGAGGTGTGGCTCTGCCCTCATTTGTCTTAGGCCGTGTCCCTTATCCTGCAGTTGAGACATCCAATGTTTAGAGGTATGCATATGGCTTTAGAGACTCTTGCATAGATTTGCAGTACAGCAGTGTGGTACTTTTCTCCAAAATGTAGATATATAAATCCTTATACTATTTTAGTGAAATGCCAGGATATGGCTTCATATTAGAGATGTGCATGGACCCACATGTTTTTGTTTTGGCAAAACCACTCTCAAGTGTTTTTTTTTCAGTTTCAGTTTTGGACTTTTTAAAATTTATAAAAATAGCTAAAATCAAGTAATTTGGACCTGTTTACATGCAATCCAAAACACTTGATCTGTTTTCTAGATACAAAATCCGAACTTACGGGTAGACCAGAGCCAAGTCTTGGTTCTACTCAGAACTTCAAAAGTGATTTCTACTGGGACCCCCAAAGTTCGGGTGTGTCTGGTTTTCAGCAGAACCGAACTGCTCACCTCGACTTCAGATTAAGGTATGTACTGTAATGTAATCTAGTTTTTAAAATACTATATAGTTCTCATTAGTTAGTTATTCTTAAATTACCTTATTTCCATTAAGATAGAGGGGTCTAAAAGGAATGTCTCAGTATGTTATAAAGTAACAATTAAATAAATAAATTAGCATTACACTCATACCCAGTGCGAGCATTATAAATGACAGAACTTTTGTCTACACTGACATTTTAAAAGTCAATTTTTCTTTTCTGTTTTCAGAATTTCTTGCTACCTGTCAAAGTCTTTGTTATGCATTGTGCATTGCTGGTGAGAAAAACAATAATAGAGATACATATCCTGATTTTTGTGTGACCTTTACATAGAAGACACCAATAGTGTATTGTAGTTAGATTAAGCTTCAGTATCTTAAAAATCTGTTAGTCGCTTCAAATGTTTATTTTAAATCCTCAAAGTGGAATGACAGAAAATCATTGATCCTCTAACAAGCAGGATTTAAACATCACTGTTAAACACCTCAAATAAGAATACATGTCCTAACCTTTCATTATTATCTGACTTTTGTGTTCATCTTTCTCCTCATTAAAACTATAGATGCACTGCTCATAGTACTGTACTACCCCTCCCCCATTGCAGCAGAGAGAAAAACTAAAGGCAAATACTGTTAAAAATGGAGGTTGTGATAAGAGCACTATAATAAATTGGGGGATATAAGGAACATTGTAAATAAGTTACACAGGCAAAGATATTGTATTAATGTGCAACTCTCACAGTATACAGTAAAGTGGAGGCAATAATTTTGTGAGCCGAAGCAAAAGTTATCATAACACATGTACCAGACAAAATATTGATACAACTTTGGTGGCGCCATGGGAAGAATGGCCATAGAACTCACTATTTTGTATGTATGCTTGTATATGCATTTATAATGACACTGAAGCATAGATTCCCACTGCTATGCTTCTTTATTCAGCCTTTTGCAAACTATAGACATACTGTACACCAGACTGCACCCACTTCCCAGCATTCCACATGGTCCTAGGGACCGTCACTGAAGATTCAGGCTTTCACATACAAGTAAGGGAGTGTCTGCACCAGGGGTAGGGAACTTTTTTTCTGCCAAGTGCCATATTGATATATATAATATTATTAGTGGGCACAAATGGAGGCCATGCCCCTCCGTGTGACTTCACACGGGGCGGGGCCACAATCGCTGGTGATAACAGCAATGCCTGGAGCATCCTGAGGATGCTCCGGGGAGCTTTAAGGGCAGTGGTGTGACCATCTGAAGTTTTCTAGGATGTTCCAGGTGGCACTACTGCATAAATTATAGCTGCAGGGTACCATTCTAGGCACCCTGCTAGCCAGATGAGGCTAGCAGAAAAAAGCTCAGAGGGCCAGGCCAAATTATTCTGTGGGTCTTATACAGCTCCTGGGCCTTAGGTTCTCCTTCCCTGTTCTACACACATTAAGCATATCTAATGCAATAACATTACATCCTCTTTTCTTTAAAGATACAGTAAGCCCTGTATCCTTCAGTGCAACAATTCAACAATGGAATATGTTAAGACCATCATCTAACATGTTTCAATGAGTCTCTCAGGTGAATTTCTCGTTTGTGTCTGTGTTTCATCAACCATGTTGGACCATTCTTGAATCATGGTTTGTTCACTGTTATAAAGATTATCATACATGTCAGATGAAGGATATCTACAGGCATGTTGTCTTCATGTTGGTTAGGTTGAGATCTTAAATCCACCCAATTTCTTCTTACTTCTGTTCCATGCTCTGTACATATAGTATAAGATCTTGGTGCTACTTGTGCTTGCACAGTACCTTTCTGCATTAAAGTGTCTTTCTCATGGTCTCTGAGTCTGACTTGGTTACCCGACCTAAGATCAGACAGGTTTTTTGCTCATCTATCATGGAACAGTTTTTGTTTCACCTGTTGTTGTTCCTTACTCAGTCTGACTAATGTGGAATTATGCATTTTAAGCAGTTCGTCATGTACTGGAATTTTTGCTTTAAATCTCCTTCCCATCTGCATTTGTGTTGGAGAAAATCCATTCTGCGGTAGATTAAGAGACTTTTGTAAGAATCTTCTTTACCTTCCTCTGCTTTTTTCATGAGACTCTTTACAGTTTTTACTGAACTTTCCACCAATCCATTTGACCATGGGTAGTGGGACTTTATGCAGTATGGACAAATTCCCAATCATTAGCAAATTGTCTAAATTCAGGCCTGGAAAACTGAGTACCATTGTCAGTGAACACTTCTATAGGAACACTATACCTTGCAAAGATTGACTTCATGCAATTGATTACAGCTTTACTAGTACTTGTATGTAGTGTATTCACCTCAGAATAATTAGAATAATAATCAGTCACGACAATGTTCGTCTTCCAATTACAATAAAACAAATCTGCGCCTAACTTCTGGTATGGTCTCTTTGGCACTGCATGAGGACTCAGTGGTTTGACTTGTTGCTTTGGTCTATATATAAGACATAAATCAACTGTAGCTGTTGTCTGTGCTATGTCTTGGTTCATTCTTGGACAATACATCAGTTCTCACGCCCTCCGCTTACATTTTTCTTCTCCTTAGTGACCTTCATGTATCTTGCACAACTTAGCCGTGCAGGTATGACAAACCTATTGCCTTTGTAAATGATGTCATTGACAACAGTAAGATTACTGCGGTACATCCAATAATCATGAATAGACAGCGGACAATCATTTTTTTCTGCTGGTTATCCTTTTAGAATGATGTCTTTTAACACTTTCATTGTGTCATCTGTCTCTGTTTCTTTTCTAATTTGTTCTTGTCTTGCAAGAGACACTGGGAGATAAGCTACAATCAAATCAACATATGCTTCTAACTCTTTGTCCATCAGACTTCCAGAACCTTCACTTTTGTCCACAGCATGAGAAAGTGTGTCAGCAAAGTACATGTATTTACCGGGACAGTACAGTAATTGTACATCATATTTCTGTAGCCTTATACGCATTCATTGAATTCTCATGGGACAGTCATGTAACGATTTAGTCATGATACAGTAGCTACCAATGGCTTGTGGTCAGTGCAGTGGCGGAACTAGAGAGTGGTGTTCCCAGGTGCAAAAACATGCTTTGGGCCCACCTATGAAGCACTCCCAGGAGGGTCCCCCTATGCAGTGCTACCAGTAGTGCCCCTTATGCAGTTCTCCCAGTAGTAGTCCCCCTATACATTGCCCCCAGTAGTCCCCCCTATGAAGTGCCCTCAGTAGTAGTCCCCCATATGCATTGCCTCCAGTAGTAGTCCCCCTTATATGGTGTCCCAGTAGTGGCCATCCCCTCTATACAGTGCCCCCAGTAGCAGCCCCCCATACAGTGCCCCTAGTAGTGGCCACCCCCCTATACAGTGCTCCCAGTAGCACCCCCCCTATGCAGTGCCAGTGTCAGTGCCCATGCCCCTTACACACGTAAAAAAAAAATACACACAACTTATCTGAATCCCTGCTTCTGTGACGACCACCACTGTCCATTCCTCCTGGCCTGCTCTGCACTATGAGAGAGCGTGTCATGATGTCTCTTCCATCACCCACTGTGGGGGGAGCCAGAAGATGGGGCTCATGAATGAGCTCCAGCCGCCTCCCTCCGTGGACTCAGCAGCCAATGAAAGTCTGTCTGACTCTGGCTGCTATAACAAACTTATACAAATATTTGTTACTGTGTAGTGTGCATGGCTCTCACTGCAATCTGCATTACACTTAAATACACTGGGGCCCGGGGTTCACTGGCAACCGGTGCAGCGGCGCTGTTGGATGCAGGCGGTTATGGGCCCCTGCACCACAGCGGACCCCAGTGCAAGCCACCACTTGCACCACCGCTAGTTCTGCTACTGGATCAGTGTCTACTGTAAACGCTTGACCATACACAAATTGATGAAATCTCTCACATGCATACAGTAAGTGATTGCTAGAAGTTCTTTTTCTATCTGAACATACCTTATTTCAGCACTTGTCAACACTCTAGATGCATAGATTACATGTTGCCATGTATCCTCATGTTCTTTCAACAATACAGATCCCAGGCCAAATTGCGAAGCATCTGCTGAAATCCTTATTCTTTATGCAGGATCAAAGAATCTTAGTACAGTTGCTCTGTAATGGTCTGTTTCAATTTTTGCCAACTTTCTTCTTGTTCATGTGACCACATCCACTCATTATCTTTGTCAAATAACCGTCTAAGAGGAGCTGATTGTTCAGAGAGTTGAGAAATAAACTTTCCTAAGTAAGTAATCATTCCTAGGAATCTTCTGACATCATATTTGTTGTTAGAACGTTCCATATTCACTATTGCTGATATTTTCTTTGGCTCAGGCTTCACACCTTGATCTGAGACAACATCACCCATAAAGGTAAGTGTTTTTTCACCAAACTCACATTAATCCTTGTTTAGCTTTAGATTCACTTTCCTGGTAAGTTCCATCACTTGTCTCATTCTAGAGTCATGTTCTTCCTTTGTAGAAGCCCAGCTGATAAGGTCATCCATCATTGTTTCAACACCTGGAATATGTTCATGTATATTCTTTTGTGGTATACTTTTGGAGCGGACAGTGGCCCTGATTCAGAGCCGGACGCTCTGACCAGAGCGCTTGCTCTGAATCAGGGCCGGCCTTCTCTTTTTTTAGAGTGGCCTCCTGGCCGCTCGCATAGCTGTGGCTGGCCACCCACAGCTATAGCGAGTGGCCAAAAAGATGGTCGCGATGGTCAAGACCATTGCGACCATCGGGCTTGTGACGAGACCCTTGTGGTGTCAGTGGGGCCGGTCCTAGAAGGTAGGCATTCCCAAGGGAACGCCTCAGTCTGGGCAGCCATGCCCCTGGCACACCCACCGAAAGGGGGCGTGCTGTCACTAATGATCGACAGCATGCCCCCTTTGGTACAAGACCCATAGCGACGGCTTGGCTATCCGGGTCTCATGCATGCGCACGACGGAGCCAGGTCCATCGTGCACATGTGCACTGGGCCAACATCGACCCGCTTGCGAGTGCTCAGCACTCGTGAGCGGGTCTGAATCAAGTGCAGTATCCCATATGGCAGCTGAAGAGTTCTATATTGACCTTCTGTTGTATTAAATGTACACAGCTTTGAGCTGGCATCATCTAGCTTCATTTGCCAGAATCCTGAAGATGCGTCCAATTTACTGAACCATTTTGCTGCTGCAAATTGCGACATGATTTCATCTCTGGTTGGTAGTTTAAAATGTTCTCTTTTAATAGCTTTGTTTAAATCTCTTGGATCTAGACCTATTCTGTGTTGTCCATTTTTGTTTTCCACAATTACTAAGAAGCTCACCCATTCAGTAGGCTCATCAACTTTCTCTATCACACCCAAAGCTTTCATTCAGTTTAACTCCGTATCAAATTAAGTTTCTCACAGGAACTTAATATTAAAATTGCTTGCACATCTTTATCCACAATCATTAGAGAATTTTAAACTTTTGTCCTCTGTATTTCAGTGTCACTAGGCATGTTCCTTTTACAGGAATTTTCTCACCAGCTTAGCCTGCAACTTTCATATTGGCTGGATGAATTTTAGGTTTTACTCTAAGTATTTTAGGGGCCTATGTATCAAAGCTTGATGATAGATAAAATTGTGAGAGAAAAAGTATTAACCAATCAGCTCCGAACTGTCATTTTTCAAACACAGCCTATAAAATTTAAGTTAGAAGCTGGTTGGTGAGTTATATCTCACAATTGTATCTCTCATCAAGCTTTAATACATGGGCCCCATAGTCTTGAAAATATATTAAATCTACCTGCACACCTGTATCAAGCTTAAGGGAATGACAATCACATATCCACTGCCTTATATAGTGATAAATCTTGCTCTCTCAGCAATTTCTCTCTGAGGGCCTGATTCAGAGCCAGATGCTCTGACCAGAGCGCTCGCTCTGAATCGGGGCCCTTCTACCTCAACTTGGAACAGCCTCTTGGATGCTCGCATAGCTGTGGGTTACCACCCACAGCTATAGCAAGCGTCCATGATGATGGTCGCGATGGTCAAGACCATCGCGACCATCGGGCTTGCGATGAGACCCTGTGGTAGGGTCTCGCTGCCGCAAGCCCTGGAGTGATTTTGGCTCTATCAGAGCCAAAATCACTCCCACTGACATCACTACTGATGTCAGTGGGGCTGGCTCCAGATGGTAGGTATTCCCATGGGAACGCCTCCGACTGGCAGACACACCCCAGGCATGCCCACCAAAGGGGGCATGCTGTCAGTCACCATCGACAGCACGCCCCCTTTGGTGCGAGACCCCGAGTGACAGCTTGGCTGTCGCTATGCGGGTCTCGCGCATGGGCACGACGGAGCTCCCTCCGTTGTGCGCATGCGCATTAGGGCACCATCGACCCACTTGCGAGCGTCCTGCGCTCGCGAGCGAGTCTGAATTAGGCCCTGAGTCCATTATCAGATATTCCACATACAATACGATCTCTGATCAGTGAATCCTTTATTTATTCACCAAACTCACAGGTTTTGTTGAGTGATTGCAGTTCTGTAACATACTGACCAAATCCATCTCTATTCTTCTCATCACAAGTGAAAAATGTATATCTTTCATATGTCACATTTTTTCTTGGTACAAAGTAATTTTAAACTTTTGCATTATAGAGGATAAAACCATATTCTGCCCTTCAGCAAACTGAAAACTATTATAAATGTCCAGCACATCTTCTCCTATCACATGGAGGAAAATGGATGCCTTGGTTTTATCTTCTTTATCTGCTCAACATGCATTTGTTTAAGGTAATTATTAAGCCTTTGTTTAAATCTTTTTCAGGTCTCAGACAAGTTACCAGATATTTGCATGCCTTTTGGAGGAGACAGCTTATCCATTGTTACTCACAGTTTGATGTGACAAGAGCACAAGGCAGAGTTTTCACTCACTGGGATATCACAGCATTGCAGTCTTTTGCAGGATCATCTCACACTCTAAGTACTAGCATTCCATTTAAACTTCTTCTGACACCATGCTTTGTTTGTGTGCTTGTACAGTATATGCATTCATAAGGACACTGAAGCATGGGTTACCACTGCTATGCTTCTTTATTCAGCCTTTTGCAAACTATAGACATATTGTACACCAGACTACACCTATTTCCCAGCATTCCCCATGGTCCTAGGGACCGTCACTGAAGATTCAGGCTTTCAAACACAAGTAAGGGAGTGCCTACAGACATTAAGCATATGTAATGCAATAACATCACACTCATCGAGAGTACTACTTGTAGACTGGTTGACGTCATGGAGCCACTTTAACTTTGTCTTTCTGTTTTTGTTATTTTATTTTCCTTTAATTGGTAGAACCCAGATCCTGGGACCCAATTATGAATTACATGGGACTTTTTCAGTGCCAGCCCTGAGCCATATAGGACTGGCCATGAGATTGCTGTGCTACCTGGCTGCTCATTGCTGTCCTGACACCCCATGCCTAGTTTAACTTGACTTGCGGATCATTCTGATCAATTGTTTTCCATCTTTCATCTCACTCTTCCACATGTATGAGCTTAATCCTACCTTTGAATGTGTTAGCTTTTTGTCCCATTGCTCTCTGTGGGGCCTATTCATCAAATGATAAATGGCCCAGTAACCATGCTGAAACTAATGCATTTTAGTTACTGGGCCATTCATCATCAGGGGTCGATAGGACCCCCTGATATTGAGCAAACTCCGTAAAACTGAATGTTTTCAGAGTTTGCTCACGAGCACAAGTGCCATCTTCAGACATATGCACAATAGTGGTTGACCTGACCCCCCCGTAGACATAGCGAGACTTCCTGTGTGCAACTAGACCTCAAGCTGTGTCTGCCGCTGCAATGGCTTAATTATGCATGCCCCTAAGATGCCATCCAAATGCACAGGCACGCCTGCATTTGCCCGACCACCAGCCCGGTCACCACCCACAAATGGCACTTCCTGTCAATCACTGAGCTCTGGGTCTGCGTAACCTCTGCAAATGCAGTTCCCATCGCAATAGCTAGTTTTCACATGTGTACTGCGATGTATATGCATGCACAGAGCAAAAACATTGACCGGTTGCGTGCATCTGCATCCGTGCATTCCTTGCTGAATGAGGGCCTCAGTGTAATGTTATTCTGGCAGAGGGACATGAGAAACCTACGGACCGGATCAGAAGGAGGAAAGCTGTTCTGCATCATTATTTTGCAATATCACTGCAGATTACAATCACTCAGCACCAATAGCTTTACAAACTTGTGACAGATGATGCGTCTTTGTAGAATATTACTTGGATTTGCGAAGCCGCTGGTGGTCTTCTCAATACAAATCTAGGTGGCTGTGACATTTGCATTTCTTTGCACAGACGCTGCATACAAATTTGCAGCTGTGGTGACATTAGTGTATATCTCTAAATCAGGCACAGAGGACCTCATTCAGAGTCGGTCATTGCGGCCGCACGGTTGTACGATCAACCACCGCAAAATCTGATCGTACGGCAGGGCGATCGTAAACAAAGTGACGCCCATTCGTTAGCACTGCACCTCCTCTAGCTACCAACTGATCTGAATGAACGATCGAGTCAATCGTAGTCAGGCGCTGTCACTCGCTGTATGCTAATTATGTTCTGATGTTTGCGGCCGTATGTGCTGTTTTGATGGTCACATGTCATGTTTACATGGACTATCGATCAGCTTGTTATTAGCTTGTTGGCAATTATCTAATTAAGTGTTTAACTCTTGCTCTTCTTTCAAACAAGTTTTTTCTCATGTGTCAATAAACTTTATTGTTCATTTTGTAGTTGTTTTCTCCGTTCTTATTTATTCACACAATGATAAAAACAAAGTAAGGTTTATTAACTGTGAATGTCCGTTTGCTAATTGTGTTATCTTTATAAATGCATGTGCATTTTGCGTTAGGATAATTTGCACTCTTATGTTTGCAATTACACACTGCGTGTTGAAGCCAATCAAATGTGACCTTATTATTCGGGACACATGATTAAAGGATTGGGCAATAGTGGTGTTTTTGAGGAAAGTGTAAATATTTTATCCAATCATATTTTTTGTACCCTATGTATATTTCATGCTTTCTGTAAAAATGCCCATTGCCATCATGAGAGCCACAGCGTTTACCAGGAGAGAGTTGCTTGTCCTGGTAAACATCATGGACAGGTGAATCACCCAGGCTGTGCCGCCCATTTCAAATGGCACAAAACGGGCCACCTATGCGGAGGTGAGGCGAGCCCTCCGATCACCGGTGTATAGGCAAAACATTGCCCAATTAGAGCATCACTGGTTGGACCTGGGCCGTCGGTCGCCTGAGCTCCTCATGACTTTGCGGGCGCAAATACACAGACGTAAGTATGCGTTTGTTTAAAAGTATTAATTAGTGGACTGTTAAAAATGTATGTTCCTTTGCCAATTATTTTAGTCAATGTAAAAAAAAACTAATGTATGTTGTCCCTATTGTACAGAATGTGTACTTGTATTGTGTAACCGAAATTCTAAACTATATTTTTTGTATTTTATGTTTACATTTTAGAAGCCCAGCGGAGACAGAGAAGGGCACGCCGAGTGCAAAGACAAGCTACTGTCAACCAGCAGCCCTCAACTGCATCTCCTCAACCCAGCCCTCCCTCCCCGCCACCATACTCCCCCAGTAACCCTCCCTCCCTCTTCCAATCCACCCCTAGTCTTCCTCCCTCCCCTGCCCACTCATCCCAAATGTCGCAAATCTCCCCTCCCTGTGATCTTTCCTGCTCCATTTCCCCTTCAACCATTCCCCCCACTCCCGAATATTCTCCCTCCCCAAATGCTTGTCCGGCACCATCTGTTGCTGTGTCGGCACACTCTCAGGGTATGTTTTTTTTTATTACATTTTTTGGGGTGTTGTTGTTATCAATGTATTTGTTTAGAAAATTTGCTGTATGGGGTTCAACATCATTGCGCAGTAATGCTGTTTTTCAGACTTACAACCTTATGTTTATTGTCTGGGGACCTCAAAAATATAGGTTTATTGGTTTTTCAAAAATGTTTTGGAGTTTGAGGAAATAATGTTTAAATTTGGATTAGTATTTTACAATGTAAAAAAACCTGTCACCAAACTTGGCAAGGTGCTAGGAACTAGACTACCCTTGTTGATGTTGTGTACACTGTGTTTAAAATGTACTAATGTACTTAGGCAAAGTGATGTTTTACATAGCAAAAAAAAACATTCTATTTTTGGTTTATCAACAACATTACGTGCATTGTGTTTTAAGGATATGGCCATCGTGACTTAAGAATACACCTCCCATTATTTGTAACATCATCATAGTGGATTTTGGCTTATGCCACATAGTTAGGGTTTCAAATTAGTTGAACAACAGAAAAGTAGAAACCTATTAATAATGTTGTGTGTCTGATACTTTCAAACACACCGTAACAAGTGTGTTTAAACACTTTTTGGTACATTGAATAATGTGTAATGTTCAAATGTTTCTAATTGTAATGAAGTATTTAATCCTCAATTTTTTTTACATTTCCACAGATCTAACCCACATCCTGAGGGAAATTCAGGAGGAGCTGCGAGAGACCTCAGGCTACTTAATGCAGGCCTACTGCTGCCTCCAAAGATTAGTGGAGCGTTTGGAGGATGTGTAGTTTTTTTTGTGTTTTTTACATTTTTATGACATTTAAAAAAAAAATAAAGTTTTGTTATTTCCAACATTTGACCTCTTTTTTTGACACACATTAAAGGGTGTAATTCTGCATGTCCAAAAATTTAAGAACAAAGGTGGGTGCCTTCCCATAGTGTAAAAATTTAAAACATGTATTAGTAAACCTTAAGCAAATTTGCAGTAATGTTTATTTTTCAATTATGGGTTGGCATACATTATACACCTCAAAATGGCTTACAATTTTTAAAACCAAACAACAAAACAACATTTTTAATTCATTTCAAACATTTATTACATAACAAATATGTTGCCAACAGACTTTTAATAGTAACAAAAAATTCATAGCAGATTCACACATAACAAATTTCCTCATGGTTTGGGCAAATTAAACATCTGGCTTAGTCAAACATAAACAACTATAGTAAAAAACAAACAGATTTTGGATTGGAAAACATATCAATTACTAAAACAAAAGGCAAATTAACTAAACATGTTGGGTGATATCCATGCAAAATGTGTTAGTTGTCCAAAAACATACAGGGTATTGCCAATGGGTTCCATTTTTTTTGCAGATTTTGGAAAGTGTTGTGATTTTGTTGGTAGGAAAAGAAAACAAAAGAAAAAGGGACACATTAAAATACATTTTGCAAAATTGTATTTTTTTTTCCAAAAAATGTAAATGTGCATACCTAAAAAAATGTGGAACGACATCATCGCGTCTGCCCCCCCCCGACAGCATCACAACACCTTCCTCTGGGGGGCCCTCCTCTGGCAAGGCCTCCTCTGGCTGCATGGGTACTCGACACCTTATTGCAATGTTGTGTAAAATCCCATACAGGACCACAATGCGAGACACCATATCCGGTACATGAGTGCACCACCAGAGTAATGGAGACACCGGAACCGGCCCTTTAAAAGGCCGATACAGCGCTCCACCACCTGCCTGGTGGCAGTAAACGCAGCATTATAGTGAGTTTGGGGCCCTGGTGTGGGAGTCAAATAAGGAGTCAGCAGCTAGGGCAAGCAAGGATATCCACTGTCACCTGATGGAAATGGGACACCAAAAGATGAGAACCTGTTTACACTATTACTAGAAAGACACACTGGTTTTTTACTTACCAAGAATCCACACATCACCAGCTTGCAGTGTGCTTAATTTGGGCCAAATAACTGAATGCTGGATCACATACACATCATTGCTGCAGCCTTTGAATTTGGCATTCAGGGAGAGGATCTGTAGGGAGGCATCACATAGCACCATTACATTTAGGGAATGGTAATGTTTGCTGTTCCTATATATTTGTTCCCTGCATGCAGGGGGCTGAAGTGCTATGTGAGTGCCATCCACTACCCCTATGATGTGTGGAAAGCCTGCAATTTCAAAAAACTTTTGCTTTACCACATCAAGGGCTTCCATATCCAAAGGCATACTAATAAAATGTGCTAGATAATTGAAAAATGCATCTAGCACATGCCTCAGGATCCGTGAAAATGAGGGCTGGGAGAGGCCACCCACCAGCCCCACAGTGGTTTGGAAGGACCCTGAGGTGCAGAAATGTAACACCGCCAACAACTGTGTAAGTGGTGAGATTGCTGTAGGAATGTTAATCTGACTTTCTAGATCATTCTTTATTATTGAAAGAGTGTCTAGGATAATATTTGGAGGCAGGCGATAAGTGGTTACAACCACATCATCAGGCATTCCAAAAAGGGTGACATGTGTTCTATATATCTTGGCCCATGCACGCCTCCTATGCCTATGCCCAGAAGGAGGCTGAGGAAGGTTGGTGGGGGTCAACATGGCCACTATTAGCTGTCCAACATCGCTCTGTAAAGTTAAATTAATATTTTTAATTGGTTCTCCAGAGTGTATTTTGAAATTTTGTGCAAAAATACTTAGCTTTATAATAATGGTGCATATTCTTACAGGGTCGGGCAGTGCCATCTTTGGAAATCACTACATGTGTATTTGTTGTACGATTTTAAAATGAGAGGGAAAAAATAAAAAAATTTTTTTTTGAGGTCTCACCAATATTAATACTTTTAGTGTTAAAACCATGCTTAATTTTTAAACTCACAAATATGAATTGTTGTTAAATGTACAAAATTACAATTTAAAAATAGATCAATAAACAATATTCCCAAAAAATTTGGTTATAAAAAATCTAAAAAATAAATAAGTGTAGGTTTGAATAAATAGACACTTACCTGATTCAAGTCCAAAATGGAGTGTTAAACACCTTTAAGAATATTTTGAAGAAAAAAAAAAAAATTAAAAATGAACGAATTGTAGGATTGTTGATCAAAAAAAAAAATGCAGTAGGCTGGCACACTTACATGATTCTTCAAATAACGTTGGATTTAGGAAGAAGACAAAAGCCCGGCCAACCAAACCAAACAAGTCACCGGATCATGCACAAAAACTAATGGGGTTTTTCAAAGCCCAAAACACTCAAATTTGGCAACACAACAACACCAAAAACAAAACACACAAAATTTATAAAAAAAAAGAACTCAAAAACCAACACCACAAAATAAAAAAAAGAACACCATAAAGAACCTCCCAAAAAAAAGGAACACAAAAAAGAACCACCCAAAAAAAAGGTACACAAACAGCAAAGAGCAAAAAAAAGGGACACAAACAACAAACACCAAAAAAAGGAACACAAAGAAGAACCACCAAAAAGAAAGGAACACCATTAAAAAAACAACCCAAAAAGAAAGGAACACAAATAAAATCTAAAAAAAAACACCAAAAAAAATAAAAAACCCACAACCAAAATAAATTCAAACAAAAAAACAAAAAACAAAACACAAGCACCTCTCAATCAACTTCAAACAAACACCTCTCAAACTACTCACACAAGCACCTCTCAATCAACTTCAAACTATTTAACAATTAGCAAACACCTCCTGCACCACCAAACACTCCAACTACAACCCACAAGTAAGGGAACATTTGGCTTTGCCTTAAATAAAGAAACCAAACCCCAATTATTGAAAAATGCAGGAAAGGTGTGCATTTGTAGTTAGGGAAATAAGGATGCACGGGTAACCAATCCAGGGATGCGCTCACATCTAGCCCAACCCACGCAGTGATTACGGAATGCAGGAAAGGTGTGCATTTGTAGTTAGGGAAATAAGGATGCACGGGTAACCAATCAAGGGATGCACTCACATCTAGCACAACCCATGCAGTGATTACGGAATGCAGAAAAGGTGTGCATTTGTAGTTAGGGAAATAAGGATGCACGGGTAACCAATCCAAGGATGCGATCACATCTATAAAATAGTCTGCACAAGCAGTATTCTTCATGCTCTCTCACAGGTTAGCAAAATGTAAACCAAGGAGCATGGTGAGCAGAGGCCAACAGAGCCAGGTAAGTGCAAATCACATTTTTTACACAACACAAGAACTGGTCATATTTCCCTAAAAAAAAAAAAATGTTTTAACTATTTTAAAAATTGTTGTAGGTGCTGGGAATCAAAGTAGAGGAGGAGGAGGAGGCGGGCCCAAGCAGGCCAAGGCCAAGGCCAACAAACCCTCCATTTTCACGGATCGAGCTTGAGACATTGGTGACTATGACAATGGAGAACCTAGTCAATGCACCCAGAAATATGGAGCAGGAGCCAAAGACAGGATTTGGGAGGAGATATCCAGGGCTGTTAGTGGTGTGGGGGCATTCTACAGAACATAGAAAGTCGTAAAAAAACGGTAAGAATATGATATTGTGAGTGTACTGAAGTCCAAAGCTTGATCTTATTTAAAAAAACTAACACTTTAAATTTCAAAAATATCATTGACAGCTGGACGGATTTCAAGTACCAACTGAAGAGGAAGCTACGGATTAGGGTGAACCATGCTGCGGGGACAGGTGGTGGTCCCATCCCTGAGGAGCTGGCCTTGACAAGGTTGGAGATGTTGGCTCAGGGATGTGTGATGGAAGAGGAGATAGTCGGCGTGTCCACTATGGACACTGACATGGCCAACTTCAACGCTCCACATGTGCAAGAAGGTAATTTAATTTTGTTAGACAAAAAGTATAAAGCTGAAACGTCTCTGTTTTTTTGGGGGGAAAAACAAATAACTTTTTTTTTTTATATTCCAGACTCAGAGGAGGTCTGGGTCCAGCACAGATGCAGGGGAGGATCAAAGTACTCCATCTGGGGACCCTGTGGAGTCTACTCCAGGGCAACCATCAGACCGAGCAGTGCCTCTCCTCACCAGGTTGGTCTCCCAAACTCAGGATAACACATGTGTTCTTCTGAGGATGGAGACCACTCTGGTGAGGGTGGCGGTGGCCCTGGAGACCATTGCCTGGGCCCTAGATCGTTTGGCCAATACCCACGAGCAGGCCAACCCACCTGCCATGATGGAGTGAGACTCCCTTCCTCCCAGGACCACCACCTCTGGCAGCCCAACAGCCACCCCCGCAAGTATGGAGAGCCCTATGCCTAGGCCTAGGCCAGAGGAAATCCCATCTACCTCTGGCCAGGCCAGTCGGTGTGTTACACACCAGTCGGCTGCCCGTAGCTTATCTCTTCCTCCGAGCTGGCCCAAATGACGCAAGTAACCCTGGATATCTCCGCCCTCACCTGTTGTCCAGTCCCCATATTTCTTGTCACCAATGTCTCAAGCTCTTTTATTTATTTATTTTTAACTTTATTTTAATTATATACAAATGTTGCCTAAACAATTATTAATTACATTGTGATGAAAGGCAAATTCAAACAAAATAAAAAAAAATTCATACCAAAAATGTCTATCTTTAACTATATCAATGTATACAAGGTTTAAAAAGTGTGGTATCTGAAAAGGCTGCTACGCAAAACACAATGCTAGATGTTTTAAAAACTGTTTTATCCAAAAACTGTTTAAAAAGCACAAAGAAACATTTGTGTTACGAATTCCCTAATGCACACGCAAGTGAAATGAGTTACAAGGTAAGTAGTAGTGTTAATAGTTACAATTTAGCAATCTTAGCAGCTTGGTTTGTGTGGTTCCAAATCGAAACATCGCAGGTAACATCAGATTAACGATTGTACTGTTGTGGCTTACGGACGCTTCTTGCCTAGCTTAGCCTGGACGATCAGCCTGTTCGTAGAGTGATGCTTTCATGCATCCGCAATTCTTGGTCGTACGAAGCAGGTAATTTATGCACTCCCCTAAAATGCCTGGAAACGCTGAAGAACGCCTCCGTTTCCAGACCACCACCCCAGTATACTCCCACAAACGGTCTTTCCTGTCAATCAACTTTAGCAATCCACTTCCGTGTCGGAAGCCCTACGACCGACAATATTTTTGATCGGTAAAGCTCGTATGCACATGCGCTCTGCTAGCCGTGCGCAGGCGCAGAATAAAAAACATCATATGCGTACGACCGTGTGGCTGCAACGACTGACTCTGAATGAGGTCCAGAGTCTTTTCCTTGGGCAGATTGTCAGAGTGAAGCTTAGCTGTTTTGTAAGGAATAGAAGCATTTGCACAACACTAGTTTGTAGGAATCTAAGACCTGCAAACTCTCTCTGATCTAGGGAACAGGATTGCCACCTAGCAACAGCTGGTGGCTTATGTGCAACCCTCCCGACGAGCGCAGAAAAGGTAAAGTGAAAGAAAACTTTCACTTACCTTCTCCACAGCAGTGGGGGAAAAGCGGGGCTTAGGAGACCTGCGATTCGCATGTGATTTGGTCCTATGAGTGTGCACGCATCACGGATGTGCACGCACGCCGGTCACTCTGGGCACATGCATAAACTTAGTATAAAAGGCTGAGCCATGACCCCCCTGCTAGATTTTACAGAAGCTTAAAGATGGCAATCCCGACTAGAACAAGAGAGAGATTGGGAAGGGTGAAATCACCCTAATTCCTGTAACCTAAGAACAAAGGAGACAAGAGACTATGTTGATGCAGAAACAATATGTTTGCTAGAAACCAGCAAACTGTAGAACAAGGTAATCAGGAAAGCAACTGGGAATGGTGGAATAACGATCTCTTATGTTGCCTTGAAACTGGAACATAGGGCCTGATTCAGACCCGCTTGCGAGCACATAGCGCTCGCAAGTGGGTCGATGGTGGGGTACTGCGCATGCGCGCAGCGCACATACGGAAGCCCCGGAGTGAAAGAGAAATTCTCTCGCTCCGGGTGGCTGTCGATGTTGATTGACAGCTCGTCCCATTTTGTAGGCAGGGAGGGGGGTGGCTACACAAACGGAGGCGTTCCCGAAGGAACGCCTGCCATTTGTGGGAGGCACCACTGACATCACCAGTGATGTCAGTGGAGAGCTAACCAGAAGGGTCTCGTTGCAAGCCCCAATGGTTGCGATGGTCTCGACCATAGCGACCATCACCTGGCTGCTCACAAAAGCTGTGGGCGGTCACAACAAAAAAAATGCCCTGATTCAGAGCGAGTGCTCTGAAAGAGCATCCGGCTCTGAATCAGGGCCACAGTCTTAAACTCCTGTAGAAGTTTAGGACTGTAGAAGATAAGATTAAAACTACTTCTAATCCTTAGGTAGCTTTGACTACGGGTGCTTCTTCTGGAAGTTTGGCGCACCTGAAAGTAAAGGAGAGGTCAGGTATAACTAATAACTTACATTAAAGCTTAAAGCCAGCAGACCTAGCAAGGTATAGGGAGGGTTGGATGGGAGCTGTTACTAGGTGGCAATCCTATTGCCTAAAACAAAGGGAGTTTGCAGGTCATAGATACCTGCAAACTAGTGTTTATTCATCTGGAGGCTTGGCACCTAGCAAGAGCTGGTGGGTAGACTACCACATACCTGGTGGTTGCTCTAAAGAATTCTATCCTTTGCATATCAGAGGGCCTCCAATAGTGTTTAACAACCAATGAGACCAATGAGCGGCTCGCATTATGGACTGTAATGGCAAATCCCTAGATTTTGCCAATGTGATGGCAGATCCATGAAGGGAGTGACCCTTGAAGTGTTAGGTGTCTATTCCTGAACGCTGCATAGCAGAAACTATCCAACCCCTGATTGGGGAAGATCTGATGGGACGAAAGGGTTTACGGCAAGTGATAAAGAGGTTAGAAATGTTGTCTCTCAGTGGGGCTGTGAGTGTTAGGTAGGTAGACAAGCAGTCAACTATGCAAAGATCAAGGTCTGACTGGTCTCTGAGTAGATCAAACTCCACCAGAAGGGACTGCATGGATCTGGTATTTGTGTGTCCTTTTAAAACGGGAAGCAGTTAGGAAGCCGGTGGTCACAATGCCGACAGTCGGTTTCCCGACTGCCTAATCCCGGCAAGGTACAATGACAGGAGTCAAAATCCCAATGCCTGTGATTAGACTTACACGGTAGCCCAATACCTGGCTTTCCGATCGAAGGTAAGCCGGGCATGGACATCCGCAGGGGGGAGGGTTAGTTTAGGGGCTCCTGGGGAGACTTAGGGTTAGACACCCCCCTGGGAGGTTAGGGTTAGGCTAGGGGAATGGGAGGTTAGAGTTAGGCACAAATGTAAAGGGGGGTTTAGGTTTAGGCACTTAGAGGGGGGTTAGGGTTAGGCACTTGGGGGGAGGTTAGGGTTAGGCACCCCTAAGGGAGGGTTAGGGTTAGGGGGGAATTAGATTAATTATACTCACCTTAATAGACAATCAGGATTTTCTCCTTTGTTGGGCTGCCACTGTCAGGATTAGGACTGCCGGCCATGTGGCTAGCGGTAAATCATACTGATTCCCTCAAAACAATATGGAAACCCAGTGGAGTGGGTGTCATCCAGGGTTCAGATGTGTGTATTAAAGAAAGTTTGGCTCCTCTGGCTGCAAATGCCAGTGCTAGGAGTGAAGCTAGCTTTCTTGAAAGATTAGAGATGTCAGCTGTAGAAGGAATAGTGGCAAGAAAATTTAGAAAGGGATTAATGTCCCACGTGGTAGAGTAATGTGGACATGGAGGTTTGGACAAGAAAATACCCTTAAGTAGTCTAAGGTATAGTTTATTTTCTGTGAGGCCTGGAATAAGGAGAGCCAGTGCCAAGCCATATGAATGTATTGTGGAAGAAGCGAGGCCTAAATCAAACTTAGCAGCCAGGAAATCTAGGGCTAAGTTAGGCTCAGAAAGGGAGCTGGAAGGCGGAGCCTGAGCAGCCCACCAGGCCATAAACTCATCGATTATGGATTGGTATCTGGACCTTGTTCTTGGTCTAAGAGATGCGTTTATCAAGGCCATAGATGTAGCCGAGAGGTTAGTAGCAGTCAACAACCGAGTAATGTCACTATCCACATGCAATGGGGAAGATCCTGTAAGAGGTCTGGAGTCCCCTGGAAGCAGTCTTTGGACATGCCTAGGGAAAGTTTGGGACCATTTTGGAGAGGGGTGATCCAATGGAACCAAACTCTGGATGGCCAGACAGGATATACTAGAATGAGTTGCGATACCCTGTCCAGTTTGATCTTGTGGAGGACCTTCAGTAGCATGGCAGTAAGGGGAAAGGTGTAAGTAAAAAGGAAGGTCTGTCCATGGGAAGGACATTGCGTCCATGTGCATGGCCCCTTGAGTCTAGATTCTGGAGACAAAGGTTGGAACCTGAGTGTTAGACGGAGTTGCAAACAGGGCCACTTGTGGTTGTCCAAAGGTCTTCATGATGTTGAGAAACACCTTTGGTTTCAGAGTTGCACAATCCAGTGTGAGATTTTTCCTGGATAAGGAATCCACTAACTCATTTAGCTCTCCTGGAACATGCAGTATATTGCGCATAGGAGTTTGGATCACTTTTCCGCCCAGTTCCAGATGTCTATTGCTTCTTGGCAGAGAATGAGGGATCAAGTGCCTCCCATTCTGTTGAGATAAGAAACCATGGTCCTGTTGTCCAGGCAGAGCTTGACCGATATCTCCCGGGAAATCAGTGGGACTAGTGCAGAAAGAGCTAACCTAGCAGCCCTCAATTCCAAGAGACTGATATGAGCTGTCGACTCTTGAGCAGACCACCCTCCCCTTACTACTGTGTGTTTTGTATATGCTTCCCAGCCTGAAAGAGATGCATCTGACGTGATAACTGTCCTGTGGATGAGGAAGCAGAAGTCTGGGAGAGGGTAGGGGAAGGGCTGTCCAGCTGCGGATCTCTCTGCGAATTATGGGATCTAGAAAGATTTTGCCCATCCAATCTTGACCCTGTTCAAGGAGAGCTGAGAGAAGGTTCTGAGAGTGCCTACATACCAGGGGAGTATGGAGAAAACCTGGATCTAAGGCTCTCATTTTGCCAATAATTTTGGCTAAATCCCTCATTAAGAATTGATGTTTGAGGGTTTGAGATATGAAGTTTTTAATATCCCTCCACTTGTCTGGGGGAACTGCTATTGTTAAAGAAGGGGTATCTATCAAGAATTCCAGAAATATGATTGACTGTGAAGGTATTAACATGGATTTCACAAGATTTATTGTAAACCCTAGATTCTGTAGGAGCAAAAGTATAAGCTCCCTGTGGAGTAAAGGGGAGTCCTGGTCCAAGTGGGCCACCAGGAGATTGTCCAGGTAAATTATACAGTGGACTCCCATCTGATGGAGGTGTGTAACTACTGCCTTTATAAGGCATGTTAATGTGTAAGGGGCATTGGATAGCCCAAAAACCATTACTGTCCACTAATAGAGGACGCCATTCCAGAGGAGTCTTAAGAATCTCCTGTGATTTGAGGTCTTTTTTGGTACAAAAATTGTTCTTTGCGAGCAGGAAGGGTACATCCGCTAAGCCCTCCATATGGAATGAATTAGGTTTTACATATTGGTTTAGGGTTTTGACATTTAAAACCAGCCTGTATGAACCATCCTGTTTTTTGATGGGGAACAGTTGACTGATCCAGCCTCTCCTGGAAGGATCTGCCAACTCTGTTTTGCCTTGCTGAAGGGCAAGGGATAAGACACTATCTAATAAAGGACTGGCATTTTTTGAGCAGGGATATACCTGATGTGGAAAATGGAAAAGTGGAAGGCACAAACCTTTCTCCACAATCCTTAGCAACCACCTGTCTCTGGTGATCTGTCTCCAGGAAATGATTGTTTGGGAACGATGAGGAGGAGGAAGCAAAGGCAACTGACTTACCATATCCTCTTTCTTTCCTGGAGAAGTATGCATTGCTGGATCCTGTGCCTCTTGCAATCTGTGTCTGAGAGAATCCTCCTCTGGGAGCTCTGGTAGCACCCCGCTGGTCATGAGTCAAACTGCTGGCTCCCGCAGAATGACCCCCTCACAAAAGGGCTGATAGGAAGCCTGGGGGCCCTTCAGGTCTGCGAATGACTTATAGGCTTTATAGCAGACTTTCACTTCATCTTTGAAGTCAGGGCCAAAAAGGTCAGAATCTATTAAGTTAGGAATGTCTAGTTGCCTGGGGGCTAGATTAGTCAGACCTGCACTAGCCAGCCAGCGAGTACTATGGGAATTGGATATGAAATCACAAGTCTGGACAATCCTTAGGGTAGCCCTGCTCATAGCTTTTAAGAGGGCCATTTTGGAAGCTACCAGTGAATCTAGGCAATCCCATGAGACCCTTTATTTTTTCTGCTTTGTCTAGGACAAATAACAGAGGACCAGCTGCATCCGAAACTTTAAGCTGAATTTTCCTAAGTAGTTTATCTGTAGAATCACTCTGGGCCTTATCATCAACGAGTGACGTAAGGGCCCGATCAATTTCTGGGGTAAACAGAGCAGGAATCTCAGGAATGCCAGTATGGTTGTGGAGAACCATTTCATCCTCCTTAATGAGAGTCATTCTAAAGGCTAATTGAGCAAAATTATATACCTGGGACCACTTGCTCAGGGCCTAGTGAGAGGAATGAATTTTGGACGGGAGCAATCTGCTGGCTAATGCTACCTGGACCATTGTGAATAACTATACTCACCTCTGTGAGAGGACACGCTAGTCCTAGTTACCTCCTCTGACTCCCAATCTACTGAAGGGTAGCTAGCATCCGTATATACGTTAGTCAGGGGTGGTGTGTGGTGGTGATTAGCCCCTTTATGAGCGTGCTGTGGCGCAACCTACCAGTCTGAGGCAGGAAATATGTGTTGGTCATGGGCGGGAGAAAGGGGTCTGCTGTGAACCTTAGAGGTATTCCAGCTATGGGAAAGAGATGTTTTCTCCTGAACAGGCATCTCTTGAAGAAACACAGTCAATATGTTTCTTTTTATAGGAGCATTTTCTCACCACTCTGTGAGAATATGCAGGAGGGGAAGGAGTCTCTGCAATGTGACTAATCTGTCCCTGCTGTCCTCCGACCTCACAGGGTTCATTAACATTCTTTTTTCAACTATTATTTCCTCACCTGAGGAAGAACTACTAGCTGCCTCAACCAGGTTATGCCTGGAGGACTGCCTACCTCTTTTGCTGACAGATGGGGACACCAGGAGCGTGTCTGTGGCAGACACAGACACTGTGTCCTCCATCGCGCTGAGGTAAAATCTATCAGGGGAGATGTGGCTCCGCCTTTCATACTGAGCACCCGCATGTGCCCAGCTTGCGTGCACATGTCTGTGATGCATGTGCGTTCACCCCGTCTATCACCAGCGAATCGCGGGTCTCCTGGGCCCAGCTCTTCCCTCCCAGCAGTGGAGAAGATAAGTGAAAGTTTTCTTTCACTTCACCATCTCTGTGCTCGTCGAGAGACTTGCACCTAAGCCATCAGCTATTGCTAGGTGGCAAGACTCCCGACAAACAAAAAATATTTGCACTCATGAGCCCATTTTTTGTAATGAGGCCTAAAAACATCATGGTTGTCAAAATCTAACCCATTGAACTCACTGTCAATGTTAAACATTTTAATAAAACTTTGGTTCTGATTATTTTCTCCTTATTCTGTTGGATAGTTTCTCCTTATTACCTAATCATTTCTTATAGGTGTTTTGTGTGGATGTAATGTGTGAGTTTATCACTGTCTCTAGGGGCATGTTAGAAATCATAAGTGAAAAAAACTAGCAAGTGTCTGTATGGTTTAGAGAGGAATTAGCTTGGATGTTGATGAGCTAAGTTTAGAGTCATGCATGTTATGTACCCTATTTACTAACAAGTTTACAACCAGGCTATTGAAATGCTGTTAACACACTGGTGTGTTTGTATTGGTAAAGGAGGTTTTCAGAATGCATAGTGAGGGACCATTCAGGGTCAGCCCAAGCCTAATTTTTTTTTGGTAAGTGAATAAAGAATTTGGCACCCTTTAGTGTTATAAACAATATTATACACAGATAAAGTTAAAGTACTATTTATTTTATTATGGCCATTTTTCATAAAATTATGCAGAAACTACAGTATCTGCATAATTTTATGTATCACTGCTAAGTACTAACAGCCTAACTCAGGAGTTTTCACAGACATCTGCAAAAGGCTAACTATCAGTGCAGATTGCAGTCCCCATTATTATCAATGGGAAATATGATCGTCCCCTATGTACCAAACTTCAAAAAGCAAAGCATTTCACAGATGGCATCCCCTGGATTATGTTATCCTCAGACTGCTGTCCCTGTGAGTTACATTTAGTACATAGCAGGGATATTTTTATTCAAAATTAAAATATCCCTTGCAATACAGTATGGACTGTTTTTAATAATTACCTTAAGGGTCAGGCACTGAACTCTCACCTGTACAGTTATTTTCCTAAAAGCTCCAGACAGGACACAACCTATGGGTTACATTGTGAGCACAAGGTATGCCATGCAGAGCACATTGTGTTGGTAAAAACAGCTCTACATTCTGCAAGCATCCCCTATCCACAGGAAGAAGACGTTGCATAGTGCAGTCAGATCTCAGATCTTTTCCCTAATATAGAGCAGTAATACCAACATGATTATTCCACATTGGCAAAGTTATTGCCACCAGGTGCCTGTGTACTTCCATAGAGCACAATATTCCTCATCTTACTTATACACACTGACTGTAGAGGTGGGAATGCTATCTTACCCTTGCGGATGAGCCAGCAGTGGTGGGAATACAGGTCCTACAGACCCCCTCTCCTCACTATCAGGGCTCCTACTGGAGTAGAGGTGACATAATAAATGTAGGAGAATCTGGTGCTAGCACACCCCATTCCAGCTCAGCCAGTGGGAAGGAGACAAGGATAAGGCTACCCTGCAGGGTTCATAAGACCACTATGTGCACATAAGAGGCACATCCCGGCTGGCCTCTCTGCACAGCTCCTGACTGCCTGCACTTGCACAATTCCCAGCAGTGCTTTGCTTGAGTCAGGCAGTGCTGTGGCATTTCATGTCAGTATGTGGCATGATGGCGCCCTTCTCTGTGTGGTGCCCTACTTACCTGCTATAATGGTAGGGATGGCCATGGGACATTGAAGCCATGGACAATCAGGAAAGTAAGAGTAATGGCAGGGCAGAAAGATTTTACGGCAAGGGTTCCCTAACTGTGCCATTACAGTCCAGGTTTTAAGGATGTCCATGCTTGAGTCCTGATGAATAAATCATATTGACTGAGGTACTGTACTAATTAACTCTCCTGTGTTCTAGCATGGATATCCTTAAAACATGGACTGTAATGGCATCTTGTTTTACAGCATGTGAGTTAGGTAGCGTGAGCATGATTGTTTGATTCAACAGACATTAGTGAAGTCCAAGACTACACATGAAAGAGTCTTAAGTGTAGCTGAGGATGGAAGGAGGTGAGCCAGGATAAAATTATAGTAAACTGGCTGGTACAGTAGTATGTAGACAGAGTTCTAAGCAGGTATATCAGCTCAGCTTGTACCTGAGTGAATTGTTCTGTCATGTAAAGTTGTAAGGAGTACAGATGGTCTTACACCCATTCTTTTTAACATTGTACAGCACTACACTTGCACTGTATACACTACTGTACTCTGTTGTCCTTAAACCTGCATGTACTGGGATAATTCAAGCCCAATGGGAAATAATTAGATGAAGCTGAGGAGATGATCCAAGAGAGTTTCAGATAGAGATGTCATTTAGAGAACAGACACCAACAACCATGCAAACCGGGGACTTAAGGTGCGTACACACTGGGCGATTAAAGTGGATGACTGAATGATAACGATATCATTCAGTCGTCCACTTTATTGTCAATTTTTAACATCAAAGCGATGAACAATAATGACGATGCGCGATTTGACGGTCGTTCGTCATTATCGTTCATCGAGTAAACATGCAGGCCAACCTGACGATGTCATCAGGTTGCTGCATGTTGGGGAATGGGGGAGAGAGCCTGGAGCTGAATGATATCGTTAATGATATCATTCAACGGGTGTGCTCAATGTCATGAATAACATTGAACACTCCCTGCCGGGGACACACTAGAGGATATCGCTCAGGGAGCATATTGTCTAGTGTGTATGCTCCTTTACAGTACATTTAATCTCTTTCTTAGTCTTGTATCAATTTATTGCTTTACTGGCTCTCACTGGTGTTTAATGGCACTTCTATTCACCTTGAGGATGTTTAAACATTTATTTAAGCTAAATAATGTTTGTCTGCAATATCATTTAATATGTGTCTGGACCATTATTGAGGCTTTTATACATGATATTTTATTTACTGTATATACTGGTGACCAGGCTAAAATACACCTGTTGTACATAGTGATGAGCAGAGCCGTACCTAGACTTTTTGGTGCCCTGTGCCAGAAAAAGCATTGGCGCCCCCTCATTTTTCAAAGGGACATAATGCACCCAAAAAAGGGCCATGGCTTCATTGGGAAGGGCCAGGGAAGAGAAAGGAGAGGCCAGGAGATGTTGGGGATAAAATAAGAGGAAGCGACAAGCAAGAATGATAATAAACAGAAATTTGACCAAACAGCCCAAAAAATGCTCCTCTTTGATGTGGAAATATTTTCATCCAAATCCTGAAAACACTTGTCAAGGCATCTGTAGCATTTGTAGTGCCAATGTAAGTAGAGGTAGGGACATTAGTCATCTAGGCACCTCCTCCCTATTACATAACTTGCAACGAGTTCTTTTGAGTGATTTATTAAATTCAGAAATAGGATTTACATACCAGCGCATGTAATCTACACTGTCAACACCTTCATCATCAACCTCCTTATTAATGATCAAAGATATACAGTACCTGTAACCCATTGAACTCACTGTCAATGTTAAACATTTTAATAAAACTTTGGTTCTGATTATTTTCTCCTTATTCTGTTGGATAGTTTCTCCTTATTACCTAATCATTTCTTATAGGTGTTTTGTGTGGATGTAATGTGTGAGTTTATCACTGTCTCTAGGGGCATGTTAGAAATCATAAGTGAAAAAAACTAGCAAGTGTCTGTATGGTTTAGAGAGGAATTAGCTTGGATGTTGATGAGCTAAGTTTAGAGTCATGCATGTTATGTACCCTATTTACTAACAAGTTTACAACCAGGCTATTGAAATGCTGTTAACACACTGGTGTGTTTGTATTGGTAAAGGAGGTTTTCAGAATGCATAGTGAGGGACCATTCAGGGTCAGCCCAAGCCTAATTTTTTTTTGGTAAGTGAATAAAGAATTTGGCACCCTTTAGTGTTATAAACAATATTATACACAGATAAAGTTAAAGTACTATTTATTTTATTATGGCCATTTTTCATAAAATTATGCAGAAACTACAGTATCTGCATACTTTTATGTATCACTGCTAAGTACTAACAGCCTAACTCAGGAGTTTTCACAGACATCTGCAAAAGGCTAACTATCAGTGCAGATTGCAGTCCCCATTATTATCAATGGGAAATATGATCGTCCCCTATGTACCAAACTTCAAAAAGCAAAGCATTTCACAGATGGCATCCCCTGGATTATGTCATCCTCAGACTGCTGTCCCTGTGAGTTACATTTAGTACATAGCAGGGATATTTTTATTCAAAATTAAAATATCCCTTGCAATACAGTATGGACTGTTTTTAATAATTACCTTAAGGGTCAGGCACTGAACTCTCACCTGTACAGTTATTTTCCTAAAAGCTCCAGACAGGACACAACCTATGGGTTACATTGTGAGCACAAGGTATGCCATGCAGAGCACATTGTGTTGGTAAAAACAGCTCTACATTCTGCAAGCATCCCCTATCCACAGGAAGAAGACGTTGCATAGTGCAGTCAGATCTCAGATCTTTTCCCTAATATAGAGCAGTAATACCAACATGATTATTCCACATTGGCAAAGTTATTGCCACCAGGTGCCTGTGTACTTCCATAGAGCACAATATTCCTCATCTTACTTATACACACTGACTGTAGAGGTGGGAATGCTATCTTACCCTTGTGGATGAGCCAGCAGTGGTGGGAATACAGGTCCTACAGACCCCCTCTCCTCGCTATCAGGGCTCCTACTGGAGTAGAGGTGACATAATAAATGTAGGAGAATCTGGTGCTAGCACACCCCATTCCAGCTCAGCCAGTGGGAAGGAGACAAGGATAAGGCTACCCTGCAGGGTTCATAAGACCACTATGTGCACATAAGAGGCACATCCCGGCTGGCCTCTCCGCACAGCTCCTGACTGCCTGCACTTGCACAATTCCCAGCAGTGCTTTGCTTGAGTCAGGCAGTGCTGTGGCATTTCATGTCAGTATGTGGCATGATGGCGCCCTTCTCTGTGTGGTGCCCTACTTACCTGCTATAATGGTAGGGATGGCCATGGGACATTGAAGCCATGGACAATCGGGAAAGTAAGAGTAATGGCAGGGCAGAAAGATTTTACAGCAAGGGTTCCCAAACTGTGCCATTACAGTCCAGGTTTTAAGGATGTCCATGCTTGAGTCCTGATGAATAAATCATATTGACTGAGGTACTGTACTAATTAACTCTCCTGTGTTCTAGCATGGATATCCTTAAAACATGGACTGTAATGGCATCTTGTTTTACAGCATGTGAGTTAGGTAGCGTGAGCATGATTGTTTGATTCAACAGACATTAGTGAAGTCCAAGACTACACATGAAAGAGTCTTAAGTGTAGCTGAGGATGGAAGGAGGTGAGCCAGGATAAAATTATAGTAAACTGGCTGGTACAGTAGTATGTAGACAGAGTTCTAAGCAGGTATATCAGCTCAGCTTGTACCTGAGTGAATTGTTCTGTCATGTAAAGTTGTAAGGAGTACAGATGGTCTTACACCCATTCTTTTTAACATTGTACAGCACTACACTTGCACTGTATACACTACTGTACTCTGTTGTCCTTAAACCTGCATGTACTGGGATAATTCAAGCCCAATGGGAAATAATTAGATGAAGCTGAGGAGATGATCCAAGAGAGTTTCAGATAGAGATGTCATTTAGAGAACAGACACCAACAACCATGCAAACCGGGGACTTAAGGTGCGTACACACTGGGCGATTAAAGTGGATGACTGAATGATAACGATATCATTCAGTCGTCCACTTTATTGTCAATTTTTAACATCAAAGCGATGAACAATAATGACGATGCGCGATTTGACGGTCGTTCGTCATTATCGTTCATCGAGTAAACATGCAGGCCAACCTGACGATGTCATCAGGTTGCTGCATGTTGGGGAATGGGGGAGAGAGCCTGGAGCTGAATGATATCGTTAATGATATCATTCAACGGGTGTGCTCAATGTCATGAATAACATTGAACACTCCCTGCCGGGGACACACTAGAGGATATCGCTCAGGGAGCATATTGTCTAGTGTGTATGCTCCTTTACAGTACATTTAATCTCTTTCTTAGTCTTGTATCAATTTATTGCTTTACTGGCTCTCACTGGTGTTTAATGGCACTTCTATTCACCTTGATGATGTTTAAACATTTATTTAAGCTAAATAATGTTTGTCTGCAATATCATTTAATATGTGTCTGGACCATTATTGAGGCTTTTATACATGATATTTTATTTACTGTATATACTGGTGACCAGGCTAAAATACACCTGTTGTACATAGTGATGAGCAGAGCCGTACCTAGACTTTTTGGTGCCCTGTGCCAGAAAAAGCATTGGCGCCCCCTCATTTTTCAAAGGGACATAATGCACCCAAAAAAGGGCCATGGCTTCATTGGGAAGGGCCAGGGAAGAGAAAGGAGAGGCCAGGAAATGTTGGGGATAAAATAAGAGGAAGCGACAAGCAAGAATGATAATAAACAGAAATTTGACCAAACAGCCCAAAAAATGCTCCTCTTTGATGTGGAAATATTTTCATCCAAATCCTGAAAACACTTGTCAAGGCATCTGTAGCATTTGTAGTGCCAATGTAAGTAGAGGTAGGGACATTAGTCATCTAGGCACCTCCTCCCTATTACATAACTTGCAACGAGTTCTTTTGAGTGATTTATTAAATTCAGAAATAGGATTTACATACCAGCGCATGTAATCTACACTGTCAACACCTTCATCATCAACCTCCTTATTAATGATCAAAGATATACAGTACCTGTATCCAATTTGCAAAGGCATACTGACTCTCCTATCCACAATTCCAATTTAGAAACCTTGCTTGCTACGGCTGCTGTTGGGGGTAAATTTTCATCACAGAAGAGGACCAAAAAGAAGACTAGTTGTTGCATACAACAATTGTCTGTAAACAATAATTTGGAAGAGCAATCAAGTTTGACAGCCACTATTCAGTTTCACATCAGATCACTGAAGCCATTGCAGCTATGGCAGCTATTCAGCTTTAGACCTGTGTCCGATATCCACCATTAATGAATCTGTATTTAGATGATTAGTTGAGGTCAAGTGTCCACGCTAACAAATTACATGTCTATTCTATTTTACATGAACTGCAATTCTCACCAGTACAAAGACATTAACAAAGAGTTACTCCTTGCCTAGAATGCTATTGTATCAAGTATCTACTTTACTATGTATATGTGGACAAGCGGTACTGGTCAAAGTTAAGATTACATGACTGAGACCAGCCCACTGGGTGGGTGTATCACCTCCAGCAGTTGCAGTATCTAACACACAATGCCACTTCATTCACAGGCAGGCTACTCTCTGTATCACTGGCTTCACTAAGAGGCATACTGATGTGAATCTGTTAGAAAAATTCAGGGATGTAATAGCAAAATGTCTTACCTGAGTAAGACTCTCCTCAGGATCTGTCAATTATAATAATGAAAGTGATATTGTACTAGCATCACAACTGGGTAATTTTTTTCATGTGCCATGGTGTTTACACACAATAAACTTGGTGGTTCAATATTTCTGTAATGACAGGTCTATGCAGGATATGCTGATTGAGACCCATAACATTTCAGGGTATTTTCGCAGCAGCTATAAGAAAAGTTTAATTTGACATGCCATCAACTGAAGCTAGAGGTAGTAAGTACTTGAAATTCCAAAGTTTATATGATTTACCAACTGGAGGAACAGCAACAAACCATCATGATGTACACATCAAGCCATGAGATAGGGAGAGGGTGACATGTTACCTTACTGCAGTACACAGGAGAATGCTCTATATTTTGCACAAGCTACTGAAACCATTTGAAATTGTATAGTAACTAATAAAGTTAGTTCAGACACTGCCAATCTGAGTCAGGTCATACCCTTAATTAAGCTACCGGAACAAGCAGCTAGTGAAGCAGGAGGAGGATATGAAACTAAGCAATTCCATTAAGTATGTTGGACTTGTAGATCGTTTTTTATATGCTTCACCAGGACCAAGCTATTTGCAACATCTTGCAATTTGATCACTACATTGTGGCAACCATGCTTGACCCTAGGTTTAGGTCTTATGTAATATATTTTTTCCAACTAACACTGATCTTATGAGATCCAAAATGCTCCTTGAAAGCAAGTTGTTAGCTCAAGTGGCACATGACACAACTTCTCCTGCTTCAGTTTCTCTTGCAAATGCTGCTGCCAGGAAAAAACTGACCTTCTCCAAGAGGCCCACTGGTGATGATGATGATGATGATGAGTCAACTCAGCACAACAGAGTGAAACATTATGACTTCTGGTCAGGCTTGAAAGAATTTCCCACATATATTGACACCTCTACCATGACTTAATCTGTTACAATAAACATCCATAGAATGGTGGAGGATTACTTTAATGATAATGTACAAATTAGCATGTCACACAATCCCTTTGAATCCTGGAAGGAAAAAAAATCAATTTGTAGCCCCTTGTGCAAACTAACTATACTAGTGTATTTAAGCAGCCCATCCTCCAGTTTGTGCTTGGAAAGAGTTGAGCACAGCCTGGCATCTTGTGAGTGGTTGTCATAGGAGGCTACTTCCAAAAAATGTGGAAAAGCTTATGTTCATCAAAATGAACTACAAATTCTATGAGGAAGACCTTTGTTGCCAACTACAACAAAGAGAGACTGTAATGGTGGATTTCAGTTGGGATTAGCTAATATAGTGTGATGATGACATTAACAACAGTGGTGAGGGTAGTGATGAGGATGATGACATCTTTCAACAGTGAGGATAATTAATAACACTGTTAAGCTGCATACACATGGGACGATTCCCTCCATGAGCGACATCGTCTAGTGTGCACCTGCAGGGGTGTGCTCAGTGTCGTTAATGACACTGAGCACAAACATTGAACGATATTATTAATGATATTGTTCAGTGCCGGGCACCCTCCCTCATCCCTGAGCATGCTACAACCTGACAATATTGTCAGGTTGGCCAGCATGTTCGGGCAATGAACGAAGACCAACAACCAGTGGGAGTGCGCATTGGTCGTTATCATTGACCGTTTTGAGGCAGAAACTGAACAATATTTTGGACACCTGAATGATAATGATATCGTTATGGTTCTGTCATCCAAAAAATCGCTGCATGTGTATGCAGCTTTAGCCACTTAAAGTCCATTGATAGCTTGGCTTAACCTAGCCACCAAGATGTTTTCTTTTGTGGGGGCCAAAGAAACCAAGCACTTTAGCCACAAAAGTGGAAGTACCTTCCGCTGAAGTGCTTGGCTTGTTAAACTGTGCATGTTCTTTTAATATACAACATAAGGGTGCACCACTTTTCTAAGATTGCGCTTTTTTAAGATTGTGTGTGTTTGATTGGAAGCATTAATTACTTACTTTTCTGTTGGGTTTTGGCCCTGAATCAAAATTATATTAATACAAAGAAAAACACAGTTACAAGTCTCCACACAATTATAACCACTATGCTCCTGTACAATGAATATGAATAGTGATGACAACAATATGAATACATTTAAACTAGAGTTATGCGCGGACCCCCATGTTTTTGTTTTTGACAAAACCACCTTCAAATGTTATGGTTTTGATTTTGGTTTTGGCAAAACCACCCTCAAGTGTTTTGGTTTCGATACGATTTTGGATTTTTCAAAAATTAATAAAAATCAGCTACTGTAAAAATCATGTAATTTGGACATGTAAACATGCAATCCAAGACTGAGATTCAGCTTTTAAATTTGAGTTCCATACTTACATCAAACCTGAACTGGGGCTCTGTTCTCCTCTGTCCTACAAAAGTGATACGAGTCATGACTAGATTCAAATTAGAACTTCTAAGTTCAGGTGTGTTAGTTTTTCAGGAAATCTGAACTGCACATCTCTAGTGTAAACTATTATAGAAAATAAAAAGTGAGGATTATTTCAGCCAAACTAATTTTATGGAAAAGATAATAGGTGCCATCTGATAAGACTCACTTTTATATTTCCTCTAATTGACTATGACGAGTACAGTTCATCTGAATTGCTAACTTTAGCTTTTCCCCCTTCAGTAGATGCTGCAGTATCAGCTCCAGCTTCTCAACTCTCTTTTAAAAGTCACAGCAGCAGCCACTTGTTCTGGATATGCACTTATAACAGGCATTGATGTTCTGTATCTTGCAAGACTTCCATCACCATATAAAGCAAAATTCTGACTGCATGAAGACAACATTACAAGTCTCCATAAACCAAATTTATGGAAATAGTAATAGGTGCCTTTCTAATAATGAGACTCTTTGATTTGATTGGGTCTGTGATTTGAATTGATTTGGCCTGTGATTTGCTGTTTAGAGAAGTTTGTTATTAACTTATTAATTAATTATCAATTTTTACATTCTACAATTATCTATTTCTATTGGCTTAAGGCCTGTGATTTCTGGTTGTAGAATGTTGTTATTAACTTATTAATTTATTATCACTTTCTACTTTCTGTTCTTGGCCTGAGGCCTGTGATTTGATAACATATTATATTTTGAATTTTCTACTAGGCTTTTACTTTTATGCTATTAGTTCTAGATCAATAAAAACATTCTATAGTATAGTTTTTTAAGCTGACATCCTATCTGTAACTGCTGTGACACTATTTTCTATAGATGTGCTATATTATTTTAAACTGCCATGCGTTTGTGCAGCTGCTCTGTCACTAAGTCTGGCCAGCCAGCTTGCTGCAGCCTTTGGCCAATATTAGTGAAAACAATATTGTGAACTCTGAGGATGATAGGAAATAATATTATGTTAATAATACCATAAGAACAGAAACTGGTCCAAATTACAAGATTTTTGCTGTTTTTAGCAATTTTTAAAGAAATCCAAAACCAAAACATTTCAGGGTGGTTTTGCCAAAACCAAAACACTGTAATGATATAGAACCAACACACTAGTTGTACAGTATACCTTTTGTTTCAATTCAAAATTCCAAATAAGATTTTGGGTGATGTCTCTTGGAAGTATAATGTAAATTAGAAGCCAGTGGGTGTGTCACATTTCACTTCCTATTTTATTTGATAGCTACCCCAGAGTTTTACCAGCTGCATCAAACAGCTTTTACAGCTCATGGCTATTTAATCTTTGCTGGAGACCGAAAAACTTAACAAGCTCAAAAAGTCAACAGAGAGGATATCAAACATATGCAAATGTTTGTTGGAAATTATAAGAGTACAGTTTAGATAAAATAAAGATGATGCTAATAGTTGCATATGTATTTTATTGGCTTTTATTCATACATTGAATTTCCATGGGCTGGGGATAGATCGATGTGCAGCTGTCTTTTTCCTTAATTTATTGTCATTAACTAAATGACAAATTTTAATGAAAAGAATGAATGCAGAAACAGTGTTTGTTTTCTTTATAATCACATAATATTAACTGTTACTAATACTTATGACCTATTCTAAGACAAAATACTTGTTTCCATTGTAGTATCTTTATTAAAGCAATTAATTTTATTTTGCTGCCCATCATAGAGCAGATGTATAATACTGAACAAAAATAAAGAGACTTTTAAAGAAGCAAGGGTAGGAGAGAACAGGAGTTTGAATCATAAACAAGATGCATGATCCGTAAACAAGCAATATGGCCTATGGCAGCGCTGTCCAAATACACACATGAAGAAGGATATATATGTTATAATAATGTGTTTGGGAGCTAGATATTAATAAAAAAAATAATGTCATAGCAAAGAGTCTGTGGAAGTTGTAAGGGTTACTGGCCCATAGAAAAACCTTGAAGGGTGCATCTGTCTTTGGACTGCAAGTTGCACAACACTAATAAATGTTATACTTTGTAACAGAGGTTGTCAAACCTATACTCTGGCCTCACCAATAGTTTATGTTTTGTGACTCACTTTTCTAGAGCACATGTAGATACAATATACTGAACCAGCCAACTTAAACATACATAAGCAATCCAATTAAAAACCACATAAGAAAAAACTAATGTAAAGTCAAGCAGGAAGTCCTTCAACAGTTATATCATCACCATTTTCTTATTTACGTACATTATAAATGGTAGAAAGGAATTTATGCAGCATTGTCACTTGGTTATCTTAGAATATACGATGAATAGCTAGTAATAAACCAAGTCCTATTATAGATTAAATATGGCAATACTCCCCTCTAAACCCTTAAAATGTACCCTTTCCGCTGTTTTATCTAACGTAAATAAATCTCCACTAAATGATATTTCATTTTTGTATTGCTCTGCAAAACTGTGAACACTGAGGTGTCCTCTACAAAGAATATCATATATACCCCCACTCTTACCAGTGGCTACTTATCCTTCCCATGGCTGCCACCTTACATTTCAAATCTATGCAAGATTACTTTAACATATCAAGGTGCATGACATTATATAGAGGTTTGATTTCTTCCATTTATGCATACTTCTGAGAATAATTTAAAAGTTTTTGTTAAGTTAAAAAAAATTAAAAATGAAAAAACACATGTGACATTTACAGTTAAACTTTATTAAGGCAACATACAAAGACGGTAGTAGTAAAAAGTAGTAAAAATAATAATAATAATAATAATAATAATAATAATAATAATCACATTTTCTATAACTGTGATCCCTCTATAACTCAGATCTTATAAGTAGCGCAAAAGGTTCTGTGGTATTTTAGAGGGTATACATTGAGGAGCTCATTTACAGTTGGAAGCATTTACTTGTTTATTTTTGAGTGACACAATGATCTGATACTGTAACTAAATATGCATACTCAGGGGTGGATTGGGCCACCGGGAAAGCCACATCAGCTCTTCACATGGGCCTTTGCAGAGCTCATGAGCATGCCTCTCAACTTCTCCCAGCAGCCACCAAGTCCAGCAACACAGAGAGGAGCCAGTAAAGAATGGATTGCTGGCAAAGCCGGCACAATAAAGCTATTTTTGTTCAGTGCAGCAGCTCAGGTGCATTGCGTGCAGCATAATGATGTCATGCTGCACCACTAAGCAGAGGTGCCACAAAATAGAAGAGCAGCCAGAACAGAAGACAGGATAAGAAGGGAAGTGCAGGCTAAAACCAGAGAAGCACAGGCAGGCTGTGGAGAAACAAAGACTGGAGAAGAGAGATGCACAGAACCTGGAGAGACACAAGGGGGCATGGAGAGACACAAAGGGGCCTGGAGATGAAGAGACATGGGAGACTGGAGTGGTACAATCAGACGTGGAGATGAAGAGACACAGGAGAGACTGGAGAGACACACTAGGAGACACGGACGGAAAATGGAGAGACACAGGGGGCCTGGAGAGACAAAGGATGCCTGGAGAGACACATGGTGGCCTGAAGAGACACAGTGGGGTTTGGAGGTGGATAGATGCAGGGTAGACTGGAGAGACACAGGGGGGCTGGTGTGACACAGGGAGCCCTGGAGATGGAGAGTCACAAAGGGGCCTGGAGAGGCACAGGTTGCCCCAGAGACATGCAGATGGCCTGGAGAGACACAGAGGAGCCTAGGGATATGCAAGGAGCCTGGAAAGGCACAGGGGGGTCTGAATCTGGAGAGACATGGGGCCTGGACTTGTTGAGACATAGGGGGCTGGAGAGACAAAGATGGACTGTAGTAAAAGACTGAGCAACACAAGGAGCATATGGCTGGAGAGGCACAGGGAAGGGGGATAGTGGTGGGGAGGCACAGTGGGAAATAGTGCTAGAGATGCACAGGAGGAGGGGTAAGGCTGAGGACAATAATCATCATGAAGTCATCAATTCAAAACAGCAACAAACAAGAAACAAAATACTGACACAAATGGTACCAAATAGCAAATAGTTTAAAATTATAAAATTGTTTCATCAGAAAAATTCACATTTTGCTCTGCACAAAAACTTCTAGGTATACAGGCAAATTCCAGACAAAGCAGTCTACTGCATAAATATTGAATTATGGCCTTAAAACTGATTGTTTATTTAAATTTAGCTGCAATCTCGCAGATATACAGATAGCTCCGTGAAATTGGGTTCGATTTCTTAACCTTTGCTGTCTGCCCAGTGAGGCTGAAATTTCTTCAGAATTTCCCCATTGCAGAGAAATTACTATATAGGTAAGAAAAGACTTGTTAGCCAACTGGCCTTTAATTAGTGTGGAGGGATGTGGTAGGCAAAAAGAGAGTATCGTCCTCCAAGATTTCTCTTGCCGGCCCTGCTCCCCTCAGTGGCTTGCTACAACCCCTAAAGAAAAATGCATATTTCAGTGGAAATGTGGAGCAATATATACACCACTGCATTTGCAGCATGTGCACCCAGTTTACTTCAAGTCATCATCATCAGGGTGCACTTGGATCTGACATATAGTGGTTGCACAAGACATGCCTCCTTACAGGCGTATTTATGCTTACTTGCTCCTCTGCGTGACATTTGTGCGAACATGCCTTGCGGTACTTTGCTAATGTGAGCATGGCCCATCACACCCCCATTCCACCTATCTAATTGTAAGTGTGCATGAGTTTGGAACGCCTTTGAATGCAATATATCTCTCCATTATCCCTCCTCTATGTACATCTGACTCTTTTTCTCCCAGAACAGCTGTGTCAACTAGGTAAGGTTCTCCTTTCTTCTGTGATCAGAGAGAGCATGAGCAACATTTGGATACAAGTGATATTCATCATCATTATGGTGCTGGCCACTGGAAGGCTAGTTTTCTTTGGACTGTAGATAGAATTCTTTGGGAGTAATAGTGATGGAGTAGTGATACACTGACATGTGACAGGTCATTTTAAAGTTGAAACCATATTATTAAATTACAATGAACTAACACAACAACATCTGAATCACAGGTAGAGTAAATACTGTATACTAATATATTTCATTGATACTTTTTAGATTACAGTACATGGAAGCAACAAATAAATGTACATTTGCTGTTCATTTCTCTCAATTACATGTTTTCAGTTGCATCTTAACCAATGAACATATGAACTTCAAATGAATAGATAATTATAGAGAGAGAGAAACAAGAAGGCGGCACTCAGAGACCTCTTGGTATCATATAACCCAGTGTTGGCTAACCTTGACACTCCAGCTGTTATGGAACTACATAACCCAGCATGCACTGCTACAGTTTTGCTATTAGGGCATGCTAAAACTGTGGCATGGCATGCTGGGATATATAGTTCCACAACAGCTGGAGTGTCAAGGTTAGCCAACACTGATATAACCAGTGCTATGGTTTATTGCAAGAGCATCATTATTGACATTTCAGGGCAACACGCCCCTTCACCAGGATGCCAAGAATACACTGTATTGCCGTGTATCCATGAGTGTAGGATCACTGTTGGTTTTATATACTTGTTCCGGTGCCTTCCTAATAGGGAACAGCGTCCCCACCATATAGAGAAACAAGAAGGCGGCACTCAGAGACTAGTCAGTATCATATAACCAGTACTTTGGTTTATTGCAAAAGCACCATTATCGATGTTTCGGGGCAACACGCCCCTTCGTCAGGATGTCAAGTACAGTGTATACTTGACATCCAAATTTACTTCTATTGTCTGATAAGTGTACATCTCTGATTGTTAGGGGTCTGTGTCTGTGCAGGACCAGTTCTGCACATGCACAGAATGGGGGTGTGCAGACACAGACCCCTAACAATCATTGTCAGATGAACGTACATCTCCAAATCAGGACCTAAGGGGCTGATTCAGACCCGCTCGCTAGGATGCGTTCGCACATAGCCTGCTAATGTTTGCAATCTGCGCATAAGATGCAGTGCGCATGCATGAATCACGAAGCTCTTGGACCCTGTGCACAGACGCCCCACTAGAATGAGAGACAGGATGTGCCGTTTGTGGGTGGTGACAGGGTCTTTGCAGACGATGTTCGCTAATGTGCGCATGCGTGTACTTCTCAGTGAGCGTGCGCAAACTAGTATGGGCAATCAGATTTTGCTTGCTAGCCCTGCAAAGACAGCCCAGTGGAATGAGTAACAGGAAAGGCCATTTGTGGGTGGTAACAGGGGCAGGGCAGTAGTAACGGAGGAGTGGAGTTGCAGACGCAGGCATGCCAGACTGTTTTCGTGCTGTTTCTGGGGCATGCATAATTAACAGGCAGTGTCATAGTACACATCACCTGGTTGAAAAATACTCTGAAGTGCTCGCACTGCTTGCGGTAGGGTACACTCAACTGCAAGCGCTACGGTCAGATCCGATGTAACCCGATGTACCGATGGTTGAATATACTTCCTGGAGATGATGTACGCTAGTGGGTGGCTAAAGATAGGCTAGTGGGCATCTGTAAACACAAAGTGATCGCTCACAAAGACATAGTGGGCGTGCTTATGCCTTGCCGAGCTAGCGGCTGCCTTGACGTCACTTAGCAAAATTTCCATAAGCTGGGAGCGAGCGGCTGCATCTAGCGTGCGCATCTGAAACATGTCCATAGTGCTTATATTTTGGCCGTTTCATCAAATGAAATGTTTGTCACTATCAAGAAATAACATTCAGTATGGTCAGAAAAAAGCAATGCCTGATCTGTGTGTTTCTTTTCATAAAAAGTCCCCAATAAAATACAAAAAAATAATAAGGCCCACGGCCTGCAATGGTATTTAGGGTCCATAATGTGAAGCAGCAGTGAACATCTAAAGTCCTACAGAATACTAATTGAAAATATATATGTTAAATATATGGCTTATATGCTTACATATATATTTGAATTTAATAAAATAAAGTAACAATTGAGGATGATATTTAAGTGTTATAGAATCAAAATTTTACTATTGAAATATTTTTCAATTAAACAAAAAAAGCCAAACTATTGTATATAAAAGAGCTCATTAGATCAAAATGTGTAATTACAATCTAATACAAAAAGCATTCGATAGTTGTTATGCAGCAATTTACACATACAAATATTAGTGATCTTCATTACTGTGTACACAACTTTATAAAACAAACAGTATACAAAATAAAAAGTATTGTGCTAATCATTAATATGTTGCTTAACCGTTCTCTTTAATTTACATAATCTTTACTTTACATAATACTTATCTTTTGCAAACTTTAAATGACTGCCAGTATGTTTGTACCTACTAAATATAATATGGTCATCCTTTAAAGGCTAAAGCTATTAATTAGAGACCAGCGCAGCTTTCCTTCTTACTGCTGTAATCATTAAATTGATTTTTCCAGTCCATCATGTAATTGTTCCAGCGATGGAATTCAGCCTTCCACTGTTGTTCTACTTCATCAATACTTCCTGAAAAAAATTACAAAGGGTGTATTAATCTAAATTTAAATCTTTGTGTTTACATTAATTGAGAAAGAATGAGTGTTAGTGACATAGTTTTCAAGAAATGCAGCAACGCTGGATGGTCAAGTTAATGGAAACAGTTATTCTTAAACTGTCATGTCTTTCTTCTTTGTAGAAACTTGTTACATTTTCCTAATCTAGCACATGGTATTTCTTTTTCTCAAACACTGCTATTGAGTTACTATTTGTACTATTGTACAGATTTTACAATAGGAATCTACCCTTGATCTGACTTATTTGTTGTTGTGCCACCTTATTACAGCAAAGTAATTAATTTGATTTCTTTGTACACACAGTATATGGTCTGGACCAGTGCCGTATAAATTGTGCCAGATTAAGTATTCCGAGCAAAAATGAAAAAGAATGACAATTTAACAATCCACTTGGAAGTTTACATTTCAATTAGGCTGTGTAGATAATGTTTGGCTGTATAGCTAATGTTTAATATAACCAACTTTACATTAATTAATGATAAATATTCCATATCATCACTGCACCAGCTACATTCACTGTGGTCTCTTAAAGAAATTGATGTTAAATATTGCATACCATTAAATTCTATCCAACTCAACTAGAACCATTATCTGCTCATGTTCTTCTTACCACTATTTTTTTTCTAATCCACCAAGATTCTCCAAGCCTACCAAACTCATTTTCATGTGTCCAGCTCACCTTTTCAGTGTACTCTAGAACCCAAGATCAATCTGCAACAAACTTGCATGCATTGATAAGCTATTGCTCTCACTCCTTCAGTTTCCTTGCCATTCTACATTGCTTTCATAGCTCTGTCCTTTACCCACACTATGACAAAATAACCCTGGCACTTGAAACTGACCTGCCAACTTCAGAAGTGTTCCTGTACAACTGAGCACCAATGAAGAAAATCTTGCTACACTGGCATACCTCATAGGAAATGTATCCTGGATTTTAATTATACCATCCTCTTTCTTGCCAAACAAACCAACTTCAGATCCCTAGTATCCACACAGTAAACCAATCCTGTCACCTCTTTGCCACCATCATATCGTTACTTTGCCACATCCACCATATTTCCCCTTTTCACTCACTACTTTCCACTTATATCAAATGCAAAACTGACACCATCTGTAAAGAAATCTTCTCTCATCAGATGCACTGCCCCAAACTCAGTTTCTCCACCACTCACCTTCACACTCTCAGTTCTTTCCCTCATATTACTGAAAGACAAGGTTTCCACATCCTACTACAGTAGTTTTCTTTTACATCAACTGGTCCTTTTTATCCTGTTCCATTCCGACTCCTGCAACCTCTCTGTCACAATCCTGGCTAGTTTATACCTTTTGAGACTTACCTCTGCCAGCTGTTCCATGGATCTGTGGTTGTAATTCCCCTGGGAAATCTGCTCTGGCTGAATCATGCTGGCTGTGACAACCCTGTGTGTGCAGACTGCTCTCCTACTCACACTGATTAATCTGTGAGCATTGCTAGTCTTAATTGGAATCACAGGTGTGGTCCTGATTCTCAAGGGCTGCAGAGATGATTACTCCCTTTGCATGTTGTGCCTTGCTCCACTCTGAATGCCACTGCCAGACCACCTGTCTGTATCCACCAATCGCTGCCAGACTCTACGTATATAGATCCTCCTCTAATAGCACTCAGTGCTTCAACATCTTGTTACGTCCTGTGGTGTACTACTTGTGATATAGCTGTACCTCTGTGTACCAGGATGTCCCAGGCTCCTGCTGGTTCCTAGACCAGTGTTATTTGTAAGCCTGCTGCATTCAGCTATCCACGCTACCATCTCTCACCTATGGCTCCCAGGCTGCTCCAAGTAGCTTCCATGCTGCCAGCTTCTCCACATGGCACCCAGGCCTCACCAAGTAGCTTACACGCTACCATCTCTCACCTACGGCTCCCAGGCCGCTCCAAGTAGCTTCCACGCTGCCAGCTTCTCCACATGGCTCCCAGGCCGCATCAAGTAGCTTCCACGCTACCATATCTCACCTACAGCTTCCAGGCCGCTCCAAGTAGCTTCCACGCTGCCAGCTTCTCCACACAGCTATCCTGCCTCTCCACATAGCCACCCAGCTACCAGCATCTACCCACGGCTATCCAGTCACTCCACCTAGCCACCCAGCTACCAGCAACTACCCATGGCTATCCAGCTGCTCCATGTAGCCACCCAGCTACCAGCATCTACCCACGGCTATCCAGCCACTCTGTGTAGCTACCCAGCTACCAGCGTCTACCCACGTCTTCCCAATCCACAACAAGTAGCTTCCACGTTACCATCCATCTTTAAGCTCATCTGCTGGTACCCCGACCAGCTCAGTCAGCCTACCTGCCGGTCCCAGTCCGGTCCCTCCAAGTTCCTTCTGGTCTCATTCCAATGTCTCAAGTTTCCAGTTCCAGTCACTCATCACCAAAGGCAGTTCTCACTGCTACTCACTTCTTACATTAAAAGAGCTATTTATGTTACCCATGGTTCCAGTCCAGCCGGCCTCCAGTGATTCCAGTTCATCACCTGATACAGGTAATTCACTAGCACCAACTGTGACAGTATGTTCAAGCCTAACGATGGTGGCGGATCAAGCACCTAATCCTGGATCAGGTGCTTTCCGTAACCTAATCACTCGTTTGGATTCACAGGAGGCGGTACAGCATCAAGTACTACAGCTTCTGCAAATTCTGACTAACCGGCTGATACCCAAATCTTGCCAGAACCCCTAACTACTTTCCATCAACTGCTGGAACAGCTACAAGCTCTACTCAGCAAAATCTTTCACATCATTCCTGAATTTCTTAGAGCTACCTCTGTCTCAACTAAAAACTCTGTCTTGGAATCTCTAAGAACCAAAGATTCTTCCATGCCAAGTAAAGTGAGACATCGAAGTTACCCACACTCCAAGCTCTCTGTGGCTGAAAGCCAGCGGCGTAAAGATTTACATCTCTGTCGCTATTGTGGAGCATCTGACCACTTTATCAAAGGCTGTCCCCTTTGCAACTCCAGCAGTATAACAATGTGTCAACGTATCAATGCCTATTCCGGTCCCGTCCCGGATTCTGCCTGTTCCGGTCCCGTCCCGGTTTCTGCCTGTTCTGGTCCCGTCCCGGATTCTGCCTGTTCCGGTGCCAGCCCGGATTCTGCCAGTTCCGGTCCCAGCCCGGATTCTGCCTGTTCCGGTCCCAGCACGGATTCTGCCTGTTCCGGTCCCAGCCCGGATTCTGCCTGTTCCGGTCCCGTCCCGGATTCTACCTGTTCCGGTCCCAGCCCGGATTCTGCCTGCCCTGGTAGGGGACTCCAGTTGGCAACCCCAGGAGGGGGTGTTCAGAGTCTCCACCCCAGGAGGGTCCTCAAGTCTCGTAACCCAAGAAGGGATTTTGAGTCACTCACCCCAGGAGGAAGTCTCTGTCCTTGCATCCCAAAAGGGGGGTTCATGTTCCATACCCCAAAAGGAAAAGTCGAGTCAGCCTCCCCAGAAGGGGATTTTGGGTCCCATACTCCAACAGGGAGTGTCAAGTTCTGTACGCCAGGAGGGGACCTTAAGTCTCTCACCCCAGGAGAGGGTTACAAGAATTATGCCCCAGGAGGGGGTCTCAAGTCTTGCACCCCAGGAGGGGGTTTCAAGTCTTGCACCCCAGGAGGGGGTCTCAAGTCTCGCACACCAAGATGGGGTTTCCAGTGCTATTCCCCAGGAGGAGAATTCAAGTGCCTCATTCCAGAAGGGGATCTCAAGTCTCGCACCCCAGGAGGGGGTCTAAAGTCTCACACCCCAGGAGGGGGTCTCAAGTCTCGCACCCCAAGATGGGGTTTCTAGTGCTATTCCCCAGGAGGAGAATTCAAGTGCCTCATTCCAGAAGGGCATCTCAAGTCTCATACCCCAGGAGGGGGTTTCAAGTCTTGTACTGCAGGAGGGGGGTCTCAAGTCTCGTACCCCAGAAGGGGTTCTCAAGTCTCGCACGCCAGGAGGGGGTCTCAAGTCTCGCACCCCAGGAAGGGGTCTCAAGTCTCACACCCCAGGATGGGGTTTCTAGTGCTATTCCCCAGGAGGAGAATTCAAACACCTCATTCCAGAAGGGGATCTCAAGTCTCGCACCCCAGGAGGGGGTCTCAAGTCTCGCACCCCAGGAGGGTGTCTCAAGTATCGCACCCCAGGAGGTGGTCTCAAGTTCATGCCCCAGGAGTGGGTTTCAGGTTCCAGTTCCCAGGGAAAAGTGTCATGTACTACTAATACTGATCTTGGCTCCTGTTCAGCATCTCCTGAAAATATTGTTCCAGAGGATGACAGTTCCTGTAGTCTGTTCTCAGCCTCGATTGTTGAAGCTGCTGTCTCTGGCTCCTCAGGACTCCTTCCAGTTACTTTAGTTAGTCCAAGTACCTAACAGCTATCAACTTCACAATCTCGAACACTCAAACTTCATCGGATACTCCAGAATGCATATACTTTGATGGGGACTTATCGCAAAACTTTGCATTACAGAAGCATTATGCTGTAATCATGGAAGCAGATCCAGCTTGTGGTATCACTCCTACCAACTTTACTAAATACCTTTTTGCTTCCTTTAGAGGTAAGGTTTTGGACTGGGCCAACCCTTTCATCGAGTCAAAAGATCCTGAGCTTATAAGTATAAAAACTTTCAGTGAAGCTATTATTAAAGAGTTTGCTCCTAAACCTGTCAAACGAAATTCTAGTAAAATTCTCAGTTCTGAAAATCAGTCCAAGCAGTCTGTTGGTTCTACTAAGGAATCATCCCCTGCTGAGTCCTCCACTTCCCTGAAATTCAAACAAGGTCAAGTTTTCAAGGGCCAACGTGCGGAATTCGAAGCATCCAAGGAGAGTGGTGCTATAGAATCGGCATCCCTGAACATGAGATGTGCGTCCACCTCCTTGTCCTCTTCATACTGCGGTACCTCCCAGGAATCCTTCAAAAATGGTTATATTTCGCTTTGTTCCTCCCAGGAGTCCTATCATTGGTCAAGTCCTACTAAACCTTCCATTTTACCTTTAGATACTGACTTGGAGTCTAAACTCGATCCTGCATATGATAATTCTCCATTCCCTGAAAGCCATCTGTCATTTGACCCTGTCCTTTCCAGTCATATATTTCCACGGGAGTTACCAGAGGTCCCCATGTCCGTTGGCTGGCACAAAATGTTCTCGCAGCAGAAAGAAGAATCGACGAAGGTCTTGAATCATCCCCTTGAAGAATTTCCACTCCTGGTATCCCAATAAATATAAGAATTTAGAAGACGTCTAAAGAGATGTTTCAAGAGAGATGGTGTCTCTATGTTTGAAGCTCCTGTAATGTCATGTTTGGAAGAAAGTTCTTCAGTTTCCAGGGTGTCTAATTTTTTCGTGCTCTCCTATGTATTTGTTTGGGTGTTCAGAGTCCACCCGTGAAGAGAGGGGTACTGTCACAATCTTGGCTAGTTTTTATCTTTTGAGACTTACCTCTGCCAGCTGCTCCATGGATCTGTGGTTGTAATTCCCCTGGGAGATCTGCTCTGGCTGAATCATGCTGGCTGTGACAACCCTGTGTGTGCAGACTGCTCTCCTCCTCACACTGATTAATCTGTGAGCATTGCTAGTCTTAATTGGAATCACAGGTGTGGTCCTGATTCTCAAGGGCTCCAGAGATGATTACTCCCTCTGCATGTTGTGCCTTGCTCCACTCTGAATGCCACTGCCAGACCACCTGTCTGTATCCTCCAATCGCTGCCAGACTCTACGTATATAGATACTCCTCTAATAGCACTCAGTGCTTGAACATCTTGTTACATCCTGTGGTGTACTACTTGTGATATAGCTGTACCTCTGTGTACCAGGATGTCCCAGGCTCCTGCTGGTTCCTAGACCAGTGTTATTCGTAAGCCTATCCACACTACCATCTCTCACCTACGGCTCCCAGGCCTCACCAAGTAGCTTCCATGCTACCATCTCTCACCTACGGCTCCAAGGCCGCTCCAAGTAGCTTCCACGCTGCCAGATTCACCATACGGCTCCCAGGCCGCACTAAGTAGTTTCCACGCTACCATCTCTCACCTACGGCTCCCAGGCCACTCCAAGTAGCTTCCATGCTGACAGCTGCTCCACACGGCTCCTAGGCCTCACCAAGTAGCTTCCATGCTACCATCTCTCACCTATGGCTCCCAGGCTGCTCCAAGTAGCTTCCACACTGCCAGCTTCTCCACACGGCTCCCAGGCCGCACCAAGTAGCTTCCATGATACATATCTCACCTACGGCTCCCAGGCTGCTCCAAGTAGCTTCCACGCTGCCAGCTTCTCCACACAGCTATCCTGCCTCTCCATGTAGCCACCCAGCTACCAGCGTCTACCCACTGCTATCCAGTCGCTCCACCTAGCCACCCAGCTACCAGCATCTACCCATGGCTATCCAGCCACTCCACATAGCCACCCAGCTACCAGCGTCTACCCACGGCTATCCAGCCACTCCACATAGCCACCCAGCTACCAGCATCTACCCATGGCTATCCAGCCACTCCACATAGCCACCCAGCTACCAGCATCTACCCATGGCTATCCAGCCGCTCCACGTAGCCACCCAGCTACCAATGTCTACCCACGGCTATCCAACCACTCCATGTAGCCACCCAGCTACCAGCATCTACCCATGGCTATCCAGCCACTCCGCGTAGCCACCCAGCTATCAGCATCTACCCTCGGCTATCCAGCCACTCCATGTAGCCACCCAGCTACCAGCATCTACCCACGGCTATCCAGCCACTCCACGTAGCCACCCAGCTACCAGCATCTACCCACGGCTATCCAGCCACTCCACGTAGCCACCCAGCTACCAGCATCTACCCATGGCTATCCAGCCACTCCGCGTAGCTACCCAGCTACCAGCGTCTTCCCACAGCTTCCCAAGCCACAACAAGTAGCTTCCACGCTACCATCCGTCTTTAAGCTCATCTGCTGGTACCCCGACCAGCTCAGTCAGCCTACCTGCCGGTCCCAGTCCGGTCCCTCCAAGTTCCTTCTGGTCTCATTCCAACGTCTCAAGTTTCCAGTTCCAGTCACTCATCACCAAAGGCAGTTCTCACTGCTACCCACTTCTTACATTAAAAGAGCTATTCATGTTACCCATGGTTCCAGTCCAGCCGGCCTCCAGTGATTCCAGTTCATCACCTGATACAGATAATTCACTAGCACCAACTGTGACACTCTCTTCCCCCAATGCTTGACTTCACTTAGCTAAACTCTTTAACCTGTTCTTCTACACTGGCACCTTCTCTTTCATCTTGAAATATGTGTTCATCTTTTATATCCTACATCGTTCCTATCCTAAATAAAACCTCTCTTGGCCCTACCTCTTATTTCAGCTACTGCCCAACTTTTCTGCTCCCTTTGCTCACTCGTTAATTAAATAAAACTGAATTGTCTACTTTCTTTCCAGTCAGTTTATTCTCTACTCTCTATACTCTGCCTAGATTGTCCTCACTAAAGTGAGCAATGGTTTACTCACTTGTACCTACTCATTCTCTTTAACATCTCTATCACTTTTCATACAGCAAACTACCTTCTTCTCCTTGACAAATCATCTGCCTTCATAGGTAAACACAGGGGGGGGGGGGTTTCTGGCTGCCTGGAAACCCCCCTCTCCAGCCCACACTATGACCACAATAGAAATAGTAATATAATAGACTTTTACTAGTGCTACGTGTTATTCTCAATATCACCAATGAAATAATTAGCACCACCTATGGATTTTTTTAACATGTATCAGCCAGTAACAAATAACCTGTGCACCAACTAGGAGATCTGGAAAATATGCACTGTTAGTGATGCACTGCTACAGAACCCAATATGTACATATATGTCCAGGGCAGTGCAAGGTGCTTCTGCTGCTCATCCAGGCTCCAAAACTTGCTCTCATGCTCTAGAATTGTGCCCACATCTAAAATAAAAACATTGATCTCAGGCTAATGGCCCTACTGCTGCATCAAATGGCTTACTGTGATCACTGGTCCTGTATATGGTGCAATTATGACAGACAATACACTTTGTATGACGCATATTAAAGCTGGTTAATTTCTAATTCTGCCCTCTTCATAGACTGGCCACACTCACTCTATAATCAAGCTTTTGGAAACCCCCCTCTAGAAATCCTGCATTTGCCACTGGCCTTGACTATCTAAAGACTTCTCTCACGGTTCATTGTCTCTAATACTGACACATCATCTCATCTGATACCTATATTTGTTGGGGTCCATCAAGGTTTTGTTCATGACCCTTTCTTTTTCATTATATTCTCTATAAGCTTCTAAGCTCTTTTGGCCTCTGCTATATCCTCGATGCTGATGACACAGAAACCAGAGCCATAACTAGAGGTGTGCAATCAATGCTGCTGTACAGAGCACAGGACTAATTAGGCGGCATTGTTGTCACCCCACAGGCCTTGCTTCTAGCTATCAGGATGTCTGGAACTGCACCCTTCAGCCAGAACCACTGCTTTGGTGCCACCGGTGCAACCTTTACACAGTCCAGGTAGGAACCCTGCAGTCTGTGCAGCTAATCAGAGCATCCTCAGGTTGCAGCAAGTCAGCACCACACTTACAAGTGGGAGTATTTATGCCCTGTTACATCTCTGCAGAAACCTCCCTTACCTCCCTGATCACTTTCCTTTTATGCCATGTGTCCAATTGTCTCTCTGCCATCTCCATGCAACCTAAATATCTATATGCCCAAAATGGAGCATATCATCTTAAGTATATGGGAAAGATTTCTGGATTGCACACCCTGAATATATATATATATATATATATATATATATAATGGGAGGTGCTACCTAATGAGACTAATTGCAGGCACAAAAACAGACAAATCTCAGGTGCACAACTCCAAATTATTAATAATATATAAATGCAATAACATTTTGCAATCAAACCAGGTAAGGTGATTGCAAAATGTTATTGCATTTATATATTATTAATAATTTGGAGTAGTGCACCTGAGATTTGTCTGTTTTTGTACATATCATCTTAACCCTGCTACAGCTCCCTTAAAGGTTGACAATATTATAATCTCTCTTGTTACAAGCTCGCTGCTTTGGTGTCATCCTTGACTCTATCCTTTAGGTATTTGCGCTGTCTTATCACATATTCTTTCAAAACATTGCCAGAATAACTTTTTTTTTTCTTAAGACATAAAAACCTCATCCATTTTCCCATTGGAATGCTGCACCCCTGATAAACTGTGCCTAATGTATATGTCAAATATAAAGATCTATTGGAGATCCATTACATTATATCAGTTTTAACTATCTATCTTCTTCTGTAACACCATTCCATGTCTTTCTCTCCCCTTTTTCTATTTTTCTCTTTCCCTATTTTTTTCCTCTCCCACTACTCTGTGTCTCATGCCTTTCTCTTTCTTCACACCTTCTCTGTATTGCTCTTTGTCCCCATTTCACCTTCCTGCCCCTCTGTGTCTGTGTACAGTATCTGCTTCTTGTTCTTTTCTCCTCTCTCTCTCTCTTTCTTAGAGTTCAGTACCTCCTACTCAATGGGCCCATCCTTATGTTGTCAAAGCGAACAGACACTGACTTAGCATGCACTGTTCATGAAACTGCTTTGGCCCATGCCTGGATTATGTTTTTTAAAGTTTAGGGAGTACTGGTGTAATTATTTTGTATTTGTTCAAAGGGGGAGCCCGGGCAGGGTTGCAGGCTGTTTAGAGTGTATGGAAGTTTAAACAAGTCTTAAACAGAAATGTTAACAAATGTTAAGACTTAACACAGAAGTGCAAGGTGCGCAGTAGGTGCGCACCTTGCACATTTCTGTGTGTAGCCTGTGCATCCATGTGTGTGTGTGTGTGTGTGTGTGTCTTTTCCTTTTTTGTATCCCTTCTATGCTGCATCACTTTCGAAGCTCTGTGGCACCACCATATTTGGAGTTTATGTGCATTTTCTTTGATTTGGAGGTGGCAAATAGCTTCCAAAAAGCACATATAGAAGATATTTTAATTTGAGGTAAAAATTTCTATTTGAACAAAATTTATTTTAAGATGTTGTTGAACAAATTCTATGGTAATTGGTAAAAATACTTGAAAAAACTACTTATTTAGTTTGAATCAATATAAATTGGCTTTAAATTCCAATTTGTGTATAATAAAACTGTTAGCCCAAAGTGGCAAATAGTTCCTTACACTGAACTGCGGGTTATGTTTTAACTTTCTTTAATATTGTCAATCCAGCTCATATGTGGCTGAACTGATTTTAACATGTTCCAACCTGTGTCACATTCTCTAATTTAGGTCAATTATTTAGTCAATCAATTAGGATAAATTCAGTGAGTTTTCTAATTTTGTACCAATTTTACAAATCTGTTTGAAAAACAATGCATTGCAGCACCTCTAGCTCTCAGCAAGGACAATACAATATCTAACAGGCAACAGAAAGCTGAACATTAGGACACAAATAAAACAATAGTAGAACTGTGAAAGAGGAAGATGTAATAATAAATGTTATACAGTATACTGTCATTTCATCCTTTACTCATACATTTATTTATTTTAACTTACAAACTTTAACACAAAACTTCAATAATAAGACTAATAAGACATAATCTAGAAATAGCATTTAATGTAGAAAATGTTTATGTTTGGGGCTTTTATCATTTTCTGAATCTCTGTGGGCATTTGATATAATAAAGTAGCTCTTGGTAATAACACCTGTGACAATAAAAACATAAACATCGTTAAACATATGTCTTCATGCATAATTGATTTGGTTAATCACTTCATAGAAATTCAATCCAATGTAACACTCTAATTCCATTGAGGAATTCACATCCTGAAAGGCAGTAGAAGGACACTCAGTGTGATATATTATTGCCACCTGTTTACTTTCTTAGTGATAAGGTCACACAAATCAAATCATAAGTCATGCATCTTATTAACACTGACCTCATCAATCTTTGTGAAATGACTACCTTAGACAGAAATGAGCCTGTTGCTAATAAAGGAAGATACTGTGTGTTCTATTCTACCTCTAATTAAAATAAACTGCCCTTGAACAATATTTAATGTATAACTTTAAAAATAAAGATGTAGTTGGCATCCCAGCAGTCGGGATTCCAGCAGTCAGAATCCCGGCTGCAGAATCCCGACTGCTGACATCCCACCCAATGGGATCCCATACCCTACCCATTTTATTGACCTAGTATGTTTCTATTTCATGTATGTCCTGTTTCCCACACTGTGCGGCACTGTGAATAATAATAATAATAATAATAATAATAATAATAATAATAATAATAAATTGGGTAGTTTACAGCTCATTATTTTTATTTTATTTTATAGGAAATGAGATAACTTCTGCTGTACATGGCACAAGCACAGTGTGAAAAGTTGCCAATGATTCTTTTGTTATAGTGTAGTAACTATTTAATACCTACAATTAACCTAGTAATCTACAATGGAGGTATACTATTTATTAAACACTGAGGGGGAAATGTAATAGTCTGCAAAATGCAGGCATCAGAGTCATTTTGGCAAGTATCAGAGTCAGTTTGGCAAGTCTGCCCGATGTTTAAATCTGCTATAATTTTAAAGGCATAATCACCCTGGTTTTGACTTTCAAATTATTGCAACTTAAAAACATGGGGAAGACTCGTTGCAATCATGCTGATGCCTGCATCTTGCAGGCTACTGTATTACATTTCCCCTTGACTCCTGAAATGATAATAGGATATAGCATAATTTCCAATTATGTCATTGCCATTTATAGTACGTTACCACAATAATAATATCAGTACTGTGTTATAGTGGAAATAATATATAAAGTAACAGTAATGTAAACAGTTTGCAAGACGAAGAATATTATTACTAATCAATGCATCATATGACTTAATGTAGATTTCTCATTCACTTATAGATATCTGTTGAGTGTTTACATACAGTATTTGTACTATACAATATGTGTCTCTTTTGATCGATCAATAAATATTTTTTTCTGGATTGCTGCTGCCCTATATTCTTACTGGATTTCCTTGGAGGATTAAAATCTTCCTGTTTTACTGTAGCAAAGTTAGTGCTCAAACCAAACAAGAAATAATAAGGCACTTCATGTATACTGTATGTTGTTTTAGGCTTATTTTACACGGAATTAAAAATTACATTTGTTTTGAACTGATTTCAGTTGACACATGGATATGTGCACCGTAACATCAGTGTAGTCTTTAGAGGGGAAAAAAGGTGTTTGTGCTTGGTATGCAAAACAGAAATAGCATAAATTTGTGGTCGGGGGTCACCTTTCTTTTCACACAATGGGAATGCAGCTATATTTCTTTCCTCCACTTTAACCTTCACTTATGGAGTACTCAGGTCTTAGTCAGGAAATTCCAACTGGAGATGGAATTAGTGGATTAAAGATAGCAATATTAGGGGTCTATGTACTAAGCAGTGATAAGTGACAGAGTGAAAAGTGATAAGTCTGTGATAAGTGCCAGCCAATCAGCTCCCAACTGTCATCTCAAAGGCTGTGTTTGAAAAATTACAGTTGGGAGCTGATTGGCTGGCACTTATCACAGACTTATCACTTTTCACTCTGTCACTTATCACTGCTTAGTACATAGACCCCTTAAACAGCAAAGTTCCTAATAAGTACAGTACCATTCTTTTTATCCTTTGCTAGATACACTCTCTGTTTCAGTGTACCTAACTGCTACTTGTAAGGTAGTTTTGAATACAGTGCACTTCAAATACATTCCAACCTCACCTCAATGTCATCTGCTGACATATTCAAAGTAATTTGCTATTGAAGGTATCTAACAAGTAATAAAAGATTGTTTGATTCACAAACACAACCCTTTAGTATAAAATAAAGTCCACAATGTTGGACGATTCCAAATGCATGTGTTGTTAACATACGGTAAAGTATAGATATGTCCTCTTGCTTCTTTGCTGCATATGTGGCAAATCACGCCACGCATGACGCGAAATGTGCGTCCGTGAGTGGATAAGCGCACTGCATTCACACCCGCAACTTCACAGGATTGCATGGTGCGATCGCAGTGTGTGCCAGAGCGTACCGTAGCGTATGCTGCTGCGGATAATCACATGGTGCGATGCTTGCGCAGGTTTGTAGTGCGATCGGCAAGGATGTAAGCGGACACATCTGTATATCTTAGAAGTGTAATTAGAAATCATAAGTTCTACCTTTATAAAAGCAGCTAACTATTAAAAAATATTTTTTTTTTCAATTCATATTTGGGAAACGTTTAATATTTTTTTTTATATTTTATATCCTAGTCTCCCTTTTACAAACCCATTTTAGTTCAAGTGCAAAGATTCCATTTCTTAAATGCCGATGGTTATTTTTATACAGGACTAGACAGTATCACAGTACATGTTGAACTTCAATCTACTTATTTTGCACCTTTCTTATAAAACAGTACTTTCAGATATCTTTTAAAAATTACAAAATTAGGTGAACTTTAAAAAAAAGTATAACTAAAAATGAATCGCTATGACAATGCCCTCTCTTAAAGGTATAGCAGTATTGTGAAACATAATTATCAACTTTTTGTTTTTTACCTGTTATTTGCAGGATTTTGGGATAAAATTTGTTCCAGAATCTGCACTGCTTGGCACGCATTTTCCGATCTGTCTTAAAGTCTTCTGTGTCTATCATAAGGTAATGCTGTTCATCGAGTGTGAATGCTGGCCATCTGTTTTCCTGAGTCTGAGCCCCATTTGGATTGCTAAATGAGAGATATTTAAACATAACGACTGTTATTACATACTCTGCTCATATTTTGTATTATGCTTTTTATATCAGCAACCCTTTGGTTACTCATCCATATTCATAACACACAACCATTGCTTGTAGTATCACTCAGAATAAAAGCTCAGAACATTGTACTGTTTTGTAGGCTTTATCAGTAGACCGTGCAGGCTGCTGTGCTAGGTACTGTGCTTTGGTTTTCAAGCTTAACAATGCAGATAGACAAAACTGTGCTAGTTTATTAACAAAATAATATCTACCTTTGCTGAATGAAAATGGATGGCAAATAAATGGTTTTGGTTTACAAGAGGAAGATGGTAAGCATCACAAATAATTTGCATACTAACTCAACTAAAATACAGTAAACTTTTCATCATATACAAAATAGCAAAAACATAAAATAAATAAAAATAAAATATTAGAGTATCACATTTATTATTATTATTTATTACCAGTTAAAGCACACACATATTCTGCAGCACTTTACAGAGACTATTTGGCCATTCACATCAGTGCCCAAGTGGAACTTACAATCTATATTCCCTACCACATGCTCACACACATACACACTAGGGTTAATGTTTGTTTGGAGCCAATTAACCTACCAGTTTATTTTTGGATTGTGGGAGGAAGCACTGGAGGAAACCCACACAAGCACAGGGAGAATATACAAATTCCACACAGTTAGGAATCAAACCCATGACCTCAGTGCTGTGAGTCAGTAATGCTAACCATTACACCGTCTGTGCTGTTCATGTCGTGGAAATTCTCAGAGTGAAAAAGAAGAAGCCAACGTGATAATTGTATCTTATTCTTTCTTTTTGAACATTCAATTTTGATATTGACACAGCACTTATTTTTGAACTTTCCATTATTGATTTTTACAACCAAGAAGTTGCAGACAAATAAATAAAGCCAGATAAAGACATAATTCTACCATGAATCAAGCACACCTACTAACCTATCATTATATAATAACACGGGCAGGTATATCACCCATTGCCCTTAAACAGAACACCACATTACAATTCAGTTAATGCTAGAACCTTTTATTGAACTTCTTGGGGTATAACCTAGAGAAGTAAATTAGCTTTACATGGATAATGGCCTTATTAATCAATTTATTTTACCATGGAAGGTTTCCAGCACAGTGAAGCCCATTCTGGTATAGACTAAGCATTGAAACATACAGCTTGCTAGCTTGGTAAATTGCACATTAATTTGATGTTCCCATAAAAGAGAAGGGGATGCTGGAGAAATATTTTGCAGCGAAGAACATAAAATTAAGTAATAATGCCAAAATGTATCTACCTGTAGACAGGACCATGGGGCTAATTCAGCAGTGAAAGCGCAATTAGAAATAAATACAACTCGCAGGTATTTTTCAAAGCCAGGAATACAACTCAGGAATTTACCAAGAATCGTGATTATAATCACAGCTGTAATTTTAGCAAACTCGGTCCTTAATGAAAGTTTCAAATAGACTACATCCTGATCTGCATGTTTCGCAGAAACATACACAGATCAATGTGATCTGTGTATTGTTCTGCCTGTAATTAGCCTAAAAAAGGTTAAATAAAAAAAAATAACAAGGTGGGTTTCCCTCCTCCCTAAAGCATAACCAGCCACGGGCTCCTGACCCAGTTCTGGTTCTAAAAATATTGGGGACAAAACATGTAGGGTTCCCCCATATTTTATGAACCAGTACTGAGCTCTGTGAGCCAGTCATGATTTTAAAAATAAGGGGAAAACATTGGAGTGTGGGTCCCCATATTTTTAAAACCAGCACCAGACTTAAACTAGCCTGGGTGTAATGCCACAGCCAGGTGACCCTTTCATCGGGTCACCCCAGCAAAAGAGTTAACACCCCAAGGTAGTCAGCCCAGGCTGGGGATCTTAGGGTAGGTGAAGGGGTCACCCTTCTCCTGAGCATCCCAGGCCTAGGCTGACGCCCGGAGCTCTTTCCTGCACGCCTGGCCGGTTGGTGCTGGGGTAATAGTGGGAATAATAAATGTCTACTATTGTTTTATACAGTGGGACTACAAATGTCAGTGTACCTGTCCTTTGGCACTTGTGGAACTACAGGTGCCAACAGGCAGCCAGCACCCATACCACCACTGTAAAAGAAAATAGTAAAAATACCACAGTACAAACACAGTAGATAGTAAAATTTTTATTACACACTAAACACACTCACACATACTTAACTTTTCCCCAGTGATTGGTCCCCTGCTCCAGTAGTAATCCCAGGGTTTACCTAAAAAAAAAAAAAATAGAAAAACTCACCTATCTTCTGGCTCAGGTTTGTACTCTTCTTCAGTAGAGTCACATTTGCAATGCCCATGATTAAACATATGTATAATGTTAATAGCCAATGATAAATAATTAAAGGGTATGCATGATGTGTTGGCTAAAAGATTACCTTAACATATTCTGTTTTCTGTGCTGCAAATAGAGCATCCCAAGTTTCAGGAAAGAGGCCCAAAGCTTGAGGAGATATACAGCAACACTACTAAATTTAAGATCTTCCAGGGACCTTGCAGTAGCCAAGAACCACAATGCAGAGACCAAACTTTGCTCAGAAGTAATGGCTGGTCTTAGCTTAGTGTCCTGTTTTTGTATGTGTGTGGTGAGCAGTTCTAACAATTCCAGAAAGTAGTCATCCTCCACTCCCTGAGGAAATTCCAGAAATCATCAGGGTTATTGTCACAAATTTCCTGCAACAAAAACATGTGTGACAAAGAATCTCTCTTTAACAACCAGTCCTTGGTGAAGCAGTGCCTTCTCCTGATTCTTCTTCTCCTACTCATGTCATGCAAAATGGTCACAATGGCAACAGCAAAAACAGCACGCCTTTGCATTTGTATGTAATCCATTTTGTAAACAATAAGTCAAATTCCATATACTGTAGAAGCCTACAACATAAACAGGAAATGATGTGTGTTTACTTCCAGAATCCAAAAATGCTCATGACTTTTTTTTATAGTCCAGCTTTTTATCCAAATTTGAAGTAATCATCGTTGGCCACAGATGGTAAATTGTGTAGTGTGTGGGTAAGCATAATTTTTTTCTGAGTGATCCATGAGTCTTAAAATCTGCAGATTTTTTCATTAAATTTTTTAGTGTGTACATCCGATATCGGGACCTTCCACTGGCAGAAGAATCATGCCATTTCTTTGTTCAATCGAAAAATTGCTCTAGTGTGCAGTAGCTAGTTTAACTCACTGCATATTTAACATGGGTATCAAATATTGGTCTACAGAGAGGGACTTCCACACCATTCTGCTTTTGGAAAACAATCGCTGTTTGAAATACTGATTTTAGCCATCCCGTTAACAGTTTGGTGTGAAAATTGTTCCTTCAGGTGTCCACTTTACCTCCTACTATCTCCTTTACTCCATTGGAGTCTAATGGGACATTTACTATCTGCATGAAAAGATTTGTCCGGCTGTTACCCATGTGGATATGTAAATTCAGGAGCTAATTTACAAGTCACACAGGATGCTAGTTACAAATTAAATATAATGGATATTTTTCACTTTGGTTCTGTTAGTAGTCTAGATTAGTTCCCGCTCCCCCCACTCTCTGCACCCCTGGTTTATGGACCCCTAAGCATTTTTCCAAATAATTAAGAAATTTCCAATATTGTAACATTTGATGCAATGAGTGATTGCTAGCCCATGTTCATTTTAGGTTTTTCAATAGTAAAATGTAAAGAATGTTGATTAATACTGGATCTATATATATTAGGGGTGTGCACTGGCCACTTTTTGTGTTTCGTGTTTTGGTTTTGGATCTGGATCTTTCTTCATGTTTTAGATCTGGATTGGTTTCGCCAAAACCACCCTCCCGGTTTTTGGTTTTGGATCTGTATTTTTTTGGGAAAAAAGCATAAAAATAGCTAAAATCACAGAATTGTGTGATGTTTTTGTTCCTACACTATTATTAACCTCAATAACATTAATTTCCACTCTTTTCCAGTCTATTCTAAACACCTCATACCTCACAATATTGTTTTTAGTCCAAAAGGTTGCACTGAGGTAGCTGGATGACTATGCTAAGCGATACAAGTGGGCAGCACAAACAAGTGGCCCATCTAGAAGTGGCACTGCAGTGGCAGACATGATGGCAGTTTGAATAACTAGGCCCCAAAGAGTACATAATGCAAAGAAAAGAAAGAGGTGCAAGATGGAATTGTTCTTGGGCCCTCCCACTCACCCTTATGGTGTATATGAAACAGGACATTCACAATTTAACAAACCAATCATTTCAGCGACATGGACTGCCAATTGTGGCTGAAATTATTGGTTTGTTTGGACTAGAGATGAGCGGGTCCGGTTGCCTGAGAACCTGACCCACCCGAACTTCATGGATCCGGGGTGATCTGAGGCACCCCTCAGATCTCTCCTCCTGCCCCGGATCCCTAATCGAAGAAAAACCTTGTGATCTTCTGTATCAGATCTTGAGGTTTTACCTCAAGTGGCCATTTTTAAAAATGCCTTTGCCTTCAATGGGCAAAGCGCTGATTGGCTGACAGAGCCGTCTGTCACAGCTCTTAGCCAATCAGCGTTATGGTGTCCATTTGCATAGATCGTGTACAGGTGCATGTAGCATGGACCCAGGAGATCTGTGCTACATACATCTGTGTGCTTGACAAAGAGCACGGATGGGTCAGTGAGACCCATCTGTGCTGCTGTGTATTTCAATGACACAGATGCACACACGGACCAGGATATCCATGCTACTTGCATCTGTGTCATTGACACAGAGCACTGATGGGTCCATGAGACCCGTCTGTGCTGCTGCAGTTAAAAAAAAAAACTGTTTAAAAAAAAAAAAATGGTGTGCCCCCCCCCAAATAGAGCAACCAGCCCCGGGCTTTAGTGACGTAGTGCTGGGTGTGCTTAAATACAGGGGACAAATGACATAGGGTACTTAAGCACAACCAGCATTAGGCTAGTCAGAACCAGCCCTGGTTGCCAAAATATGGGGGTCAAATGACGTATGGGTCCTCTGTATTCTACGCGACCAGCACTGGGCTCTGATCCAGTCCTGGTTCTGGAAATACAGGGGAAAACTTTAGTAGGGTTCCCCTGTATCTACCAGAACTGAAACCAAACTTTTTCTAGTGGGGGACTGATGCCACAGCCAGGGGAGCCCTTTCACCAGGACCCCCAGCCGCAGCTTCAGCCCTGACCACTAGTCAGCCCAGGCCAGGGATCCCTGGGGAGCTGGGGACCCACCAATAAAGGGGTCCCCCCTCCAGGGCACCCCAGGCTGATAGCCCGGGGCTATCTCTGCCACCCCTGGTGGCGGTGGGTGGCAGGTTGATAGTGTATGTGTTGTGTAAAAATAAATAAGTGTAAACATTGTCTTTACAAGTAGAACTGTAGGTCTCAGCAAGCCTGCCCTGCATGCTGGTACTTGGAGAACCACAAGTACAAGCATGCAGGGCATTAAGGGCCCACTGGTACCTGTAGTTCACCTGTAAAGAAATGTTTAAATAAACACAGGACACACACACACCGTACACAGTATAAGTTTATTAAACATACATGCACTCACACATGTACTCACACATACACACATACTCACCTATGTATCCCTATAGCATTGGTCCACTTGTCTGGTAAAGTATCCATAGGGGACCTGTGAAAAAAAAACATACTCACCATCTCCTATTCGAGGTTCTGTCCTCTTTGGTCCGAAGTAGGCATCCCCGGACTTGGAAAAAAAATAAACGAAAATCCTGTTCCACGTACTTAAGTACCATTCTATAGAACATTATTTCCTGAATGAGAGCTTAGCGGCGGGATTTCACCATAGAAACCCTGCCGCTAAGTGCTCATTGGCTGAGATAGGTCATCCCCCATTTCTCAGCCAGTGAAAGGCTCCCTCTATTGTAGTCAATGGAGAGCCACAGGGTTATTTACATGTACATTCTCCTCTGTATTTCCAGGACCAGATCAGAGCCCAATGCCAGTTGCGCAGAATGCAAGGGACTCCTATGTTGTTTGTCCCCCACATTTTGGCAACCAGGGCTGGTTCTGACTAGCCCGGTGCTGGTTGTGCTTAAGTATGGGGGACCCCTGTGTCATTTGTCCCCTGTATTGAAGCACACCCAGCACTGGATCACTAAAGCCCAGGGCTGGTTGCTTTTTTGGGGGGGGGCACGCAATATTTTTCTTTTTTTTTACACAGGGTTTTTTTTTTACTGCGGCAACACAGACAGGTCTCATGGACCCGTCAGTGCTCTGTGTCAATGACACAGATGCAAGTAGCACAGATCTCCCGGGTCCATGCTACATGCATCTGTACATGATCTATGCAAATGGGCACCATAACGCTGATTGACTGAGAGCCGTGACAGATGGCTCTGTCAGCCAATCAGCGCTTTGCCCACTGAAGGCAAAGGCATTTTTAAAAATGGCCGCTCGAGGCAAAACTTTGAGATCCAACACAGAGGATCGCGAGTCTTTGCCTTGATTAGGGATCTGGGGCAGGAGGAGAGATCCCAGGGGCACCTTGGATCACCTCAGATCCCCGAAGTGGAGGAGAATTCCCAGGGGCACCTTGGATCGCCTCGGATCCCCGAAGTTCAGGTCGGTCCGGTTCTCAGGGATCCGATCCCGCACATCTCTAATATAAAGTATTAAGTATAATCAGTTTCAGACTCTCATATGGTTACTTCTGTCCTGTTGGAGCACAAGATTTTGGCATCTTTCTATTCATTTTTCTTTTTATAAAAGGTGAAAAAGTTGCTTTTTGTGGTTTTACAAGTACAAGTATACATAGGTACACCAGTCCATACTGGCAGCTGTAAGGTCACAAGATCGGGCACTACAGGTGTTATCCATATGGATAGAAGAAAAAAGAAATTCATACAATGCTCACAAGGACCACCTGTCACCAAATGAGTTAATAATAATAATAATAATAATAATAATAATAATAATAATAATAATAATATAAAAAAATCTATAAACATATTTAAATAAATTGGTTAGAAAGTAAATAACGTAACAAGTTATACTTGCTCTAGGGTGTGTTTTAATATTTTATTACCAAATTAATATGTTTGATGGGAGATTCTTTAACATCAGTCAGTTTCAAAATAATTGTCTATGAAATATAAATTACAACTGGAATTACATATGACCCAGGAAAGTACATTTCACTGTTTCTAAGAAGCTTTTTGTAATCAATACAATTATTACATATTTCTTGCTTTGGGTATGTGGGAAGTAATAGGGAATTTGTAACTTACTAAAACACAACATAAACACCATATACGTTTCACTATATAACCACTATATAGATGTGTCCTTGCTCATCCAGCTTCAATACATCACGAAATGGATCTAAGTTGCAATGGAGTGTGACTAGGACGTACCCGGAGATTGTGATGATTAATTTTATATGTGACACTTGTATATCTGTTTGTGACTGAGACTGTAAACAGCTGCAGCCGCTGCATTGTAGCACTTTGCACGCTGATTCAGAGACTCAGTCGCACACAGATATACAAGTGTCACATAACAAATTAATCAGCACAGTCTCCTGGTGTTTCGCATTGCATTGCTACTTAGATGCATTTTTGGCAGAAAAGACGCCCGGAACTAGCACAGTCTCATGGGACCAGGTCTGCCAAGAGGGGCTGTTTGACGCGACTGCAGCAAAGACGAGTGAGGACACATCTGTGTGATATAATTTCACTGTACATTTTGATTAATTTAAAAATTAGTAAATTCAATGGCCTATCATGTAGAAAATATATAAATGTTCTGGGGATATAACTCTATAGGTTAGAGCCAATTAGGTGCGAAGTAGGTGAATTGCTGTTATAATGGCATAGAAACACCGGAAATGGCATGGCAATTGTCCCCCCCTCAGTGGCCCAATCTCACCCCTATGGGGTAGTACCGTAAGTACCGTAAGTGCGTCAAACAGCCACACTTACTCCCGGGCGAGAGTAACTCGCACCTACTTGGATCAAGACTAATCCAATCCGAGTTAGCCATGCCTACGATTAAGTGCTGCTGTATGCCACACTTAAGCTGGCCACACATCTAAAGATTATCTGTCCAACCAGCCAACTAGTTTATTGGTTGGAATGAAAATCTGGTAACGTATGAGAGTAAATGATGATCAGCAATTTGCTCCAAAATGACAGAAAACAGATGAAAATAGTTGTCAGACAGGTTTGTTAAATGTTTGATCTAAGCAACTTGTTAAAACACCAGTTTTAGTCCATTTTTTGGTGTTTTGGGAGCAAATTGCTGATTGTCATTTGCTTTCCTACCTTACCAGATTTTCATTCCAATCAGTCAACTAGTATGGTACCTCTGGGCTCACACATTTTTGTTCGCAGCCCCACAGGACTGCATACAAATATGTGCATGACCAGTGTGAGATCGGGCCACAAGGAGGGCAAATTGCAGTGCCATTGCCAGCAGTCTATGCCATTGTAATAGCAATTCACCCCCTTCGCTGTCGCACTTAATTGGACAGAGTTCTATAACTATGAAAGAGTAGTGAGGGGGTTTCAGTGATGCTGGGAGTAGTGGGGGGATTTGATAGTGATGCAGCAGCTCCTGATTGGTTCACGGACAGCGTCAGATTTGAAATTGCTGTGCAGTGTCGCTGTCTCTGCATGGATGTCTGCCAGGCAGGGCACCAAATACACAGGAGATTAATCTCCTCTCATCATGTCATCTCTTATCATGTGACTGAGGATGCTAAAGGGACACAATGGGGAGGTAAGAGGCTGCAGGGGTGATTTTACTGTGGGTCATAATGTTATAATGGGCATTACTATGTGGCATAATGTGTAAGGGCATTAATATTGGGTGACATAATTTGTACTGAAAATTGTGTAGAGGGTATTACTGTGTGGCATCTCTTGTAAAGGGCATTACTGTGTGTGGTGTAAATGTATAAGGGGAATTACTGTGTGGCATAACATGTTATAAAGAGCACTACTACTGCATGGCATAATGTGTTATAAGGGGCACTAATATTGTGTGGCATAATGTGTATATGGGGTACTAGGATTAGGCACCCCCCTGGGGTAGGTTAGGGTTAGGCATGGGGAAGGGGAGATTAGGAACTAGGGGGGGAGGTTAGGGCTAGACACCCACCGGAAGGGTTAGGTTTAGGGTGCGGGGAGTGGGTGCTAGGTTTAGGCACCCCTAGGGGGAGGTTAGGGTTAGGCACTAGGGGGGAGGGGAGGGTCAGGCACCCCCAAGGGAGGGTTAGGGGGGAGAGGGTTAGGAATAGGGAACATACTTACCTCTGTCGGGATCTCCTCTGTTGGCCATCTGCTGCAGGGATTTGAATCTGTCGGCTAAACAGCCACCAGCATTTCAATCCCATTCCATATATGTATGATTGGTGGTGGGATTATCTGCTAGGGGGCAACAGTCAAAATTTTGCCTATGGCACCAAATTGGCTTGGGCCGGCTCTTTTTCAGATACAGTTTGCAATCATAAGGAAATGCAGGAGTCAGCTAGCAATTATGTGGTCATTCACCGTGTTCACATACCTGTCACTAGATGCCTCCTGTACTGTATATCATGGAAGTTTCCTATGAGAGCAGTTTGAGTAGTGCAAGTGCTTGCAGTCAGTGTTCCATCAACGTGAATGGGCCAAAAGATTAACATGCTTGTTTTTAAATAAAAAGTAGTTTACATTAGTTTACATTAAAAAGTAGTTTACATTTCCCACTACCAACCCATACAGGATGCTGGCAGAGACAAGGTACCTCTTACTCTCAGGATTAATTTAATACAAAAATGTATTCTCAGAAAAGCAGTAATTTATTAGAAAATGTAAATGTTTGAATTAACGTGAGTTAATGTGGATATAATTAAAGTAACTGAAACAGAAGACATCTAGACTTCAAAAATGACTTTTTTGTACCCACAAGTTATTTATTATTTGTTGCCAGTTCTTTATATAGCACACACAAATTCCTCAGTGCTTTACAGAGATACAGAGATTATTTAGCCATTCTCATCAGTCCCTGCCCAAGTGGAGCTTACAATCTATATTCCCTACCCATACATCCCAACTGTCCCGCATTCAGCGGGACAGTCCTGTTATTTGGGGACTGTCCCGCTGTCCCACCCATGGGCTGCAGTGTCCCGCGATGAGGGGGAAGTTGGTGGGAGCACGCACCTCTGCTCTGCATAGCAGAGCAGCGGGTGAGCAGAGAGAGAATAGATGCCGTGCGCATGCACACGCCATCTATTCACAGTGCAGGGAGGAATCCCGTGGGCAGCCCAGCATCTCAGAGATGCTGGGCACGCCCATTAGTGATGTGAAAGGGGGTGTATTGTGAGACCACACCCCTTTCTGATAGTCCATGCCCCTTTTTCGGCGCGCAGAAGTTCCGGCTTGTAGAAGTCAAATGCTCACACACATACACACTAGGGTTCATATTTGTTGGGAACCAATTAACCTCCGGAGCACCCGCAGGGAAACCCACACAAGCACAGGGAAAATATACAAACTCCAATCAGTTAGGGCCATAGTGGGTATCAGACATTGAGGCAGTAATGCTAACCATTACACCATCTTTGCTGCCACAATGATAAGCAGTCTCCATTTTAGGCAAACAGTTCTTAAAAGTAGAAAGTAAGAGAAGCTAGGCTCATTTACATTGGACAAATCTATATTTACAAAGTACATAGCTGAAATTATTATGTGTAATACTGTTTTTTTTGTTCTTTAACCATAGATTGCCTAGAGATATTTATTACTCTACCACTGGAATATGCTCAGAGCTAGAACAGATGTCATGTGTTTTAGCAGAGTGAAAATGACATTTTCCACAAAGCCAGGTAAGCCCTAAATGTTCTCCCTTGACGTCTCTTTATCTCATATTGCTCTGCAATGTTATATCTTGTTTCTGCACTCTATAAAACTGGGCACATCATTGCTTTTACTCCATCCTCAAAAAGGAATCATCACTCAGCCCAACTCCCCTTATCAGCTGGTGTAAAATGCTACTTTGGCAGAAATCTAGGTTCCGTAGTCCAAACTTGAGGTGCATGATGTACCAAAGAGGATTTACCCCTTATGTTCTATATTAAGAGTGAGTGAATGCAGACTTTCTCATATGAGCCATGTCATTGAGTAGAATGTAATTTGTTTATTGCGCTTCAATTGCAGCAAAGGTGTAAATTTATAAACAAATCTGTTCTAGCTTTCAAATCTATGTCCTAAATTGCTACACAGGTCCAAGGAAGAGAGTGCTCACCCCATGCATCAAAACTGTTGCTGACAGATTATTAACACACATCTGAATGTTCACCATTAGATGTTGTTGTATTCAGCAGCTGATTTGTGTCCACACATGCTGTGATGTGCAGCCAATATGTTCTAATTTGATCTCAGTGACTATCAAAATTACATGATGTTTTGGCACCTTAAATTCTGCTAAATTACTAGTTCTTTACGGCATATTGAGCCAGAGTAAGTAACTTACACATTCATTAACGGAAGATTAGACTGACGATTTTTCATGTGAGATAGTATCTTATACGGTCGCACAACAATATTGGATAAGAGAGATCAGATTTCCCTAAGTGATCCGCTATGATTGTGTGGTGAATGGCAGTCAGATAAAATTGCATTATTCTACTACTTTTTTTGATTATACGGTTGACAGTCCAATGCACGTAAAGTGAGTCCCTTAGGTCATTTTTCTCGAAAATCCATAAAAACAGGCTGAAGCCATATAGTGATACAATCATATCAGATTTTTAAAAAATATTACAGAACAAATTATTCTGAATGTAAGGATGATTACCACAATGAAGACAGCAAATAAATGTTTAAAAAACAGATTAAAGAAGTGGTTAGGAAAATTTGTTACATATATATTGCATAAAATACTATATATGTTATGTGTACAAGATACTGTATCATTCACAAATATTCACAAAAGAATAAATCACAATGTTTTTAATAAGCTATTTACTTTATACACCATTATAGTTATGTCTCATACTGGTGGGATAATTCATTAAATAATTTTTCACATCATGTGGGTCAATCCAACATTTCTGAATGATTTGTAACTGTATTTGTTTTATAAAAATGTATTTGTAGTAAAGAGCATATTTGGCCATATGTTGTTGGCAACAGAAGATGGTAGGATTACAATGGATCATGCAGTTATAGGGTAATCCCTCTCAGGAGAGCTAACACTGTGTTTTGCCAAGGTTCTAAATTTTTTAAAATAAAAATGTTTTTAAAATAGTTATCAACACATAGGATTAATAAATAAAAAATATTACACACTGTTTATTAAATTTATCAAAAATTTGAATGAGCAAATAGGAAACAATGACATAATGACAAAATGTCTCTAAGGCTTGGCTAGCACAAGACAGAGATGGGTCTATTTGCTACCTTTCTGAAAGTCTATATGTGGATGACTAAGAGGAAGATTTCCTTTAGAGTCAATTTCCATCTTAAATTTTAAAGATGAAGCCAAGGAATTCAAAGTTGGCAATATACCAAAGGGATCAATTACACTAGCTTGGTGAAGAGAGCAAAACCATCATCAACATACCATATCCATAGTACAGGACACCACGTGGGTTATTCCAAAACAGGATCAGATCACGTTACAGGAAAAATATATACTCCCTATATTATGATGAGCTGTATGCATGCTCATATATAAAACATGGCAGTTCCTGCAAACAAGCCACATTTACTATATTACTAAAAGAACAAAGAATAGTAGATTTCAATATTATTGAAGATCCCTTCCATTCCATCCAGTACACTGCATACTTTTATACACATTTTATACATTTACTGAGCATTTACATTATACTCAGTGGCGGTTCTAGGGGCGGGCAAGCAGGGCTATTGCCCGGGGGCACTGCTACCTGAAAGCACGGTCACAGTGTCCCCATTGGCACTGTCTAATTAGATGGATCTTGCCCACGCTTGCCTGCCGCAGAGCCACCATAAAAGATGACTGTGGCACCGTCTTTATGGCCACTCATTCCCTCTCACTGCCTCCCAGAGTGCCTGTGCATGTTGCAGCCATGCCTAGCATTCTGGGAGTCCAGCACAGCCGACGATGTCACTGGGACTGTGAGCGCCGGGGAGAGGAGACCAAGCACTGTCCTGTGCTTCCTGTCCCTGCCTGCCTCTACTCTGTGGGACTCAGCCACGCTTCCTGACCCTGCCTCTTCTCTGTGGCACTCAGCCATGCTTCCTATCCCTGCCTGCCTCTACCTGTTATTCAGTTTGACAAACTGAATAACAGGTAGTGGCAGGCAGGGTCAGTAAGTGCTGCTGAGCCTGTATGGCTCTTCTCTTCACCACAGTCCCCCCCCACCACCGCTCTTGCTTTTTCCCCTGGCAGAATCCTTGGAGGGTGACCGGCCCAAGGCAATCAACAGGGGTCCAACCCAGAAAACAGATGATCCCCTGTCTGGCCTGCACTGGGTAAGTCCCAGTATTCTGCACTTCTGCTGGTGATGTATGCAGCATTGCACGTGAATTTGAAAGGGTGGAAGGAGCAGTGAGCATCCTAGCACTCTCTATAATAATTGCCACACATCTAACTTGCATTATGTACATTATGTGTAAGAGGCACAACTACTGTGGGCATTATGTGTTAGAGGGGCACAACTACAGAAGATATTATGGGTAAGGAGCACTACTACTTTGGGATTTATGTGTATAAGGGGCAGGACTGTGGGTATTGTGCATAAGGGTCACTACTCTGTGGCATTAGGTGTAGAAATGACACTAATGTGAGCATTATGTTTATAAAGGACACTACCGCTGTGGCATTATGTGTATTAGGGGCACTAATACTTTGTGGCGTAATGAGAATAATGGGCACTACTGTGTGATGTAATGGGAATAACGGAAACTACTGAGTGTCATAACGTGAATCAGGGGCACTATGTGTTTTGTAATGTGAATAAGATTGTACTACTGTGTGGTGTAATTTGAATTTGGGGACTATTGTGTGGCAATGCCCCTTCCTTGTGATGCCATGTCCCTTTTTGGCATGCACTGTCCCTTTATAAAAAATGGGAGTGAGACCATGAGACCACAAATTTATAGTTTTTAAGGGGGCGCCGAACACCCTAGCACCGGCCCTGCCGGGACACGGAGCTTGGGAGCAGCAGCAGCTCGGCATTGGGTGTGGCACTACGCCACTCACTCATCAACTCCAGTCCCTGCTCCCTGTTCAACAGGTTGTAAATTAGAAAAGTTGTAACAGCCGCTGCCTAAGCACACGCGCTCAAACAGCTGCCTGACTCTGAGAGACTGTGAGTTTTTTTTCCTAATTATTAATAATAAATAAATGCTTCAACTTCAAGCCACACAGTCTATAACTGCACTTTCAGCTAGTTGGGTCTATTCATCATCACTGAATTTTAAAAAAAAATAACATCTTTACCTGCAATTGTAAAAATTAAGTTATCGGGCCATTCATCAAGAGGGTACAGCAGGATATATCATGGATATCTCCTGATTACCTTCCTCTGGCAGACTGGCCCGCGGTCCCCATACACTAGTATGGGGAAATAATTAATCAAGCTCCGAAAATATGATATTTTTGGAGCTTGATTGCGGGAGCATTCGCCATCTTCAGTGCTCTTGCTACCCGCTCCTTGAGACGGTGCTCTTGCTACCCACTCCTTGAGACAGAATCCGGGGTCCTTTTTCCCCTGTCCAGCTACTTCCGCTGGATGTCGGGGCTCTTGTGCTCATGCGTGACCTGTGCCCTGATGACACTATTTTTACCGCCGGTGAATACATTCACAGTGACCGTGGAGCTTAGGGGCTGCCTGGCATGTAGGGCATGCCCCCAAGAGTTATGAAAAGGGAAAGCATCATAAAGACATGCCCCCTTTTCATTCTCTTTTCTGGAGCACACAGAAGTGCCTTTGCTCTAGGTCCGGCACCCTGCCTAGAGTGAACACTAATATATATATATATAAAGTATATGCACATAGTGAGTGAGAGGGCACTGCTGCAGCTGGACCAATGAAGGGTGATAATCAAAAATCATCACCCTTCAGAGGTGTTGCAAGCCACAGACTACAGCTTTATTGGCCTCATGCCTCAGCTCTGCTTCTTTACAACGCAGCCGCAAGCTCAGTGTGTGTGTTGACACATTAGCAGTGGTGCACACGGTATGGAGGGAGTGAAGGATGGAGCAGTAAATCTGCATACACACGGGACGATTCGCTGCATTAGCGACATCATCCCGTGTGCCCCCAGCAGGGGTGTGCTCAGTATCATTCAGTGCCGGGCTCCCTCCCTCATTGCCGAACATGTTCAACCTGACAATGTCATCAGAGTGGACAGGAGGTTCAGGCAATGAACGATAATGACCAAATACAAACGGGAGTGCACGTTGATCATTATCGTTCATCGTTTTGGGGCAGAAACTGAACAATATTTTTGATGACTGAACGATAACTATATCGTTACCATTCTGTTGTCGAAAAAAATCACTGCGTGTATACACACCTTTAGGCGGGCTCGGGACTGTGCTGTATTATTGATATAGATCTGCCAGCTGCTTGCTATCTGATTTATCTAATTTCAGGAGCCATATTGTGTGGCTGTGATGTTCTTTATAGTGTATGGCGGCCACTTGGATGCTTAATGTATTATATGGTGCGCACTTATGCTCTGTACTATATGGCGCTCACTGTGACGCTCTCTGTATTATATGACTGCCACTGTAATGCTCTCCATATAAAATGGTGGAGACACCGACGCTTTCTGTATTATATGGAGGTCACTGTATTGCTCTCTGTATTATACGGTGGTCACTGCTATGTTCTTTGCATTTTCTGGTGGTCACTGTTATGTTTTCTGTATTATATGGAATGCCCCCCATGTGTGTAATTGATTTTGAACTTCTTGCCAGAGTGGGGTTGTACAAAAATGTCCCCTGTCTTCAAATAGCCACACGTTATGCATCCGAGACACCTCTCACACCCTATCCTGCATGATAGAAATTTAGTCTTTCCACCACTTACCGGGAGAGACTTCTTTATGGACCACCACGTAACAAATATATATGTGTGTAACAAGGTTGTTACTTTGTTACAGACGCGGTCAAAGTTAACCATTACCACCTTGGTTCAATATTGCCATTATTTTCTTTTTTTTTTAAAGGGCAACGCCTAAGAAGGCAGTTCATTTATTAATTTACTTCAGTGTCTAGGGATGTGGAATGAAAACGTATAGAAATATGCCAAAATCTGTGAACAATTTTGGATTATTTTTCCTTATTAATCTAGGCAGACCATACAGTTCTTGCCATTTCACAAAAAACACAAAACTTTTCTTGCTATAGCACCATCTTAAAGTGGTTTAAGGTAGTTGCCAGATATGCCCCCCATGGTGATAGTCACACACCTTGTGTAGACCACACCCACGCACTCATCATGCCTCCATATCACTAGTCACACTGACACAGCTCTTGTCACATACCCCTGCGACAGCATACAATGGGCTCTTCATAAATTTCAGTTCCAGGCCCATGTGGACCTTAATCTGGCACTGCTAAAATTAAGTCAGATCCAGAAAATTTGATTGCAAAAGCAGCTTTAGGGTTATTGGGAAGTGTGAAATTATACAGTAACATTACACAAACAGAACTAAATACATGGGAACAGCTATGAAATCAGGATAGCCATCAGCCAGTACTAAAAGAGGAGCCACTAGAAAATTATTTGCAGGTGGGCCAATAAATTCAATATCACATGAGACAAAACAAACAACACATGTACAATACAAAGATTATACAATATAGCAAAGTCATAGAGGAGGCAAGCATCACTAGGACTACAGTATAATATGATAATTCATTTTAATTAACTAAATTAGGGCCTGATTCAGAGCCGGACGCAATTAGCACTCGCTCGTCCAGAAAATAGGGTTGGCTATTCAAATGAACCGTTCGCTCTTTGTGGTCTGTTCACGCCTCTAGGTCTGAATGAGCGAACAAAACTTGCGGTCGTTTTTTGAATAAAAACGCCCCCTGGCCGCTCGCATCCTACATCATGTCCGCTATTTATTAGATTAATCGAGTACATCGACCAGCGTATGAACTGCTCGCTATTCTTGTGGTTGGTTTTTGCTACCACAATCTTGTGAGCAGTTCTGGCTATAAAATAACCCAGTGACGTGGTCAATGAAGCTGCTGTTTTAATTATGCACACCCATAAAACACCAGTTTTGACCTTTAAGCACGCCTGCGTTCTGATCTCCACTCCCCGTTTTCAAGCACCTTCCCCTGTTACCACCCACATACGCCTCATTCTGTCACTCAAATTATCAGGCATTCGCTATTTTGCGAGCACATGACCGCACTGACTGGTTCGCGCATGCGTATAACGATCCATACGCATGCGCAGTTGGGAAAACATCACTCGGAGCGAACGAACGGCCGCTAACGAGCGGCTCTGAATCAGGCCCTTAGTTTGGAGTTTAATGAGTAATAATTAGGATATTAATGTAAATATAGATTTTATTTGACATTCCACGTATGCAGACAATTCAGAATAAAGTAAAAATAGAGAAGAAATATAGTTTTAAAGTCCATTCCGCAGATCATTATCTGCCCAAAATTGTCTGATAATAGAAAACCTCTTCCATAAATAGTATCCACAAAATAACATTTCACCTTTTCTTTTGATACAACACAAACTTGTTGCTTGATAATGAAGGGGTATGCTGCCCATCCACTAGTCGATTAAACCTAGCGATAGAGCGATAACGATGGTCGTTATCACTCCATCGCTCGGCAACCGCCCCCAAAATTTGGCAGTAAAATGTCAAAAAAGACCAGCGATGCGCACGCCCGCTGGTCATTTTTAACTTCAATCATCGCCCGAACATGACGGTCAAACTGACGACTGCCATCAGGTTGCCATGTTTGGGGATGATTAATCTGCATTAGGGGTGAGCGGGTTCGGATTTCTGAAATCCGAACCCCCCCGAGCTCCCGATCCGAGGCCGATCCGAGTCAGGCTCAACTTTTCCCGCATGACTCGGATCTGAAATCGAGGCAAAACATCATCATCCCGCCTTTCGCGTCTCGCAGGTTTTGGATTCTATATAAGGTACCCGTGTCAGCACCATTTTCTCACTCGGCTGTGGACAGTGAAGAGGGAGGGTGGGAGTTAGGGCTGGCTGGGCTGTGTAGTGTAGTGTAGTGCAGTGTAGTGTTGTGCTGTGCTGTGCTGCGCTGTGCTGCGCTGTGCTGCTGTTGTCCATAGGGGCTGTGTCCACTCCTCCAAAGTCCATAGGGGCTGGCTGTGTTGTGATGTGCTGCTGTTGTCCATAGGGGCTGTGTCCACTCCTCCAAAGTCCATAGGGGCTGGCTGGACTGTGTTGTACAGTCAGTTGTCCATAGGGGCTGTGTCCACTCCAAAGTCCTGTGCAGTGTCCCAGTCATAAAGGGGTGCTGTAGTGTAGTCCAGGGGGTGCTCAGTCCATCAGGGGTGCTCCCCCCAAGTGCAAAAATAATAAATATTTTTTCTGTGTTTGTGAATTGTGTACGCAGTAGCCACATGTCCATCAACATAGTAGTGCCAAGCGTGCGCCTGTGTCATAAGTAAAGGGCCAGCTGGCTTGACCGTTAAAGGGTGCTGTAACCCCCAAAGTGCACTCCAAATCAAATAAAAAAATATTTTCTGTGTTTGTGAATTGTGTGCACTGTGGCTGCACGTGCATCAACAAAGGAGCAGTGCCAAGCGTGCGCCTGTGTCCCATAAGTAAAGGGCCGGCTGGCTTGTCCGTTAAAGGGTGCTGTAACCCCCAAAGGGCACTCCAAACAAAAAAATAATTATTTTTTGTGTTTGTGAATTGTGTGCACTGTGGCTGCACGTGCATCAACAAAGGAGCAGCGCCAAGCGTGCGCCTGTGTCATAAGGTAAAGGGCTGGCTGGCTTGACCGTTAAAGGGTGCTGTAACCCCCAAAGTACACTCCAAACCAAATAAAACAATATTTTCTGTGTTTGTGAATTGTGTGCACTGTGGCTGCACGTGCATCAACAAAGGAGCAGTGCCAAGCATGCGCCTGTGTCCCATAAGTAAAGGGCTGGCTGGCTTGTCCGTTAAAGGTTGCTGTAACCCCCAAAAGGCACTCCAAACAAAATAAAAAAATATTTTCTGTGTTTGTGAATTGTGTGCACTGTGGCTGCACGTGCATCAACAAAGGAGCAGCGCCAAGCGTGCGCCTGTGTCCCATAAGTAAGTGGCTGGCTCATTTCTTAAAGGGTAGTGTAACCAACAAAGTGCACTAGTCTCCTGCAAAAATAATAAAAATATTTTCTGTGTTTGTGTGTGCCTTACCCGCACGAATATATCAATATAACATAAATGGAGGACCAAACTTTCTCCGATAAAAATAAAATAGGGAAAGATCAAGAACCACTTCATCCTAGTGCTGTTGCTGCTGCTGGGAGTTGTTCATCATCCCAGAGAGGAAGTAGGAACACCACTACTTTTACTAAACAATTGACCCTCCAACAGTCCTTAGCGAGGAGGATGAAGTACGACAGCAGACATCCTGAAGCAAAACATATAACTGAGGCCTTGACTGCTATGTTGGTGTTAGACGTGCATCCGGTATCCACCATTAGTGCAGTGGGATTTAGACAATTGATGGAGGTAGTGTGTCCCCGGTTCCAAATCCCGTCTAGATTCCACCTGCATCCTCAAAGCAGCAGCGACAAGCGTGCGTCTGTCTGTTAAAGGGTGGTGTAACCCTCAAAGTGCGCTCCACAAACAATAAAAAATTCTTTTTTTTCTGTCTTTGTGAATTGTGTGGGCTGTAGCTGCACCTGCATCCTCAAAGCAGCAGTGACAAGCGTGCGTCTGTCTGTTAAAGGGTGGTGTAACCCTCAAAGTGCGCTCCACAAAAAATAAAAAGTTTTTTTTTTTCTGTCTTTGTGAATTGTGTGCTCTGTGGCTGCACGTGCATCAACAAAGGAGCAGCGCCAAGCATGCTCCTGTGTCCCATAAGTCTGTTAAAGGGTGGTGTAACCCCCAAAGTGCTCCAAAAAATAAAAAACAATTTTTTTTCTGTGTTTGTGACTTGTGTGCGATGTAGCCACATGTGCATCAACACAGTAGCAGCGCAAAGCGTGCGCCTGTGTCATAAGTCAAGGGTCGGTTTGGACATCTGGTCTGGACTGAAGGACGTGCCAACAATTTCTGACAAGTCTACTGTCACTGCATATGATACTGTCCTCAAAGCAGCAGCGAAAAGCGTGCATCTGTCTGTTAAAGGGTGGTGTTACCCCCAAAGTGCGCTCCAACAAAATAAAATGATCTTCTTTTTTTCTGTTTGTGTGTGAAATGTATGCGCAGTAGCTGCACCTGCATACTCAAAGCAGCAGCGCCAAGCGTGCATCTGTCTGTTAAAGGGTGGAGTAAACCCCAAAGTGCGCTCCACAGAAAATAACAAATTCTTTTTTTTTCTGTCTTTGTGAATTGTGTGGGCTGTAGCCGCACCTGCATCCTCAAAGCAGCAGCGACAAGCATGCGTCAATCTGTTAAAGGATTACATTGGTGACAGCATCCAAGTAAGCATGTCAGACAGTCAGTACCTGTCCTGGCAGGAAAAAGAGGCAATTTTGAGGCATCTGAACAAACTGGCTCTATTTTACCTGAGTTGCCCCCCCTCCAATGTGTACTCCGAAAGAGTGTTTAGTGCAGCCGGGAACCTTGTCAGCGAAAGGCGTAGGAGGTTGCTTCCACAAAATGTGAGAGGATAATGTTCATAAAAATGAATTATCAACTCTTCCAGTGAGAGCAGCCTCCAGAACCTACAGAGGGACCTGTGGTTCTGGATTCCAGCGAGGACGAATTAATAATCTGTAAGGATGAGGATGTATACAACACTGAAGAGGGTGAGGAATCGGTGGATGAGGAGGATGAGGACAACATCTTGCCTCCGTAGAGCCAGTTTGTGCAGGGACTGATTAATTGCCAGCTTGTTTTGTGGGAGCCCAAACGAACCAATCATTTCAGCCACAGTCATGTGGCAGACCCTGGCGCTGAAATGATTGGTTTGTTAAAGTGTGCATGTCCTGTTTATACAACATAAGGGTGGGTGGGAGGGCCCAAGGACAATTCCATCTTGCACCTCTTTTTTTTCTTTGCAATATGTACTGTTTGCGGCCTAGTTTTTCAAACTGCCATCCTGTCTGCCACTGACTGCAGTGTCACTCCTAGATGGACCACGTGTTTGTGCCGCCCACTCGTGTCACTTAGCATAGTCATACAGCTACCTCGGTGCAACCTTTTGGACATAAAAACACTATTGTGAGATGTTCAGAAGAGACAGGAAATTAGCTGTTTATGCTTTTTTTTTTTAAAAATACAGATCCAAAACACAATACCCAGAACCCAAAACAAGGAAGGGTGGTTTCGGCAAAACCAATCCAGATCCAAAACACGAAGAAAGATCCAGATCCAAAACCAAAATGCAAAACACGAAAAGTGGCCGGTGCACACCCCTAATATGCATACAATGAATGTCTGAACGTTCAGTGTATGCACTTCACCCCACGGGAGACGATGGCGTCGTAATCATACCGTCGTCCCCGTATCGTGTAGTGTATGGGCAGCATTAGAGTTGACTATTTTAAGAACACTTTCCATACATATCTAAACTTTTTTTCCTGTATCAATTCAATCAGGTCTGCTGAAAGTGCCAAATGCACATCTTTGTCTTAATTACCAGCTATTACAGTAAGTTGTTAAAAGGTGACCAAGGAGGAAGGTGTATCAAGCTTGAAGAGAGATAAAGTGGAAAGAGATTTGGGGGTCAATCCAATTCCACATGAAGGGTGCGAGTTGCCGTTGAAATGGCATTAAAACGCCGGCAATAGCACCACACCTTGCACCCATTGCAGTTGGCACTGAGCCCGAATTCACATAATTTTGTTCGGAGCCAATTGGGACTGTGAGCACTTTTTTGCAAATTCGGGCTGCCATCAAGTGCGCCCATTGTCGCATCGACTTGCACTCGCGAGATCATCGCATGGAATTGGATTGACCGCAAAGTACCAACCAATCATCTCTTCAATGTCACTTTACAGGCTGTGTTTGAAAAATGACAGTTTTATGCTGATTGGTTGATACGTTATCTCTCTCCACAGCTTGATACATTTTCCCAAGGGAGAAAAAGCAAAAAAAAAAAAAAACTTTTAAAGTATTACTAAAGCTTCCAACCTACTTTCATCGTGCTGGATTTTATCAGCTCTCCTGTAGTCGATTAGTGCCTTGGCAACAGAGTGTAAGAGAAAACATAACATTTCTTTTACAGACTGCAGGACTGGTGTAAGTTACTCTGTGGTTTGTTGGCCTGAAACCCAGTTGGGTCTTAGCCATAATTCTTTTTCTGATTTTTTTTTCCATTAATTTCAAAGACATGCTTTGTTCCACTCCTTATTAAGTAAAACTGAAGCTGAAGATAAGTAAGATATGATTTAAATAGAACGCTAACAACATAAACATATTTATATATATATTTGTGATACAGGTTTGCTTCCATGTAAAATATATGCGACTTGCTGAAAAGTAATATTATATTTATTTCATACCAAGTTACATATTTAGCTTTCTATATTCTGGTTAAGTATATCTACAGTGAGTGTTTCTTTTTAACTTTAATTTTGAAATGAGAAAAACAGTTCAAGTCTATAATCATAATGCAATTACTTGTATGAGTTTCATAGGAATTGCTCTGGTTTTATTTCTTTGTATATAAAACAGCTAGTAGTAATCACATTGCATATTATATTGCACAAGAGTATTACATTTGTCTCAAAGTTTTATACAGGTAATGTAATTATCGGTTTTGAAGTAAATGTTCCAATATTATTTGAAAAGTACAAAAATTGAGTTTCAGTTTGAAAAAAGTAAGTGGATGTTATTGATAACACTTTTATTAGTCTCAATGTTTTTATTTATTTACTTATTTACTGCATTATTTATTTATTTTTAAGTAAATAAAAACTAAATGTTATGGTAATTTAATATGTGCAGCACAGTTCCTTTGTTTCCTATGCACAAATCTCTATGGCTTCTTACATAAGTTTGCCTGAAGGATGATGCCCACAGAGAATGGCATGGGTATACCTCTGCACTTTGCTACACCTGAACAAAGACATCTATAAGCACTGCTGATTATATTATTATGGGGCTAATTCAGAGTTGGGGAGCAGAGCAAAAATAAGGAGCAGGTTTGTGCCTTGGCTAAACCATGTTGCACTGCAGGTGGGCAGATTTAGGGGCCTATTTATCAAATAAAATTTATGGGAAATTCCCTGTAAACACCCATTTTTGGGTAGTACTATTAAATAATAAGTATCCCCCGAGGATACCATGGAGTGACCACAGCAGATCTCTATATCTGCCATGGTCCTTCCATTTCCAACAGTAGGCACAGCCCTCATATTTTCTAGGGGGGCTGCAAAGTAGGGGTGAGCGGGTTCGGTTTTACTCGGTTTTACCCGGATCTTTTTATTGGCTGTCGCCGAACATGTGTTTTGGATAGCGAATAAAATCGAGCCAAATTTGCGGTAAAGTGGCGATAAGAACCGAGTAAAACCGAACCCGCTCACCCCTACTGCAAAGCCGTCAGATTTACCAAGCCAATGCTGTCTGGTTATAGCATTAGCCGCTGTAGCCTATGGGCTACTTTTCGCAAAAATTACCAGCAGGGTTCCTCCGGAATCCTCCTTGGCAATACCAACTGCACATGTGTGAACAGCAGCCTGTGTAGCGCACAGGAGTCCCAATAGAGGAGAGAAGTGCCAACTGATGTGGTCACTTCACTCCGAGCACTTCGCAGGGACAGGCTCCTTTTCAGAACCCTTGGCCCTGTGTGTGAGTTTTGATACATCTGGCTGAAACTTAATTTCTTATTGCCGTTGAATAGCGGCCATAAAACAATACAATTATCGGATCTAAAACCTGATACAGTAATTGATAATTATGCCTCTCAAAGTGTGGAGGAGAGTTTAGGTCTGAACTCCAAATTGCAGAATAAAATAAAACTAACCAGTATTTGACATTCCACTGTAGCTCAGCTGCAAAGAAACCCAAAAGCTTCCCCACTCCGATTGAGTAAGCTGAAGCCCCTCCCACCTCCTTAGAACATGAATTCACACAGTGTAAATTACTGTCACTGTCTGCTTAAATAGAGAAGCACCTCCCTCCTAACATGACAACCTATTGCAAGGTGTGACAGGAAGCATTGTGGACATATTTAGCTGAGTATAAACATTTCAGTTATTTCATGTATATCAGAAACACACAGTCTTTGACAGATTAAATATTAATGTAAACTCTCTGTGTTATCTGATCATTAAATATGTATATAGACTTATAGAGCCACTTTAAAATTTTTAGATCTCATTAAATTGGCAAAGCAGCAGCATGATATAATGAACCACAGATGCTGCGCTTCACGAAGGTCCAATATCATCTGCAATCTACTTGTCATGGTTGAAAGAAGTCCAAGGGGCCTATTTATCAATATTATTTTTACTAAAAAAAATGTGAAAAGGGTGTTTTCACACCATTCTCTCATTATTTTAGTATCACATAAATTTATTAAAGTGCAATTAGAGTAGTTTTCATGAAAAACTACTCTATGCCCTTTAATTCGCATATTTTTTATTATGCAGATCGCATTTCCCCATACCTGTAATGGGAAATGTCATCTGCCTGAGATTTTATAAAAATATATTGTAAAAAAATAAGTGGGAAAGCCCTGTGATAATAACTTCATCTTCAGGTGGCATTATCAGGGCTTTCCTCCTGGTCCCCAGATTCCTGCTCTGCTCTGATAGGCAGAGCAGAGTCGGGAGCTGGCAGGGAGCTAAATAGACCACAAGCTGATCAATGGAAAAGAAAATAGTTTTAAAATAACACCACTTACCTGATTGTAGGGACTGGATTTCGGTACTCTGGTGAGGTCCTCTGGGGCTCTGGTCAACTGGTCTCCGGACTCCTGCAGAAGCTGACCGGGGTCACAGTGCAGGTGCCGGGAGACCAGCTGACCCTAGACTCAGAGGGAGGACTTCACCAGAGCACTGCACACTGAGGTAAGTGTAATTGAGCAGGAAGGTCATGGGGGGAGGGAAGTTCACAGGGAGACAGTTGCGGGGGGGGTTGATGAGTCAACGGCGCATGATGATGTTTCAAATTATGTATAATGTGATAACCAATTGTAATAAATAGGGCCCCAAGTGAGCAAGTGAGGTATCCCCATTATATAGGTAAATGTTGTTTAAAAAAAAAAAAACTTTTGTGATGTGGAGATACCTTGTCAGGATGCCGACAGTCAGAATACCGACAGCGGCATCCTGACACATATATGTATTATAACCCTAAACCTTCCCCTAACCCTCCAGTCCCACAGCCTAGCCCTAACTCTCTCTTCTCATAGCCTAACCCTCCTCTCTCGCAGCCTAACCCTAACCCTCCCACTAACCCTTACTCTAAGCTACCCCTAACTATAATACTTACCTCCGCAGTCTGTCGGTATTCTGACAGGCAGGGTTCCGCTGTCAGTATTGTGACCACTGGCGTTCTAACTGTCAGGAGGCTAACTACAACCTGACTATCTTTATTAATTGTATCACTTTTGTGTGTTTGAATATTTTTATTACATAGATATTTTTGCTTCTATAAATGGTGATTTTACTGCATATCATCCACCTCCTGCATACTCATATACTATATAACAATATTTGATTTTGTGTGGCAACAAGATTGTGCTGTCTTTTCCATAAAGCCCCAAATATTACAGGGAACCATGAACATTTCATACAGTTATTTAGTCTAATATTCAAGTGGAATTGCAGATTTTCAATTAACTATAAATACATGTCAAATGTTTATTCTTTATAAAAGAGAGACTGAAAACAAAACAATTACTGCCACATTCTAGGCTTTCCAAATACATTTTAGAAGTTTTGCCAAAGATTTCTATAACATGGGACGAGATACAAATGATGATGAGGGAGTAAAAAATCTTATATGATTTTAGTCCCAAATCTATTATATTAAATTTCCAGTTTGCTTTGGACAAAGTTCTGACCTCCTGTCACTGCAGATTAGAGCAGGATTTTACAACCCACTAGTGGCTGGTTATTTAAAAATGAAAATAAAATGCTCCAATCTCTCTCACCATCTCACAGATTGTTCTCTTTATCCCTGCAGGTATATCTAGGACAAGGGGATGTCCATTATCCTGGTGTTATGTTGTTTTTATATAAACACACGATAATATATTTTGTACCAACACTGTCACTTTTTATACAGTAACTAGTTGCTTCAGCATTGGAAATCCAGCCTATAAAAATTTGAAATGGAATGACCAGGCAAACGATCTAGTTAAGACCAGGATCTGAAGCCCTTAGGTAGCTCACTATTGTCATTCAATTCAGTGGGCAAACAACCTCTGTACTTCTGGGATTTAGTCCATATATTAATCATATAAAAAGCAAAGCCAACATCACTTGTGTTTTCTAATTCAGCTTTATATAGTAAATGGATTAAGCTTTACTTGATTCCTAAGGGAACAGAGATCAGTTGATGTTCATATATTGGGGTGAAAGTGGTTTAACATTTCATACCAATGGTTTTTATTGTTTAGACAAGTTTCTGTAACTTTATAGGAGCAGTTGTTTCACAAAGGGTACAGTAGCTCACATGAATCGCTATGTCCATCCACATATAATTCAGAACTACTATACAGTATCTTGACTATCCATCAGCAAAATTCTTAGTATTTATTAGGGATGTGCGCCGACCCTCATGTTTTGGTTTTGGATCTGGATCTCCCCTGGTTTTGGATCTGGATTGGTTTTGCCAAAACCTCACCTCCGTGTTTTGTTTTCGGGTTTTAGTTTTGGATCTGGATTTTTCTTAAAAAAATAAAAAAAACAGCTAAAATCACATAAAATTGGCCTTTTTTTGTTCCTATAGTATTAATAACCTTAATAACATTTATTTCCAGTCATTTCCAATCAATTTTGACCACCTCACAATATTATTTTTTTCATCTAGTTGAGGCCAAAAGGTTACATCCAGCTAGCTGGCTGACTAAGCTAAGTGACACAGTGGGCGGCACTAACATGGGGCAGTTCAGCTTTCAATTTCCAACACAGATACAGTGTGTTATACAGTGTGGGTTGGATACACCAATAGTGCATTTACTGTGACAGCAGTGTCAGCAGAGTGGGATTGCTGATGGTGTCCTCAGTACATGGAATGGCAGTCCTGTGGTGCTGGCAGTGTCCTCAGTGTAGGGTATCGGCGGTGTCAGCAGAGCGAGGATGACAGCGGTGTCTTCAGTGCAGGTTTACTGGCAGTGTCGGCAGTGGTGGGGTTGCTGACGGTGCCCTCAGTACATGGAATGGCAGTGCTGCGGTCCTGGCAATGTCCTCAGTAGAGGGTACCGGTGATGTCGGAAGTGCCAGTGGTGTCTGTAGTGCAGGTTTGCTAGCTGTGTCAGCAGTGCGGGGGTTGCTGATGGTGTCCTCAGTACATGGAATGGCAGTGCTGCGGTTCCTGGGAGTGTCCTCAGTGAAGGGTACCGATGATGTCGGCAGTGCCAGTGGTATCTTTAGTGCAGATTTGCTGACTGTGTTGGCAGTACAGGGGTGTTCTCAATGCATGGTGCTGGCGGTGTCAGCAGAGCGGGGGTGCTGATGGTGTCCTCAGTGCATGTGTGCTGACAGTTTCGGCAGTGCATGGGTGCTGATGGTGTCCTCAGTGTGGGAGTGCTGACAGTGTCAGCAGTGTGGGGTTCGCTGACGGTGTCTTCAGCATGGTTTGCAGCAGTGCAGGGGTGCCGGCAGTTTCGGCAGTGGTGGTGTCGGCAGCAGGGGATGCTGCAAGTGGGGATGCTGGCGGTGTCGGCAACGGGGGTGCCGGCGATGTCAGGGGATGGCGGGTGCCATCTTCTTTTGCTCCCTGACTGTGTGCATATTAAATGACAGTCAGCTCTCTCAGCCAATCAGCGTCAAGCCCGCTCAATACAAAATCTTTTTTTGCTTCGGGTGTGATCTGGGGGAAGGCAGAGAGATCCGAGCTTGGCTCGGATCACGCTGGATTTCCGAAATTCGGGTGGGTTCAGTTCTCTGAGAACCGAACCTGAGCATCCCTAGTATTTATACAATATTTATGAATAGACATTTATTCTATTACCAATATATTATATAAAACCTGCTGTTTAATGTACTGTCAATGTTTGTTGATGTCATCTTTGTCAGACACAAGAATATAGTTTTAATAATATATAAGCATAGTATTTCATCAATTTTATACTTTATATGCTTCAAACACTTGTCTATGGGCTAGGGATGTGGTTACGTTGCCGATGGTCGGGGTGCCCGCTGTTCAAATCGGTACTTTGACAGCTGGCATCCCGACTGTCAGTATTTCATACCCAACCCAGATAAAGGAGGAGTGGGAGGGTGATGCAATAGTGCAAAGTCATAATATTTGGTGTTATTATAATTTCTAACAACTTTTAAATTGCCTTTTTCTTTGCAACTAAATAAAAGCAGATACCTGACCTGGTGTGTGTGTGGTTTTGCACAGCCAATTAAATATGTCAAAAGTTTCTACTTTAAAAAGTAGTATCAAAATACAATCCAGACCCATCTGACCAGATTTAATGCATCACCTTTTCTAGTGACCAGTTAGCAGCACAAGAGCATTGTTGTGACAAATATACAACACTGAGAATGATCTAATATCCAGGATCCTGGCACACATAAAAATATGGATCTCACTGACCAATGTAGAATATAAAGAGTATTCTATTAACTTTAGTGACTAAGGAACAAAGTTAAAAGACCTTCTAAATAAGACAAGTGGAGGTGTTCTCTATAATAAAGTAACCAATCAAATTCTAGCTATCATTTATCCAGTACATCCTATAGAATACTAGTTATAATCTGATTGAGAGCCATGGTCAAGACCTCTACTTACTGTATCTTCTTTAAAATGTAATAAATCCCCCCTAATATACAAAGTGCATCTACTAAGGATTTCTACACAATGGCCACAATTGCCTACAGTTGCTATTCTGTTATTTCATGTATCAAGTGTTCCCCACGCCTCATTTGGGCATGACCTCTGTTCTCTTTGATTCTATTATGACCCCCTCACTGTTCAATTCCATGTAATATGTTGGTAACTTAATAATAATAATAATAATAATAATAATAATAATAATAATTAATAATTATTATTATTAACATATAACATGTTTGTCCTATTATGGATATTACTGTGCAGAGCAGATCCCCAAATCTCTCTTGGCTATTCAGTGCACACCTCCTAAATGTCTAGTGGCAATACAATACAGACCTAAATCTCTGATGGCAAACACAATGCATACTTCTGATTTCTATCAGTTTTACAAAGCAGACGCCAGATCTCTGGTGACTTTGCAATTAAGATTACACATTTTTCATGGCTTTTAAATTCAGACCACAGATATCTGGAGGTAATATGATGCATGCTGTGTCCTTGTAATATCACTAACAGTTATTTGTAAAATGCACTTAAGTATATTCACAGTCATGACCAGTTACAACCAGGTCATATGCAAAATATAAAGTACCATGTTTCATATTCAAAAGTAACTTTTATTCACTTTCCTCAGGGTACTATGATTACATTATGGGCAGCATTAATGTTGCCAATGTTATTGGAAAACTTGAATTTTTGTAAACTGACTGCAGTCTGCAGAAATAAAAACATTATATTTTCCTTTCCCTCAATATGTCTGTTTTTATGCTGATCAGGCTATCACATCTCACATTACCCAGCAGGGTAAGAAAATGCATCGAATTGAGAGAAAATTAGCAGCTAATTGGATTGAGATGATGCCTTTATTGGTAAACTGTTATTTAGAAATGCAAGCTGTCAGGTCTATTCAAGTCTTTCTATCAGAAATGCAAGAAGAAGTATCTGAGATAATCTTGGCAGCCTACATATAGATCTATTTATAGTATTAACTCTAAACAGGAATGTAATGAATGGTTTCCCTTATACTCTTAAAACATTATCAAGGCTTGTGAATATTTACCACTGAATTATTACACACAGCAGTTAAAAATATACAAATATTTATAGTTCCATTACGCAAAGTAAATCAGAAACGTACTACATATTCTATGGCACTGAATAAAACTTATATTGAAATTCCCAATACTGTAGATAGCAATAGCACCAAGACCACTAAAAATAATAAAAGGAGATTCTCTTATAGCAATGATTACACTTTTTTAGCACATGGTCATCTACAAATAGCATCTCAGTTATCATTACCAAGGTTTTACTCTTTTTTTACACATACATGGAGTCACTGATTATAATATGCAAATATACCAAAATCATATTTCAATGCTTATCTTCACATACTAAGATGAATACAAAAATAATTTTATTTCTAACTTTTAGTTCCATTATTATAAGGGGAATGTATAAAAACACACTGGCAATGCCTTAGTAATACTGTAAGAAATGTTCCTTTAATTAATGTTATGTGAGTTCTTTCCTGTGAATCACACTTTTCATGACACATAATTTAAAAAGGTTATTAATAATAATAATAGTAGTAATAATAATAATAATAATAATAATAATAATAATAATGTTGTGCCTGCCTAATATATGGTATTATCATGCTTATATTACCTTAGTTCAAAAAAATGGTCTGTGGCTTCTAGACCAACTTCATGTTTTAAAATGTCACTTACTGAACTCCTGCAACTTTGGCATATGCATACTACATCAGACCTGTCTCATGAGCACTCATGCACTTAGAAACCCGGTGATCCTATATAATCAGGAGAGGACTACAATTTCATAAAATTTCATTTCTCAAAGTGCAACAGAAAAAATAAGCATACCTACCCCGTAAAAAAATCCTCAACCAATATAAATATTAATATATATTATGCATAAATAAATATTGTGTTTATATATATATATATATATATATATATATAAAATCAGTTGTCAAATGTAATATGTATGCTCTGATAATGACAACTGTAACTGTAAGGGAATATTCATTGGGCAAGGCTGCACTGGACACCAAACTTACAAGGCATCCCTTCAGGAGAGAATTCTCATAAGATGAATATATATATATATATATATATATATATCACATTTCTAGCCTACAATACTGCAAGCTCATAGAGAATGTCCTGAAAAGTGACATATATGCAAAAACAGGCGACAAATGTCCAAATGGTTCATATTTGAGACAAGACATTGCCCATATTAGAATAGAGAGTGACTTTGGGACTAGATACAATGAACCATAGCCTTCAATGGTCTACTATTTTACATGTTAAACATTTTTAATATCCCATTACATCTATATTAATCCTCCTAAACTTCCCATATTTGTGTTTCTGATTAAGATAAAACACTTACTTTTAAGGAATTGTGCACTCACTGTTTTTTTTTTTAATTTTCCCTGAAGACCCTCAAAGTAACATGTTACTACAAGACTGTAACTATACTTACATTGTGTGTTCATGCACTAACCACTACAGCCAATCATCAATTCCTGGTTGCACAGTTGTTACACTTACCACATTCGATCCCATTCCTTAGTTCTAGGACTTGGGGCTGGGCAGAATGCTTAGTGGCAGTAGTTTTCAGAGAAACCATTGTTACAACCTGTTCTTACTATTGTTTTCTAAATAAGTTTAAAAGTAAAATATTTGTTTGTCAGCGCAGGTGGCATTGTGTCCTGTGAGGGCCCCACAAATCATGGGTTAGTTCCTCATTGCATCCATGATCAATGACCTCTACAACTATAGTGCCACCTCAGGGAGTTTAGCTGGCCATGGGCATAGGCTGAGCAGACTCTTTTTAACCTACGGTTTCATATTTATTGTGGCATAGCCAGGTCAGAGGTGCAGATGGCGAATTACTGCACTACATAGTGGGATTGGGGCCTTGATTATGCAATTCACAGTGAAAAGCTTTAACATGGCCCCATCCACTTTACTATAGAAGTGGGTAGGATCAGACGGGTGTCTATTCTCCTGATAAATTCAGAAGTCTCCCAGACGTTCAAGGAGAGTAAACAAATATGGACCACACTGTGGTAATAGTAACTTTAAAAACAGAATAACTACTAAACTTTTCTTTTTACAGATGATTTTCGAAAATAGCTTGTACAGTTCTAATGAATGAATATATTACTTGCATTACACAAGATTCTTCATTCACAGAACTTCATATTATGAAACAGCACTAATAGGGCCCTGTATAGCATAAGCACATATTCGTTCCTAGCTGCAATTACATTTTCGTTCCTAGCTGCAATTTTCATTCCTGCAATTAACAAATAATTTCTTAAAAAGGGCTAAACATTAGTGAGCTTTACTGCCATGGGGACAGAGCATTAAAACCTTTTTACAGTAAGTCATTCAAATCATTGTTGTTTTACAATAAATGGAGAGCTGAATTCTGATTTATGGTAAATGGCACCATTTTTGGAAAGAAATATTTATAAATTACTCTCTGCAAATTGTCCCAATATAGATGAATAAACTATTGAAACACAGAAAAGATTGAATGTGCCGAAGTTAAACTTGGATGGAAAGAAATGTAAGTAATCTGTGTAAATCTGTTATCATGGAAACAGCCTTGAGACACACATGTGTCAGTTGTGGTGCAACCTGAAACTATGTTTACTTTCATTTAGAACAGCTGCAGCTTTTGTCACTATTTATGAACATTCATGAAGAAGATAAAGAAAACTCTGTAAAGGGCATAAGGTGTTATGAACTTGTCTTACTGTCAAGTTGTTAAAAAAAACTTATACTGTACACAACATGATAAATCATTTTCAGGAAAAATATAAATAAAAACCATGAATTGGGAAATTATATAAAAAAACAGGCATGAATAATTTTGCTTAATGAAAGACAAGCTTACCCAGTTTTTGCAAAATTTGCCCAAAATCTCATTACGTTTCTACTCAGAGTTTCCTCCTCTTTTGTGTAATTAAGTCTTCTATACATTGGAACTCCAAAAACAAATTCAATCTCATAGCCGTGTACCACTCCCATCCAATCGGGCCATGCCAGTTTTGAGGATCTGTGGTTGAAGGAGTACAAATAAGCTTTGTTTCCAAGTTCTGAATTTCTCTTTGTAAATTCCAGCAGCGGGCATTTAAAATTGTAATCTCCAACAATATCATCCATGGCATCGCGATTGTGAACAGGATTCTGTTCATCAACCCAGTTTGTGTAATGAAAAAGGACAGAATCTATAGCAAGTTCAGAGGCTTTGGGAAATGCAAGCTTAACACTTTCTTGAAACTGAGTCTGATTTATAAAACTTTCATGGTCTTTGCTAAACCCAGGTATTAGATAAACTAAGAAATATGACCCTTCGTCTTTAGTCACACCAGTTAATATTTGTGTATTTTTTTTAAGTGTTCCAAGCTGTAGCAGATTTTCAGGTAAATCTAGTAGAAAATCTCCATCAACTGTAGGAAGAAAATTAATATTTAATAATATTCTCTGTGATAAAATAGAAAGTGATTTTTCAATTATTTCTTCAGACGTCTTACTCCTAAGACAAGCAATTATTTCAGTCTCATTTCTAAATGAACAACTCAAAAGGTTTGCTAATGTCAGAGCTTGATAGCGGGCTGATGAACTACTAAAAACAACAAAAGGTGCATTTGCGGTTCCACTTTGCATAATGGCTCTAGTAAAATATGGGTGACTTTTAGGAGAAAGCATGTGATAACTAACAGATACTCCTCCAGCACTTTCACCAAAAAGTGTTATGCTTTTGGGATTGCCACCAAATGTTGCAATGTTCTCATGTACCCATTGAAGGGCTAGTCTCTGATCAAATAAGCCTGCATTTCCTGGAGCTTCAAAGTTACCCGGGAAAGCCAAAAATCCCAAAACTCCCACTCTGTAGTTCATTGACACAACAATCACACGTTCATTTCGAGCCAAAAACTTGCCATCGTAAATGTCTAAAGAAGCTGTTCCAGTCTCAAAACCACCACCATATATCCAGACCATGACACTGGCATTTCTTGGCTTTGGACTAGGTATCCATATGTTAAGGTAAAGACAATCTTCACTTAGTTGTGTATTTGGATTCCACATTTCAGCCCCAGAAAAACCAGGGAATGTTTGATCAACATATTGATAGCAAGAGTTGCCATATTTTGTAGCATTCCACACTTCAGTCCAAGGTTTAAGAGCCTCTGGCTTTTTAAATCTCAAGGCTCCAACTGGTGGTTCTCCATATGGGATCCCAAGGAAAGCTGTGATTGTCTTAGAAAAAACTGATATCTGCACCCCTCTTACTTTTCCATACTTGGTAAGTACAATGTCATCATCATCATCACAATGAACATTGATGAAAAACACACAAACTACTGTAAAGCAGATTGCTGAGATATTCTTTCCTTGTGTCAGATTGTACCACATCACTGATAACTGCAATATATAAAATATGTTCACATTCAATTAATAAATACATAGTTAATTAAATATAATTCCATTTGTAGGCTGCCCCATGAACAGTGCTGCCCTAGGCTTTTGCCTAGTTGATATATAAGGAAAACACTTCCCTGATGACATTATTATGGATTTTGAATAGCTACATGTATTTAATGTGGCATGTGTTTACAGTATGTCCATCAAATCTGCCATCTGTTCATTATGAGTCTATATCCATATTGTTCTGCTACATTATCCTACTGTACATCCATTGGTGTTCCTATAATGGGTGCAGGAGGTGTGGTACAAAGTCCCCCAACACCTGTGTCATCTTTCTGGTGATGTCTTGGGTAACGTAATTGATACTGGTATACTGTAGCTAAGACTCAGTCCCAGAGAGGTGGCATGGCCAGCAGTTGGTATGGGATGAATATGCTGCATATGGACCCCCCTTTTATTCAAATGCCTCTGTCTTCATTAGAATCACTTGACAGCTGCTTCATGCATCTACTTCCCTTATAGTTATTTTCATAAAGCACAGATATTGTATGATTTTCCAAAACTTATCCCATTGCGGGATTCATGAACTTTATGACTAAACTGCAGCAATTACATTTTTGGAATTCAGATAAGCGCGTATCTCCTTAATTGCCAGCAGTAAGTGATTATTTAATATGCTTTCCTAAAACAGTCTATAATGCCAACATGGAAATTCTTGGATTTTACATATATCACCTATAATATTGTGTTATATTATCTCATCAAAGTAGGTATAATAAATGCATTTAAGGGAAAACTGCCACCAAAATATATTTAAGTGTGTGATATTAGTCATGATAGAGCATTGGAAGTTAATGTGATAACAAGAAAGACAGATTAAATATATCTGATTTCTTAGCATGCTCTTTTTTATATTATATTGTTATCTTCACAGAGCTTTTAGACATATGAATCATATCAATAGAACAAGAGCCTTGCATGCAATACAACAACCTCCTGGAGTGGGATGTGATCCAGGACATAAAATATAATGTAATGGTGGTTATGGGATTTTATAATCAAAAAAAGTTCACAATTTTGTTATATTTCAACATAAGTGAGGTTTCCATGTTTCATTCTACACAATTCATATTAATCTTTTACTTATTAGTTTATAAACTCATTCACTAAAAAAAATATTTATTTCAAACTTTTGAATCAATGAGGTTAGAGCTAAGAAATCTGAAAGTTTGTTAACAATTCCTTTCCAGGCTTTGTACTGGCATAAAAGTACACACATAGCATAAATTGCACTCTTCCCTCATGCATACGAGGAATTTCAAGAACAGTAAAAATCAGGGATCCATGCCATTCAAATTATTGCTTAACTACAGTATGTGTAAACTTCTGAGTTTCTTCGTACTAACTAATTTGACACCCGAAATGCCTACAAGGAACAAATTGCTCTTTCTCTCCTTACATACCACATAAAAATCATACACATATTTTTCTTATAACTCTTATATGGGGACTGTTATAAAACTGTCTTTCTTCTGAAATACAATGTGACACATCCATAGAAGAAGCTGGTTAACTGTAACGTGATCGGGAATAGTTGTTTATATGTGTAGCAGTAGGTATATAAAACAAATTTTATGTCAAGAATTTCAATGTTTGAATAACAGTTTGTAGTCATAAAATTCATAATATAGCTAATGACTTCTAATAAATTAATCAAGATACAACCATTAAAAGAAATCATGGAACATTATTTTCATATGTCAAATTTGAATTTTTTAACTTACTTTTAAAGTCACACTCTTATTTCTTTGTAATTACAGAGTTCTGTCTTGTTATCAATGTTACAACAATTACTTTTTTTTGTTTAATTACTGTACTATATGTGCAAGTCTATTATTTATTGAACAGCAGTTAAGTTTCCTGTATTCTATTATGTAGAGATGCTAAAATGTAACACACAAATTAAAGTGCTTCTACTTTACTTTGTACATCTCTCATGTAAATAACACAAACAATCTATTTTCTATCATAGAGATAGATGTATGAAGGACTTAATTTTTACATAACATCAGGTCGTCTTATACACACACATTCCGCAGCACATATCCTAACCCACTGCTCCATGCTCCTTCTTCACTATCTACCCCTCTGTGTCGCCCCTGTCTGTCTGCCCTTCCCCTTTAGAATGTAAGCTCTCACGAGCAGGGCCCTCATCCTCACGTGCTTCTCCTCCCCCTACTTATAGTATAATTTACTCCTAACTCCCTACAATGGCACCTACCACCTGGTTGCTCATGTCCTGCTGCTTGTGTTTTGCAGCTGAGTTTATAACCTTGTCCTTGTCCTGCATTGTTTTGTATTACTATTAACTGTTTTTCTTGTGTGCTCATTTATGTACTGTGTAAGGCGCTGCGGAACCTTTGTGGCGCCATATAAATAAAGGATAATAATAATAATAATAATAATAATGTATATAATTCTGCCTACTGAGTATGTCGACAATACTATCAATTAATTTTTGATAATATTAAGTATCTATTATGTCATGGTTGAATTAAACAGACTCCCAAGTCTTAGGGAGAGAAAAGAACAGAAGAACTCATATGCATCTTCAACAAGAAAACAACACAATACGTAATCAAATATACTAAAACGTGTTAGTAATAAAAATGGTTATTGCCTCTAAATTTTACACACAATTTTCATGTTAATATACCTTAATGGTATAAAGCTATGGACATGGTTAAGCTCTGTACTCTATTTATGGGAAGGGAAATCATTAGCTGCCATTTTCCTTAAGTACATAATCTCATGCATTGTCTTAATGTGGAGATTCCATCATGCACCACTGCCCTCATGTGACCTTTACATATTAATAACTTTACTCTAATATTAGAGGCACTAATCTTATTACCCAGGCTATTTCTAGGTCCAGCGTATTTTTACATGATAATAGATTAGGAATTAGTGTAGCTAAACAAACAACTGAAGAATATAGCATGGTAATAAATTATGTTAATCAAAATATATGACAACGCTGTATTGATGTTCTAGCTGTGTACTGTAACTAACATAACAATAAATCTATTCATAGCGCACAGTAATTGCTCAACAAAAGAAAATAGTGTTATTTGTGTATAGCTGAATACAGAGGACTTCTGTGATTTGATTATTTTTTGTTTTATGTGTTTCTATTTAGGTAAACAAATCGGAGTTGAGGTTTTTCTCGTTATTGTTCGATTAATAAACACATATTTATAATCTTTCTTATATTAAATCAAAGCGCCACATCAAATAAATAAAGTCAATTATGGTTCATACTTTAGCTTAGCTATACTAGGTTTAGGTAACAAGTTCACTATGTTGTAAAGTCTTGCACAATTTGTGCAGTTTTTTTTTCAACAAACTTTAAAAGAAGGTAGCAATGTAAGTAATTCACCTAAAGTGTAATGTAATACATTACTTAGTAATAACTTAGTAATAACCATCTTACCTATGACCATTTTTATTTATTTATTACAGTCTTAGATATCAGAGTATGCACTATGATTTATACTTGTTTATAGAAAGTAAAGCAGCCCTTGTTTAATATGTGATACAATAGAACTAAGTGTGATAAAGATGTGGAACTTGATTGTCAGTCAATTCATTAATTATGGTTCATACTTTAGCTTAGCTATACTAGGTTTAGGTAATAAGTTCACTATGTTGTAAAGTCTTGCACAATTTGTGCAGTTTTTTTTTCAACAAAGTTTAAAAGAAGGTAGCAATGTAAGTAATTCACCTAAAGTGTAATGCAATACATTACTTAGTAATAACTTAGTAATAACCATCTTACCTATGACCATTTTTATTTACTTATTACAGTCTTAGATATCAGAGTATGCACTATGATTTATACTTGTTTATAGAAAGTAAAGCAGCCCTTGTTTAATATGTGATACAATAGAACTAAAGTGTGATAAAGATGTGGAACTTGATTGTCAGTCAATTCATTGATTATATTATATTTTATTTATATTATGTAAATTGTATCTATCTATCTATCTATCTATCTATCTATCTATCTATCTATCTGTCTATCTATCTATGTTCTATAATGATTGCACACATTAAAGATAGAATTATGTTCTTTTATATTTAAATTCTATTATAGGTGTAAAAAGTAGTATGATTACTGTATCATATTTTAGCTATTTCTTTTTTAAAAATAGGCACAAAGTTGTTTGGCTTTGTTTTCAAAATTGTTACTCATGATTAGATATAGATTATACAATGTGCCTGCTTTTCAGGCACTATTCAATAACTTGAACATTATATATTTACTTTACATGAAAAATAAATCTTAAAATATAAATAGATCTCTATAACACATAATACAATCTCTATCTATCTATCTATCTATCTATCTATCTATCTATCTATCTATCTATCTATCTATCTATCTATCTATCTATCTATCTATCTATCTATCTATCTGTGCAATATCTGGTGTAACTAGCATTTGCTGATTGTGTCTGTCTGCTATCCTCTGAAGATGTGTCTGTACTTAGTCTGTGCAGTAAAACAAGTACCAATACTGTTTTGTGTCTTACTGCATCTTCTGAATGAATATGAAGTACAAATTATCAACCATTAAAAGCTTCATTAAAATACAGAAATGTTCAAACACTTACCAGTGCTAATATAATAAAGTTTTAAACAGTGAGGTTCTTAAGTAGTTCAGTCTCTAGAAGTACTGTACATCTGCTGCCTCAGTTCTGTAAATTGGATGGTACGGACATTAATAGAAACTGTGTCTGAATTAAAGCTCGCGAGACTTGGCAGCAGCAACTTGATCTGCAAGAAGCCGATCTTTACCATCTGACATCTGTTCTTTGCATAAAACTTGATTTAAACTTACTTCTTTACAGCCAGTTGAAAAAGTAAGAAAGAAAGAAAGTTATGGCAACAGCTTGTTTTCTCATGCTATGCCATGGTATGTTGTACATCTGAAGTGTATAAATTCAATTCCCAGAGCAATCATTAAATGTTACTTTAATATAAGAAACTGTAATTAGTTATGGAATTATCAAATTTAGAGTAATAACAAGAGCACCTGCATGAATTCCCTGTATGTTGGAAGCTGAATATCATTATTGACATAATACCTTGAGAAGGTTAATTTATGCATTTTATTTTCCAGAGTAGCATCACCTGCTTCAGGGCTCTTATGCAATATGGTGCCCAGAGGCTGAAGTTGACTATATCCTCATGAGGCACAAATGAGTATTGCTGTGTTTTTCCTCTGAGATACAGTACTGCATATATTTTTCTGTTCATAAGAATACAGGCTGAGGCTTCTTATATATCGGAAGACAAGCAAACTCAAAATAGTTCTATAGTGGGAAATTGTTACCCCCTCTAGTGGGTGTCAGTAGTATAGCCATAATTTTGTGGACCCCATAGTAACATTTTAAAGGGCCCCCACTCCAAATTCTTCTAGAGAAACACCTCTCTCCTCAGTGATTGTTTATTTTATGCAACACACTAATGTCCAAATTCATTGTATGAGCCATAGTAGTGCCCTAGTTTATTAAATCAGAATAATGCCCCAGTTCACATTATACCACACAGTGCACACATTTCATATTATGCCACATTGTAGTGCCCCCAGTTCATAGTATGCCCAAATGTAGCACCTTAGTACATATTATTCCTGACAGTAGTGCCTCCAGTTCCTATGAAACCACATTACAGTGCCCCACTTCATATTATGCCACTTTAGTGTACCCCCAGATTAGATTATCGTCCTGATTCAGAAACAGATGCAACAGCGATTATGTACACTAATCAAGCAATTGTTTGCCATGCGCATGCATATAAGCCACACTGCTTGTGCGCAGTGATCACATTGCGATACTGGATGCACAGAGGCATCCATTGCAAAGTAAGTGACAGGTTGTCAGCACTTGGGGTGGAAACAGGGGGGTGGTCTGAAAAATGTAGGTGTGTCTGACCATTTAAACTCCATTACATGGGTGTGCATAAATTAGTCCTTGTGATCTCCTACTCAGCATGACAGCCATTTGTGTGTCAGGAGAACTGCTGGGTCAGATCTGCTGCAAGGGCAAGATGGCCATGCAAGGTACATCGATGTTACAGATATTTACGCAGGTAAGCGGCATTGTGCGCATATGAGAAGGCAGCGGTGGGCATCCTGATGCACAGGTAAGGTTTGGAACTATTTGCATATTTTTGTAGCTGTGTTCCATGCAAAATTACAGCTGCGAGCACATAGCGTTTATCTCTGAATCAGGCCCTATGTCACATTACAGTGTCCCCCCAAGTTCACATTTTTTTATTTATTATAAACATTTACTTATGTAGTGCCAGTATATTCCATTGCATTTTACAATTGGGAATACAACAGTAATAAAGCAAGACTGCATAATAACATACAAAGAGATAAGTGGGCTTTACTCACAAGATGACAGTCCAGTTGATTATGCCACACTATAGAGTCTTCAGTTCATATTATGCCACATTACTGTGCCCTCCAATTCATATTCTACCACACTACAGTGCCCCCAGTTTATATTATACCACATTACAGTTCCCTCCAGTTCATACTATGCCACATAACGTGCCCTCCAGTTCATATTATACCATATTACAGTGCCCCCAGTTCACATTATACCATGTTACAGCACACCAGTACATTATATTATCCACTACACAAACCTTCCTTACCATTACATTCAACACATACACCAGTCGCTAAAAATGGAATGTCACTTCATTAGGCAGCCATATTCAACATAGAAGTCTGGTATATCCCTTAGCCCTCTTATATTATCTCACTTATTATCTAATGGTGATGTTTCAAGTGCTACAACCTTATTGGCATCTTCAGGGCTGAGAATATTGCAGTTTCCAGTAAGTGTAAAGGAAGAGGCAAAGGTAGATAGAGGTAAGAGGACCTTTCTTGCAAGCTCCCAATCTATAGGAAAATATGTATAGATACACAAGTATAGGTGCTACATACTGCAAAATGGTCTAGCAAGAGTGCAGAGGTTCTTGGGGAGGGTGCATAACCCAGTTACATAGAAGGTGTGTAAGTGAAGAAATGGAAAATATGTCAAGTTGTACAATATGTGGAATGTGTAATGGGGATGTAATTGGGTAGGATAGCTTAGGCAGGTTAAGTGGGTGGCTGTGGAATTTGATAAGCTTGTCTGAAGAGATGAGTTTTCAGGGAACACTTGAAGGTTTGGAGACTAGAGGAAAGTCTTATTGTGCATGGGAGGGTATTCCACAGAGTGGGTGCAGCCATGAAACCATTAATGAGACCAAGTAATGCATGTGAACAAGAGACACAGATCTTGTACAGAGCAGAGAGGTCAGGTTATAAATATTTATTTTTAGTTTTTGTTTCAGAATTTTTGCTAGTTTTGTCACGAACGCTGTTAATCAACACTTTATAAAGCCTAGTTCAGTGTGGCTTACAAGCTAGCCCCTGACTAGACATTTCCCTCCGTATCTGGAATGTTAGTGCAATTTTGATGCAAACTTATGGTGTGTGAAGCATTATATGGTAGTGTAGCAACTTTCAGAGATTGAGGAACTCTTGATGCTGGGCTGCAAGCTTAGATGTTTTCATGCTTTTATTTACTAAAAACTTGCACAGATATGCAGTGGTGATGGAATACAAGAAGAACTATGCTCTCCATATTAAAGTTAAAATGCAGTGGGGCACAGTTGAATAAATGCCTATTTGCATAAACTACAGTATTTTATATTTATATTGTGCATGCTCAATAAATGAGTGCATTTAACTAAGAGAATACATAGTCAAATGGGTTTAGCATGTGTTGTTGTCCTTCATTATGTCAACATTCATCATATCAATAAGTAAATGTCGACATGGTCATAATGTTGACATGGAACACGTCAACATTGACCACATGAACGCTCATCATGTTAACATCGATGAAATGTTGACATGCTCAAAATGTTAACAAGATAGTGGGTCCTGTTGGTGATGCAATCACTAACATTCATTCTGCTCCAAACATCATTCTGATGGCATCTACACTTACCACATAAGCTTATATTGTATATACTTGCTAGGTGGTGTATATTTTGCACCACAAAAATAATGCAATAACTGTATTCATAATAAAGGAACATATTATAATGAAAAGATCCAACACTCTTTCAAACATTAACCCTATTACAATTGGCCAAAAATGTCAACAAGGCATGATTAATTAGTACAATTACTAATATGATTGCATTGGGAGATAACTCAATTCCCCTTTGCTAGCAAACACATATAACAAATTCAAATCCAAATTCAAATCCAAAATCCAAGACCTGGCGTGATGGAATGCTTAAGGCTGTGACTCTTACATCAGCTGGGGAAGTAATAAAAACAATTCTCTACATGTATAGTTAAATGGCATTTCCATTCTAATAAATAAACGTTCTGCTTTCTATAAGTACAAACTGCATAATAAAACTATATAAAATACAGACTGCTCTCATTAATACTGTATATGACAGTTATGGTGTTAACAATGATTGCATCCTCCACATGGCAGACCTACTGGGGCTTTTGAACAGTTAGGAGCAAATTGCAAAAAAGGAACAACTTTGCCCCTAGACAAACTATGGGTGGTGTAAATGTATTTATTTTCCAATACACAATTACTGAGCAGCTTTGTTTTTACACTGAAATTAGAATTAAGCTCAGGCACGCCCCTTTTCAAGTTAAAAAAATAGGTAGCGCTGAGTGTTTCGTTTCTGTAACAATGGTGAAACTAAGGGGTATATTTACTAAAGTGAGAATTTTTAGAAGTGGAGATGTTGCCCATAGCAACCAATCAGATTCTCGCTATTATCTTCTAGAAGGTGCTAATTAAGTGTTAAGTAGAATCTGATTGGCTGCTATGGGCAACTTCTAAAAACTCTCACCTTAGTAAATATACCCCTAAATATCTATAATAATATCTAAAAGTAGATACAATTTATTAAAAAGTGTAACACAATCAAAGAGCTCTCGTGACAGTAAAATACATATTAACAACAATGGGGTAGATGTATTATAGCGGCACCTAACGTGCCGCTATAACGCTTCCCGCTTCGCCTCTTTACCGAGGCGAAGCAGGAAGCACTACTGATGAGATGTGAGAACATCTCATCGGCCGGAGAGGGGGAGCGTTAACTCCTCCCTCCGGCGCTACCCGCTAGAGACAGCAGCGCATCAGCCTATTGCTGATGCGCTGTGTCTCTTCCCGGCCGGCTCCACTGAGCATGCGCGGGATCTCGCAAGTATCGCGAGATCCCCGCGTGGAGCCTGGAGCCGGCAGCTGCCGCAGCAGGGACAACGCTGTCCCTGCTGTGGGGATAGGCTAGCGCCAGGCTGTAGCTGTCGATAACGACACCTACAGCCGGCCGAACGGTCAGACGTTATGATCGTTCGTACATGGCCCAGGCTATCGGCGATGCTATCTTGTAGATAGCAGCGCCGATAATGACAGGGGCGCATAGCGCCCCTGTCATTTCCCACCCAGACCCCCGATAATACATCGGGGAGAAGCGGTATCAGCGCACATAACGTGCGCTGATACCGTTTCTGGGCTTCATACATCTACTCCAATGTATCATATTAATGCACTGGTTGTTTAAAAATGGACCAGGACAGATACAGTCTGAGAGATGGAATAAATTCCACTAATTCCAGATGGAAAAAAAAAATCTTATATTTTTAGAAAAACAGCAGAGTCGAATATCAAATCCCTGTCATGATTATAAATGTTTTGCAGGAATGCAATGAACATATAGAAGTCTCTGCACTAGAAAGAATAGTAAATAAAGACAAGAAGTAACACCTACAAGTTGGTACTTCTATGGAATTCACCATAGATATTTGCTCTCAGTACCTGGAACAAAGTAATTCACCACATGTTGTTTCAGGTGGAGTTTTAGAAAAGTGCAGAAAAATGTTATCACAGTGACTGGGACTGTGTTCTTTGTAGAGATGAGCGGGTTCGCATCTCAGAGATCCGAACCCACCCGAATTTCGGGGATCCGGGGCGATCTGTCACGGCTCTCAGCCAATCAGTGTTAAGCCCATTGAAAACAGCACAAAGGATAAAAAAGAAGATGGCACCCGGCACATCTCTAGTTCTATGGTTGCTGCTCCTGTATGGAAAATTTATGGCGAATGTTCCAGGTGAAAGTGTTTACTGGTGCCCGTAGATGTTCTCACTGTGTTCTATTTCAGCCACTCTTGCATGAAGGATGTGTGGTGGTGATCGGGCAGAGTTGTTGAGATCAGCCAATGCTGATTAGTGGAGTACATAACCTTGAATGGCAGTGTAATGAGAGGCCACCGTCCTTTTAATTCCCCTACAGTACTTCCAATTTCCAGATTTTGGGAGGTATGCTCTATCCCCCCCTTCCCATGCATGGTGCCCCCCCCTGTAATTTTATGCCATTTAATATATTGTGATAGGATCACTGGTAAAGTGGTTTGTGGCAGGTACATTTGTCCCAGATTCCTGTCTTATGTGTTCTAAACCCCCAGGAGAAAGTCTGCAGTATAGCAGGCTTGAGTCTTGGCTTTTTGAAAAGCCGGTTTGGGACCTGGGGGTTGTGGGTGAGAGGAGAGGGAGGGCTCCACCCACGGCCACTCCAGGTTTTGGTTCTCGCAGCCTGGTAACAGGCTTGTTAGGGTTTCCACCTGAGAGTGGCCAATATAAGCCTAGTGTGTTTAGGGCTGAGTGTCTCACCTGGGAGAGCAGGCAGGGAGTTTGCTCAGAGACACTTGAAAAACCTATTTGTAAGTACTGTGCTGTGCTTTGTTGCTGGCGAGGGCATTAGGCCCTGCCAGGTTCTTGTAGTGAGGGAAGTCACTTGTGAAGTAAGTGCCCCGACAGGGCTAGGACTTATGTTTTGTTTTCTTTATGTTTTTCTGACATTGTACAATAAAGACTGGCGCCGACCAGCTTGTACTCGAATCCAGTCTGGCGTTCTGTTTCCCAGCTGCTGTGTGTGTAAGGAAGGAGTCCTCTACCCAGGAGAGGGACCCCCTAACCTGACTGTGTCACAATATGGTGGAGAATGCGGGCACCCACACACACTGAAGTTGCAGCAAGAGGAAAACTTTCCATTTTAAAATTAAAGGGACAGACACCCAATTGGTGAGTGTGAAAATAACACTGTGTCCTTGGAGTCCCATAGAGGAGGCGTCAGCAAATGCTCAGAGAGGTAAGGTTCAGCTTCCAACCTACACCCCAGGACAAAATGGAGGACATTATTAAGGCCTTGCTCCAAGCTACAGCAACTCAGCAGGAGACAAACAAACTTCAGCAGGAATCTACCAGAGCTCAGCAGGAGACTAACAGACTTCAACAGGTCGCCATTGAGGAAACCCGCCAGGCCTTAGCGGAAAACAGCCAGGCCATAAGAGAGGTGGTACAGCACCTGGTCGCCCAGCCCAGAGTTGTTAATACTGGTCCTCCCACCACCACTCACTCCGTACGAGCCAGTCACTTCCTCCAAAAGATGACTTCGGGCAATGATGTGGAGGTCTATCTCGCCGCATTTGAAAGAATGGCCGAAAGGGAGAGTTGGCCCAAGGAGCAGTGGGCAAGTCTGGTTGCACCTTTTTTGTCTGGGGAGCCACAAAAAGCATATTTCGACTTATGCCTGGCTGATGCCAAGGACTATAAAAAACTAAAACAGGAGATCCTAACTCGCTTGGGAGTCACCTCCTTTGTTCGTGCCCAATGGGTCCACCGCTGGGAGTTCCATATGGACAAGCCTCCACGTTCACAGATGCATGACCTCGTCCATCTGTCCTCAAAATGGCTACAGCCCGAGACGCTGATGGGACCACAGATCGTGGAAAGGGTCGTGATGGACCGGTACCTGCAATCATTACCTGTGACTCTGTGCAGGTGGGTGAGCCATGCAGACCCTTAGTCCGTGGACCAGTTGGTCGAGCTGGTGGAGAGGTACGTGGCAGCTGAGGAGCTGATGAGTATGCCCCACCGAGCCCCAATGGCGCGCCGGCGAACTCCCACAGACACTGGTAAGACTGTTCAAGGGGAGAAGGGTGCTGGGCGGTGGAATGTACCTAAGACTAAGGGTGTAGAACCTGGAGACAGGCCTGCCAGGCCAGGAAGGTTCTTGCCCCGTAAACGACTAGACATTAATATGACTCAGTGTTTCCGATGTGGTGGCTTCGGCCATATTGCCGCTAATTGTTCACTTACAACTGAACCTATGCAATGTGATACTGCTCATGTCTACCGTAGGGGGTCTTTCTTTGCACAGACAGCCTGTACGGCTGACCGGCAGGCTGAGACTGATAAGCACATGTGTGTACTCACTGTTGATGGCAACCGAGTAGAGGCACTGTTAGACTCTGGTAGCTTGGTGACACTTATAAAAGCTGAACTGGTGAACCCCTTGAGGCGTAAGGGGAAAACTGTTGGTGTGACCTGCATACATGGGGATACTCGATATTATGTTACGGCCGAGGTGAACATCGAGACACCATGTGGCTCTGCTATAGTTTCTGTGGGTTTGGTGCATGGTCTGGTGTACGATGCAATATTGGGGAGAGACTTTGCTCACTTCTGGAAGTTGTGGGAAAGCCGTTTTGCTCCAGAGGTGAACAACCCCGATCCATTTGAGAAGGTTGTCGATGTAGTGGAGGAGGGAGTTTCTTCTGAGTCAGAGTTATTTCCTTTTTCTACTATGATTGGCGAACTAGAGAATGCAGAGCGTGACGGTGGCCTGCCAACTGATGTGCCTCCCATTGAGGTGGGAAGTGTTGTTGGGCCAGGTGATCGTCTGCCTGATTTAGAGGTCAGAAGAGAGTTCTTTGCCGTGGAGCAGTTGAATGACCCTACTTTGGTAAAAGCCAGGGAGAATGGAAAAGTAGTTGATGGTAAACCCATAGACCCTTATAGTCCTTTGTCCTATCCCCACATGGCAATGTGTCAGGATTTGTTATATCAGGTGACTAAGAAGGGGGAAGATATTGTGGAACAACTAATAGTTCCCAAAGCCTACAGAAGAACAGTGTTGGATCTGGCCCATGGTCATATAACGGCAGGCCATCTAGGGGTAGAGAAAACCACTGAGCAAATAATGCAGAGGTTTTTCTGGCCCGGGCTTCATAAAGAGGTGTCTGACTTTTGCGCATCCTGCCCTGAGTGTCAGTATCATGCTCCCAGGCCACATTTTAAGGGTCCACTAGTTCCATTGCCTATTATAGAGGTGCCGTTTGAAAGAATAGCGATGGATTTGGTTGGACCCTTAATGAAGTCTGCCAGGGGACACCAGTATATTCTGGTCATAATGGATTACGCTACCAGGTACCCGGAAGCGATCCCGTTGCGCAATACGTCAACCAAGACCATTGCCAGAGAGCTAGTTCATGTCTTTAGCAGGCTGGGTATACCCAAGGAGATACTAACTGACCAGGGTACACCGTTTATGTCAAAAGTCATGAAAGAGTTATGCCACCTGTTCAAAATTGAACAGTTAAGAACTTCGGTTTATCACCCCCAAACCGATGGGCTGGTCGAGAGGTTTAACAAGACGTTAAAACACATGCTTAGGAAAGTGGTCGACAAGGATGGTAGGGATTGGGATTACTTATTGCCGTATTTATTGTTGGCCATAAGAGAGGTTCCCCAGTCCTCCACCGTGTTTTCACCCTTCGACTTGTTGTATGGGAGACACTCAAGGGGGTTACTAGACATTGCCAAAGAGACATGGGAGGGGCAGTCTAGTCCTTACAAAATGGTGATTGAGTATGTTTCTCAAATGCAGGAGAGAATTGCTGCGGTAGTGCCGATAGTGAGAGAGCACCTGGAACAGGCTCAACAGGCACAGCAGAGGGTATACAACCGCAATGCCCAGTTACACAGCTTTGCTCCTGGGGACAGAGTGTTAGTGTTGGTTCCCACTGTGGAAAATAAACTTTTGGCTAAATAGCAAGGGCCCTTTGAAATCTTAGAAAGAGTGGGACAGGTCAATTACAAAGTTTACCAGCCGGGGAAAAGAAAGCCGGAACAGATATACCATATAAATCTGTTAAAGCCCTGGAAAGATAGAACGGTACTGTCGGCCGTCCGAGCCCCTCCAGTAAATCCAGGGCCCTTAGTTCCCGAAGTGACAGTGGCAAAAACCCTGTCGGCAATTCAACAACAAGAGGTCAAGGAGTTTCTGATCAGAAATAGTGTGCTGTTCTCTGACATACCTGGGAAAACCTCGGTCATTAAACATAACATAATCACTGACCCAGGGGTCAAAGTTAATCTAAAGCCCTATAGATTACCAGAATCGGTGTCGAAAGAAATTAAAAATATGCTAGAGTTAGGGGTTATTGAAGAATCACATAGTGAATGGTCAAGTCCCATTGTGTTGATTCCAAAGCCCGACGGGAGTGTGCGTTTCTGCAATGACTTCCGAAAGTTGAACAGTGTTTCAAAATTCGATGCCTACCCAATGCCAAGAGTGGATGAACTGATTGAGAGACTAGGGACGGCAAGGTATTTAACCACTCTTGACCTAACCAAAGGGTATTGGCAAGTACCGTTAACTGAGAGCGCCAAACAAAAGACAGCTTTTTCAGTGCCAGAGGGCTTGTTTCAGTACAAGATGTTGCCCTTCGGGCTACATGGGGCACCTGCTACCTTCCAAAGAATGATGGACAGGATTCTAAGGCCCCATAGACGGTATGCGGCTGCTTATCTGGATGACGTGGTCATTCATAGTCCTGATTGGCAGTCTCACTTACCCAGGGTACAAGCAGTGTTGGACTCCATCTATAAGGCAGGTTTGACAGCCAACCCAAAAAAGTGTTGTCTAGGCATGGAGGAAGTAAAATATCTGGGATACACCATTGGCAGAGGCCTGATAAAGCCTCAGCTCAATAAGGTTGATGCCATACAAAACTGGCCACGGCCTCTGAATAAGAAGCAGGTGAGAGCCTTCTTGGGAATTACGGGGTACTACAGGAGGTTTATACCCAACTTTGCCACCACGGCAGTCCCACTGACTGACCTGACCAAAGGCAAACAAAAAGTCATGGTAGAATGGAGTCCTGAGGCAGAGAAAGCTTTTCAGGAGTTGAAAGTAGCATTGTGTTCCCAACCAGTCCTGATGACTCCTAATTTTGACAGGGAATTCATAGTACAAACCAATGCATCAGAAGTAGGTATAGGAGCGGTCCTGTCCCAGAACAAGGAGGGTGAGGAACACCCTATTTTCTATCTAAGTAGAAAGTTGAATGTACATGAGAGAAACTATGCCACAGTGGAGAAGGAGGCGTTGGCCATAAAGTGGGCATTAGAGGCTCTCAGGTACTACTTGGTTGGAAGAAAGTTCAAATTGATCACTGACCATGCCCCTTTGAAGTGGATGTCCGAAAATAAGGACAGTAATGCGAGAATTACGAGATGGTTCTTGGCGTTACAAACATTTAAATTTGCAGTGGAACACAGGCCAGGAAGCCAGCTGGCCAATGCAGACGCGTTGTCACGCGTTCATTGTTTGGGGGCTTCAGTTGTTCCGCCCCACAGGTCGAAACAAAGGGGGTGGATATGTGATAGGATCACTGGTAAAGTGGTTTGTGGCAGGTACATTTGTCCCAGATTCCTGTCTTATGTGTTCTAAACCCCCAGGAGAAAGTCTGCAGTATAGCAGGCTTGAGTCTCGGCTTTTTGAAAAGCTGGTTTGGGACCTGGGGGTTGTGGGTGAGAGGAGAGGGAGGGCTCCACCCACGGCCACTCCAGGTTTTGGTTCTCGCAGCCAGGTAACAGGCTTGTTAGTTTTCCACCTGAGAGTGGCCAATATAAGCCTAGTGTGTTTAGGGCTGAGTGTCTCATCTGGGAGAGCAGGCAGGGAGTTTGCTCAGAGACACTTGAAAAACCTATTTGTAAGTACTGTGCTGTGCTTTGTTGCTGGCAAGGGCATTAGGCCCTGCCAGGTTCTTGTAGTGAGGGAAGTCACTTGTGAAGTTAGTGCCCCGACAGGGCAAGGACTTATGTTTTGTTTTCTTTATGTTTTTCTGACATTGTACAATAAAGACTGGCGCCGACCAGCTTGTACTCGAATCCAGTCTGGCGTACTGTTTCCCAGCTGCTGTGTGTGTAAGGAAGGAGTCCTCTACCCAGGAGAGGGACCCCCTAACCTGACTGTGTCACAATATATATATATATATATATATATGTGAATATGGTGAATGATAACAGCGACAGGCGTCACTTAGAAAGTGCACAGTGCAATAAATATAAAGAAATTTAATCAAAAATACATATAGACATACTAACATAAATACATATAATAAAAACACACAATGTTATAAAGTGAATGGGCAAAAAACCGCATAATAGCTTGACAGCGTAACAACAGATCTCAACACCACAGTGTTGGAATAAAGTGCAAATGCATAATGGTATAGATTGGACAAGCCCAATAGTATATATTAAAAACAGATGAACAAAGAATATAGTTTAAAAACAGCAATGAATTCAAAGGTGCTTATCTTAATGGATTTAAAGGCAAGAGTGCAGCTTTTCCAACGCGTTTCATCCAATGGGACTTTTTCAAGGGATATTAGCTAGCATGCATGAGTCCATATTTATACCAGGTTAAAACAGAACCAATTAGTCATCTTCATTACAATTGGTGACCTCATATACGGTCTATCGGAAGGATTAAGCAAAGGAGACTTTCAAAATGCTCCTATGAATTAAGTTAATTGTTTATGACACAAATAAAGTTCCAGAAACATCCGGATCACTTTGATATAAAGTGAAACTTAGCATAGTACTAAGCGGTACTTCCGCCCAAAGATCTCCACCCTCTATGACAACATCCGCCCTCTTCTGAGTCTGGACGGAGGGAGATGGTTAAAGGATCGGCGTCTACGTGGCTTCCGCCCTCACTCCTCGTTTCCATGGCATCCGTCCTTCAATATCCGGTAATGGTATCGCGGGTGTCCACGTGACTTCCGCCCTGACTCCAGCGTTCATCATCACACAGGCATCCGCCCATACTCGACGTCATCGACATCCCACTCAGGTTAAGCGTTTCTTGCTCCTGTCGTATTCCGGGAATAGGCACTGCCATAAGTCTATGGAAGCAGAAAAATTCAGTAGTATTTGGAAACTTTGAGAGCGCCATTTTGAAAGAGGGTAATTCTGCCCAAAGTGTTAACTTTAGTAGATACGCAACTTAAATCAACATAAAATAATAATATCATTTATGTGACAATGAACCAACATATGGCAGCATAGTTCTTTTAAAAAGCATGCTTTATATAAAGACACAACATCAAATTTCAAATAGCATAATATATTAATTAAAGAATTAGTATAAAATATGATGAAAATATCAATGGGGCACAACCAGTTAAGGAAAATATATAATAATAAATAAGTAAAAGGTATATGTAAGAGAGCAAAGGCTAATTTAGTGGTAGGCACGTCAGAGTCTCCATAGAGATCTTCAAAATTATCTAAAATAATAACTTATTTAAAAATGCAAAAATTAATTAGTTAGAGGTAGAAGAGGGGGTTAATTGATATAATTCGTGGGTAACCATGGAACAAGGGTAGAGAGTTAAGACCATTCAGAGACCCAGTGGCTATCTTGCGCCCTGTTGTAAGTATGTATGAACACTACAACACCGGGTATTCCCAGGAGGTCTCCCATCCCAGTACTAACCAGGCCCATACATGCTTAGCTTCCAAGATCGGACGAGATTGGGCATATACACAATGGTCTGGTTGTAGGTTCCTTTTAACATACACAACTACCGCCTTGTCTCTTTACAAGAATGGGGCGATCTCATAACTCTCATTAAATCCTTGTGGGGCCATGGTATTCAGCTCGAAGATCCAGAACGGACGGATGCCATGGAAATGAGGAGTGAGGGCGGAAGCCACGTAGACGCCGATCCTTTAACCATCTGCCTCCGTCCAGACTCAGAAGAGGGCGGATGTTGTCATAGAGGGTGGAGATCTTTGGGTGGAAGTACCGCTTAGTACTATGCTAAGTTTCACTTTATATCAAAGTGATCCGGATGTTTCTGGAACTTTATTTGTGTCATAAACAATTAACTTAATTCATAGGAGCATTTTGAAAGTCTCCTTTGCTTAATCCTTCCGATAGACCGGATATGAGGTCACCAATTGTAATGAAGATGACTAATTGGTTCTGTTTTAACCTGGTATAAATATGGACTCATGCATGCTAGCTAATATCCCTTGATAAAGTCCCATTGGATGAAACGCGTTGGGGAAGCTGCACTCTTGCCTTTAAATCCATTAAGATAAGCACCTTTGAATTCATTGCTGTTTTTAAACTATATTCTCTGTTCATCTGATTTTAATATATACTATTGGGCTTGTCCAATCTATACCATTATGCATTTGCACTTTATTCCAACACTGTGGTGTTGAGATCTGTTGTTACGCTGTCAAGCTATTATGCGGTTTTTTGCCCATTCACTTTATAACATTGTGCGTTTTTATTATATGTATTTATGTTAGTATGTCTATATGTATTTTTGATTAAATTTCTTTATATTTATTGCACTGTGCACTTTCTAAGTGATGCCTGTCGCTGTTATCATTCGCCATATTCACATTTATTGTTTGGGATCTGCCCCAATCCTCTTCACTTGATTTCAGCTGACACCTCCTGGTAGCGCGTCCTTTTATGCATTTGTTTCACCACAACTGATCACTACAGTATTAATATCATACTTTTATATCTTATTTATTTATTTACTGTTGTTGGTCGGCGCCATAGTCATCACACTTATTCTATATATATATATATATATATATATATATTATTCACTATATATGTAAAAGAAGTTTGTTTGTTTGTCAGCGAATATCTTCCACAGCTCTCAAGGTAATGCTAGCAAATCTTACATAGTTATTTAGTATAAAAAAGTAAGTTATTAGACCACATAGCGGCAAAGCGACAGAGCGACAAATCTTGTATATAAAATTAATTGGTCTGTTTGTTTATTTGTTTGTTTGTCTGTCCGGTTATGCAATCAGATACCCTTGCACGACTGGGATGAAAGCAACGTGAGGTGGACCAGTTGGAACCTGGCCAGGTTTTAGGGGAGTAAGACTCCCAGTCAGACCTCCCATTGTGGTACACTGGGCAGAATTTTGAATCGGGGAGCCTGTTCTGAGCTTTTCACTGAACAGATTTGGATGTAGACTTCACAAAGTGCTAACATTGAAACATAGAATTTGACAGCAGAGCAGAACCACTTGGCCCATCTACTCTGCCCCATTTTTAAACATATTGTTACCTCAACCCTAATTGATCCTTACTTCTTCTGAAGGATATACTTATGTATATCCCATGCATGTTTAAATTGCTCTACTGTCTTAGCCTCTACCACCTCTAATGAGAGGCTATTCCACTTGTCCACTACCCTTTCTGTGAAGTAATTTATCCTCAAATTTCCCCTGAAACTACCACCCTCCAGTTTCAGAACGTGTCCTCTTGTTCTAATACTTCTCTTTGTTTGAACAATGTCTCCTTCCTTTACCTTGTTACAACCCTTTATATATTTGAACGTTTCTATTATGTCCCACCTTTCCCTTCTCTGCTCCAAACTATACATACTGTATTAAGATCTTTTAGTCTTTCCTGGTACATTTTGTGGTGTAGACCTTGTACCATTTTAGTTGCCCTTCTTTGAACAGTCTCTAATATATTTATATCCTTTGGGAGATATGGCCTCCAGAACTGAAGACAGTATTCGAGATGAGGACATACCAATGACTTATACAGTGGTATTATCACTTCTTTCTTTCTGCTACTGATTCCTCTCCCTATGCAACCAAGCATCTGACTTGCCTTCCTCATTGCTTTGTTACAATGTTTGTTTACCCTTAAGTCACCTGAAATAGTGACTCCTAATGTAGATCCCTTTCCTCTTCAGTAGTTTCCAGTATAGTGCCATTAATACTATAGTTCCCCTTTTGGATTTTTGAGACCCAAGTGCATGATCTTGCATTTTTTGGCATTAAACTGTAGTTGCTACATTCTTGACCATCCCTCTAGTCTACCTAGATCATCAATCATTTGTTTTACCCCTCCTGATGTGTCTACCCTGTTGCATACCTTTGTGTCATCTGCAAAAAGGCATAGTTTCCCTTCAATACCATTTGCAATGTCACAAATAAAGATATTAAAAAGCACTGGTCGAAGTACAGATCCCTATTGTACTCCACTGGTAACATTTCCCTCTTGAGACTGCACTCTGTTTACTATAACTCTCTGTTTCCTATCCTGCAGCCATGATCTTATACATTCAACTATCTTTGTATCAAATCCCATGCTTTCCAGTTTATTTAACAGTCTGCGATGTGGAACAGTGTCAAAAGCCTTACTAAAGTCTAGATAAGCTATATCTATGGCCCCCTTTATATATTTCCTTAGTCACCCAGTCAAAAAAGTCAATAAGATTTGTTTGACATGATCTCCCCCCAGTAAATCCATGCTGTTTGGGGTCTTGCAAATTGCTGGATTTGAGATAATCTATGACTCTTTCTTTTGTTTCCATCAATTTCCCTACTACTGATGTAAGGTTCACTGGTCGGTAGTTCCTTGCCTCTTACTTGCTTCCACTTTTGTGCAGTGGGACAACATTTGCTCTTTTCCAGTCCTCTGGAATTACTCCAGTAGCTAGTGACTGGTTGAATTCTGTTAATGGTGTTACCAGCACCCCTTTAAGCTCTTTTAGTATCCTTGGTTGTATCCCATCTGGCCACATTGATTTATCCACTTTCAGTTTTGAGAGTTCTGTTAGGATCTCCTCCTCTGTAAATGTGCTTGTTCCTACTTCATTTCTCTGATTACACCTGTGACTCAACTGTGGTCCCTTGCCCTCTCTTTCAGTAGTGAATACTGAACAAAAATAATTATTAAGATGATCAGGTATTACATTGTCTCCTTCAACAAGATTTCCTCTTTCTGTCTTTAGTCTTTTATTATTCCACCTTTTGTTTTTCTCCTTTCACTTATATACTTAAAAAAAGTTTTGCCCCCTTTACCCACTGACTGTACCATTTTCTCCTCAGCTTTTGCCTTTGCACATCTGATTACTTTCTTAGCCTCCTTATGTTTTACAAGATAAACCTCTTTGTACTCATTACCGTATATACTCGAGTATAAGCCGAGTTTTTCAGCACATTTTTTGTGCTGAAAAAGCACCCCCTCGGCTTATACTCGAGTCATGCCCGCATGGTACGCTGCTGAGTAACGTACCATGCGGGCCGCGGTGCAGACTGTGTCACTGTGACACAGCCTGCACCGCGTGTGTAGCGCTGACCGGACGGAGTTCGGTCAGCGCTACACACTGCTAAACACACAGCCGCCGGAGCCAGCAGCTATGTGTTTGGTATAATCAGCAGCCGCTGAGAGTCTGTCAGACTCTCAGTGGCTACTGCTGCTCCCACTGCGGGAGCCATCTTCCGGCTCCCGCAGTGGGTAATGGGAGAGACGTCGTCATGACGACATCTCTCCCATTATGCAAAGCGGCGGAGGAGCCTGTAGCAGCGTTGGGGACCAGGAGCGGGGTTACAGGTAAGTGTTTTTTTTTTTTGACATTTCTTTCTACTCGGGGGGCTACTACCGGGGGGTACTACCAGGGGGGGGATATTGCTACTGGGGGCACTACCAGAGGGGGGGATTAATAATGGGGGAACTACCAGGGGGGGATGTTGCTACTGGGGGCACTACCAGGGAGGGGGGGAATACTGGGGGCACTACCAGGGGGGATGTTGCTACTGGGGGCACTACCAGGGGGGGTTAATACTGGGGGCACTACCAGGGGGGGATATTGCTACTGGGGGCACTACCAGGGGGGGGATTAATACTGGGAGCACTACCAGGGGGGGATGTTGCTACTGGGGGCACTACCAGGGGGAGATATTGCTACTGGGGGCACTACCAGGGGGGGATTAATACTGGGGGCACTACCAGGGGGGGATATTGCTACTGGGGCACTACCAGGGGGGTATTACTACTGGGGGCACTACCAGGGGGGATATTACTACTGGGGGCACTACCAGGGGGGGATATTACTACTGGGGGCACTACCAGGGGGGGATTACTACTGGGGGCACTACCAGGGGGGGATTACTACCAGTAGCTGCTGCATTTCCCACCCTAGGCTTATACTCGAGTCAATAAGTTTTCCCAGTTTTTCTTGGTAAAATTAGGTACCTCGGCTTATATTCGGGTCGACTTATACTCAAGTATATACGGTATTTTGTGTCAGCTTGTATTTCCTAAAGGCTGTCTTTTTTGCTTTCACAATACTTGCTACCTCTTTCCAAAACCACGCTGGCTTCCTTTTCCTTGTGGTTTTCCTAACCCTTTTGATATGAAGGACTGTTACCTTTAACATTGCATTATTTAAATTTTCCCACCTCTCCTGCTCTCCTTTCAAGTTCCTCCACTCTGCCAAAGATTCGCTTACACATCTTCCCATCCCTGCAAAATCAACCTTCCTAAAAGCTAACACCTTTGTTTTTGTATGGGGTGAGTCAGTATCTGTCTTTATTCTGAACCATACTGCTTGATGAACACAGGATCCCAGGTTTTCACGCACTTTTACATCAGATATTCTGTCTCCATTTGTAAGTATTAAGTCTAATATTGCATCTTTCTGAGTGGGCTCCCTCACCAATTGCTGGAGGGAGGCTCCCTGCAATGAATTCAGGATGTCCCTACTTCTAGTGGAACTTGACACAAACACCTCCCAGTTTATATTGTGTAGATTAAAATCTCCCATGATTATAACCTCTTCTTTTAATGCCATTTTAGTGATCTCCTGCAGTAGTTTATTGTCCAGTTCCTCTTCCTGACCTGGTGGTCTGTAGATCACCCCAATGCGAACAATCACTTACTCCCCTGTTTCTATAGTCACCCAATGGGACTAATTTTTTTCTTCAATACTATGTATTAACAAAGTATTTATGCTTTCCTTGACATACATTGCTACTACTCCTCCTATTTTTCCCATTGTATCCTTCCTAAATAAAGTATATCCCGGTATAGCTATGTCCCAGTCATGATTTTCATTGCACCGTGACTCTGTAATAGCCACAATATCCAGATCATCCCTTGTCATTATTGCAATTAGTTTGGGGATTTATTTCCAAAGCTCCTAGCATTTACACACATTGCTCTTAGAGTTTATTTGTTTGCCTATATCTCCTGTTCCTAGGTATGTTCATCTTTCTGCCTATGTTTATTTGGTTTTGTTCTGAATTATCTTCTGTTGCTGTGGATATGCTTCCTGTTTCATTTTCCAGCAGACATAATACCTCTTGGTTGGGTGAGCAGATTTTTTTTTTTCTTGTTTGGTTCACTGGCCCCCTCTAGTTCACATATTTTTATTTTAGAGGATCATCATCTGTTTATACCTAACAGTGTGATATTATTGTTTTTTTCCCCATGCTTATCAACTTAACCAAGTTCATAACCAATTCTAATCAGGACTGAGCCTCAAAGGACACTACAGACCCCAAAGTCTGTTTAAATACATTCAAAGCCCTGTGTTTTCTCCAGATTGATTCATAACTCATTACAGATATTATTATAAAGAATGAATCCACAATTATAGGGGAAGTTTATACCAGTATTGTTAATAATTAGTACTTTATTGTCACCTGATTCAAGCATTGTGGTGATTCAAACAACCAACGATTTTTAGCTACATTGTTTATTATTGTATGACTGATCAAAATTGATTGGTTACTTATTATCATACACTGTATCTTTTAATATGTGTTTCATTGGTCAATGATGTTGATGTATACTGTTTTTCATTTTAAATTTTTTACAATTAAATAGATTTTTTAGTCCACTGACACAGCTAATTTTATTAGTTTATTCAACAATCATCATTCTTTTAGATAGGTTTCTGGTTTACCTCAGCACTTTTATAATTTTTTCCAAACATTGTCTCAGATGTAAGTGGTATCGGAAATATGTGTTACTGTTTGTGTATAATAACGCACCTTTTTCTGTATTCTAACTCCCCTGCTTCTGATTCAAACTCTCAATCCACTTAAGTATTAAGTATTCAAGCTTCACTTTAGTCTGCAAGCTTCTCTCAACGGGCAGGGATCCCAGAAAACATGCTAAGGGAGTGAAGTAACCCTAAAGCTGCATACACAAGCAACGATTTTTTGAACAATTATCGTTAAACGATATAGTTTAACAATAATCGTTTGAAAAAATCATTCACTTTCTGAGTCAAATGATGAACGATTATTGTTCATGCGCATTCACGAATGTAGTTTGTAGTTCAGTCAGAGTTGTCAACTCAACGATTTTCAGTAAAGGAATATTCAAAAATCGTTTGTAGTTCCAAAAAATCGTTCGTTACACTTTAAAAAATCTGACATAAAATCATTCATAAAATCGTTCATAATATCGTTCGTAACAAAATAGTTGTGTGTGTATGCAGCTTTAGGGTTACTCAAATGGCAGATGCCTGCCCGATGTTCACAATGGTAATCCAAAGCTGTATCTTCAGATCACAGAAGCCTGCAGTGGGCATCTTTTTACACAATATGCCTCCTGCAACTTTTGCATATTTTTGCACAGCTGCTGCATACAAGGACATTAACCTCTGAATCAAGCCCAGTGACATCAAAACACAAGAGGACCTCAATCCAATTCAATCAAATGTTTAACTTGCAAAGCAATTCTAATTAGTACAGTTGCCAATGTTAATTTTCTCTTTTTCCATAATCTCTTTTTCTTTTTCCAGTGTTCTCCTGTCAATCCTATTGATTCATTTTTATGTCTTCACAAACAAGTTTGGGAGTGTTGTCAATCAGAAGGGCAAACGTGTGACATCATTGGAGGTAGTAATGACATCATCGGCCATTGGCCAGATCCATAAATAATCAAAAATGAAAAAAAATTGCAAACAGGCTCAACATAAATTAGGCCTCACATATAAATTCACCTGTGCTAGACTGCATTAATCAAACAATTGTATTGAGGTTACAATCCCTATAAGAGAAAGTTTAAAGGATGTAACTTTGGGGTTTCTCATGTGGAGACATAGGAAGTTCCATCCATTAATCTCATATAGAAAACAGTTTTTAATAATATCTGACCTGTGTGTATAGTTAAGAACTTCTGACCCAAAGATTTCCATAGTATGTGCACTTGCTGAGAGGAGGCAGGAACTGACATCAAAGTAATTAACAGTACCCAAGAGGTGGTAGTGCTTATAATAGGTTTTGAATTATTCAATATCTGGCACTGTAATCCCTGCCCCCCACTGAGTGCTGCTAATTACTTGGATGTCAGTTCCTGCTGCCAGTCCACACTAATACACTGAAAACATTCAGAAGTTCCAGCCTATGCCCATGTGAGACGCCCTACACAGCACTGAACTGTTATTAAATGGCATATTTAACCCCTGTTATTAAATTTCTGTGAAATATTCTGGAATTCTTCAAAATTAATAAATATTTTGACACTGCTCATATCAATATTATCAATACTCATTTGACTGCCAGTGACATGTTGCTATAGTACAGTGATTGGTATACATAATTTAGAAACTTCATTAGTATCACAGCAAAGACAAAAAGTACATTCCATTGAATGACTTATGTTTAGAAAAGGACAGATTACATCAATTTGTGTTTCTTCAGCACAATGCTGCAATAAGATGGATTCATTCTGTCAGCGAGTGAAAATCTAATGCATATCTGTTACTAGCACGAGCTTGCCATAGAAACAGATTATGTACAAAGTGTACTGTATGTCTCATATTGTACAAGTCATCACTACTGCATGATTCATTTTATACACTACCACACAATGTGTGAAACAGAAGTTACTTTTTAAGGAAGCTGGATTCTGTCAAAGATAAGAAAATCTATTCTCCCCCCACTAGAAGCAGAAATCAGACAACAGAAGCTGCTGAAGAATGTGTTTTCACTTTTCTACTCTGTAGCTGCTCTTATCTATCTTACTCTACACTTCACCTTTCTCATTAGAGTGATGCCCTGGGGTGGCTCGGCTGAGCTGGTTTGGCGGTGTCCTGCTCCCTGGATTTGAACCCCAGTATGTTAGGGACCTACCATACAGAGGTTACCTGGATATGGTGGGTAGGCCCATAACTCTGCCCATGTTATGCTAAAAACCTCTATTTATTGAAAATTTTTATTGCAAAATGTATTTTTATATACAATATAATTAGTCATTTGGAGTTGTGCACCTGTGATCTGTCTTTTTTTTGTGCCTGCATTAATAGTCTCAACAGGTAGCACCTCCCATTATATATATTCAGGGTGTGCAGTCTAGGACGTTTTCCCATATACTCTAAACAGTGTGCTTCCTTGCACACCTGGAGGCATGAGCCACCTTCAGATGAAAACTGTATGTGAGCAGTTGAAACAGACTGTTGGGCCTCTGCGTTTGTCTGTGTAACCTTTATATTAGATTAATCCCATTTTTTTTGTGGTGAAGTGCAAGTCCTGGAATCTTCTCTGGAAGGAGGTGGTGAGTGTGCATTTTATATATATATATATATATATATATATATATATATTTATATATATATATATATATATATATATATATACATATATAACATTATTACTATGTGGGCTGTGTAATTGCCGAATGAATCAAGACCCTTGAGCAATCGTAAAAGCAAGGACTCTTCCAAGCTAAACTGGAGCATGTGTTGGCTGAGACTCCTAGAAGACGCAATGTGATAAATCCATGTTAGGGCTCCTGCAAAATTGTAAGAAAGTGTTGAGAATGAAGGGCAGATTTTTGTTACTTCATCAGCCTCTGTGCAGTGGGCGTTTTGGAAATAGTGCGATCATGTGAGCACAGTACATCCTCTATTCTTCTCTAAGGGTCTGTCCACTGCCAACCTGATGACTGGTCCTTACTGCTTTAAATAGTATTTTCACACTAAATCCTTTTGGAGAAAGTATATACAAGAGAGGAAGATGGTCTTTAATTCAGCTTCTCCATGTTTCTCTATGCAATATCTTTAGGATATCATCAATGGGATTATATCCTGATGAATCTTAAAGACATTACATGGATAAAATGCTGTTGAATTCCAGGAGGGCACGTTCAGATGAGGATTTTTATATTGATTGAATGTATGGGCATTAACTTTTCCTCTTTTAGTTATGTGGTTTCAAAGAAATGTTTAAATATACTGCACTAGGCTATATATTTTTTCTTCTCAGTGCCATAAATTATGAAGAGTAAGGATGATGATTACCCAATTGGGCAACAGATTAATGAGTAGATGTCATATATCTGGCATGCAGATACATGATGTTATACACAATAGTGTGATTTATCCAAGTAGGCAACAGATAAGCAAGTGTTTGTTATATTTCTGCCATGCAGATACATGGTGTTATACACAGTGGTGTGATTATCTGAGTGGGCAACAGATAAACAAGTGTTTGTCATATTTCTAGTATGCAGACACATGGTATATTTCATAGCGGTGTTTTCTCAAGTGGGTAATAGTTGAGAAAGTGTTTGCTATTTTTCTGGCATGCAGACACAGTTTTTTTTACAGTGGTGGTTTATCCTTTTTTTATACAGTAGTTGTGTGAATTTCCACATGGTGTGCAGTAATTCTCCATATAATAAAGTGACAGAGTTTTTGAGTTTTGAGTATTTCACGATGGTTTGCAGACACCTATATATTATTTGCACAATAAGATTATTTTATTAAAATGTAGCTACACTATAGCATTTTTTCTTTCTTTCATCCTGATGTATAAGGACATATTCGAGGCTACCCAGAGGATTGTCAAAATGGACTTTTAATTGTGTACACTAGGAAACATCTTTTCATGTATAGTTGCAAAGTTATGTACTGATGATTGTCCACACAAAAGTCTGGAAAGCAGCATCCACCCAAATCTAGGATAGAGTATTTATAAACAAGAGGCTTTTATTAACATTTATGCCAACAACTATCGTACAGCTGCACTGTTTCTGGCGGCCATGTGAGGACTGAGCTTCTGCTCTTACATAGGGTTGGTGCAATGTTCGATGTTGCGACCGATGTGCAGATGATGGTATGTCTTAATGCACACAGTGGTGGATTAGCAGTGCAGTCGGTCGGCGTCTCTTTACAAATCCCATAGGTTGCAGTATTAGCATAAAATTGCATTCACGCTGCAGCAAAAGACTCAGTTGCGACTGCAATAGCGTGTACCTCTAAATCAAGCCCATAGTAGTGAGGAGAAACATAGTAGATAGAAATCTCATCAGTTAAAGAAACAATGTAACAAGGAAATGAGAAACCACATGGGCTCATTGATGGTGGACATAAACATTGCGGTAGTCAGTGCTGTAAATGTCAGTGATATTCACCAAATGTGTAGAGTCAGAAGACACATGGTGTCAGTTGTACCGATATGTTTATTTCCTGAGATAACATTATGTTACACAATTCATTGATACAACCCTATTCAGCCTTACAAAAATGTTGACATAAACATTTTTTGAGTAAGGTTAATTTTGAGTAAGCAACTAATACAGGAAAAATATTGCTGTAGAACATACTGCCTGATAGCCTGGGACTCTGATTAATGATCACTGCGTGGCTGTGCCTTGTTGGCCTCCTCCCCAATAGCTCCAGTCTGCTACACCCATGGCACACCCACCTAATGGCAATGATTTCACATATCACATCTGATACGTACATGAAGGCATGAGCAAGGAAAAAGCATAAAAAATCACTGCTGAAGTCATTATTGATTGCAGCTCATGGCGTCTCTCCCAGTGGTCAGATATTATTAGTACAGTGATTGGTTCACTCTTGTTTTTTTTTCCATTTATGACAACCCTTTGCAAAATATACCTGAGAATCAATCCAGGCAGACTGCTTCAGTGCCAGCACAATGCCATCTACCATAAACTCAATGTCTCTTCAATGTATTACATGTTTACTTCATTTCATTTCCTAAAATGAGAAATTTAGCATATGAATTTGTTTGTTTTGCTTAATTTTCTGGATGAACAAGTGTTCTCAGAGCAAGTCTCTTCCTCCCGAACAAAACAGATATGCAGTGTCAGGACTTGGTCCTAAAAAATTTTCAATGAAATTAACACTTGACCCAAGATGAGAAGAATCATAATAAGTTCTGCTGAGTGCTGACAATGCCTACAGCTGTAATGGTAGTACTGTAGGTAAAGACACCTGGATCCATTCATCACATTGTAAAAAGGTGATAGAAGAACAAAAAGAAGGACAAGGCGAGTCATGCCTGCTCCTGATTTCCAGTGACCGATTACTCCTTTACTCATTGGAACACACACTTGTTTGGTCACCACCTAAAGTGGAAAAGAGCATTCTCTTCTACCCGTGAAGATGAAACATATTGTTTTTTTATTACAAGATATGTACATTAGGTCAGAGGCATTTTAAGAGGGGAGAGGGCCCATATGCAGAGTCAGAGTGGGTCCCATCCTCTCTGGCAGTACAGTAGACTCTTCCCTCACCCCTGCCCAGGAATGGCAGCAGACTGTCAATAACTGCCAGTCTGCGTGCAGGATCGCAGACCCATACTGCACATGCACAGTACAGGTCCTGCGCCAGAGCAGAGAGGCTGCAATCAGAGAGGTGCGCTAACCATCAGATTAGCGTATATCTCTTAATCAGCCTCAATGTATTGTATTTATAGAACATACAAAAGCATGTTATACTGTAGCAACCACAACACTTTATATTTTAGAAATATTTGGACAAGAATTATTGTTGCTGTTTGGTTTTGCTGTTTTTCTGTTGATAAGATTATATTCCTAAATAAAAAATGTATACATATTACATATGGCTTTCTTGAAATTATTATGTATTCAGCAAATCATGTTTGTAATTGGGCAGTGTAATACTTGCACATATGTTTTTCTTGATACATATCTTTCCAACACGCCCATCTTAACTACTGGAGAATGAAAACCAGCATCAAAAAAGAATGGCCTACAGAGGAGAGTATACTAGTCACTATTCAGCCCACACAGGCACAAGAACAACAGATACATCAACAGCCAGCAACAAACATGCCCTACACTGGGCAATATGTAAGGGACACTGGATGAATTCTGTAAGCTACAGTCACAATATATGCACAAGAACACAAATAGCAAACACTTAATACTAGACATGTGGATGTTAAACACTAATAATAGCCAGTGTCTACAAATGATGACAGATCAATTATGTTCAGCAATTGCTCAGCTGCAAACAGCTTATAAGCAGCATTTACTTGTAGCCAGCACCTCAGCTTCCAGCAGCCAAACTGAGACCCCACAAACATCAGCAGTTACTACACCACAAGACTGAGTATGAGGACGTAGGGATAACAGAGATAGGTATGTCAAGAGGGTCAGATGTTGAGGAACAGTCCAAAGAACAGAATGAAAAATATATTAATGTGGTATACTGATTTGCAGTTTGTTTGTCATTTACAAACACATGCAAAACATGTATACTTTGAGGCATGATGTACAGTAACATCACTTTAGGCATTATTCTGTATACGTAGTGCTACATTCAACTGTTTTGTACAATTACAAAAAAATAGGAGTGATAGACTAATGCTGGGTACACCCTATACGATGTGTGTACCCAGCTATGCCACGATGCAAAGGCACAATGCATCGCACAGTCTGTACACAGTGCACAATGCAGTGGACGTGTAGTTCCATGCTGCATTTAGCAGATGGGACGATGCGAAGATGACCAGCGGGCATGCGCGATCGGGCATACACACTATGAGTTCTGCACGTTATGTTGTTCCGATCCGTGCCAGAACAATATATTGTGCAAAAGATCGTGTAGTGTGTACCCAGCTTAAGGCCGTCAGGTTACATATTAACACTGGTAGAAGCTCTATAGATTTAAAAAAAAAAAAAATTTCACCAGACCAAATGGTCCCTAGTGCTTTGCAGGTAAAGTATAATTCACATACATGTGAAGTAGTTCCTTTATCAGCCACTCCCTAACCTTCCTTCTGCCTTCTGCCACATTTTCAGATGTTAATGGAAACCCCATTGCTGTATGACACAATATAACAGGTCAGCCCGATCTTGCTGTAGGGTATATCCTAAATTGCCTGATATGAGAGAGAACAAATAGGTTGATATTAGTAACACCATGTTGCATTTTGTATAAGAAATCAAGAAAACATATCTAGCAGCAGCCCTGAGGAATCTCTCTAATCTCCACTTTCTCCCACAGGGTTGACTGGCACAGGATATAGGATATATTCCTTGGTATTCATCACAGACCACCTACATATAGAGGAAGTGATATTGATTCCTATTCACATACACTTCTGGAATCAAGTGAGGTGCTCTCCAGGCAATGAGTACAGTCAATGGTTCCCGGAATATATGATCCTGATATCTGATAGAAGACAAACCTTAGCTGCTGCCACTGAGACTCATGATGGGGAAGAATATATGTGAGCAAAACATTTTTTAAAGGCACCTAACACTTGACTTAAGTGCCTAACAAATGTTGCCTGTGGAACCACTAAAGATTATATGGTTATAAAATGCAGTGCACACAATAATGTATGCATTTCAGGCACTGCATAATTACTGCCAAACAATGGTTCTATGTCATCACTCATCTGCTGATAGAGATTCAGCAGGTTTGTGCAATGCAGTCAACACATTTGCACTACCTATTGATGTGAGAGTTCAGGATTATTCTAGATGAAAATGGGTTTACAGTATGTTGCCCTGATTCTGGTGTTGAAGGTCCAACTGTCTCCTATGTTGCACCTCACAGAGAGTGAGAAATGTACTTACAGAAACCTCAAAAGCATTGCCATAAACAGCAATGAAAAGGAGTGGGTAGTCCTGGTGCTTTGTAGCTTTCTATAGATGTTCCAGTGGGATATCATAAAATGGGATGAGTACGGGATGCCGGCGGTCAGAATCCCGAACCCGATTTCCCGACAGGGTTAGGATACCAATACCTGTCAGTCAGTATCCTAACCCTCCCCCTCTCCCAAATCTGCCCTCCCTGGTGACTGAACTTTATGTCACCCCATTGCCTAAACCTAACCTCCCCCTTCCTGCATCCTAAAGCTAACCCTCCCCTTAGTGCCAAACCCTAACATTATCCCTCCCCCCAACCCTGCTGCTTATCTTCAAGATTCCAGCAATCAGGGTGGTGGCACAGGGATTCTGACAGGTGTCGGGATTGTGGTGCCAGCATTCTTACCGCCGCAATCCCCGCAGTCAGGATATTGATCGCATCCCCATAAAATATGTGGGAAAAAAAATAGTGCACATTGTGGTGTAAAATTAAAGGGTGATGAAAATTGTGTATAAACTCACCCTTTGAAAGATGTCAACTGGCGTTGCATGTAGTGGTTACACAGGAAATGTGAAGTGATGATCAGCAGAGAAACATATAATGATAATCTTTATTTCAAGCCATCTTCCTGGGGAGAAGTTTTGAAAATCTCTTGTAAGAGATATTGCAGTAGGAACTGAGGACCTGATTCAGAGCCGGATGCTCTGACAAAGGCGCTCGCTCTGAATCAGGGCCCTCCCACCTAAAATTGGAGCAGCCTCCTGGCCGCTCGCATAGCTGTGGGTGACCACTCACAGCTTATGCGAGCGGCCAAAAAGATGGTCGCGATGGTCAAGACCATCACGACCATCGGGCTTGCGACGAGACCCTGTGGTAGGGTCTCGCTGCCGCAAGCCCAGGAGTGCTTTTGGCTCTATCAGAGCCAAAAGCACTTCCACTGACATCACTAGTGATGTCAGTGGGGCCGGCCCCAGACAGAAGGCGTTCCCATGGGAACGCCTCTATCTGGGCAGCAACGCCCCCGGCATGCCCACCAAAGGGGGCGTGCTGTCACTCACCATCGACAGCACGCCCACTTTGGTGCGATACCCATAGCGACGGCTTGGCCGTCGCTATGCAGGTCTCGCGCATGCGCACGACGGAGATCCCTCCATCATGTGCATGTGCACTGGGGCACCATCGACCCGCTTGCGAGTGCTCAGCGCTCGTGAGTGGGTCTAAATCAGGCCCTGAATTTCTGTCTCTTGTCATGCTTCTGGTCACAACACTGGAGCATCGACGTTAAGCTGTTCCACTCTGACAACCGCAGGGGTCCTGTATAATTTAGACATTCCACAGGTGGGTGGAATTAACAACAACAAAAATACCTAGGCGCTTGATGAGTAAATACCACACCCTGAATATTTCAGCTGATTGGGGTAGTCAATCCCAGAAATAAATATATAATATAGTACAAAAAGCAGCTGGTTATTCATAGGGTAAATACAATGTAACAAGGTTCGAATTTGTAAAAAAATTAATTTTATTAAATGAAATACCAATAAACTTCAACATGCATTGATCCTTATTTTCACATGTTATATATTTGAAACATTGTAATGGTCCTGTACCAATCTAGACAGTAATTTTCAAATTGTGCTAATAGGAGAATTTGTAATAATTCCAAGTCTTGTAATGTTTGCCAACTGCAAACAGAATCCAAGCAGCGCAGGGGTCCTGTATAATTTAGACATGCTTTGATAGCAAAATTTTACCTGTGGTGTGTTTACAGTCTAAATTATGGTGTCATTATTCGTGGCTCTAACCTGTGTAGAGGGGAGCCTGGATCTCCGTGTAAAAGCTGTTGTAGGCAGTAGTATCTCCAGTGTGGTAAATAAGATCTCCGTTTGTTTGCTGTTTCCAACAGCACCAAGGTGTAGAACGGCGCTGCACCTTTTGAAGTGCTGATTTTCAGGAATCCAGACACAGGCGGTAGTTTGCTTCATGTGAGTTCAGTTCAACCTAGGAGAGGGAACTGCTCACAAGCTGTTCTAGCCTCACTGAAATAGCAGAATGCTTCAGATTTGTTAGAAGAACGGACCACAATAGCTGGTGTGATTCTGGCTGGGAGACTGTTGGGCTGCGGGAGACAGGTGCGTAAGGGGTGTACTGGATATCAAGTAGCTCAACCAAGGAGAGGGAGCCGATCACCTCCTTACGGCTGGGCTGCACTGAAAGAGGGCTCCGTATTAGTTGAACGGGGCAGACCACATGAGTCAGGTATGCAGTGAGTCTGTTTATCCTTAGAAATAGCAGGTACTAGGACCATCTGAATTTTGGAAGATGGTCACCAACTTGTTTCAACGCTACTCCGGTGTCTTTATCAAGGCATGGTGGGTGGAATGGCTGTTATGATAACCATCCACACAAACTAACTATATAGTTGATTAGCTCTCAATTATGTGCGACTATTGAATATAGTGAATTGTCAGCTGTGGTATGTTCACTGAAATCCCTGTGGTGTGCTGTTCACTGATCGTTAGATCACTACCATGTATCCCTGAATCAGTGCTAACCAAAGAAGACATGATCACTGCATTTTGTAAGCAATGAAGTGGTGAATTGTGGGAGAGTATTTTTTTTTTAAAATGTAGATAACATTCGCTGTATATGTCCTGTGTTTATTTTAATATTTATTTTTTTTTAAATGGACTACAAGCACCAGCAGGGCTTTAATGTCTGGGCATGCTGGCACTTGTTCCAAAAATGTCATTTTGTCAGTGCTGGCTTGCTGGGACTTGTAGGTCATCTGTAAAAAAACAATATTATTAAACAATATTATTTACTTTTTATTAACTATTCCCATTGCACCCACTGCCTGGGGGTGTGAGGAAGAGCTTTTTGTGGGGTCTGAACCTTCCCGAGAGATTTCAGCCCTGGGAATAGTTTTTAACACATAACAAAGCCTGCACAGATCATATTAATCTGTGTAGTGCTTTCAGCCTGCCCACAAAAGCGGAGCTCCTTTTCGGGGCGGAATAGGAAGTAGGAAGTAGAATTAAAATATGACAGGGAGGGAATTATAAGTAATCCCAAGAACATTAGATCTGACATTTCCGGAATTATGATGTTTTGCCTTGTTTTGAGGGCCGAATTTGCCAGCAGGAACTGAGCCATGCCTTAGTTCAACTCGAAAAACCCAATACTCTGTTATTTACTGCTCATCTCAAAATAATCATACAGTCACTGTTTTGGAAGTCCTGTTGTTTGGTAAGAACTTACAGTATATGACTGTATTATTAATATTTGCCTTGACACACACACTAGATGTATACTGATACATTACAATTTGTTGGTGACATTAGACTCTGTGATCCTTTATGCTGTATTCACAAATCTGCATTTGTTTTTTATTAGTTAGTCAGCTTCTAATTGTTTTTAGCAGGGGATTCTAATGAGAGGATGAAGCCTGAGATTAACTATGCACTAATGCCCGCCATCACAGTAACCTTCTATGGTTATCAATGTCATAGATGTTAATGTGCCCTCAGCAAAATGAACTCCAGTGCTTGGATGATAAAAGGCCAGGCTTTCTAAGCCACTGAGTGATGAAAATATTAACAATTAAGTGAGGTAATATGGAAATTGGATGTTGTTTTACTTTGTAGTGAGGTAATTTCTTGTTAAATGGAGTTTTACACAAGAATTGGTACCTTAATAAAGCTGAATGGTGAAGTCAAGAGCATATTTATTGATTTATTGTCTACCTAGGCTCTGCATAATGTAAGAAACAGTCCTGTAAAAGTATGTTTAAATAGCAGATATAACCAAACGCAAGGTATAATGTGGAAATCATTGTTTTGCTGTTTGTTTGCTTACTACATATTTTATTTTTATATTTACATTTTTTTCTCATGTAGAAATATGGTGCATAGAGGATAGTGCTCCACACTCCCAACAGTCAATCTAGACAAAGGCTCCTGTAGAGCCAAAATGTGTCAATCTATTTTGAGCATGGAGCCACCTTTATTAATACTATACCAGAGAGAGAAACTAAGACAGACAGACCTGCACTACAAGAGTTTTCTAAATAAACCTTTACACAAAAGACTACTGTTTGCTGACCGTGACTGTGATATGCCCATTATATGCATAACCCTGGTTAAGGGTTATGGAAATACATGATACATATAAATATATATATATATATATATATATATATATATATATATATATATATATACAACTCCACAATTTTGTTCCTAGTTGCTAGGTGTTCCCTATTGGATTCTTCAATGACTGCCACCATAAGATTGAGAGCGCATTTATTCAAAATGCCAATCCATCTGCGAACGAACTCAGGATTATGACGCCCAATGGTTGGTACGTTTCGTACCCTAAAACCCCTCAGGATTTTGTGCTCTCTGAAATATTCATGATAGTCAGGAAATCCATTTTTTGGATGTAAAGATTAAGATTATTAATGGACGTATTGAAACGGAGGTGTACAGGAAATAAAAAGATAGAAACACGTTCCTCATGTCTTTAAGTCACCACCCAACAGCACTTAAAACAGGTTTACCACTGTCTCAGATGATGCGCATTGCTCGCATCATGAGCGATGGAAATAAGGTCCCTAGTCTTATTGATGATTTGATTAATCGATTTTGGCTCATGGATATGCCCTGAAGGATCTTTTGATTCATAAATATAAAGTGCTACAGATGTTGAGAAACGAGTTACTTAATCCAGTCAAAAAAGTTGGGCAACGGGCTATTCCATGGACTAGTAATTATACAGTCACCAGCCCAATTATCAAAAGGGCCACCTAAGCGCTATGGCCTATTGTTACATCTGATAGTGAATTGCCCTCCTTTAAAAATACGTGCCCTTTGGCAGTATTTAGAAGGGGCAGAAATCTAAGGGATAGACTGGTCAAGAAGGATATAACCAGCAGTGGTGTTCCAGACCTACCCAATGTCTATAGGAAACCACCGGGTTGCTACAAGTGTAGTAATTGTACAACATGTTATTTTTCAGTGGCATGTAAATCGTTCAAACATCTACAAACTAACAAGACTTCCAACATTCGTCATGTACTTACATGCTGTAGCACACATGTGGTTTATATGATAGTGTGCCCATGTGGGCTTTGCTATATTGGACAAACCACGAGAAGATTCAGTGAGTGAATGGCAGCCCATCATCTGCAATTCGTTTATCAAGTAGTGGTAGAACCATCGATCAGCCGGTGGCGAGACACTTTAAAGAAAGATGCCAATCACTGGCATCACTTAGATACTTTATGATAGACCATGTGCCCCCCTCATTAAGCGGTGGGGACAGAGCTAAAAAACTTCTAATTAGAGAAGCCCAGTGGATTGTCCATCTGGATACCATTAGTCCTAAAGGACTTAATGATAAAATCAATTGGAATAGCATAATTTAGTGTTCTCTTTTCAATTGTTTTTCTCATTTTGTTTTATGATTGTTTTTTTTCTCTATGTATTCCTATTTTTATGTGTCACTTATATTTATATATTAGATGTTATGGGGTTATATAGACACCCTACAATTGGCTACATGTCTGCCCGTCGGAATCAGCTGTGGATTCAACTGGTGGAATGCGGGAAGGTGGGAGCCCTGGAGTTCAAGCTTGCGTATACCATGGCAACACTTCCGGCAGAACCCAGAAGTGCGTCAGCGGGAGTTTGTCGGGCTAGACTGGTGAGCAGCGTTGTGGTCTGGATGTCAGGTACAGTACTTAAGGGGCTTATTGTTGGTGTGCTTTTTGTTGTATGTGGTCATCAGGAAGGGGTGGTGACCCCCAAATGTAGACGTGGATGAAATTTCATATTTTTTCACCTAAGTCTCTGAGTGCCGCTTTTTCTGCTGGAGTTGTGTATGATTTACTTGAAACAGGCACCGGAGCCATTTACTTTGTTGCTGGAGTGCCAGCAGACTGTGGAACTGTGGAACTATATATACATATATATATATATATATATATATATGTGTAATTGATGTGTGTAGTAATTCATATATTTGCATCTAAAAGAAATATATTATTTAGAGTTAATATATATAATATTTTATTGCAACTCAATTATAAAATACTTAAAAACATGTGTATTTAATGGAATGTGTAACATGTAGGACATGTCACTGTACAGTACGGATTAATTTGCATGTATGTGGTTCACTTAAATTTGTGCTACAGTATATATTGCTTATGTACATTTTCTGAGGTAAAATCCAGGGCATCATGAGGAGCTGATAGAAGGTGAAATGAAATGGCACGAACCCTCACTGAAGAAAACCCACTGCTAACATAGGCAGAGTGTGTAGGGGTTAGAGCGAGCGCTAGGCAGGAAAGATGGGGGCTCGCGGCCAGAGTAGAGGTCGCATGCCTCTGAGTCCAGTAGGACATAACAACAGCCGGCAGTAGCTGACGACCAGTCTGCTGATCCCTCCCTTCGGTGCCTGCCCTCCTGTGTCCCGGGTAGCCAATGAGCGGTGATACGCTACTGGGCGCAGGGGGGCAAAGCTGGAGATGGAGCCCAGCTGAAGCTGTGTATGTCAGTGGGTAGTGGTATCACCCTGCCTGCTCAATGTGGATACCTGTCGGCTATGGTCAAGTATCCAGCGGGAGTGGCTGAGTGCTGGGCGGGGACATCTGTCAGCTAGGTGTTCCACTGATGGAGTAGGTGGGATTAGCCATGATGCAGTGCAGCAGAGGACCAGTGCAGCAGGAGCTGAGCCTTTCACTTCAGGAGCTGTTGGAGCAGCTGATGGCAGTTCTGGCAGAGGATACTGGCAGCAGCTTCGGTCGGGGTGCTCGATGTCCCGGCAGTGGAGGCCACATGGGAGTTCCTGTAATAGGTGGGTCCCGCAGTTTCTGTCAGCTGAGTATCTGAGTAAGCAGACTGGAGGCGGAGCCATGCGGTAGAGGATGGAGGTGGATTACATGTGTGGTAGGCTAGTCTGCACAAGGAAGGGGTACATGCAGCAGTAGTGCTTCCTGGTCACAGTTTTGTCCCCGGGGAAGTGGCCAGAGGTGAAGGGAGAGTCGACGATCACAGGCGCCCTACTATGTATAGTCAGGTGATCAATAGTCAGCAAGTTCAAGCCGAGCGTCCAGTGACAATCAGGTGGTTAATAGCAGTAGCGCTGTACCCATAGTGTGTAATACTACAACTCCTTACCTATATACTGTTGTTCTGCATCCTAAGGCACATTCACATACAGCAATAGCAGTGCAATTACATAATCCACTTATAAAGAAATCAGTATGATTTACCGCTGGACCCATGCCCGGCGGTTGGAATCCCAACAGCAGCATCCCGGCAGAGGAGGAAATCCCGATCATCCAAGGTAAGTATTCTCTAACCTAATTCTACCCCCTATCTCTAACCCTCCCTTAGGGGTGCCTAACCCTAACCTTCCACTGTAAGGACCTTATTCAGAGTCGGTCATTGCGGCAGCACGGTCGTACGATCAACGACCGCAAAATCCGATCGTACGGCAGGGTGATCGTAAACAAACTGATGCCCATTCGCTAGCACTGCACCTCCTCTAGCTACCGACTGATCTGAACGAACGATCGAGTCAATCGTAGTCGGGCACTGTCAGTCACTGTATGCTAATTATGTTCTGATGTTTGCGGCGTATGTGCTGATTTGATGGTCACATGTCATGTTTACATGGACTATCGATCAGCTTGTTATTAGCTTGTTGGCAATTATCTAATTAAGTGTTTAACTCTTGCTGTTCTTTGAAACGAGTTTTTTCTCATGTGTCAATAAACTTTATTGTTCATTTTGTGGTTGTTTTCTCCGTTCTTATTTTTTCACACAATTTTAAAAACAAAGTAAGGTTTATTAACTGTGAATGTCTGTTTGCTATTTGTGTTAACTTTATAAATGCATGTGCATTTTGCGTTAGGATCATTTGCACTCTTATGTTTGCAATTGCACACTGCGTGTTGTAGCCAATCAAATGTGACCTTATTTTTCGGGACACATGATAAAAGGATTGGCCAATAGTGTTTTTTTTTGAGGAAAGTGAAAATATTTTAGCCAATCATCATTTTAGTACCCCATGTATATTTCATGTTTTCTGTAAAATCGCCCATTGCCATCATGAGAGCCGCAGCGTTTACCAGGAGAGAGTTGCTTGTCCTGGTAAAAATCATGGACAGGCGTATTACCCAGGCTGTGCTACCCATTTCGAATCGCACAAAGCGGGCGGCCTATGCGGAGGTGAGGCGAGCCCTCCGATCAGCGGGGTATAGGAGAAACATTGCCCAATTAGAGCGGCACTGGTCGGACCTGGGCCGCTGGTCGCCTGTGCTCCTCATGAATTTGCGGGCGCAAATACGCAGACGTAAGTATGCGTTTGTTTAAAAGTATTAATTAGTGGACTGTTAAAAATGTATGTTCCTTTGCCAATTATTTTAGTCAATGTTAAAAAAAACCCTCCTGTATGTTGTCCTTATTGTACAGAATGTGTACTTGTATTGTGTAACCAAAATTCTAAACTTTTTTATTTTATTTTATGTTTACATTTGTTTTTGTTTGTTTTTGTTTACATTGGTTTTTCAACAATGTATTGGAGTTTTAAGGAAATAATGATTACATTTGGATTAGTATTTTACAATGTAAAAAAAACTGTCACCAGACTTGGCAAGGTGCTAGGAACCAGACTACCCTTGTTGATGTTGTGTACACTGTGTTTAAAATGTACTAATGTACTTAGGCAAAGTGATGTTTTACATAGCAAACCAACACATTCTATTTTTGGTTTATCAACAACATTCTAGAAGTGAATACGTGCATTGTGTTTTAAGGATATGGCTTCCCATTATTTGTAACATCATCATAGTGGATTTTGGCTTATGCCACATAGTTAGGGTTTCAAATTAGTTGAACAACAGAAAAGTAGAAGCCTATTAATAATGTTGTGTGTCTGATAATTTCTAACACACCGTAACATCAGTGTGTTTAAACACTTTTTGGTACATTGAATAATGTGTAATGTTCAAATGTTTCTAATTGTAATGAAGTATTTAATCAATTATCTTTTAATTTTCACAGATCTAACCCACATCCTGAGGGAAATTCAGGAGGAGCTGCGAGAGACCTCGGGCTACTTAATGCAGGCCTACTGCTGCCTCCAAAGATTAGTGGGGCGTTTGGAGGATGTGTAGTTTTATTTTTGTTTTTTCTTAAATTTTTATGACATTTAAAGAAAAAAATAAAATTTTGTGATTTCCAACATTTGTCCTCTTTTTTGCCACACATTAAAGGGTGTAATTCTGCATGTCCAAAAATTTAGGAACAAAGGTGGGTGCCTTTCCATAGTCTAAGAACTTAAAACATGTATTAGTAAACCTTAAGAAAATTTGCAGTAATATTGTTTATTTTTCAATTATGGGTTGGCATACATTATACACCTCAAAGTGGCTTACAATTAAAAAAAAAGAAACAACAAAATTTTTAATTCATTTAAAACATTTATTACATAACAAACATGTTGCCAACAGGCTTTTAATGGTAACAAAAAATTCATAACAGATTCACACATAACAAATGTCCTCATGGTTTGGGCAAATTAAACATGTGGCTTAGTAAAACATAAACAACTATAGTAAAAAACAAACAGATTTTGGAATGGAAAACATATCAATTACTAAAACAAAAGGCAAATTAACTAAACATGTTGGGGGATATCCGTGCAAAATGTGTTAGTTGTCCAAAAACATAACAGGGTATTGCCAATGGGTTCCATTTTTTTGCAGGTTTTGGAAAGTGTTGTGATTTTGTTGGTAGGAAAAGAAAACAAAAGAAAAAGGGACACATTAAAATACTTTTTGCAAAATTGAATTTTCTTTTCCAAAAATGTAAATATGCATACCTAAAAAAATGTGAAATGACATCATCGCGTCTGGCCCCCCCGACAGCAACACAACACCTTCCTCTGGGGGGCCATCCTCTGGCAAGGCCTCCTCTGGCTGCATGGGTACTCGACTCCTTATTGCAATGTTGTGTAAAATCCCACACAGGATCACAATGCGAGAAACCATATCCGGCGAGTACATGAGTGGACCATCAGAGTGGTGGAGACACCGGAACCGGCCATTTAAAAGGCCGATACAGCACTCCACCACCTGCCTGGTGGCTGTAAATGTGGCATTATATTAAGTTTGGGGCCCTGGTGTGGGAGTCAAATAAGGAGTCAGCAGCCAGGGCATGCAAGGATATCCACTGTCACCTGTTGGAAATGGGACACCAAAAGATATACATTTTCCATGAGAACCTGTTTACACTATTACTAGAAAGACATACTGGATTTTTACTTATCAAGAATCCACGCATCACCAGCTTGCAGTGTGCTTAGTTTGGGCCAAATCCCTGAATGCTGGATCACATACGCATCATGGCTGCAGCCTGGGAATTTGGCATTCAGGGAGAGGATCTAGAAGGAGGCATCACATAGCACCATTACATTTTGGGAATGGTAATGTTTGCGATTCCTATATATTTGTTCCCTGCATGCAGGGGGCTGAAGTGCTATGTGAGTGCCATCCACTACCCCTATGACGTGTGGAAAGCCTGCAATTTCAAAAAACTTCTGCTTTACCACATCAAGGGCTTCCGTATCCAAAGGCATACTAATAAAATGTGCTAGATGATTGAAAAATGCATCTAGCACACGCCTCAGGATCCGTGAAAATGAGGGCTGGGAGAGGCCACCCACCAGCCCCACAGTGGTTTCGAAGGACCCAGAAATGTAACACCGCCAACAACTGTGTAAGTGGTGACATTGCTGTAGGAATGTTAATCTGACTTTCTAGATCATTCTTTATTATTGAAAGAGTGTCTAGGATAATATTTGGATGCAGGCGATAAGTGGTTACAACCACATCATCAGGCATTCCAAAAAGGGTGACACGTGTTCTATATATCTTGGCCCTTGCACGCCTCCTATGCCTACACCCAGGAGGAGGCTGAGGAAGGTTGAGGGGGTCAACATGGCCACTATTAGCTGTCCAACATCGCTCTGTAAAGTTAAATTTATATTTTTAATTTGTTCTCCAGAGTGTATTTTGATATTTTGTACAAAAATACTTAGCTTTATAATAATGGTGCATATTCTTACAGGGTCGGGCAGTACCATCTTTGGAAATCACTACATGTGTATTTGTTATACGATTTTAAAATGAGAGGGAAAAAAAAAAATAAAAATTTTTTTGAGGTCAAACCAATATTACTACTTTTAGTGTTAAAACCATGCTTAATTTTAAACCCGCAAATATGAATTGTTGTTAAATGTACAAAATTACAATTTAAAAATAGATCAATAAACAATATTCCCAAAAAATTTGGTTATAAAAATTCTAATAAAATATAAATAAGTGTAGGCTTGAATAAATAGACACTTACCTGATTCAAGTCCAAAATGGAGTGTTAAACACCTTTAAGAAATATTTTTTTTTTAAAAATGAACGATTTTTAGGATTGTTGATCCCCAAAAAATAAAAAACAAAATGCAGTAGGCTGGCACACTTACTTGATTCTTCGAATAATGTTGGATTTAGGAAGAAGACAAAAGCCCGGCCAACCAAACCAAACAAGTCACCGGATCAAGCACAAAAACTAACAGGGTTTTTCAAAGTCCAAAGCAATCAAATTTGGCAAAACAAAAACAACACCAAAAACAAAACACACAAAAAAAAATAAAAAGGAACACAAAAACCAACACCACAAAAAATAAAGGAACACAAAAAAGAACCACCCAAAAAAAAGGAACACAAAAAAGAACCACCAAAAAAAAGGAACACAAACAACAAACACCAAAAAAAAAGGAACACAAAAAAGAACCACCAAAAAGAAAGGAACACCAATAAAAAACCAACCCAAAAGAAAGGAACACAAAAAAAATCAAAAAAAGAAAGGAACACAAAAAAAACCCCTCAACCAAAATAAATGAGAACAAAAAACAAAAAAAACACACAAGCACCTCTCAATCAACTTCAAACAAACACCTCTCAAACTACACACACAAGCACCTCTCCATCAACTTCAAACAAACTCCTCTCAAACTACACACACAAGCACCTCTCAATCAACTTCAAGCAAACACCTCTCAAGCTACACACACAAGCACCTCTCCATCAACTTCAAACAAACACCTCTCAAACTACACACACAAGCACCTCTCAATCAACTTCAAACAAACACCTCTCAAACTACACACACAAGCACCTCTCAATCAACTTCAAACAAACACCTCTCAAACTACACACACAAACACCTCTCAATCAACTTCAAACACCTCTCAAACTACACACACAAGCACCTCTCAATCAACTTCAAACAAACACCTCTCAAACTACACACACAAGCACCTCTCAATCAACTTCAAACACCTCTCAAACTACACACACAAGCACCTCTCAATCAACTTCAAACAAACACCTCTCAAACTACACACACAAGCACCTCTCAATCAACTTCAAACTATTTAACTATTATCAAACACCTCCTGCACCACCAAACACTCCAACTACAACCCACAAGTAAGGGAACATTTGGCTTTGCCTTAAATAAAGAAACCAAACCCCAATTATTGAAACATGCAGGAAAGGTGTAAATTTGTAGTTAGGGAAATAAGGATGCACGGGTAACCAATCCAGGGATGCGCTCACATCTAGCACAACCCACACAGTGATTACGGAATGCAGGAAAGGTGTGCATTTGTAGTTAGGGAAAAAAGGATGCACGGGTAACCAATCCAGGGATGCGCTCACATCTAGCACAACCCACGTAGTGATTACGGAATGCAGGAAAGGTGTGCATTTGCAGTTAGGGAAATAAGGATGCATGGGTAACCAATCCAGGGATGCGCTCACATCTAGCACAACCCACGCAGTGATTACGGAATGCAGGAAAGGTGTGCATTTGTAGTTAGGGAAATAAGGATGCACGGGTAACCAATCCAGGGATGTGCTCACATCTAGCACAACTCAAGCAGTAATTACGGTATGCAGGAAAGGTGTGCATTTGTAGCTAGGGAAATAAGGATGCATGGGTAACCAATCCAGGGATGCGCTCACATCTAGCACAACCCACGCAGTGATTACGGAATGCAGGAAAGGTGTGCATTTGTAGTTAGGGAAATAAGGATGCACGGGTAACCAATCCAGGGATGTGCTCACATCTAGCACAACTCAAGCAGTAATTACGGTATGCAGGAAAGGTGTGCATTTGTAGTTAGTGAAATAAGGATGCACGGGTAACCAATCCAAGGATGCAATCACATCTATAAAATAGTCTGCACAAGCAGTATTCTTCATGCTCTCTCACAGGTTACCAGAATGTCAAGCGAGGAGCATGGTGAGCAGAGGCCAACTGAGCCAGGTAAGTTCCAATCACATTTTTTACACAACACAAGAACTGGTCTTATTTCCCTAAAAAAAAAAAAAAAAATTGTACTATTTGAAAATTTGTTGTAGGTGCTGGGAATCAAAGTCCACCAGTAGAGGAGGAGGAGGTGGGCCCAAGCAGACCAAGGCCAAGGCCAATAAACCCTCCATTTTCACGGATCGAGCTTGAGACATTGGTGACCATGACAATGGAGAACCTAGTCAATGCACCCAGAAATATGGGGGCTGGGGCAAAAGACAGGATTTGGGAGGAGATATCCAGGGCTGTTAATGGTGTGGGGACAACCTACAGAATACAGAAAGTCATAAAAAAACGGTAAGAAAATTATATTGTGAGTGTACTGAAGGCCAAAGCTTGATCTTATTTAAAAAAACTAACACTTAAAATTTCCAAAATAACATTGACAGCTGGACGGATTTCAAGTACCAACTGAAGAGGAAGCTATGGAGTAGGGTGGACCATGCTGCGAGGACAGGTGGTGGTCCCATCTGAGGAGCTGGCCTTGACAAGGTTGGAGACGTTGGCTCAGGGATGTGTGACGGAAGAGGAGATAGTCGGCGTGTCCACTATGGACACTGACATGGTCGACTTCAATGCTCCACATGTGCAAGAAGTTAATTTAATTTTGTAAGACAAAAATTATAAAGCAGAAATGTCTCTTTTTTTGGGGGGAAAAACAAATAACATTTTTTTTTTATATTCTAGACTCAGAGGAGGTAGTGCCTGCTCATGAGGTCAGGTCTGGGTCCAGCACAGATGGAGACTCTGCAGGGGAGGATCCAAGTACTCCATCTGGGGACCCTGTGGAGTCTACTCCAGGGCAACCATTAGACCGAGCAGTGCCACTCCTCACCAGGTTGGTCTCCCAAACTCAGGATAACACATGTGTTCTTCTGAGGATGGAGACGACTCTGGTGAGGGTGGCGGTGGCCCTGGAGACCATTACTGGGGCCCTAGATCATTTTGCCAATACCCAGGAGCAGGCCAACCCACCTGCCATGATGGAGCGAGACTCCCTTCCTCCCAGAACCACCACCTCTGGCAGCCCAACAGCCACCCCCGCAAGTATGGAGGCCCTATGCCTAGGCCAGAGGAAATCCCATCTACCTCAGGCCAGGCCAGTCGGCATGTTACACGCCAGTCGGCTGTCCGTAGCTTACCTCTTCCTCCGAACCGGCCCAAACAACGCAAGTAGCCCTGGATATCTCCACCCTCACCTGTTGTCCAGTCCCCATATTTCTTGTCACCAATGTCTCAAGTTCTTTTTTTTTTTGGACAAAAAATGTTTTTTTTTTTTTCATTATTTTAATTATATACAAATGTTACCTAAACAATTATTCTTTACATTGTGATGAAAGGCAAATAAAAAAAAATCATACCAATAATGTCTATCTTTAACTATATCAATGTATACAAGGTTTAAACGGTGTGGTATCTGAAAAGGCTGCTACGCAAAACACAATGCTAAATGTTTTAAAAACTGTTTTATCCCAAAACTGTTTAAAAAGCACAAAGAAACATTTGTGTTACGAATTCCTCAATGCACACGCAAGTGAAATGAGTTACAAGGTAATTAGCAGTGTTAATAGTTACAATGCAGGAATCTTAGCTGCTTGGTTTGTGTGGTTCCAAATCGAAACATCGCAGGTAACATCAGATTAATGATTGTACTGTTGTGGCTTACGGACGCTTCTTGCCTACTTAGCCTGGACGATCAGCCTGTTCGTAGAGTGATGTTTTCATGCATCCGCAATTCTTGGTCGTACGAAGCAGGTAATTTATGCACTCCCCTAAAACGCCTGGAAACGCTGAAGAACGCCTCCGTTTCCAGACCACCACCCCCGTATACTCCCACAAACGGTCTTTCCTGTCAATCAACTTTAGCAATCCACTTCCGTATTTTTGATCGGTAGAGCTCGTACGCACAAGCGCTCTGCTAGCCGCGCACAGGCGCAGTAAGAAAAACATCGTATGCGTATGACCGTGTGGCCGCAACGACCGACTCTGAATGAGGTCCTAAGTGCCTAAACCCCCCCTTCCCCGCCGCCTAAACCTAATTCTCCTGGGGGGATGCCTAACCCTAAGTCCCCCGGGGGTGCCTAACACTAACCCCCCCTTCCCCTAGCCTAAACCTAACCTCCCGGGGGGGTGCCTAACCCTAAGTTCCTCCCGGGAACCCTTAACCTAACCCTCCCCCCAGCGGCTATCCACTTTGGCGCCCAGTGTCCCTTCGATCGGGATGCCGGGCGCCTGTCTACTGTCATTGATAAAATGACAAGCGTCTAGATTTAGACGCCTGTCATTTAACCCTCGCCAGGATAAAGCAGTCAGGAAGTCAGCTGTCTGGATTAGGTCCATGGCTTCCTGACTGCATATCCTTATAACAGTTATACTGGCCAGTTTGTTAGTAACTGTAAAGGAGTGGAACTTGATTTTCCATAGCAAATCCTATAAAATTAATTTGAGAGTCAACTTTGGATATGTGATAGTAACCAGCAGATACAATGACATTAGTAAAGTTTATGTGACATTATAAATGGCTATTTGGAGTTGGAAGTAACAACAAAAGACACAGCAACCAGACTTTAGCAGCTTAAGTAAGGGGGCTTTAGAACAAACTATTTTGTTCAGCATGAAACAAAGTAATATAATTGAATAACAGAGTTGCAAACTAATAGGATTATAAGTACTTCAGGAAAAAGGCACTACAAGTTAACTCCTACAACATTACAGCTTATTTATATGTAGAAGGAACACCTAGCAAGTGCCAGAAACATTATACCACATTGTATCCCAATAGGATACCTGCTACATATTTTTGTGCAAAGGAAGTTATTTATAGGATTACAACATACTGGAGTATGAACTGTGGACTTATTACAAGGCTAAATTGATGACTCTACAACTATATATTTATAGTGATGAAAAGTTGTATGTGCAAGTTTTCAGTTGAGGTTATGTTTCATCTGTAAAACTTGATGTATTTTAGAGGTTGTATTGTTCTTTACTTATTGTCTCTCAATGTATTCTATCTGTAGAAATTTACCCTTGTCAAACTGTATTTGAGTGTGTCACTCGCCCGAAGGAGTAGCGGAGTAATCAGTAATCTATGGAGGATAGAAGAACAGGTTTAAGTTAAGTTATACAATTATTGTATACCTTTATAAGTAAGCCTAGGTTAAGACACAAAATAACTGGTATCTTAACAGGGGTTTTCCCAAGTAGGCCCACACTATATTCTTATACTTGGGTGGAGGCACTGTTAACATTAGACCACTTAGTGAAATAGGAGTTAGTAACCTGGTGTCCCTTTAGAGGGTAAAGGGGGGTTACATATGTGTATGCAGAAACACATATGAAAAGATAACTTTATAAGCACTTTGAAACCATTGATCGTGAGTGTGGTATGCATGTCTATATTGAGAACCACTAATGGTGTGGGGGCACAAAAGGAGGACCTTAAGATACCTTTATAAGTACATCACAACTTTCCTGAACTGTGAGTGAGGTACAATTCCTCATACCTACTGGGATACTATATAAACTGTCCATTTGGATATGATTTTCCCTCCAATATTTAAAATATTGACGTCACATAAGAGGAAGTGTTTTTCTTCAAAAAGGGCTGAAGACAATATTACACTTATATTTTCTCTTTTTTTCATTGCCTTAACATTCAACGATAAGGATTTAGAGAGGCATTGGTGGATACACAAGGATATTCTGAAGGACATTTACTTCCAGATGAGGGACGTATTCTTCATGTATTTAAAGCTGTTTTTAAGATTTTTATTATTGTATGATCACACAATAGCCCCTGATCTAAGCCTTTTTCTAATTCTGTTCATCTTTTGTTGTTATTGAAAATGTAGTGATACCAATTGGCACAAAAAGGTGGATTTGCACAATTCATTAAAATCTATCACAATTTTGTATTCTGAATAATACAATGTGTTAAAAATTACAATTATGGGACAGACCTTGCAGATGGCCGCGTTTAATGAGCTCTCAGCTCCCCCTGTAAACGCGGAATCATACCTCCTCTAGCACCGGGAGCCGTGACCTGCACAGCCATCTGCGGTCACCAGAGATACTGGTAGGCAAGAGGGAAACTCCCCCGGGTCACCACTGCTCAGAATACGCCAGAATTCGGGTGTGCTGCTGCACCATTGCACACAGCCTCCATCTTGGAATAGACTGGGCACTTGTCGTGCCTTCCCTGCTACTCTTCCCTGCCCTGTGACTTCCCTGGCCTGCTCTCTGACCCTCCTGGAATGACCTTGGTGTATCTAAGTGGAGCCTTGAAGGTACATTTATCCTCTTCTTCACAGCATTGAATCCTCCATTCTCTGTACTGCTGCTGACTGCTATATACATGCCATGCTGATCAGGAACTGCACAGTGCCTGTCATAGTAAGCCACTTACACTCAGCCTGTTGTTGGAGGTCTGCACATGGATAAATATATTGTTAAAGCCCAGAGAGGAGGCCAAGGTGGTTCAAATACAAAAAACAGAACTACGGCCTCCATCGCCTCTAGTCCTCATTCTTCTCTGGCTGGGGATGATATTCTGGAAGGTGTGACAGACCCCTCTTAATACAAAGCTGCATCTGTGGCCAAAGCATGGGAAGTCTCTGATCTCCTTTCACCGTTGCTCGATAAAATAATAGCCGGTCTGAAGGAAGCAATTGATTCTGGCATAGTTCAACTTAAAGAGCATAGTGCACATTTTGATGAGGCAGAGCAACGCATTTCAAACTTTGAAGATGACCCCACCACAGCCAAGTTGCTAATTGATACTCAGGAAGCTTCCATCACTGCCATACAAGAAACGCTGGAAGATCTCGAGAATTGCAATCATCGCAATAATTTCCGTTTGATTGCCCTGCACGAATCTGTTAAACAAAAGAAGCTTATGACTACCTCCAGAATTGGGCTGTAACCCTGCAACAGACTCTATGTTGAAAGAGCATGTACAATGATTTGGCCCAGATTGCCAGGCTGACCATCGCAGACCCAGGCCAGTCATTTTTAAGTTTTGTTACATGGATAAACTCAGAGTGATGGAAGCCTATTGCAAATCTCAAGGTTTATCTTAACAAGGGAACAAACTACTTTTGTTTCAAGATTTCTCTTACCAAGTGGCAATGAAACAAAGAGAGTTCTCCCCGGAATGCTGCAATCCAGTTTGCTCTCCTTTATGCTGCTAAACTCCGGCTGCACCATGAAGGTCAGCAGTATTTCTTTGATTCGGTGACTCCGGCAAAGACATTTGTTATTTCTCTTCTAGGGCCGACCACTCTTCTATCTGATGATGTGGATTGATTCATCATTTGGCCCACAAGTACCATGCATATTGCTTGATCTTGTTAGGTTATTGTTATCTGTCACTGTGATATTATTTTATTGTGCCTTTGCATGCTCAGTGCACGTTTCCTCCTCCCTTTTTTATTATTTTGACCCTATCCCTTTATCACTTTCCCTCCCCTCACTTTCTCAATTTTGGAATAGGTATTGTAGTTCATATTGGCCTCATTGGCTTTTTGCTTGGGTTCTTAAAATATTACAAAATGGTAGAGCTGCTTTATTTGGTATATCCTTTTGTAATTGTTTTTATTTTTTTTTGGAGTTGAAAGACTGCATATTGTTTATTGTCATAGATCCCTTACTCACTGGGATATGGGGGGGCTACTTTGTATGTACGTCAGCTGTTAAGCTTTTTCGTAAAGCAGGGTATTGGCTGATAATTTAGACCCTCCTATATTAGCTATAAGGAGCATATTAAAGTCCTCATGTGCAATGTAGAGGGTCTAAACACAACACTCAAACAGCGGAAAGTTTTACAGCATTTAAAGAGGCTTAAACCAGACATAGCTATGCTTCATAAAACTCATTGGAGGGAGGGAGATCCCAATACACTTCGGTGCACTTGGTTGAATGATACATAGCAGCCTCGTTTACATCCTAACAAAGAAGGGTGTTCCTTCTTCTTGGTAAGTCCCTTAGTTACACCATCATTGACAAGCTGTGTAATCCCAAAGGTAATTTTTTATTTGTTAAAATACAATTGTAACACCAATGTACACCATTGTTACTGTATATGTGCCAACTGGCCCTAATAATGTATTTTTGACTAAGATATGTTCATTTACAGGATTGTGCTGAAGGGGCCATCATACTAAAGATTTGTTCTGAAAATGTGCGAGTATAGCTCACACCCTACTTCATTTGGCCCTTTGTTTTTAGATTACTGTAGAAATGTATACACTGCACCACCGGATAACCCGACCTTGGGTATGGATTTTCTCTTGTCAGCTGGTTCACCTGTGTTGATGGAGGAAGTATGTGACTCCTTGACTGACCCATTTTCTGGGCAGGAAATCCTGGCCACTATTGAGCGTTTGGTTACCGGTAAGACTCCGGGCCCAGATGAACTTAGGGACTGATTCAGCAAGAAATGTAGTTTCTAATACGCATGCAGTCGGCTGATTGTTGAGTACTTCACATGCATATGGATCACAGTGCTCGCCACTGCGAACGGGACTGTGATTGCAGTAACTATGCAGGCCCATCGCAGAGTGATTGACAGGAAGTGCCATTTGTGGGTGGTAACTGGGGGGATAGTTGGCCGAACGCAGGCATGCCAGTGTGTCTCAACACCATTGCAGGGGCATGCATAAATTATTCACTGCAATGCCCTACGCAGCCTGAGACCAGATAGCGTTCATGGAAGTTAGCAATTCTGAGTAACGTCAGAGCTTGTGCAAGTGTGTGTGAGGCTGTGATGGTCCTTGACTTTACCGATGGTTTTGTAGTCTTGCTAAACATTATGGATGTGTATAGAGTAAAGTGGGTGTCCATATGTAGTGCTGCGGCGGCATTGTGATCACAATGGATTAGCATACTATCGCAGTTGAACTGCATGCGTAATCGCTATTGCATTCAAAGTTCTGTTCCGTAAGGAATCAGGTCCTTAGTGCAGAATATCATAAATTACTATACCCACATCTAGTCCCTCATTTGCTAACTTTGTTTAATTCTATTTTAATTGGGTGAAGCTAATCCAATTGCTTGTAATGAAGCACGGATAATATTGTTACCTAAACCGGGCAAAGATCCCACATTAATACAAACATGTTGTCCCATATCTCTGCTAAATCAAGATTTAAAAGTTTTGTCTTTCATCATGGCACAAGGATTGCAGAGTCTGCTTCCTAAATTGCTTCCATCACAGCAGTGGCGTCACTAGGGGGTTGCGGGGTGTGTTGCCCGCACCGGGTGTCACCCTCCAAAGGGCTGACACCAAGAAGAGCAGCACGTCACCCCCGCGGGCCGCACACCCACGGCACCACCGCCGACCATGCTGCTGTAGCTGGAGGAGACACTTTTTACTCTATATGCAGGTCCGTCCTGCAGCGCGTTGGTCATCTCTGCTCTGCCTGCCGCCGCCGGGGTAAGCTGCACATTCTCTCACCGCGGCCAGCGTCCAGAGCCACACACAGGCACAATGAATCTCTCTGTACCTGTGTGTGGTTCTGGATGCCAGCTGTGATGACGTCATCGCACATGCCAGCTCCGCTTGTTCTTCTGGGAGCCACTCAGCCTGATAGAGAAGGACGAGGGACTACGGCGCTCCGTGTCAAGAACAGAAGGACTCAAGTAAATTGTGCAGTGCGCACCCCACCTGGACACACCCAGAAGTAAGTACTGACTCACTGCACAGTGGGGGCACAGCATAAGGGGGATTACTGGGGACCGGGGCCACTGCAGAAGGGGCGCTGGAAGCACAGCTTAAGGGGCACTGTATAAGGGCACTACTGGGGGCACACCAGGCACAGCTTAAGGGGCACTGCATAAGAGGCGCTACTGGGGGCACAGCTTAAGGGGCATTGCTGGGGGCACTGCCACTGCATAAGAGAGGCAATACTGAGGGCACTGAATAAGGGCACTTCTGGGGGCACAGCTTAATGGGCATTGCTGGGGCACTGCATAAGAGATCCAATACTTGGGGCACTGTGTAAGGGCACTACTGGGGGCACAGCTTAAGGGGCATTGCTGGGGGCACTGTATAAGGGCACTACTGGGGGCACACCAGGCACAGCTTAAGGGGCACTGCATAAGAGGCATTACTGGGTGCACAGCTGAAGGGGCATTTCTGGGGAGCACTGCATAAGAGAGGCAATACAGGGGGCGCTGTATAAGGGCACTACTGGGGGCACAGCTTAATGGGCATTGCTGGGGCACTGCATAAGAGATGCAATACTTGGGGCACTGTATAAGGGCACTACTGGGGGCATAGCTTAAGGGGCATTGCTGGGGCACTGTATAAGGGCACTACTGGGGGCACACTAGGCACAGCTTAAGGGGCACTGCATAAGAGGCACTACTGGGGCACAGCTGAAGGGGCATTTCTGGGGGGGCACTGCATAAGAGGCAATACTGGGGGGCACTGTATAAGGGCTCTACTGGGGGCACAGCTTAAAGGGCATTGCTGGGGGCACTGCATTAGAAGCGCTACTGGGGGCACAGTATAAGGCGCACTTCTGGGGGCACTGTATAAGACTCACTACTGGGGATGTATAAGGGGCACTACTGGGGGCACAACATAAGGGGCATTACTGGGGCACCGCATCAGGGGCATTACTGGGCGCACTGAATAAGGGGCACTCCTGGGGCACTGCATAAGGAGTGCTACTGGAGGTAAAATCTAGGGGGTGCAACTGGGGGAACTGTGTCAGGGGCACTACTTGGGGTACAGCATATGGGGCTCTAATAAGGGGGCATTGCATAATGGGCTCTAATACAGGGGGCATTGCATATTGGGCACATCTATAGGGGCAATTGCATAAAGGGGCACTATCAGAGGGGGAACTGCATAATGGGCACAACTATAGGGGCATTGCATAAGGGGCACTACTACTGGGGGCATTGAATAAGGGGCATTCCATAGATGTGAGTGCTTGTCCATCTGCAAATGAAAACTCTTTCTGCCCATTGATTTAACATATATTTAGTGATAGTACAAAAACAGCACTAAGGATTCCGTGTGGTGTGATACAAGGCCCATGTAGTGGAGTGACACCATGAGCTACCACACCGGGTGACACCAACCCTAGTGACACCTCTGCATCACAGACTGGCTTTGTGAAAGGTAGACTATATAACATCCACCAGGTAATAGCAGCTTTGACCCATTCACTAAAAAGCTCATTGGGTACCTCTCATATAATACTCCCATTCTGTTTCTCACCATTAATGGATTGAATACAGAGAGCTTTTGTTTACATTGAGGCACTAGACTGGACTGCCGCCTTTCCCCTCTCCTTTTCAATTTAGCTTAGACCCTCTTATTCAACATTTTCCTTGCATATGGAATGGCATGGGATCGAGATTGGTCCTCATTTATTAAAAGTATCATCTTATGCTGATGACTTTCTATTGTATTTTACTAATCCTCATATAGCTTTCCCTGGTTTTCTACAGCTCCTCCATGATTTTGAACTTGTATCGGGGTTCGCGATTAATAAATCTAAAACAGTATGCAGGTGCTGTGGAGGATGGGAATGGCTCCTTTCCTTTTATGTGGGCGGGTACTTCATTGATTTATTTAGGACTACATGTACCTGTTAATCCTTCTAACCTTTATGTGGGTAATTTTCCTGTGGTTATTGCCCACACCATAGCTGATTTTCAAGCTTGGAAACATGATTTAGTTCCTAGATTATTGTACCCTATTCAAATGTTACCTCTGTTGTTAAAGGACTCTGATTGGAAGTTACAAGCTAGGATCATGAGCAAATTCATCTGGGCAGACAATAAGCCTAGAATATCTTTATTTAAACTATGGAGTCAGTCTCTAGATTTGGTAGGTATTAATCTTCATTGCATTAAAAGTTATGTTCTAGCTGAAAACTATCGTTATGCAGTTGATTGGCTGCAGAACTCTGATGAGTTTACTAATGCTAGTTTGGAGAAAGCCTTTTGCCCTGATATTTCACTCCCAAGTCTTTTATATATGAGACCCAAGACTTTCCCGTCCTCAGTCGTTAACAATTTGTTACTAACTACCACATCGGCAGCCTGGCGGTAATCCAGTTTTAAGATGGGTATTTTGGCTCATAACACTATTTTCCTTCCTATATATCATAATACAGGGTCTCAAGGGCCCTCCATCTCTGACTCAACTGTATTGTGTTCCTGGAGCCTAAGTTTTTAAAATTTTTAAAATTTTGGATGAACAGAAGCTTAAAATGCTCCCCTATGATTGGCTACAGAAAGTGTTTCCCCATCTCACTAGTCTTCTTTTTGTATGTTACAAAATTCATAGCTATGTGGCTAAATTACTCTCTAAGTTAATAGAAGCTCATAGAACACATGTGCTACAGTAGATGATGTGCTGCGCAGCTGCTCATATTAAACGTTCTATTGATTTAGACAAGGTGCAGTCTGGCATTGCCAATGACAAAACATTTTCCCACCACTCTTTCAAAACTATTCTCACTGCTTTTACATACCTTATCAAAACCCTTATTTCTGCCTCTTACACAGAAATGCATTACATGCTCTTACATCATGCTTAAGTTACTCATTAATTACACCTTTTGATGGGGGGTTTCATCAGACTGTAACTGCTTTAAGTGGCACACACCTGAGGCATGCTCTTAACCCAGAGGTTAACATTTTTTGTCTATTATTCATACATATATTAAATATGCTTGTGTATATCCATTAATATTTCTCCTGAATAGCCCTTTGGGACATATACCCAACTCCCAATCATCCTAAGTCTCCTGTGGGACAAGGTATTTTATTAGCTACAATTGCTGCATCGGAGAAGAAAACCAGTCTCTCCCAATGGGTCTCCTCAGATCCCTAGACATTGTCTTTGCTAATGCCATGTACTGTATATCTTACCTGTTTCATATAGATTTGCTAGAAATGTCAATTAATACAGAAAAAAGGTCTGAGAAATTCTTTGCAACCTGGTATCTACTCTACCCTCCCCGGTAAAGGACACCCGCCGCCGAGCAGTAGTATTAAATTCCTGGTACAACTTAGAGGTTATCTCAATGGGAAGTTCCCCATTTTAGAGCACCTACCTATATGTTGCTATATGTTCAATGGGCTTAGTTATATGTGAATTTTGTATTAATGTTGCCCTGGATGAAGCTTCTTACACACATATGTGTGCTGTAATACATGTATATTTGTTATTATGTGCAGTTCTCTAATCAAATGAATATGCCATATCATGGAAATGCAAATGTTACCTAATAATTTTCATGGGACGGAGTTAAAAGTAGATAAAATGGCTAACTTCAATAAAGGAGAAGTGGGTGAACAGTAAAATACATCACTTAATTGCACTTTCCTATCCATAATTCAATAATAATATTAAACAGAACTAAAAAAAAGCAGTTCTTCAGCAAATGAAAAAAATGGCAGCTAAGAGAGCAACTTAAAATGACAATCTATAAATATTGATTCTCAGCGCCTGATCTTCACTTTTGGGGGAAATGCCTAATGCCTGAGACTGCATATTCCAAGGCAGATTCTCTTTCCTTGGCATCTTACTTGCACTGGACAGTCTAAGTAACTTAATGGTTCCTCAGATGTCCAATGGTCGTCTCAATGGTCACAATGGTGATCCGATACTGCATCTTAAGATGAAGGCAACAGATGATAAATGCCGGAGGGGGGCTTCTAATTACACAAGATGCTGCCTTCAGCAATAGCATTTTTTTTCTGCTTCAAAGCGACTGAAGACACAGTACCGACCTACACGGCATCCAGCTCTGAATTAGTCCCACAGTCTAATAGAAAAATGTGTAATAGATGTGGAAACAGCCACAATCCTAATATGTGCCCAGCTTATGGTAAACCCTGCATGAAATGTAGTAAGATTAATCACTTTACCAAATGCTGTAAACAAAAATTTAAGCATACAAAGTGCACAATGTAAAACAAGATAAGACCGATGAGTTTATTTGTGGATTGCATTAAACTTTGCAGTGCAGATAAGAAGGAAAGGATTGTTCCTTTAACAGTCAAAAAGATTGTCATTCCCTTTAAGGTTGATACAGGTGTTCAGTTGAATTTAAAATATTTAAATTTACTAAGAATCAAGTCTGATAGAGTTTGTTTTTTTAAAACTCGATTTGCATCGCTGAAACTCGGGTGATTTCCTAGTTTTTCAACTCACAAATTTACTAAGAAGTGAGTTTAGCTGAAAGTGAGTTGGCCGATAGTGAATCATATTGAGGTTTCTCCCCAGAGTAGCAAGTTTAGATGAGATTACTCACCTGAGATTGCAGTGTTTTCTTTATGCAAAACTCAACCGAACAAGCAGCTTGCACATATCCATGAGATATGTGAAGGCTACTTGCGTGTTGTACCTGTAAAAAGCATATATATATATATATATATATATATATATATATATAATTATATATATATATATATATATATTAATATTAGAGGTGTGCACCGGCCACTTTTCGTGTTTTGGATCTTTCTTCGTGTTTTGGATCTGGATTGGTTTTGCCAAAACCACCCTTCCGTGTTTTGGGTTCTGGGTTTTGTGTTTTGGATCTGTATTTTTTTTTAAAAAAGCATAAAAACAGCTTAAATCACAGAATTTGTGGGTTTTTCTGCTCCTATGCAATTATTAACCTCAATAACCTTCATTTCCACTCATTTCCAGTCTATTCTGAACACCTCACACCTCACAATATTGTTTTTATGGCCAAAAGATTGCACCGAGGTAGCTGGATGACTATGCTAAGCGACACGAGTGGGCGGCACAAACACGTGGCCCATCTAGTTGTGACACTGCAGTGGCAGACAGGATGGCAGTTTGAAAAACATTACATACTGCAAAGAAAAAAAAGAGGTGCAAGATGGAATTGTCCTTGGGCCCTCCTACCCACCCTTATCTTGTATAAATAGGACATGCACACTTTAACAAACCAATCATTTCAGCGACAGGGTCTGCCACATGACTGTGGCTGAAATGATTGGTTCGTTTGGGCCCCCACAAAACAAGCTGGCAATTAATGTGTCCCTGCACAAACTGGCTCTATGGAGGCAAGATGTCGTCCTCATCCTCCTCATCCACCGATTCCTTGGATAAAACAGGAAAAAGGGATTTAGGTGTCCCTGGACTGCTTACGGTCTTAGCCAAAGTTTCTGAACTTGACAGTAACTTTTTATGAATGCGCTGCAGGTGCCGTATAAGGGAGGATGTTCCTAGGTGGTTAACGTCCCTACCCCTACTTATTTCACCTTTACATATGGTACATATGGCAAGACAGTTGTTGTCCAGATATGGATAGAAATATTGCCAGACCAAAGAGGTGGAATGTTTGGTCTTCTGCCCAGGCATGACCGTGATGGGCTTTTTCATCCCACGCACAACAACTGTCTCCCCCGGAGCCTGATTTAAACAACCCACATCACCATCAGAATCCTCCTCGCCAACTTCCTCCTCAGTGCTAGCTACACCAGTATCCTCATCCTGTTATACTTCAACAGTGACATCTTCAATTTGCATATCAGCAAGTGGACTGTGGGAGCTCCATTCAGCACTTGCAGGGGGCGTGCAAATGGTGGAAAGAGCCACCTCTTCCCATCCAGTACAGGGAAGGTCAGGCATCGCAACCGCCACCACAGTTGGACTCTCCTTGGGGATTTGTGATATCTTCTTAGAACGCACATTTCTTTGCTGTACTTTTGCCAGCTTAACTCGTTTGATTATTTAGTGGGAAGAGGGCTTCCATCGTCATGTGAAGCTGAACCACTAGTCATGAACATAGGGAAAGACCTTAGCCGTTCCTTGCCACTCCGGGTCGTAAATGGCATATTGGCAAGTTTATGTTTCTCTTCAGATGATTTAAATGTTTTTTTCAAGGTCATTTTCCTGAACTTTGTCATTTGGGATTGTATGTGGCCTCTACTATGACATTGGGCATCGGCCTTGGCAGATGACGTTGATGGCATGTTATCGTCTATGTCATGACTAGTGGCAGCAACTTCAGCACTAGGAGGAAGTGGTCCTTGATCTTTCCCTATTTTATTTTTATCGGAGAAAGTTTGGTCCTGCATTTATGTTATATTGATATATACGTGCGGCTAAGGCACACACAAACACAGAAAATAATTTTTTATTTTTGTTGGAGACTAGTGCACTTTGTGGGTTACACCACCCTTTAAGAAATGAGCCAGCCGGCCTTTTACTTATGGGACACAGGCGCACGCTTGGCGCTGCTCCTTCGTTGATGCACGTGCAGCCACAGTGCACACAATTCACAAACACAGAAATTTTTTTTTTATTTTGTTTGGAGTGCCCTTTGGGGGTTACAGCACCCTTTAGCGGTCAATCCAGCTGGCCCTTTATTTATGTGACACAGGCGCACGCTTGGCACTACTTTGTTGATGCACGTGCGGCTACTGCGCACACAATTCACAAACACAAAAAAATATATTTTTTTATTTTGTTTGGAGTGCCCTTTGGGGTTTACAGCACTATTTAACGGTCAAGCCAGCCGGCCCTTTATTTATGACACAGGCGCACGCTTGGCACTACTTTGTTGATGCACGTGCGGCTACTGCGCACACAATTCACAAACACAGAAAATATTGTTTTATTTTGTTTGGAGTGTACTTTGGGGGTTACAGCACCCTTTAACGGTCAAGCCAGCCGGCCCTTTATTTATAACACAGGCGCACGCTTGGCACTACTTTGTTGATGCACGTGCGGCTACTGCGCACACAATTCACAAACACAGAAAATATTGTTTTATTTTGTTTGGAGTGTACTTTGGGGTTACAGCACCCTTTAATGGTCAAGCCAGCCGGCCCATTATTTATGACACAGGCACACGCTTGGCACTACTTTGTTGATGCACGTGCGTTTACTGCACACACAATTCAGAAAACACAGAAAATATTGTTTTATTTTGTTTGCAGTGTACTTTGGGGGTTACAGCACCTTTAACGGTCAAGCCAGCCGGCCCGTTACTTATGACACAGGCGCACGCTTGGCACTATTTTGTTGATGCACGTGCGGCTACTGCGCACACAATTCACAAACACAGAAAATATTTTTTTATGTTGTTTGGAGTGTACTTTGGGGGTTACAGCACCCTTTAACGGTCAAGCCAGCCGGCCCTTTACTTATGACATAGGCGCACGCTTGGCACTACTTTGTTGATGCACGTGCGGCTACTGCGCACACAATTCACAAACACAGAAAATATTTTATTTTTTTTTGCACTTTGGGGGAGCACCCCTGATGGACAGAGCACCCCCTGGACGACACTACAGCACCCCTTTAGGACTGGGACTCTGCACAGGACTTTGGAGTGGACACAGCCCCTATGGACCACTGACTGCACAACACAGTCCAGCCAGCCCCTATGGACTTTGGAGGAGTGGACACAGCCCCTATGGATAACAGCAGCACAGCACAACACAGCCAGCCCCTATGGACTTTGGAGGAGTGGACACAGCCCCTATGGACAACAGCAGCACAGCACAACACAGCCAGCCCCTATGGTCTTTGGAGGAGTGGACACAGCCCTTATGGACAACAGCAGCACAGCGCAGCACAGCACAGCACAACACTACACTGCACTACACTACACTACACTACACAGCCCAGCCAGCCCTAACTCCCACCCTCCCTCTTCACTGTCCACAGCCGAGTGATAAAATAGTGCCGACACTGGTACCTTATATAGGATCCAAAACCCGCGAGACCCGGAAGGCGGGATGATGACGTTTTGCCTTGATTTCAGATCCGAGTCAGGCGGGAAAAGTTTAGCCTGACTCGGATCTGCCTCGGATCGGGGGGGCTCGGGGGGGTTCGGATTTCAGAAATCCGAACCCGCTCACCCCTAATATATATATATATATATATATATATATATATATAACACACACACACACACATACATACACTGCAAGATCATTGTTCCGAGGGGGACACATTCACTGACAGCTGCACCGAGGAGAAGGGGGAGGTCCCTTGATACAAAGCAGCAGCCACCTGGCCGGAAGGAGAAGAAGGACACAGGCAGGTCCAGCACACATCAACAGCAGCCGCCGGGCCGAAAGGAGAAGGAGGGCACCGGCACACATCAGCAGCAGCTGGCTGGCCCAGAAAGAGAAGGAGGGCACCAGCACACATCAGCGGCAGCTGCCGGCCCTGAAGGAGAAGGAGGGCACCGGCACACATTAGCAGCAGCCGCCGGGCCATGAGCAGAAGCACTTAGAGCAGCAGCTGCCGATGGACACCCAGCAGCTGCCGACGGGAGGAGGAGGTGAGTACACTGCACAAGGAAGAGGGGGTGGAGGGTGGGCAGGTTGAGGAGAGCAGTTCTGTACAAGAGTGGGCCAGCCCGGGGACACTGCAGCATCGGGGTAAGGGGAACAAGCCATGCCGGGAGAAGATAAAGTTGCACTGGCTGCCAGGGCGAGAAGTCACACAGGCAACCCGATCACTGCTGGTCACAGTGATCAGGATACACTGGAGCCGCGCGGGGAGGGGCGTGCCGCCGGTTGCCCGTTCACTGTGGCCAGCAGTGATCGGGACACACTGGAGGGGCAGCTATGGGTGCAGAGGGACCAGCAGGTCCCTCTGATGTAGACAGCGGTGGGAAGATTAGCTTCCAGCAGCCACCCAGTGGTTATTTCTGACTAGTCGTATCAGATACGACCATGTCAGTTAAAGCCCAGTCTGTTATGGTCATATCTGATACGACCGTGCCAGGCAAGTGGTTAAAGAATACAGTGATGTGTTTGAAGGCTAAGGTTGCATTCCTGGTGAGAATAAGATAAACATACACACACAAGTTCCACTAGTGATACTTCCCTATAGAAAACTGCAATTTGCAGTAAAATAAAAAATAAAAAAAAGAGCTTGGGTGTGATAGAGAAAGTTGATGAGCCTACTGAATAGGTGAACTTACTAATAATTGTGGGAAAAAAATAACCAACCCATAATATGTCTTGATCCAAGAAATTTGAATAAAGTCATTAAAAGGGAACATTTCAATCTACCCACCAGAGTAGAAACCATGTTGAAATTTGCAAGATTAAAATGGTTCAGTAAATTGGAAGCATCTTTAGGATTCTGGCAAAGAAGCTACTATAGATAAAGCCAGCTCAAAGCTGTGTACATTTAATACACCAGAAGGTGAATACAGATTCATTTGACTGACATATGGCAAGGGCAAACACAGGATTTCTAGAGGGGGGTTTCCAAATGCTTGATTTTAAAGCAAGTGTGGCCAGTCCATGAAGAGGGCATAATCAGCACTTAACCAGCCATAATATACATTATACGTAGTATAGTATATGTAAAAATTCTGACATATACAGGACCAACCATCAAAGTATGCTTTTATATATACAGAAGAAGGGTCATCCTGCCAGAGCTGAATGTTTTTTATTTCAGATGTGGGCTCCATTCCAGATCATTTCAGCAAGTTCGGGAGTCTGGGTGAGCAGCAAAAGAACCTAGCACTGTCCTGGACAGATATGTACAGATTGGTCTCCTTAAGCACTGGATAGTGTATTATTATACAGTATAAATAATTGACCATATCAATATCAATATGGTGTATATCAGTGCAGTCCTAACAGTGCATTTTTCCTTATATCCTAGTTGATGTACAAGTGTATTCATTACTGGCTCACTCATTTTAAAAGATAAACAGGTGGTGGTAAATATTTCATTTGTGACACTGAGGGGATCTTAAAAAAAATGCAACTTTATTATTATATTCTATATATATATTTGTGGTCATCATGGTGTGGGCTGAGAAGGGGGATTTCCATGCAATCGGAAACCCTCCCTGTGTTTGCCTATGTATGGGATATTGGGCCTTATTCAGAGTCAGATGCTCTGACCAGAGTGCTCACTCTGAATCAAGGCCCTCCTACCTAAAAATGGAGCGGCCAAAAAGATGCCCTGCAGTAGGGTCTCGCTGCCGCAAGCCCAGGAGTGCTTTTGGCTCTATCAGAGCCAAATGCACTCCCACTGACATCACTAGTGATGTGAGTGGGGCCGGACCCAGACAGTAGGCGTTCCCATTGGAACGCCTTTGTCTGGGCAGCAACGCCCCCGGCACACCCACCAAAGGGGGCGTGCTGTCAGTCTCCATTGACAGCACGCCCCCTTTGGTGCGAGACCCATAGCGACAGCTTGGCTGTTGCAATGTGGGTCTCGCGCATGCACACGACGGAGCTCCCTCCGTTGTGCGCATGCGCATTAGGGCACCATCGACCCGCTTGCGAGCGTTCAGCGCTCACGAGCAGGTCTGAATTAGGCCCACTGTCTGCTCCAGAAGTATACCAGAAAATAATACACATGATTTTTCAATATATTCCAGGAGTTGAAACAATGATGAATGACATTATTATCTGGGGTTCTACAAAGGAAGGACATGATTACAGATTGAGAAAATTTATGGAATTTATGAGGAGAGTGAATCTAAAGCAAAACAAGGACAAATGTGAATTTGGTGTGAAAACACTTACCTTTATTGGCAATGAGTGAAGCCTGACCCAAGGAAATATCATCCATAGTGAATATGGAACATCCAAACAACAAAGATTATGTCAGAAGATTCATAGGAATGATGACTTACTTAGGAAAGTTTATTTCTCAATTCTCAGAACAATCAGGTCCTCTTAGATAGTTATTTGACAAAGATAATGAGTGGATGTAGTCACATGAATAAGAGAAAAGTTGGCAGAAATTGGAACAGCAACTAGTACTAAGATTCTTTGAACCTGCAAAATGAATAAGGATGTTAGCAGATGCTTCACAAATTGGCCTAGGATCTGTAATGTTGCAAAAATATGAGTATACATGGCAACCTATAATCTATGCATCTAGAGTGTTGACAATTGCTGAAACAAGTTATGATCAGATAGAAAATGAGCTCCTAGCAATAACTTATGTATGTGAGAGAGTTAATCAATTTGTGTATGGTCAAGCATTTACAGTGCAAACTGACCACAAACCATTGGTAGCTATCATGCTAAGTCAATACACAACTGCCCCATGTGAATTAAATGAATGCTTATAAGACTACAGAAATATGATGTACAATTGTCTCAGTAAATGCAGGTATATTGCTGACACACTTTCACGTGCTGTGGACAAAAGGAAAATACCTGGAAGTCTGATTGACAAAGTAATAGAAGCATATGTTGTTCTCTCCCAGTTTCTCTTGCAAGACAAAAACAGATTAGAAAAGAAACAGAGACAGATTACATTAAATTACTTGTCCGTTGTTTATTCATGATTATTGGATGTACCAAAATGACTTTACATAGTCAATGACACATTTACAAAGTCAATAGATTTATACCAGCAAGACTGAAAACTTATGCTGTGCAAGATACTGTATATGAAGGTCACTTAGGAGAAAAAAATGTAAGTGGAGGGCAAGAAAAGTGGAATATTGGCCAAGTAGGAACCAAGAACACAGATGTCAGCTACAGTACATGCACATTATGTCTTACATATAGACCAAAGCAACAAGTCAAGCCACTGAGTCCTCATGCAGTTCCAAAAGACAATACCATAAGGTAGGCGCAGATTTGGTTGAATTTATGGGAAGATGTTCATTGTCATAACGGATTATTACTATCATTACCCTAAGGTAAAGATACTACATAAGACTACTAGTAGAGCTGTTATCAATTACATGATGTCAGTCTTTGCAAGACATAGGGGTCTGTTCATCATTACTTAATTTCTACAAAAGCAGGGGAAATGAACATCTTCACTTGCAACTGAAGAAATTAAGTTATCGGACCATTCATCAAAAAGGTAATGCAGGAGATATCACACATATTTCCTGCTTACTTTTCTCTGCCGAAATGGCCCGCTGTCCCCATACACTAGTATGGGAACTGTATTCATGAAGCTCCAAAAATACAATATTTTTTAGCTTGATTGCAGGATGCCAAGTGCTCCCGCTACCCGGGTCATGAAAAGGGATCCTTTCGGATCCCTCCATCCCTGTCTGGCTCCTTCCACCAGAGGTCGGGACTCTTGTGCGCATGCTTGACCTGTAAGTCATGCATGCGAACTTATCTCCAAAAGGAGCAGTGAGAAGATTCACTGCTCTGAAAGGAGCAGTGAAGCTGCTCACAGAGACAGCTGATTTTCAAATCAGCTGTCTCTGTACCGGACCAATTATGAATTGCTCTGATGCTCGCGGTGAGTTAGTATGTTAATTATCATGGTCCAAACTCTGATAATTACCATAATGAATAGACCCCTTAGTGTTTCTATGGAAATGTTCACTCACAACGGTCCTCAGTTTTCCAGCACTGAATTTGGACAATTCACTGATTATTTGGTATTTGTTCATACTATGTTAAGTCCCAACTATCCATGGTCAAATGGATTGGTGGAAAATAGAGTGAGAAGAGCCTATTGAAGAAAAAATATGATTGTAAAAAAAGATTTCTACAAAATTCTCTTAATCTTTCGAAGTGCATCACTGCAGAATGGACTTTCTCAAGCACAGATTCTGATGTGTAGGAGAATTAGAACAAATCTTCCAATACATGATTAACTGCTTAAAATGCATGATTCAACATTAGTCAGACTGAGTAAGGAACGACAACAGGTGAATCCAAAACTGTTCCATGATTGAAGAGCAAAAGGCTAGTCTGATTTTAAATCGGGTGACCAACTCCATCTCACAAACCATAAGAAAGGCATTTGGATGCAGAAAGGCACTGTGAACCAAGTGGCACCAATATATATAGCAATTTGCACAGAAAGTCTGACTTAGCAGAGGTTGCAGGAGAAGAAATCATGCAGGTACCTGTTTGTCGGGAATATACACATGCGCCGGACCCGTATTTCATATGAGCAGTACAGGTCTGTGATGTCGATTCTGGGCAGGGAGGGGGCAGCGACTGCCTCTGTTTCCCAAAACAGAGGCGTGCCACCTGGCAGTGATGAGGCCAGGATCTCCATCGGCTGACAAAAATTTACTGGCCTCTTTGTGCATCTACTGAGGCCGGCTTGTACAATGCAACTCGGATCAGTAATGCATGCAGCAGGCATGAAACCTCCTGCTGCATTACCAGATTAGAGCCATCGCAGCTGCTACCATAGTCCATCCTTTGCTGAATCAGGTCCAGAGTGTGGAACATAAGTATGAAGAAATCATAAAGATTTAAAACCTCTACCTAACCATTATGAAGACAACATGAAGACAACATGAATGAAGCATGCCCTTCATCTGACATGTATGATAATCTTGATAACAATTAACAAACCATGTATCACAAAAGGTCCAGCATGGTTGATGAAACACAGACTATTTAGAAGACACCCAAAAGAGAAAATTGCAGACCTGTTAGACTCATTGAAACATGTTAGATGATATTCTTAATCTTAACATATCTCATTGTTGTGTTGTAGCACTGAAGTATACAGGACTTATATATAAGGAAAAGAGGATCTGATATTATTGCATTAGATGTATGCATAATATTTGTAGACACTACCTTATTTAATGTGAAAGCCCAAATCTTCAGTGACAGTCCCTAGGACCATGGGGATGCTGGTAAGTGGATGTAGGCCTGTGTATAGATTGTATATAGTTTATAATGGCTGAATAAAGAAGCACTAGAGTTATTACTCATGCTCCAGTGTTTTTATACATAGAAACACAAGCAAAACAAGGTCTGTCCCACCTCCTACATGAATGTGCAGTGGAAGCTTGGGCATGTGTTGATATAGTGCTGTATGAGAGAAGGACCCAGCTGGCCACCAGGAATGGGGTAAGTATGGGAGCAGGAGACAGCACAGAGTGTGTTGGGTGTGGCAAACAGGACAGAGCATAGCTACGGGGAGGTTGAGACTAATATATAATATACTCATTCACCAGCATGGATTACACCTGGCCATTTAAGTCTGCCTGGTCCCAGCATTCATGGCTGGGTCATCAATGTTTCTGGACTTTTTTTTCCTGTGAGCTCATGTGTATTGTGCTTGTCAAGCTAAAGAACTTCTGCCATTCATCAGGTTACCTTGCGTCTGTTCTTTGTTCAGTTATAAAGGACTTTATTTGTTTCTGCCTTGTTCCCATTCTCATCTCTGCAGTTTTATTTGCATTTTCAAGTTTATGTGCATTTCCAAGATTATCTGCATTCCCTTGCTGCTGTATCCTCTCCCAATAAACATACATTTGAATATACAGTATTTCTAATTGCTGTGACTGGTTGCTCAACCACATCCAGGGGGTTCAAAACAGTCAGACTTTTAGGGGAATAATCTTTTTGTGCCAAAAATGGTTTTACCAGGCAAAAAAAAAGAAGTTCTCTGTTTTGGCCTATTGAATTCCTTAACTTTTTACTTCCTGCACAGGAGAAAAAATATCACTTTTTGCATGTTAAATGGCATATTCAATTGCTTGTGTGTAATACTTTCTATTTCTATTGATCTGAGGTGAATTTACTCTTCCTGAAGCTCTTTGCTATCTAATGCTTGAGATAAGATTATGAAACAATATTCAAGCTCAAATGTACATGTATCCAACTGTAATCCATATATTATCATACATACATTTATATTATATTAAAAGATTATTATTATTATTATTATTATTATTATTATTATTTTCCCAGGCAAAGCTGTTCATTATAATACAAAATTAAATAAATAAATGAAAATGTCAGCAGTGCACTCCCCATTGCCGAATACCACCACCACCAGCAACAAACAGCCTTAGCTGAATCTCAGCATAACTGGAAGAGTATAACTGAGGGGTCCATCTTTATTAAAAAATCAGCCCCAATCTGGTCAATGACAAAGTATTTGCCAAAACCCCCTGAACTTTAGGGGACAGGGCATTAAATAAGACTGGGACACGTGGATGTGCAATTTTCCCCATAATGGACACATATCAGCCATTGTACCAAAATAGAAAGCTACTGTAAGTACTGTAAATAATGCACATGCACAACTGAATAATAAAGAAAGTAAACTGTAATTACAATTTTATTTCCCTATAAAAGATAATATTTTTTCCTTGGTTTTGAGTCCTGACCTGCTTTAATGAAAAATATAATCTCCTATTCTTTTTTCCTCCTTACTTCCAATAAGAAAACAAAAAATATTTCTAATGCAAAATGAGATACCTGACTGTCAATTGCTGTAAATGATTAATGCACGGAATCCCTGGGTATGAAAAGCAAGAGCAATTTATTAGCGCCTTAAGGCTCTCTCATATGGTCATATAGCCTGCATGTAGGTTGCAATCCACTCCACGGTGTCCTTCTGTGTTTGCACATATAACAGAAAACTTTAGATAACTGAATTCACTATTATCATACATACAACTGAGAAAGGAATATTAAAAATTTAAAAGAAATTTCACAGAAATCTCCTGCAACAGGCTAATTAGCGCTGCAGACCATAGTCTCCATTAGCAGTGCTTACAATAATATACGTACTGCAGATATGTGTGTACTGTATCTAGCAAATAAAAGCATAGGGTGCGAGTATATATTTTTTCTGTTTTGTTTCAAAATTGTTCCTAATGTAATCATGTCTGCTTTCAACCGAGGCTATAAAAAGTTTAGCTTGTTGTGTCTCACAAGCCAGTCCTTGTCTAGGTGTTACCCTCTCTAACTTCGAGACAAGTGCTTTTAACTACAACTTAATGGTGTGTATGTTATATAGACTATTGTAGGGACTTGCAGAGAACTGAGGGCCCTCATTCAGAGCCACTCGCAATTAGCGCTCGCTCGTTCCTTAAAAGGGGGTGGCTATTCAAATGAACCGTTCGCTCTTTGCGGTCTGTTGCCGCCTCCATGTCTGAACGAGCGAGCAAAACATACGCTCGTTTATTTGATAAAAACGCCCCCTGGCCGCTCGCACCATACGTCATGTCCGCTATTTATTAGATTAATCGAGTACATCAAACAGCGTATGAACTGCTCGCTATTCTTGTGGTTGGTTTTTTCAACCACAATCTTGCGAGCAGTTCTGGCTATAAAATAACCCAGTGACGTGGTCAATGACGCTGCTGTATTAATTATGCACACCCATAAAACGCCGGTTTTGACCTTTAAGCACGCCTGCGTTCGGATCTCCACTCCCCATTTTCAAACACCTTCCCCTGTTACCACCCACATACGCCTCATTCTGTCACTCAAAATAGCAGGCATTCGCTATATTGCGAGCACATGAATTTCGGCCGCACTGACTGGTTCGCGCATGCGTATAACGATCCGTATGCATGCGCAGATGTGCAAACATCGCTCGGAACGAGCGTACTGCCGCTAGCGAGTGGCTCTGAATGAGGGCCGAGGTTCCTTGATGATGGGCTCCAAGCTTAAATGTTTTGATCAAAATATTAACAAATCCCCAGACTTTTATTTGGTAGATAAATACAGATTTGCAGAATAATATTGGTAATGTTGATAGCAAAAGTCCTTCTGTTTTGTATACTTATATGACATAAATAGTGTCAAACAGCTGGTACCATATACAAATATTTTCCTAGGCAGTTAATAATGCTCAGCTAGGATCAGGGACTGGTTGGCAATTTACTACCCCATTGCCAGATATATCTCCTACTGTTCCTGCTAGGATGTGCGTGGGGCAAGGCAGGATGACTGTTTCCTCCACCCGACAATTTTGATGCTTCTCCTGTCCAACTTTCTCGAATTGATCCTGGGGCTTTTATGACCATGTTTTTCATGATGGCCCCCTTCTGCTGCTCAGTAGGCACAATGCCTTTGGAATCTTGCCACTATCTTCTTTGTCCCCTGCTACTACAGTACTTATTCTTATCCATCTGCTTTTCTTTCTCAGTGGATGTGGCTGCTAAGGCGGCAACGGTTTCTGCATTTTCCTCTGCTCCTTTGCAATTGAATGCTCCAGGTTTGATGTTGCCTTTATTTTCAGATTCTGAGAGTGAAGAGGAGTCACATCCAAATCTGATGTAGATGTAGTGCAACATGTTTCAAGAGATTATCTGCCTGGTACATCAGGTAGGCACATGTAATTCTGATGCGTATGAGTTGAGGCACAGCCTGTTGTCCTCTTCCAGTTCATCTGACTCAGACCGCTTGCCAAGTCTGCTCGCATTGAAGCAGCCAAATACATGCAGCATTCTTGGCAGGTGAAGGCTAGCAGGAATTATGCATCAGTGTGTGGCGTTAGTTTGGGCCAAGGTGTTGTTTACTATGACAAGACTACAGTTCATTCATTGTCTGCATCAAAGTTGTTGGGACAAGATTGACATGGGGCATTTTGTTGAAATGTTTTACTGAAAAAGACTGCGCGTATGGACTGGGGGCTACTAAGGCTACAGGTGGCACTGAACTTGAGACATCTGTCATATTCCAATTGATTGGCTGGCTTTTATGATTTCACAGCTTGTTACCCATATACTTGGCCGAATCAACATGTTAATATCAGATACAATGGGTGAGATGTAATAGGATGTGTGCTTTGAAGTGTGAGTATAGAAATATCTGAATTTTCAGAACTTGCCCTAATAGTGTGTGAGAACATACAAAATCACATGTTTATCACACCTCCGCAACTCACAATGGCAAGCACGCATACAGATATTTTTCCATTGTGAGCATAGAACATGTGCAATGTAATAGAGTATGAGTGTTTCACTCTCATACTATTACTGTGTGAAAACTCATAAAAAAGACCTGCTTCAGGATAGCGAGTCTAGCCTGAGCAGATTCAAGTTACACAGAAAGATGCACAGATCTGTGAGATCCGTGTATGTTTCTGAATGTAAAAACAAAGTAAACCGTAAAAAAAAAAAAAATTCTCCCATCCCCTCGACAAGCATAACCAGCCCTGGGATCTGTAGAGCCTGTCCTGGTTCTTAAAATACAGGGGGGAAATGCGTAGGGGTCCCCTTTACTTTAAGAAGCAGCATTGGGCTCTGCTGAGCCAGTCCTGGTTATGGAAATACAGGGGACAAATGAGTAGGGGTGCTCTGTGCTTTCCATAACCAGCACAGGACTCTTTCTAGCAGGGGTGTAATGCCACAGCCAGAGGATCTCTTTCACCCAGCCAAAGCATTATCCCTGACTGCTAATCAGCCAAGGCCCGGGATCCCTGGGGAGGATCTTGTGCGTGATATGAGCAGTTTTGAACCTCCTTTCATTGGTGCATTCAGGCTGGCTGTGGAAGTCACAGGATAGCTCATTATCTCGATTACTTCATATGCATTGGTCCAGCAGACTCCTATCATTGTGCTGTTTTGATATTTTCCGTTAAGGCTATGTTCATCACCACTACTTGGGTATCAAAATTGATATCTGGGAGATATGTTGTCATCACCCTCTTGACAAGTCTGAAAAACTTTGCACCTCTTTGTCATTGTGTTTGGATGCAATAAATATTACTCTAAGTCTAGTCCAGTTATTGTTAGGCTTGCAAACTTTCCTTGTTGTGTGATCCTGATGCCAAAGATTATCTGTTGGAAGCTTGAGAAGTTGAGAGGGCTATGGCTGTCATAGTAAAGCTTCTCATTTTATCAGACTGTCATCTGAACTGAAACAGTATCTCAGTGTTTGGTTGACCCTCTTTGAGGCCTTTAATGGTGTCCTGCTCTGGGTAGTGCCAGCAGTGATCAATTTCCAATTGCAGTTTTTCAATAAAGCCAGTTTGGATGTTACCTCAATGTTTTCTGGTCTGAAATGCTGTAAAAAAGGGTATCCAGAGATTTTACATGATATGTTTTTCTTCTTGAACTCTTCCCTACACTTGCTGCATTGTAGCTTTGGGGTGATCGATTGTGCAACCAGAGTACTGTAGTTAGATGCAATTACCTCAACTGCGTAAACATCTGAACAGCATCCATATATGAATCAGGCCTATTATCTGTTACATTTCAATTGTGTAAAGATTGATCTTGCAGTAACTGAAATGCTTTCCAACTGAAGTAGATTTATCATCATGTTCAAGGTCATACATGATAGATGTGCTCTAATGCTCTGCTCAATGATATTCTGGTAAAAATGTCGATATACCCAATAGTTTGCATTTTGTAATCAAGATGGTGCATGGTTTGCTTCCAGTTTATCCCATAACATGTGGTAGTTGTGGCATAATTAAGAAAACAATGGTAATACAGTATGTAAGTTTATTCCATTGTAAGTCAAATAATTGTATGTATGAAATACTGTATGTGATACCCCTAGTGTGCTACTGTCCAGTTGATATATAAATATATTATATAGTTAAAAAATTATAATTCATATATGTACATTGAACTGAAAATATACCAAATGCACTGTACTCTGTCATGCTAATTGATGTATTTACACAGTAATGGTATATGTTAACCCCCTGCCCGGGGAACACTGGAGTGCGCCACCTGTGCAGTACTGATGGGCACGCGGCAGGGACTTCTGAATGCACCCGCTATATAGGGGAAAACTGCCCCTTAGAACAAACCCAGTTAGTCAGTGGGCAAAAGTGGCATGTGCGGGCGGCAGGAAGGGGACCGGCATGCAACCGTTGACTTAAGGAGCACCTGTGGGGGGCCGCTGGGAGTTGGCATGCGCCAGTGGAGTGGAGCAGAGCTCCTGTGAAAAGCTTCCCGTACCTGAGGGATTCTGGTGCAGGCAGTGCCAGATTAAGGTCCACATGGGCCTGGAGCTGAAATTTATGAATGGCCTATTGTATGCTGTCGCAGGGGTATGTGACAAGAGCTGTGTCAGTGTGACTAGTGATATGGAGGCATGATGAATGCATGGGTGTGGTCAACACAAGGTGTGTGACTATCACCATGGGGGGCATATCTGGCGCCTACCTTAAACCACTTTAAGATGGGGCTATAGCAAGAAAAGTTTTGTGTTTTTGTGAAATGGTAAGAACTGTATGGTCTGCCTAGATTAATAAGGAAAAAAAATCCAAAATTGTTCACAGATTTTGGCATATTTTTATACGTTTTCATTCCACATCCCTAGACACTGAAGTAAATTAATAAATGAACTGCCTTCTTAGGTGTTGCCCTTTAAAAAAAAAGAAAATAATGGCAATATTGAACCAAGGTGGTAATGGTTAACTTTGACCGCGTCTGTAACAAAGTAACAACCTTGTTACACACATGGTAAAAATATTTTTCACGTGGTGGTCCATAAAGAAGTCTCTCCCGGTAAGTGGTGGAAAGACTAAATTTCTATCATGCAGGATAGGGTGTGTGAGGTGTCTCGGATGCATAACATGTGGCTACTTGGAGTCAGGGGACATTTTTGTACAACCCCGCTCTGGCAAGAAGTTCAAAATCAATTACACCCATGGGGGGCATTCCATATAATACAGAAAACATAACAGTGACCACCAGAAAATGCAAAGAACATAGCAGTGACCACCGTATAATACAGAGAGCATTACAGTGACCGCCATATAATACAGAAAGCGTCGTTCTCTCCACCATTTTATATGGAGAGCATTACAGTGGCAGTCATATAATACAGAGAGTGTCACAGTGAGTGCCATATAATACAGAGCATAAGTGCGCACCATATAATACATTAAGCATCCAAGTGGCCGCCATACACTATAAAGAACATCACAGCCACACACTATGGCTCCTGAAATTAGATAAATCAGATAGCAAGCAGCTGGCAGATCTATATCAATAATACAGCACAGTCCCGAGCCCGCCTAAAGGTGTGTGTACACGCAGCGATTTTTTTCGACGACAGAATGGTAACGATATAGTTATCGTTCAGTCATCCAAAATATTGTTCAGTTTCTGCCCCAAAACAATGAACGATAACGATCAACATGCACTCCCGTTTGTATTTGGTCATTATCGTTCATCGCCTGAACCTCCTGTCCACCCTGACGACATTGTCAGGTTGAACATGTTCGGCAATGAGGGAGGGAGCCCGGCACTGAATGATACTGAGCACACCCCTGATGGGGGCACACGGGATGATGTCGCTAATGCAGCGAATCGTCCCATCTGTATGCAGCTTTACTCCTCCATCCTTCACTCCCTCCATACCATGTGCACCACTGCTAATGTGTCAACACACACACTGAGCTTGCGGCTGTGTTGTAAAGAAGCAGAGCTGAGGCATGAGGCCAAAGCTGTAGTCTGTGGCCTGCAACACCTCTGAAAGGTGATGATTTTTGATTATCACCCTTCATTGGTCCAGCTGCAGCAGTGCTCTCTCACTGACTATGTGCATATACTTATATATATATATATATATATATATATATATATATATATATATTAGTGTTCACTCTAGGCAGGGCGCCGGACCTAGAGCAAAGGCACTTCTGTGTGCGCCAGAAAAGAGAATGAAAAGGGGGCATGTCTTTATGATGTGTTCCCTTTTCATAACTCTTGGGGGCATGCCCGACATGCCCGGCTGCCCCTAAGCTCCATGGTCACTGTGAATGTATTCACCGGCGGTGACCACTGCTGTGCCATTTTCCCCACCCACGGAACACTGCTGCACACAGGTGGAGAATAGAACCCACAGGTTGTTTCAGCAGGGCGCCACGCTGGAGGGCAGGGTGCTATCTGCCCTTCATAAATAGGGCAGGGTGTGGCGCCCAGCTGAAACAGCCTAGTGGGAACGCTTTATATATATATATATATATATATACATACAATCCAGACGATCTGGCACTCAATAATTTGAGCCAATACCATTCCTTTGCCAGTGTGCCCTCCATAGGAATGGCATACTCCAATAATAATTGCCAGAGGAAAGGCGGCACTCCCGAACATCAAAGTGAAAAAAAACCTGGTGTTTTATTTCAAAGTTTCAGGGTTATTCCTCCGTCATCAGGACACACAGTGACAGATAAAACAAGTGCAACTTAAGTACTTACTTAACAGAGCCCTCCCCCACATGTTGAGGCCATGTCCCCGGTGTCCGCACTCCCACTTCCGGTCTCGAGTGAGCTATCGCGCAGGAAGTGACACACAACAAGGGCCGCAGCTAACTGTGAATGACACTCATGGAATGTGTCCAGGTTCCCAGAATGTCAAGTTATGACCTGGGCACATAATCGAGCATTGTGATAGCATTGCAAATATGTGCAATGAATCAATATATAAAGTGTATAATTATAAACAATACACATAAAATGATGATGCACATAACCATGCTGAAAATGTTGTAAATAAATTGTGATAATACACGTACAATCATGATATACATAAACGTGATAAAAATCTCATCAATAATTATATAGTGAATATATACCACAAGTAAAGTGCTTATTCAAACCATGTAAAAAACATGTTACATAAATATATTGTGAATTCTTATAAAATCACACCTTGCATGATGCATACTCCTGTATATATATATATATATATATATATATATATATATATATATATATGTGTGTGTGTGTGTGTGTGTATATATATATATATATATATATATATATATAAATTACAAATGTGTACATATTATAAATATAAAATATATATAATTATTAAGCTTTCATAATTAACTCTGCCCGCTCTGCATTATGCATAAATTTTATATTACTATACAGCAGCACCTTGAGAGCCTTGCAGGCAGGTCTGATACATACTTCACTTTAGGACTGCTGCTGCCAGGCCACCTTCATGAGGACCTGCTATCTTGGAGGACATAGTCGGCTAAGCCGGGCGCCAGCAGGTTGGCTGCTTCAGGGTGGTGCGGTGGTGGCGGGCAACACCTATGTGACGTCACACGCAGTGACATCACGTGGCGCAGAGGCGGCGTCATTGCCAAGTCACTGACAATGTGCGTTAGCAGTACTGGGAGGGTTTGTGAAGCCCTCCATGTGCCGCTGTCACGATTATGCATTCTGCTTTTTAGAGCTGCGTGGGAAGGGGGGGTGTCGTGCGGATGGGGGGGCGGGGCCTCGGACTGCCACTCGCTGGCTGCTGTTGAAGGAAGAAAAAATCCTGTCTATAGCAGCATACTTAGTAGTTGGCTGCTGTGGGCCTATTCTGATGGTGGGCCTGGAGCTGTAGCTCCATCAGCCCCATTACTAATCCGGCCCTGGTTGCAGGTACAGCTGGGACAGAGAGGTCCTGAGGTACTGGCAATGAGGAGCGGACCCCTGCTGAGTGGATTACCTGGCCTCTGATGGTGATGGAAGCCAAGTGCAGGGGAAGGACAGCGCTGTTCAGTGGAGCTGCAGGCTGGTCCCAACGTCGATCAGAGGCTGTGAGCAGTGCGTAGTTGTGGCACATCCCCACTGGTAATAGGCTGTGGTCTGGAAGAGGGCCGTGCCACAGGAGGTGGAGGCTCACTGGTGCAGATGCCTGCTGGATGGTGCACCTGAACCCAGAGTCAGTGCCAATTGGAAGAGGTGAAGGCTTCCATAGTAAAAGACATACCTCTCTGGAGAAAAGAGCCAACGTCGGGAGAGGTCTGTAAAGTACAGTGCACAGCACAGCTTTTCCTTATTGCCTGCTCCCTCAGCTGTCAGACCCTTATATCGCCTATACTGGCCAGAGAAAGGGATGCTGTAGTACATCTCCCTACACTTCAGTCTACATCGCACCCAGAGTAACTGTACTCACAGAAAAGCAAACAGCAATTATTACAGGAATATTTCCCCTAGGGAAAGGGAAGCAGCTATAAACAATTACTATACTTGGCCTTTTAGGAACTCCCTGTCCCAAACAGATATACCTGTCAGCTCCATGCAGGATTGAAATACGTAAGAGATAGCAGGGATTGCCTCAATTACTGTTAAAAGTACTCACTAATTCATATTGGAAAAATAGACTGTAATTCCTAAGATATTAGGATCACAATAGCATTTAACCCTCACCATCTACACAAGAAAGACAGAATTTACTGCACAATTAGATACCTCCGTTCTGTGAATAGACAAAGCTTATCAGCCAATAGTAGAAACCCACTAGGGAGATAGGAATCAGTGTCAGAGTGCCAGAGATAGTTGAATACCACCGAGCTGCTTACTTACTCTCTACTATCCCAAAAGCAGCCTATTATCACCAGATAGTCATCAGTGCACCAACGTACAGAATTACCTGACAAGCAATTTTAGAACTGTATTTAGTTATAGACTGAAAGTTATAGTGCAGACAATACTCACAGTTATGGGAAAGATTCCTGGACTGCACAACCTAAATTTATATAATGGGAGGTGCTACCTAATGAGACTAATTGCAGGCACAGAAACAGACAAATCTCAGGTGCACAACTCCAAATTATTGATAATATATAAATGCAATCAAATTTTGCAATCAATAGAGTTTTAGGATAATCATGGCCAAGGTTATGGGCCTACCCACCATATCCAGGTAACCTCTTTAGGGTAGGTCCCTAACATACTAGGGTTCAAATCCAGAGCGCAGGACCCCTCAAACTGGCCCAGCTAAGTTGCCCCAGGGCACTGCCATAGTAAGAAAAGTGCAGTGCAAAAGAGATAGTTAAGAGCAGCCACAACTGCATATAAAGGATGAAAATAAAAAAGTGAATTACATGTATAATAACAAACAGTGACATTTTAAAATGTGCTATAAAAGAATAATGTGTTATAATGCGGTGCACTGAAACAGATAAACCAAAGCAATCCAGGGGGACCCACGCCCCAAAAATGAACCAAAGTTGCACTACAGTATATAACTTGTAGGACTTACCTAGAATTGTGCTTAATACCAGTGTGCAAATACTATACCAGACTGCATGCTTTTAAACCAATAAGGAAGGGTGCAATAAAGCACATCAAATGGAGTATATGGGAAAGATTTCTTGACTATTATCAATAATTTGGAGTTGTGCACCTGAGATTTGTCTGTTTCTGTGCCTGCAATTAGTCTCATCAGGTAGCACCTCCCATTATATTTAGGTTGCGCAGTCCAGGAGTCTTTCCCATATACTCCATTTAATGTGCTTTATTGCACACTTGAGGGAAAGGAGACACCCTCAGTCTGGATTAGCACCCTTCCTTATTGGTTTAAAAGCTTCAGTTGCCCCATAATGCCCCTCTTGACACAACAGCTCCTGGGCATCTCGGGCTATGCGGATCATCTTCCTCACTCAAAATGTCCAACTTATTTGCATTAATAAAACTACTGGGAGCTACAAAACAAAACCAAGTTGCTAGATTACACTGATCAATGTTGAGTTCTGCTGTTAATCATCTGCAACTTTGTACATCTGTAAAACCAATTTCTCTATGGTTAAAGTCATACTGTGAATAAAATTCGACTAAGATGCAAAATGTAAAGAAAAACACTAGGCCTGATTCAGACCCGCTCGCAAGCGCTGAGCGCTCGCAAGCGGGTCGATGGTGCCCAAGTGCTTATGCGCACGATGGAGGCGGCTCCGTCGTGCGCATGTGCGAGACCCAAATAACGACGGCCAAGCCGTCGTTATGGGTCTCGCACCAAAGAGGGCGTGCTGTCGATGGTGATTGACAGCATGCCCCCTTTGGTGGGTGTGCCGGGGGCGTGGCTGCCCAGATAGAGGCGTTCCCATGGGAATGCCAACCGTCTGGGGCCGGCCCCACTGACATCACTAGTGATGTCAGTGGGAGTGATTTTGGCTCTGATAGAGCCAAAAGCACTCCTGGGCTTGCAGCAGCGAGACCCTACCGCAGGGTCTCATCACAAGCCCGATGGTCGTGATGGTCTTAACCATCGCGACCATCATCATGGCCACTCGCTATAGCTGTGGGTGGTCACCCGCAGCTATGCGAGCGGCCAGGAGGCCGCTCCAAAAAGGAGCAGGGACCGCCCTGATTCAGAGCGAGGGCTCTGTCAGAGAGTCCGGCTCTGAATCAGGGCCTCTGTACTCTATAGCCTGTGTATCTATAGTGGGTACAGGGTGTGAGGTGCACATGGGTCCAGGGGGACCCACACACTGCACACTGTACACACATTTTTCCAATACTCACCTCTGTGGAATCATGCATTGTCACCGGCAGTGCCACACATCGGCAGTGATAGTGCTGCACAAATCACTGGGTTAATGGTGGATCAGCCATTTTCCCAATATTTTGAGCATGCGCAGTATGCTGGGAAAATGTTCGCCGTGCCATTTCCTCGGGGACCTGTATATGCCCAGTAGACTCTGGCACAGCGCTAGAGTCTACTAGTGCTTTCTAATGCACTACTGGCTAGTGAGGAGGGGAACCAGAAGAAGACTGCACATAGGCAGTGGCATCCCTTCCCAAAGAGACACCCGGTGCAGGGAGGGATGCCATGCATGTAGCCATAGCCTAGGAGAAGGGGGCATGCATAGGGGAAGGAGGCATGGCCTTGTGGCCTGAATCCCTACCCTTGGTTACTACTGGGGTGGTGGGAGATGCGGTCAGTGCCTGCTCCCTCACTGTGACAGGAGCCGAGTGCTGCACTTAATTGTACAGTGCAGCACCCGGCTCCTGTCACTGAGAGGGAGCCAGCCCCTTGGTATCACCCCTCGGAGGGTGACACCCAAGTGCGGCCCGCACACCCCACACTCCCCTTGTGAAGCCACTGCACATAGACCTCTTCTCTCTTAGGGGTCTATTTACTAAGCAGTGTTAGGAGACAGAGTGAAAAGTGATAAGGTGCCAGCCAATCAGCTCCTAACTGTCATCTCACAGGCTGTGTTTGAAAAATGACAGTTGGGAGCTGATTGGCTGGCACCTTATCACTTTTCCCTCTGTCTCCTAACATTGCTTAGTAAATAGATCCCTTTTTATTCCCCTGTGTATGCTACTCTCAGTTACGTCGGACATCTTACACTGTTTGGTGTATAGACACTAGGGGGTAAACTTACTAAAGTGAGAGTTTTTATAAGTGGAGATGTTGCACATAGCAACCAATCAGATTCTACTTAACATTTAAATAGCACCTTCTAGAAGATAAAAGCTAGAATCTAATTGGTTGCTATGGGCAACATCTCCACTTCTAAAAACTCTCACTTTAGTAAATTTACCCCTAGGGGCCTAATTCTGAGGTGGTAGTAAAACAGACAAAGAGCAAGTAACTGTGCACCTGTAAAACCATGCTGCACTGCAGGTGGAGTAGATTGAAAATGTGCAGAAATGTAGATTTGGGAGGAGTGTGTCCAAACTGAAACCTAAATTGCTGTGTAAAAATAAACTGTCCAGTATTTGTGGACTACATGCAAAAGCAGCCAGTATTTATTTACCCTTCATTTAAAAAAAATGTATTTGAAGCTCTTGCATACTGTAGCTGCATGATATGTCCAGGTGCATTGCTTTACTCCCACCTTAGAACCCTATGTGTATGCTGACATATCTGTAGCATCTTCTCTGCACTAGAGTAACATACTGTACCAACAGACCATTGGTGTATCTACAAAGGGTGCAGGTATTGTGCTACACCCATATACTGTAATTAGTATACTTACCTCTCCGGTGTCCTGTGTCAGCCGGTTCTGCAGACTTTAATCTCTAGGAAAATGGAGCAGCAGCCACTTTCCTGGTGATTTCTGCATGTGCAATAGTGTCCCGGGAATAAGGAGTGAGCTCCATGCTCCCTGTATAATGCGCTGCTGAAAAGAGGGGGCACACACGGAAGTTGCACACAGGCCCCCTCCTCTCCTAAAACTCCATACAACAGACTTGTAGTGTACTAGCGACTTGATATTTGCACTTGGCAGTGTATAGGGTTCACATACCTTGTGCTTTTCTCACATTAGCAGTGCAAAAAAGTCCTAAATTGAGTAAATTTTTGAGCGAAAAAGACTCATGGCACAGCTTTGTTGCATTTTTCGTGGCTTGCCAAATGGGGTTATTTGGCATGATTTGAGGATAGATGTATGTGGATACATTTGTACTGCTAAAATAAATAAATAAATGTATGTGCACAAGTTTGTGATGTGGCCACAACCCAATATCAGTAGCATGAGAATGACTTCTCTTACATCATAGACTATAAAACTTCAGCACAAAAAACAACATTTATGAAAACATGACATAAAGCAGAGATGCAGCAGTGGGGTTTAGTCGGTATGTAGAGTGCAAAGGAGGAAAGGTATTTGAAGGCCCCACAGCAAAAGTTTTTAAGGGCCCCTATGTACCAATCAATGGTGGAAAATGTTTACACCAAATGTAACTTTGGCAAGGAAATTGGGCCCCGACTCATCTCTGGACCCCATAGCAGCTGCACCCCTTGCACCTATGGTAGTTACGCCCATGCCTGCTATATCTTTGCTGCAGCTGTGACTTCCTGTGGCGCACATGCCACAAGTGCATCTTGTTTGCTCCTGCGAGTCATAGGATTGCATGGTGCGAACGCTTCCATGTATCATATGCGTGCAAGGCAAATCTCATGCCGTGATGCATGTGCATGTTTCCTGCATCGGTGGCAAAGATGTAGCCACACAGTGTATCAGTATAAAGTGTAGCTGACAATCTATAAAGTGCACTTGAAGGTAGAGGCTCATTCTGCCTGGTACTAGCGGTATGCATTTGGGAAGCCGGCGGACCCAATCCCGATAGCCGGCTTCCCGACTACTTAATCCCGGTGAGGGTTAAATGACAGGCGTCTAAATCTAGGAAGACCGGCGCCCGGGATTCTGATGGAAGTGATGCCGAGCGCGGACAGCCGTGGGGGGGTGAGGGTTAGGTTTAGGGCTCCCGGGAGGGATTTATGGTTAGGCTACCCCTCAGGAGGTTAGGGTTAGGCTAGGGGGAGGGAGAGTAAGGGCTAGGAACCCCCCAAGGGGGTGCCGACCAAAGGGGGGGTGCCGTCCAGCAGTGCCACCAGCAGCCAAGGGGTGGACTACCCCTGCCAGTCCCCAGCGACACAAGTGTAGGGCAGACCGCAGTGAGAGCAGCCTGCCCTACACAGTTTACAAACACAGGGTCTCATTCAGACCCGCTCGCAAGCGCTATGCGCTCGCAAGCGGGTCAATGGTTGTGCATTGCGCATGCACCGTAGCGAATGAGACATTCACTCGCTCCGGGGCTCACTACAAACATGGTGGCTAGCGATGTTGATCGACAGCTCGCCCTGTTTTGTAGGCGGGGTGGGGGGGGTGGCTGGACAAATGGAGGCATTCCTGAAGGAACGCCTGCCATTTGTGGGCAGTCCTACTGACGTCACCAGTGATGTCAGTAGTGAGCTTCCGGCTCTATTAGACCTGGAAGCTCACTGGAGCTTGCGGCAGACAAGAACCTACCACAAGGGTCTCGTCGCAAGCCCGATGGACGCAATAGTCACGAGAATCACAACCATCAGCTGCCCACCCTCATTCAGAGCGAGCGCTCACTTTTTGCGACTGGCTCTGAATGAGGTCCACAGCCGCAAGCGGCAGCTGTGTGTTTGTTATAGCAGCCAGTAAATGGGAGTCAGACCGACTCTCAATGGCTGCTGCATCATCCATGGAGGGAGCTGGCTGGAGCTCACTCATGAGCTCCGTCTTCTGGCTCCCCCCACAGTGGGTGATGGGAGAGATGTCATAACGTCTCTCCCATAGAGCAAGAGACAAGCCGGGACTCAGAGCGGACAGTGGCAGTCACGTCAGGAGTGGGGATCAGGTAAGTTGTATTTTTTTTTCTTCTGTGTGTGTGTGTAAACCTGGGACAGCAGGGGGGCACTGTATAGGGGGTGGCCACTACTTGGGGCACTTTATGGGGGGTGCCTGCTGCTGGGGGCATTGTATAGGGGGGCTCTATGGAGGGCACTTTAGGGGGGGTTGCCGCTACTGGGGGCACTGTATATCTGGGACTACTACTGGGGGCACTGTATAGTGGGTCTACTACTGGGGGCAATGCAGCATAGGGTGGACTACTACTGGGGGCACTGTATAAGGGGGGCTATTACTGGGGGCAATGCAGCATAGGGGGAACTACTACTGGGGGAACTGTCTAAGGGGGACTACTACTGGGCGTAATGCATCATTGGGGGGATTACTACTGGGGGAACTGCATATGGGGGCACCAGTCCATTACATTGCCAGGGGCACTTGTATCCCTAGATACACCCCTGCTTAGGGTTAGACACTCCCCCGGGGGACTTAGGTTTAGGCGGCAGGGAAGGGAAGGCTAGGTTTAGGCACTTAGAGGGGGGATTATGGTTAGGCACTGGGAGGGAAGGTTAGGGTTAGGCACCCCTAAGGGAGGGTTAGGGTTAGGGGGTAGAATTAGGTTAGTGAATACTTACCTAGGGACAATTGGGATTTTCATCCTTGTCAGGCTGCCGCTGTCGGGATTTGAACTGCCGGCCATGGGTCTGGCGGTAAATCATACCGATTCCATAATAGCACCCCTCCCATCTGCATTAAGATGATTTTAATTAGTACAGGTCCTTGCATTGCTGTCTACATATTAGAATGGGCTAATTATATGCAAGTCCTGAATACTGTAATAATGACAGTTGCAGCAGCTGGCAATAAAACAAAGGGTGGGGCGACTTTCCATTTCGGATTCTGGCATAGTAATCTGGCTTCCGCAGCTGAACACAACAACAGCCACTTTGCACGTGAATCAGCACACAAGCAAGTAACCAAATATTTTGTACACAGTACCCCAGCATTATACCTCCTGGACATGCTAAAATTAACTGAGAGTTGAAAATCTTAACATTAATAAAAATAAAAAAAATCTCTGCCATTTGCTTTGTAAAACTTCTTCTGCTGTACGGCTCTGAAAAACTCGAGATGAAAAACTGACACCCATGTAACCTGACATGTGCTTATGGTGTTAAATGTACCCCATGCTGCTTTTTGAGGTCCTAAAAAATTTAAACCGGCTTCGGTGCCTATTGTGCACAATTCAAAAAAAGTGCTGCTGTCCTGTGCATCCATACAGCACAGGGAGGTGTACAGAGTGGGGAGTACAGAAAGGGGTGTACAGAGATGGGTGCCAAGCAGTCAGTGAGAGATTTGGGAGGAGAAGGTGAGAGCCTCCCTCCAGCTCTCACTGCGCTAGTGCTAGTTGGACACAATAGCATACTGTATAATATAATAGATATGTTGTTTTTAATAAGATCAGATCCATTCAAATTAAGTAGCTCAATAAAGAGCAAGAGTTGAGGAGTATTAAAGTGTACAAATATGTCATATATTAGTAAATTTGGTATTTATCCAGATTTTTCTTGTGTATATAAAATCATTATTGTACCTAATCTTATTCAGGTTAACCTGTTTATGTTATTTTAAACTAGGGGTGTGCACCGGCCACTTTTCGTGTTTTGTGTTTTGGTTTTGGATCTGGATCTTTCTTCGTGTTTTGGATCTGGATTGGTTTTGCCAAAACCACCCTTCCGTGTTTTGGGTTCTGGGTTTTGTGTTTTGGATCTGTATTTTTTTTTAAAAAAGCATAAAAACAGCTAAAATCACAGAATTTGTAGGTTTTTCTGCTCCTATGCTATTATTAACCTCAATAACCTTAATTTCCACTCATTTCCAGTCTATTCTGAACACCTCACACCTCACAATAGTGTTTTTATGTCCAAAACGTTGCACCGAGGTAGCTGGATGACTATGCTAAGCGACACGAGTGGGCGGCACAAACACGTGACCCATCTAGGCGTGAAACTGCAGTGGCAGACAGGATGGCAGTTTGAAAAACTAGGCCCCAAACTGTACATAATGCAAAGAAAAAAAAGAGGTGCAAGATGGAATTGTCCTTGGGCCCTCCCACCCACCCTTATGTTGTATAAACAGGACATGCACACTTTAACAAACCAATCATTTCAGCGCCAGGGTCTGCCACACAACTGTGGCTGCAATGATTGGTTCGTTTGGGCCCCCACAAAACAAGCTGGCAATTAATGTGTCCCTGCACAAACTGGCTCTATGGAGGCAAGATGTCATCCTCATCCTCCTCATCCACCGATTCCTCACCCTCTTCAGTGTGTACATCCTCATCCTCACAAAGTATTAACTCGTCCCCACTTGAATCCACCACCACAGGTCCCTCTGTACCTTCTGGAGGCTGGTCTCCCTGGAAGAGCTGATAATTCATTTTGATGAACATCATCTTCTCCACATTCTGTGGAAGCAACCTCCTACGCCTTTCGCTGACAAGGTTCCCGGCTGCACTAAACACTCTTTCGGAGTACACACTGGAGGGGGGGCAACTCAGGTAAAATAGAGCCAGTTTGTACAGGGGCCTCCAAATTGCCTCTTTTTCCTGCCAGTACAGGTATGGACTGTCTGCCATGCCTACTTGGATGCTGTCACCGATGTAATCCTCCACCATTCTGTCAATGGTGACAGTATCATATGCAGTGACAGTAGACATGTCAGAAATTGTTGCCAGGTCCATCAGTCCGGACCAGATGTCCAAACTTGGTCCTGCCTGCCCTGCATCACCGCCAGCGGGTTGCTTAGGATACCTAAGTTTTTTCCTGGCAGCCCCAGTTGCAGGAGAAAATGAAGAAGGAGCCGTTGACGTGTCACGTTCCGCTTCAGCTGACAGTGTGTTCACCAGCAGGTCTTTGCACCTCTGAAGGCTTGTGTCTGCCGGAAAGAGAGACACCACATAGGCTTTAAACCTAGGATCGAGCACGGTGGCCAAAACGTAGTGGTCTGATTTCCACAGATTGACCACCCTGGAATCCTGGCAAAGCGAATGAAGGGCTTCATCCACAAGTCCCACATGCCGAGCGGAATCGCTCCGTCTTAGCTCCTCCTTCACTTTCTCCAGCTGCTTCTGCAAAAGCCTGATGAGGGGAATGACCTGACTCAAGCTGGCAGTGTCTGAACTGACTTCACGTGTGGCAATTTCGAATGGCTGGAGAACCTTGCACAACACGGAAATCATTCTCCACTGCGCTTGAGTCAGGTGCATACCCCCTCCTTTGCCTATGTCATAGGTGGATGTATAGGCTTGTATGGCCTTTTGCTGCTCCTCCATCCTCTGAAGCATATAGAGGGTTGAGTTCCACCACGTCACAACCTCTTGCTTCAGGTGATGGCGGGGCAGGTTCAAGAGTGTTTGCTGGCGCTCCAGTCTTCGGCACGCAGTCGCTGAATGGCGAAAGTGGCCAGAAATTTTTCGGGCCACCCAAAGCGTCTCCTGCACGCCCCTGTCGCTTTTCAGAAAATTCTGCACCACCAAGTTTATTGTGTGAGCAAAACATGGGACGTGCTGGAATTTGCCCAGATGTAATGCCCGCACAATATTGGTGGCGTTGTCAGATATCACAAATCCCCAGGAGAGTCTAAGTGGGGTAAGCCACTGGGCGATGATTTCCCTCAGTTTCTCTAAGAGGTTGTCGGCGGTGTGCCTCTTACTGAAACCGGTGATACACAGCGTAGCCTGCCTTGTAACGAGCTGGCGTTTCTGAGATGCTGCTACTGGTGACGCTGCTGCTGTTGCTGCGTAAGGTGATACATCTACCCAGTGGGCTGTCACAGTCATATAGTCCTTAGTCTGCCCTGTTCCACTTGTCCACATGTCCGTGGTTAAGTGGACATTGTGTACAACGGCATTTTTCAGGACACTGAGGACACTTTTTCTGACGTTTCTGTACAGTCTCGGTATCGCCTGCCTAGTGAAGTGGAATCTAGACGGGATTTGGAACCGGGGACACACTACCTCCATCAATTGTCTAAATCCCACTGCACTAATGGCGGATACCGGACGCACGTCTAACACCAACATAGCAGTCAAGGCCTCAGTTATACGTTTTGCTTCAGGATGACTGCTGTCGTACTTCATCCTCCTCGCTAAGGACTGTTGGAGGGTCAATTGTTTAGTAAAAGTAGTGGTGTTCCTACTTCCTCTCTGGGATGATGAACGACTCCCAGCAGCAGCAACAGCAGCAGCGGCAGCAGTAGGCGTAGCAATGCAGGATCCTCCAGAGGAATCCCGGATAGGAGAGTCAGTCATGCCAGTGACATGGCCTGCAGGACTACTTCCGATCCTGACTAAGGAGGAAATTGACGAGGAGGGAGTTGACGGTGTGGTTTGCAGGCGCTTGGATACAACAGGACAACGGGATTTAGGTGTCCCTGGACTGCTTACGGTCTTAGCCAAAGTTTCTGAACTTGACAGTAACTTTTTATGAACGCGCTGCAGGTGCCGTATAAGGGAGGATGTTCCTAGGTGGTTGACGTCCCTACCCCTACTTATTTCACCTTTACATATGGTACATATGGCAAGACAGTTGTTGTCCGGATTTGGATAGAAATATTGCCAGACCAAAGAGGTGGAATGTTTGGTCTTCTGCCCAGGCATGACCGTGATGGGCTTTTTCATCCCACGGACAACAACTGTCTCCCCCGGAGCCTGATTTAAACAAACCACATCACCATCAGAATCCTCCTCGCCAACTTCCTCCTCAGCGCCAGCTACACCAGTATCCTCATCCTGTTGTACTTCAACAGTGACATCTTCAATTTGCATATCAGCAAGTGGACTGTGGGTGCTCCTTTCAGCACTTGCAGGGGGCATGCAAATGGTGGAAAGAGCCACCTCTTCCCGTCCAGTGCTGGGAAGGTCAGGCATCGCAACCACCACCACACTTGGACTCTCCTTGGGGATTTGTGATATCTTCTTAGAAAGCACAGTTCTTCGCTGTGCTTTTGCCAGCTTAACTCTTTTGATTTTTTTAGTGGGAGGAGGGCTTCCATCGTCATGTGAAGCTGAACCACTAGTCATGAACATACTAGGGATCGACCTTAGCCGTTCCTTGCCACTCCGTGTCGTAAATGGCATATTGGCAAGTTTACGTTTCTCTTCAGCTGATTTAAATGTCTTTTTCAAGGTCATTTTCCTGAACTTTGCCATTTGGGATTGTATGTGCCCTCTACTATGACATTGGGCATCGGCCTTGGCAGATGACGTTGATGGCATGTTATCGTCTATGTCATGACTAGTGGCAGCAGCTTCAGCACTAGGAGGAAGTGGTTCTTGATCTTTCTCTATTTTATTTTTATCGGAGAAAGTTTGGTCCTCCATTTATGTTATATCGATTTGATATATACGTGCGGCTAAACACAGAAAATAATTTTTTTTTTGGTTTGGACTGGAGTGTACTTTGTGGGTTACAGCACCCTTTAACGGTCAAGCCAGCCGGCCCTTTACTTATGACACAGGCGCACTCTTGGCACTACTTTGTTGATGCACGTGCGGCTACTGCGCACACAATTCACAAACACAGAAAATAATTTTTTTTTGGTTTCGACTGGAGTGTACTTTCGGGGGTTACAGCACCCTTAACGGTCAAGCCAGCCGGCCCTTTACTTATGACACAGGCGCACGCTTGGCACTACTTTGTTGATGCACGTGCGGCTACTGCGCACACAATTCACAAACACAGAAAATATTTTTTTTTTGGTTTGGACTGGAGTGTACTTTCGGGGGTTACAGCACCCTTTAACGGTCAAGCCAGCCGGCCCTTTACTTATGACACAGGCGCACGCTTGGCACTACTTTGTTGATGCACGTGCGGCTACTGCGCACACAATTCACAAACACAGAAAATAATTTTTTTTTGGTTTGGACTGGAGTGTACTTTCAGGGGTTACAGCACCCTTTAACGGTCAAGCCAGCCGGCCCTTTACTTATAACACAGGCGCACGCTTGGCACTACTTTGTTGATGCACGTGCGGCTACTGCGCACACAATTCACAAACACAGAAAATAATTTTTTTTTGGTTTGGACTGGAGTGTACTTTCGGGGGTTACAGCACCCTTAACGGTCAAGCCAGCCGGCCCTTTACTTATGACACAGGCGCACGCTTGGCACTACTTTGTTGATGCACGTGCGGCTACTGCGCACACAATTCACAAACACAGAAAATAATTTTTTTTTGGTTTGGACTGGAGTGTACTTTCGGGGGTTACAGCACCCTTTAACGGTCAAGCCAGCCGGCCCTTTACTTATGACACAGGCGCACGCTTGGCACTACTTTGTTGATGCACGTGCGGCTACTGCGCACACAATTCACAAACACAGAAAATAATTTTTTTTTGGTTTGGACTGGAGTGTACTTTCGGGGGTTACAGCACCCTTTACCGGTCAAGCCAGCCGGCCCTTTACTTATGACACAGGCGCACGCTTGGCACTACTTTGTTGATGCACGTGCGGCTACTGCGCACACAATTCACAAACACAGAAAATAATTTTTTTTTGGTTTGGACTGGAGTGTACTTTCGGGGGTTACAGCACCCTTAACGGTCAAGCCAGCCGGCCCTTTACTTATGACACAGGTGCACGCTTGGCACTACTTTGTTGATGCACGTGCGGCTACTGCGCACACAATTCACAAACACAGAAAATAATTTTTTTTTGGTTTGGACTGGAGTGTACTTTCGGGGGTTACAGCACCCTTTAACGGTCAAGCCAGCTGGCCCTTTACTTATGACACAGGCGCACGCTTGGCACTACTTTGTTGATGCACGTGCGGCTACTGCGCACACAATTCACAAACACAGAAAATATATTATTTTTTTAGCACTTGGGGGGAGCACCCCTGATGGACAGAGCACCCCCTGGACAACACTACAGCACTCCTTTAGGACTGGGACACTGCACAGGACTTTGGAGTGGACACAGCCCCTATGGAGAACTGACTGCACAACACAGTCCAGCCAGCCCCTATGGACTTTGAAGTAGTGGACACAGCCCCTATTAACAACAGCAGCACAGCACAACACAGCCAGCCCCTATGGACTTTGAAGTAGTGGACAACAGCAGCACTACACTACACTACACTACACAGCCCTAACTCCCACCCTCCCTCTTCACTGTCCACAGCCGAGTGTGAAAATGGCGCCGACGCGGGTACCTTATATAGGATCCAAAACCCGCGAGACTCGGAAGGCGGGATGATGACGTTTTGCCTCGATTTCAGATCCGAGTCAGGCGGGAAAAGTCGAGCCTGACTCAGATCGGACTCGGATCGGGGGGGCTCGGGGGGGTTCGGATTTCAGAAATCCGAACCCGCTCACCGCTATTTTAAACAAGTTTGGATTTGTTATAATATTTCCATATTGTACAATGTTGTATGATATATTAATTTATACTACACTGAGCTTGTACTAACTTTTAGGAGGAAATCTATTAAATCTTGGAGAGAGACAAAGCAGAGAGATAAAGTACCAACCAATCAGCTTCTAACTGACATTTTTCTAGCACAGTCAGTAAAATGGCAGTTAAAAGCTGATTGGTTGGTACTTTATCGCTTTCCACTTTATCTCTCTCCACGATTTGATAAATCTCCTCCAAAGAAATATATTCCAACTTGTCATTTAGATTGGGTTCATCAGGCAGTAGAATAAATTTTGGTGATGCTGGATTCCTGAAATAACCAATTCGTCTTCAATTAGATTAGAAAATAACTTTTTATAAACATGTATTACAATTAGGGGTGTGCACCGGCCACTTTTCGTGGTTTGTGTTTTGGTTTTGGATCTGGATCTTTCTTCGTGTTTTGGATCTGGGTTTTGTGTTTTGGATCTGTATTTTTTTTTTAAAAAGCATAAAAACAGCTAAAATCACAGAATTTGTGTGTTTTTCTGCTCCTATGCTATTATTAACCTCAATAACCTTAATTTCCACTCATTTCCAGTCTATTATGAACACCTCACACCTCACAATAGTGTTTTTATATCCAAAAGGTTGCACCGAGGTAGCTGGATGACTATGCTAAGACATACGAGTGGGCGGCACAAACACGTGGTCCATCTAGGAGTGACACTGCAGTGGCAGACAGGATGGCAGTTTGAAAAACTAGGCCCCAAACAGTACATAATTCAAAGAAAAAAAAGAGGTGCAAGATGGAATTGTCCTTGGGCCCTCCCACCCACCCTTATGTTGTATAAACAGGACATGCACACTTTAACAAACCAAACATTTCAGCACCAGGGTCTGCCACACGACTGTGGCTGAAATGATTGGTTCGTTTGGGCCCCCACAAAACAAGCTGGCAATTAATGTGTCCCTGCACAAACTGGCTCTACGGAGGCAAGATGTCGTCCTCATCCTGCTCATCCACCGATTCCTCACCCTCTTCAGTGTTGTATACATCCTCATCCTCACAGAGTATTAATTCGTCCCCGCTGGAATCCACAACCACAGGTCCCTCTGTACGTTCTTGAGGCTGGTCTCCATGGAAGAGTTGATAATTCATTTTATGAACATCATCTTCTCCACATTTTGTGGAAGCAACCTCCTACGCCTTTCGCTGACAAGGTTCCCGGCTGCACTAAACACTCTTTCAGAGTACACACTGGAGGGGGGGCAACTGACATGCCTACTTGGATGCTGTCACCGATGTAATCCTTTAAAAGACAGACGCACGCTTGTCGCTGCTGCTTTAAGGATGCAGGTGCGGCTACAGCCCACACATTTCACAAAGACAGAAAAAAAAGAATAATTTTTTTATTGTTTGTGGAGCGCACTTTGAGGGTTACACCACCCTTTAACAGACAGACGCACGCTTGTCGCTGCTGCTTTGAGGACATTATCATATGCAGTGACAGTAGACTTGTAAGAAATTGTTGGCACGTCCTTCAGTCCGGACCAGATGTCCAAACCGGCCCTTGACTTATAACACAGGCGCACGCTTGGCGCTGCTACTGTGTTGATGCACGTGCGGCTACATCGCACACAAGTCACAAACACATAAAAAAATAGTTTTTTATTTTTTGGAGCACTTTGAGGGTTACACCACCCTTTAACAGGCAGACACATGCTTGTCGCTGCTGCTTTGAGGATGCAAGTGCGGCTACAGCCCACACAATTCACAAAGACAGAAAAAAAAAGAAGAATTTTTTTATTGTTTGTGGAGCACACTTTGAGGGTTACACCACCCTATGACAGACAGACGCACGCTTGTCGCTGCTGCTTTAAGGATGCAGGTGCGGCTACAGCCCACACATTTCACAAAGACAGAAAAAAAAGAAGAATATTTTTATTGTTTGTAGAGCGCACTTTGAGGGTTACACCACCCTTTAACAGACAGACGCACGCTTGTTGCTGCTGCTTTGAGGACAGTATCATATGCAGTGACAGTAGACTTGTCAGAAATTGTTGGCACGTCCTTCAGTCTGGACCAGATGTCCAAACCGCCCTTGACTTATGACACAGGCGCACGCTTAGCGCTGCTACTGTGTTGATGCACGTGCGGTTACATCGCACACAAGTCACAAACACATAAAAAAAATAGTTTTTTATTTTTTGGAGCACTTTGAGGGTTACACCACCCTTTAACAGACAGACGCACGCTTGTCGCTGCTTGTTTGAGGATGCAAGTGCGGCTACAGCCCACACAATTCACAAAGACAGAAAAAAAAGAATAATTTTTTTATTCTTTGTGGAGCGCACTTTGACGGTTACACCACCCTTTAACAGACAGACGCATGCTTGTTGCTGCTGCTTTGAGGATGCAGGTGGAATCTAGACGGGATTTGGAACCGGGGACACACTACCTCCATCAATTGTCTAAATCCCACTGCACTAATGGCGGATACCGGACGCACGTCTAACACCAACATAGCAGTCAAGGCCTCAGTTATACGTTTTGCTTCAGGATGACTGCTGTCGTACTTCATCCTCATCGCTAGGGACTGTTGGAGGGTCAATTGTTTAGTAAAAGTAGTGGTGTTCCTACTTCCTCTCTGGGATGATGAACAACTCCCAGCAGCAGCAACAGCACTAGGAGGAAGTGGTTCTTGATCTTTCCCTATTTTATTTTTATCGGAGAAAGTTTGGTCCTCCATTTATGTTATATTGATATATACGTGCGGCTAAGGCGCACACAAACACAGAAAATATTTTTTTATTTTTGCTGGAGAGTAGTGCACTTTGTGGGTTACACAACCCTTTAAGAAATGAGCCAGCCGGCTCTTTACTTATGGGACACAGGTGCACGCTTGGCGCTGCTCCTTTGTTGATGCACGTGCAGCCACAGTGCACACAATTCACAAACAGAAAAAATATTTTTTTATTTGGTTTGGAGTGTACTTTGGGGGTAACAGCACCCTTTAACGGTCAAGCCAGCCGGCCCTTTACTTATGACACAGGCGCACGCTTGGCACTACTTTGTTGATGCACGTGCAGCCACAGTGCACACAATTCACAAACACATAAAATATTTTTTTAGTTGGTTTGGAGTGTACTTTGGGGGTTACAGCATCCTTTAACGGTCAAGCCAGCCGGCCCTTTACTTATGACACAGGCGCACGCTTGGCACTACTTTGTTGATGCACGTGCGGCTACTGCGCACACAATTCACAAACACAGAAAATATTTTTTTATTTAGTTTGGAGTATATTTTTGGGGTTACAGCACCCTTTAACGGTCAAGCCAGCCGGCCCTTTACTTATGACACAGGAGCACGCTTGGCACTACTTTGTTGATGCACGTGCGGCTACTGCGCACACAATTCACAAACACAGAAAATATTTTTTTATTTGGTTTGGAGTGTACTTTGGGGGCTACAGCACCCTTTAATGGTCAAGCCAGCCAGCCCTTTACTTATGACACAGGCGCACGCTTGGCACTACTTTGTTGATGCACGTGCGGCTACTGCGCACACAATTCACAAACACAGAAAATATTTTTTTATTTGGTTTGGAGTGTACTTTGGAGGTTACAGCACCCTTTAATGGTCAAGCCAGCCGGCCCTTTACTTATGACACAGGCGCACGCTTGGCACTACTTTGTTGATGCACGTGCGGCTACTGCGCACACAATTCACAAACACAGAAAATATTTTTTTATTTGGTTTGGAGTGTACTTTGGGGGTTACAGCACCCTTTAACGGTCAAGCCAGCTGGCCCTTTACTTATGACACAGGCGCACGCTTGGCACTACTTTGTTGATGCACGTGCGGCTTCTGCGCACACAATTCACAAACACATAAAAAAAATATTTTTTTTTAGCACTTGGGGAGAGCTTCCCTGATGGACAGAGCACCCCCTGGACAACACTACAGCACCCCTTTAGGACTGGGACACTGCACATTACTTTGGAGTGGACACAGCCCCTATGGACAACTGACTGCACAACACAGTCCAGCCAGCCCCTATGGACTTTGAAGTAGTGGACACAGCCCCTATGGACAACAGCAGCACAGCACAACACAGCCAGCCCCTATGGACTTTGAAGTAGTTGACACAGCCCCTATGGACAACAGCAGCACAGCACAACACTACTCTGCACTACACTACACTACACTACACAGCCCAGCCAGCCCTAACTCCCACCCTCCCTCTTCACTGTCCACAGCCGAGTGAGAAAATGGCACCGACACGGGTACCTTATATAGGATCCAAAACCAGCGAGACCCGGAAGGTGGGATGATGACGTTTTGCCTCGATTTCAGATCCGAGTCAGGCGGGAAAAGTCGAGCCTGACTCGGATTGGCCTCGGATCGGGGGGGTTCGGATTTCAGAAATCCAAACCCGCTCACCCCTAATTACAATACATCAATAATGAGCTATTCTCCAAGGACTCCTGTATGGGAACATTAGCTGAGCTTTATAACCCTTATAGACTACTTTTCAGCCCACAATTCTATAATCCCTGGATTATTTATTGTATTTAAAACTTGCTCTCCAAACAATACAGAATATAAGACAATAGTCAGAGAGTACACATTTTATCTGCTATGAATACATTTAGGAATTATTATTAATATTGCTATTATTATGTTCTTCACTTATGCATCAATGCATTCTGCAGCACTATAGAGTGGAATATAATACCACATAAATGTGTTATAAATTATACAATACCAGACTGTTAATATGTGCAAGGATTTGAAGATAGACCAAAAGAAAACCTGCTTCATAAAAATGTAGAATGTTAGAACAGGCTTTGTACATCACCTACAATGCTTGTTTTCTAATGTATGCTGGAACTATAAATTACATAACTATCCTTATCAAATGTCACATAATGTCAGAAGTGCAATGTTTTGCTTATCTGCTGACATGACTTACAGAGAAAGGGCAATGACATGCTGACTTTCATTTTGCAGTGTACTTACTTTATTGGTACTACACTTATGAGAGCTGTTGAAAGGTAAGTGTACTGCATTATGTTTTCTAATAGCTACACTGTTTGAGAACCTATGGTTGAAAACTTGCTAAATGAAATGGCTAATACAGTAAATGTGCATAGAATAGTGACTTTGGGGCATATTTCTCACAAACCGCATCCTACTGTATATGCCCAAATTCACTGTGTGATATCTGAATACACCACAAGGATGGCACGGAGCAGGAGCCTATAGATCAACTGACTGGTTCATGGAGTAGATCACAGATCACCAACCCCTGGTGCAGGTAAGTGTTCCTATTTTATTTTTCTAATTTATTTTTCTTTTTTGTAATCAGCCTGTGGTATATGAGACACACAGGCTGATCAGAGAAGCCCAAATCTAAAAGAAAAAAGGTAGCACATGTACTCTAACACTCTAGATACAACAGTATAAATTCAACTCACTTGTTCTCAAAATTATTATTTAATAAAAATATTTTTATATACATAAAATATCAGTCCGTTGTCACAATAAAATACAAGATTATAGGAACAGTGCCTTAGGAATTAAGTATAACACCTGCTTTCTGAAAATTATATATCAATTGCAGTTATTCCTATTTCTAGTTATAATCTATTTCCATATTCTTACCACAGGTAAACACAATGTCAAGGCCTACAGTGAGCTCAAAAGTGGCTGCAAATGTGATGGAAAACACTATTATCAAAAGCAATATAAATGTGTTTGCATCTGAAATGTTTATTCCTTTTTACATTTAACTGTGTTGTATAAGGATAAATATTACACTTACTGCAGTAAGTGTTATTTCCTTGCTGTTTGTAAATACTCAGCAATACCAGATTTAGATTATATTAATAAGTAATTTTCTGTCCTGTGTACATTTACAATTAAACGCCTACGGAGTATTGTATTTTCGTTCTGTACAATTTGCTACATATATATATATATATATATATAAATAAAAAACACTCGCAGTATACTTAAAGAGCTTATGGGTTGTAAGTTAATCAGAAAAATTATCACTTGAATTGGGTCTTACAATTATATTTACTGTGATAACTTTCTTTTCATATGCATCATATTTTGTGTGTAGAGCTAAATAACAGATTATTTGAATAAAGTCGCCATTAAAATTTATATTTTTTATTAAGTCTTACGTGTACGTGCTAAGGACAGTATTTTGTTCAATGAGCAGGATAGTTGCAAATTTAGACTTTCAACTTTCCAGTTAGTAAAGGGCAGTCTATATCATATTTGCATTGCAGAATTTTTAAAGTACTATGTTGTTGTGGAAACAGAATGTATCACTGGTATAATGAACGTCTGCACAGCTCAAATTCTAGCATATGACAGTTTAAGGGTCAATAAGGTATTAACATGCAACAGGTGTTGACTTTCCAACTAGTAATCCAACACTGTCATGCATAAAGATTGAATATGCTCAGGGCTGGATTACCTGAACCAAAGGAAGGAGGAAACATTTTCTTAAACCTTGTTTTCACGTTAAGTCATCTCGGAACATTTAACCTTTTAATGATTTTGACTAAGAGTGGGAATAGAGGCCAAGAGCCTGATTTATTGTTAATCATAAAAATATTAAAAATTGCATACAGCACAAAATGCTTCGGTACACTTAAATTTTTATGGCCTTAATTTGAATTAGACGTAACTTAATAGATGTGCTACTTTAAATCTTTCCAACAGATATATCTGGTGGAGAGTTGTGGCTGTCATCATCATCATCAACTCAGAAACTTGTGACAGCCCTATGGGTCACACAAAGAGAGCCTCCAAAAAAAGCATATACATGTAAATCAAATTCATATGTAAATATAAGGGACTTGGTTGATATGCACCGAAATACACACAAGTATAAGATATGCTCATCTCCAAATAAGGGCATAAGTTTTGTAACATCATATGCAAGTGGACTAACATTCAACTGTATTTGCAGTTGTCCGACTGAAAAATACATCTTGATGTTTGTGCACAATTTAACTTAAAGCACGCTTGGAAAGGCAGGTCAGAGGAATACATGTTGAGTTGCAGTACAGTAGGGGCATGCCGGTACAAATTAAGTATGCCCATTTGAAATGCACCTTCTTTTAAAAGTTACATTGATCTTGAAATATGTTAGCTGAGAAGGGTAAATATTGCACCTACATAAACCCAGCAGGTTTCGTAGGTAAAGACGATGAATGATGTTTCTTTGCTACAGGAGCATATATACACTATATTTAAAGTTGAACATATCTTAAAAACTGTATAGATTTGGAAATGAAAGTGTGCTCTGACCACCTTCCCCTATACTCAAATTACCATCTTTAAATCCGGCCTTACGTATTGGTTGACTTCAGAAAAATATTATAAATTTAAAATTATGTAGAACACATTTCCTTTTAATGATAAGTGATGTGTGTTACCTATAAAAGCATGTTTTATAAGAATACAGATGTGTCTACAGATATCTTTCCTGAAATCATGACGAATTGCCCAATTTGGAGTGCTATGTAAAATGTGACTTAGCCACGCCATGCGTTTGTTTTTTACATTTTGCATCATTTTTGCACTGCTAATGTGATAAAAACACGAGGTGTGCGTATCCTATACACCATTCGGGAATTTGCAGGATAGAGCTATGTATGCAAAAAATACACTAATCTGAGAAAAAAGTGCAAATACTAATTACCCAGTACACTACAATTCTGTTGTTCTGCAGCTGCAGTGCAAAAAAGGTGATAAAATGTGAAAGCACAAAACTAGATATCCATGACACATCATCTAAGTTGTGCCAACCATCTTACACCATATAGTCCAAAAATGCTAGATGTATAAGGACACATCTGTAATATTACAGTATGATTCACTGAATTTTACTTCAAAGTTTATAAGAGTTTTAAAGAATAGAATAATAAGACCTCTTTGTTGGGTGCACGTTGGGTTTTGTAGCCCTTTTAAAGTATGGAAACCAAAGTTTTGCTGTGCTTTTCCCAAAGAATAAAAAAACTTGTATTTGTGATAGCCTGTTAGCCAAATTGAAATATTAAAACTAATTTTAATTAGAGATAAGCGGGTCAGGTTCTATAAGAAGTGGGTCATATAACAGAGGGGGGGGGGATATCCGTGCTATTTTGACAGGGATAGAGTGAATGCCTATATGGTGTGTCAGTAGGACTGCCGCAGATCAGTGTGATCCCTTCCAAGATCACAGAAATAGCAATTAAATATATGGATATGATCTTATAGGGTGCACCTGGTTTATCTATGTATGCTAGAACGTAGAGTCTGTTTGCTAGAGAGATGTGATATGTGTGCTATTGTGGATAGAAATGGATAGAGGAATATATACTATATAAATGAGTATAAAAAGCAAAATATTTATTATCAGCGATAGAGACTGTGACAGGTATGGACAACATGTAACAATGTAAAATAATAATAATATTGGCAAACATTAAAATATAAAGTTCAATAGGTCACGATTTGTGGAAATCCTGAACAGCGTATGAAATCAGTAGCTGCTTCTCTTGCAAAGAAGAAACTATTATAATATGCGCAGAATTGTTGTTTATACAGTGTATCTACTGATAAAAGGGGAGTGGGTCCAATCCTGTTTCTCCCTTTGACAATGTTAGTGTTCCATGTTGCAGTTAATAATGGTGAAAAAGTGTATATTGAGTAAGTCCGGTTTGGGACTGAAACTATGTTGCTGGGTGGTCGATGGCAAAGCTCAATTGCTTATTGGAATTCACAGTGGTGATGTTATAGATTCTAGACGGTAAAATCTGTAACTGATAGTGCGCGCACCTCCTACCTTGTACTGGTCAGCCTTGCTTGCAGGTTTTGCAGAACTCGAATCGGCTTGATGTAGTTGCCGCCTCGTATGTGTTCTTTTTGTGCATTTGGCATAAAAAGATCCGTGCTGATAGACTTCTTCCGTATGTGGCTCCAATGGCACCGGTGGTGTGAGCAGCAGGTCCGGATCTCTCTGGTAGAGCTCTTACCACGGGTCCGTGTTCCTTGCTGCTGCTGTAATGTTAGCTGAGAGTGAGGGTCTGTGGTCAGTAAAAATGACACACTGATCGAACGGTTTTACTGTACTGTGACACTGCAGGCCATACACCAATGTATCCATACAAGTACTGTGATGTGCAGACCATACCCCAGTGTGTATCCCTAACACACAAGTACTGTGATGCTGCAGGCCATACCCAGTGTCTTCATTTAAGTACTGTGATTCTGCAGGCTGTACCACAGTGTATCCATACAAGTACAGTGACGCTGCAGACCATACCCCCAGTGTGTTTCCCTAATACACAAGAACGGTGACACTGTAGGCCATACCCCACTGTATCTATATAAGTACTTTGATGCTGCAAGCCATACTACAGTGTATCCATACAAGTACTGTAACGCTGCAGGCCATACCCCAGTGTGTATCCCTAACACACAATTACTGTGATGATGCAGGCCATATCCCTGTGTATCCATACAAGTACAGTAACACTGCAGACCACACCCCAGTGTGTATCCCTAACACATAAGTACTGTGATGCTACAGGTTTTTTTCCCAGTGTATCCTTATAAGTACTGTGCGCTGTTTTGGGCATTGCTGACTGTATTTTTGCATAGATGACAAACATTTTAAAAATGTACTAAACTGCCATCCTGTCTGCCACTGCAGTACCACTCTTGTTTCCTAGATGTGCCTTGTTGGAAGTTGCACTGCCACATCCATTGAAATCTTCTACATGCGGTTGATGAATCCCAAAAATGGCCAGAAATTGTTATGACCACAGACAGCAGCTTCTGCATGCCCCTTTCATTTTTTTTTAATTTCTGAACCACCAAGTTGATTGGGAGAGCAAAACATGGTAGATTTCCAAATTTACCCAGTTTTTTTTCATTGCTTCACCCCCCCCCCAACCAACCGGTTGCCCCAGGACTCTGGTGAATTGATAGGCTGGTATAAATAACAGTACAGCTCAATAAACACCTGCCTCCTTTCTACAGTATGTACAATAGGTGAATCTAAGCGGAATAACTGGATAAAGTACATGGTGGGTATCATTCGAGAGGCCAGAAATATGAGCAGCAGCACAGAGCATCTTCCTGCCAGGATGTGTGCAATAAGGTGCAAATATATTTAGTACAAAAATTATTTGTGTATATTGGTCACATACATACATATTTAGATGGTACAAACTGGGAGTGAAGCAGCCTAAGGTAACCTAAGGCACTCCACCCATTGTTGACAAACAACCTCCAGCAGGCCTGGCAAGCAGCATGGATGCTGGGAGTTGTAGTTAAGCTGGAGAGCTAAAGGCTGCTTTCCTCTGATGTAAACAGCAAGTCTTGGTCCCATTATCCCCAACATGCTCCCTAAAAACAAAGTAAACATCTGTTTACAGTGTGTACTATTAAGCACCTCCTCAAGCAAGGCAACCGTATTTCTACTAGATGTATAAAAATATACAGAGTATATGGGCTGAATCACTATTCAATCAGGATGTGGCACAAAATGGCTGCCTTCACTGTGTGTTAGCGACAGATGCTCTGCAGAGGTCACTCAGGTTTTAAGTGGTTGGTTCACAAAGGACTGGACACAAATGGGCTTCAGTGAGCCTGCTCCCATATATGCCTCAAGCATCTCTGTTCAATGGTGCAGACACAGCATAATATCTTCTGACAAATTCTCCATACTCAAATAGCAAACCTTCTCCAGATCAAACATGTCTTTCAAGAACTGAGGAACTTGACCCTACATTGATCCTCCCTGATAAATTTTCTTCAGAATAAAAATAAATAAATAAATGTACAAAATAATCAATCCTTCCTTTCCCTGCCTTCAACTACTCCATAAATATACTCCATCTCCTCCGGGCCTCTGATCTAGTTCTTGATTAATGAAAACATTCTTGGTTTCTCTATGGGGTTGTATAGTTTATTAAACTGCCAAACTGCCACTGAATTCCCACTCTGTTTCCTAGATGTGCCATGTTGGAAGCTGAACTGCCACATGTTTGTGATGCCCACTGCTGTCGCTTAGCTTAGTCTGCCAGCTAGCTCAGTTCAACCTTTTGGCCTAAACTGGATTAAATTAATATTGTGAGATTTGAGGTGGTCAAAGCTGACTGGAAATAAATATTATTAAGGTTAACAATACTGAAGGAACAAAAACACACCCAAATTATATGATTTCTTCTGGTTTTATGACTTTTTAGAAAAAAATACAGATCTAAAACCATAATACACAATAATGGCCTGGTGCACATTTCTAATTTTAATAATGTAACTGGTGTGCAATGAATTCAGTGTGTGTGCATATGTAAGCCATTTGAGAAAACAAGAATCATTTGCATAACTATATAATTTTTTCAGGGCTCTTGTCTATGAAAAATTAAAATGCATTAACTGTATAATATTACATAAATAATATATCTTGTATACACAGAAAATGAAAAAGTAAAATCAACAACAATAATGAAAATAAAGCAAAGTACTCACATACAGTTATCTACTAATAGTGTACATATTTGTAGAATCTTATAGCCTCCAATCAGACATTTGCTTATCATTGCCTAGCATGTACACAATATATTAAAATCAAAATGCAGCTTGTTTTTATTTTGGCACATTTGAACTGTGTTAATAAATAACACCCATGTTCCCCAGTGGTCCCGCACTAAAGGCTAACTCGAGGGTACAGAATATGACAAAATTTCTTATGAAATGAAAGAGGGTCTCTTCATAACTACATATGAATAGTTTTATGGACATTTTTATTAAAGAAAGTTTGCTGTATCGCTAGATTTACTATAACAACTCTTAATATGTGGAATGTTGACACCCTTGACTCCATCATTTCTCATCCTCATTTGCTTCCCTTTTCTCCGCCATTACTACCCTCCCATCCCCTGCCTTGACCAAAATACTGTATGACCATGCTCTCTTCCTGCTCCTGACTCTGCTGCTTCAACTGTATCCATAAATCTACGATGATCTACTCTCCAAATCTGGTGCTCTATTCTGACATGTTTTCTCCTGAGCACCAATGGAGGAAATTGTGCTCTCTTACTGACTTCCCCACTTCATCTTCATTCTCTAGTTCTATAACTCTGCTTTCTCACTTGCTAAACAGTTCTACTTCAAGTCCCTCATCTATTTCCAATCTTCCAAACCTCAACACCTCTTTGCTAACTTCAACTCCATTTCCCTTGCTTCCTCAGTATTTTTGAGTTTGCCATCCACTTTACCTCTAACCTTATCATTCATCTGTACTGTATCTGGGGCTGAATTCCATGCTCTCCTCTCTAGCCTACATCTGTCCATTGACCCTATAGCCTCCCACATTATCCAGTACCTCCCTATCAATGTATTCCCTGGTATTCCCATTCTTTCCTCTCTAACTATGGTCCCATCTCTCAACTCTCCTTTGCCTCCAAGCTCCTTGAGAAGGTAGTGTACAACAATCTCACCCCATCCTCTCCACCCACTTCTTCCAAGCACCACTTCAGTCCAGCTTTCAGTCTCTTCAGTCCACCAAAAATGCCCTCACAAAAGTCAGATGACCACTCATGCCCACATTAAAGGGCAATTAATCTATTCTTAAACTTCTTCAATTCATTGCAGCTGTCTCCTGGTTTTCCTTCTACTCATACAACCATTCTTCCATATCTAACTACACCCACCTCCACCTCTTCCCCAATTCCTTTTGGAGTCCTCCAAAATTCTAACTTTGGCTCCTTTCCTTCTTCCACTACAACTCTTTCCTCTGTTATCTTATCAGTACCTTTGCTCTCTAATGTAACCTATATAACAGCAATACCCAAATGTACCACTTTTCCCCGGATCCAGTGCTTCCCAAACTGTGTGCCGTAGCTCCCTGGGTACTTCAGGACACTTGCAGGGGTGCCTCAGGTTGGTGGTCTAGCACCAAATCAAATTATTTATGGTCAATGTAATGTAAATATGTTGACAAACAGAATCGCAAACCTGCCCACCACCACCACATAACTGAACCTATGGATGACAGGTAAGCACAATTTACTTCACTTTACTAAATTGGTTTCTGAATTTCTCAATAACAAACTTTTGGCTTACGGGTGCCGTGAATACAATGCTGATACTGTAGGGTGCCGTGATTCAAAAAAGCTTGGGAACCACTGCCCTGGTCTCACTCCTTTTGTCCTCTCCCATGGCACATCCTTTCAGCTTGACTAGTTTTCATGGATGATAACACTTCCTGATGCTCAATTTTTAAAATACTGAAATCATCTTTCATCCAGCCATAGTTCCCACTCCTCCCTCTGTTAATAATGCCTCCCGCTCATCTGTTCCATAGTCCGGTGTATGGGTGTCACCCTTTCCTTCTCCCCCTACACTAAGTCCCTTTCCCAATTTTCCCTTTTCCACCTCTGCTATATTTCAAGGACCCAGGCTCTTCCTGTCACACTTTGTTTTGGCAAGCTTGTTTTATATGATGTCAGGCCCTGATGTTGAATGTCCTCAGCAGTGGTTTCAGTGGCCAGGGGGCTAGGGTGAGCTGGTGGTACAAGATGATGAGGCAATATATAAGTCTTCATCATAGGCTACTCTCAGATGTTGACGAGACCTACTCTGAGGTATTCACCATTGACCCCTCCAAGCAGAATATTAGTTTTGCAGCAAATGAACAGGTCGCAATCCCCAGAGTAGGTATCTGAGAAAAAAGAGAAGACAAGTAACTGAACTAGGAATGTAGGAACTGGTACTGGTAGATTATAGGAGTAACAGCTATGAAGAAGTAGACTATGATTAGAGATGGGGACAACTCCAGAGATCCAGATACTGTTTAGTCATGGGTAGCTGTGCTGGGAATATAGACACTGATTAGCAATGGGTAACAGTTCTGGTGATTCTGAAGCTGTGTAGTGATGGTTGGGTACTGGGTATCCAGAAGCTGAATAGCGATGGATGACAGCTCTGATGGTTTATAGCAAAGGTGAGGTGAACTAGGTATCCTTAAACATAGACAGCACTGATGAGGTGAACATCTATCATAAATAATAAGAAAATATGCCCATATGTATAATAATATTAGATAGAATGAAATTCAATGTTCAATAAATGCTAACACCTATGGTCCTAAAATGTATGTAACTATAATACACATTTGTGAATAAACACATTCTTCATACAAATCTACATATAATATGCCCATGAACTAGGTATCCAGATGTCTAATAGCAATGAGTAACACAAGGAATGATTTCTTGATAGAGAACACTAGAGCATAGTGTGGAGCCTAGGACAAACAATCACTAGAGAAGCAAGGTTGCACAGGAAATTTCCTATTCCTGTGGCCAGACTTAAATACCCATAGGTAGCTGGTCATAGGATGCAAGGATCAGCTGAGTGACCGCAAGACTACCATCTGAGGAAGCCAGATCAGGTGAAACAGACTAACATGGCTGTGCCCATGAATGCGATCGTGACACAGAGACACAGTAGGGAAGTCCTAGCAGACCCTGGGAAGAATACTCAGTCCACTACTCACCCATGCGCCTGGCGTCTGACTGCCTGAGAGATCGAAAATGCTGGTACATACTGTAGGTGAGAGGTGGCCCATCCCAGGATGCAACCTCACACATGGGTTTCAGATGAGCTGGTTAGTTTACTTAAGGATGAGTTGATGCCCTGATTGGATTAACCATTACCTGTCTGCCCTACAGTATATCAACTTCCCTTGTAACACCTGCTAGAGGCCAGATAATCAGGTCTCTAACCTTTTGTTTGCTGTCTGTGTGTATACTGATCCTGTCAGTCTTTGTCTCTAGTATTACCCAATTGAACAAGCAGCATCTCAGATGCCTCCTTCGCACTATTGTGCTACTGGGCCACCAGTCAGTGCAATCTAGCTGCAGCATCTGTTATGGTGAAGCTGCAGCTCTCTGTGTGTTTCAGTCACATTCCATGGTTCAATGTTCTGTCCTGCATACTTTTCATTATGCATCCGTACTCAGATATACATATATTTTAGGTCTTCCTAGTGTTTACATGTTGTCCCTCATACAGCATTCTACTCCACTTTGCAGAGTGATCTCTGCACTGTATTTGGGCCACTCTTTGGTTACTAGCAGTCTCTGTTCTGCTTTTTTTATATTCTGTGTACATGTAATTACAGTATTGTAGTTTTGCCAGGTGTCAGGCATTTTAGAATAGGTAGATATAATGAGATTAGGTTAGCATCTGTTAGGCAGTTTAGAGTAGGTAGTTGTAAGTTCCCATCCCTTAGATTAGTTTAGCTTTGGTTAGGTAGTTTAGACTAGGTAGTATAGGTCTTAGGTAGTTTAGATTCCAGTTTAGACAGAGATTTTTTGTGTACTGTGGGCCTGATTCACTTCAGATTGCAATATAGCATACGCACGCAGTTTCACCACATATTTATGCTAATCGATAGCGAACACAATGCCACCACAGCACTTCATAAGGACGCACACTTCACCTACACACACATCCATAATGTTTAGTAAGACTGCAAAAACATCAGTACAATCGAGTATCATAGGACTCATACACACAGTTAAGGCAGGTCAGACCTCATTCAGGAATTGCTTACTTCAATGCACGCTATGAGGCCTCAGGCTGCATTTGGTATCGCAGTGGCTAATTTATGCATGCCCCTGCAATGCTGTTGAAATACACTGGCGCACCTGCTTTCGCCTGACCACCCCCTGTACCGGCCCACAAACGGCACTTCCTGTCAATCACTTTGTGATGGGTTTGCATCACCACAGCGATCGCAGTCCCAATCTCAATGACTGGTTCACGCACTTGTTGAATGGGACCTGTGTACACAGGGCCTGATTCAGAGGTGCTTGCAAAAAGCAAGCGCTCACTCTGAATCAGGGCGAGCGCTGGTTTTGTTAGGAGCGGCCTCCTGGCTGCTCGCATAGCTGTGGGTGATCACCCACCGATATATCAAGCGGCCATGATGATGGTCGCGATGGTCAAGACCATCGTGACCATCGGGCTTGCGACGAGAGCCTTGTAGTATGGTCTAATTCATCGCAAGCCCCTGAGAGCTTTCAGCTCTAACAGAGCCGGAAGCTCTCCACTGACATCACTCATGATGTCAGTGGGGCCGCCCCCAAATGGCAAGCGTTCCCTCGGGAATGCCTCCATTTGTGCAGCCACCCCCCCGGCCCGCCCACCAAATGGGGCAAGCTGTCACTCAACATCGACAGCTCGCCCCCATTGGTGCTTGACCTGGAGCGTCGGATTGCCCATCGCTAGCCGGGTCTCACGCATGCACACGAAGGAGCCGGCTCCATTGTGTGCATGCGCTGTGGGCCACCATCGACCCGGTTACGAGCGCTCAGCACTTGCGACTGGGTCTGAATCAGGCCCACTGTTATTCATTGCAATTACCATCTTTCACTATTATGTTTATACTCCTTGTCAATTACCTTCTATAGGATCAGATGACCTGGTCAGAAGAGCAGCCAAGTCCATCCCTCCTTGCAGCAAGCTCTGGTGAACACCTTTGCTGTCTTAGATTCTGTCCCTATAGAATGTATTGCCAATATTGACATGAGTCTGCTCATCATTCTTACTGTCTGCTAATAAACATATTTTTAGTATATCATTTGGTTGAATCATCATTGCATTGAAGTTCATACCGAATTCCTAAAAACCCAGGGTTGTCATACTTCCTCTCTCTGGAAGTTGCCAATAATATCATGTCATTATCATTTATCAACTAGATTACTGTAATCTATTCCTCTCTGGTCTTCCAAACTCCCACCTCACTCCTTTCTATCCATAGCTCTGTGCTGCCAGCCTCTTTTTCTTTCTCATTGCTTGATCTTTACTAGCTCCCAGTTCTAGTTAATCTAATTGCACTCAGATTCAAATTCAGACTTACAGATGTGCCCTCAGTTCCGTCAAACAGCTATTCTCTGTAAATCTCTAGTTTGTGTCAGCCCTTGTTACTGAATGACACTCTCTGTCATTTCAACTTGGATGTCATCATGCCATCTCAAACTCAATCATTTAAAAACAGAGTTAATAGTAGTCCACTGGCCAATAGTAGTTAACAGCTGACATTTATATTTCTATTGATAATACAACAATTAACCCTACCTCTCAAGCTCGCTGCCTAGGTGTCATCTTAACTTAAAACTGTCCTTTCTCCCCATATTTAATCTGTATCTAAATCATGTCACATACATCTTAGAAACATATCCAGAATATGCACATACTTTCCACAAGACACTGCAAAAAGTTAACTCTAGCATTCATTATCTCCCGCATAAATTATTGCAATAGTCTATTACTGGTCTTTATCTAAAGAGATGTCCAATCCTACAATCTATATTGAATGGAATAGCTAGACTGATTTTCCTCACAAAATGTTCTTCTGCTGTTGTTCTACTCTATCAGTCCCTAAATTGTTAATCTGTATTTTGCCAAATTAAATATAAAAAGCTTCAGTCTTAAATATAAAGCAATTAACCAAACCACACCAATATACATTTATTTGCTTATCTCAAAATATCACCAAACAAACATTACTTGGGCCAAATCACCATTATGGGGCTTTTTTCAGGCTGCACCCTCTGTGAATACCCCTCTGTCACACAACTATACTTTTTTACTAGCCTACAAACTTTCAAGTGTTTCCTGGAAATCACCTCTTCAGACAAGCTGCACATGTGTAATAAAGCAAAAGGAGTAGTTTACACAGGAGTCTTGTAATCATAGTGAGCTGCTATACTGTACATTGGAGTTTTGTGATCACACTGAAAGCTTGTATTCACAGTGAGCTCGAATACAGTGGAGGTTTGAAATCACAGTGAGCTGGGAAATGTTGGATGCTTGAGATGGAATGAATTGGAGACTTGAAATATACACAGCAAGCTTAAAAACACTAGAGATGCAAAACTTGAAAATACAGGAAACATAACAGTGCCCTGGAACCTGAAGCTAAACTTTGAGATCACAAGGGATAGAAGTAGTACAGGCAACTTTTTGCCAGCACTAAGGAGTTAAAATAAAGTATCTCTATAGCTGATTGGTACAACCAGACACGTGACAGGAACCTAGTTTCACCTTATTGGAGAAGGCGTGAAGGTAAGTAAAGTTTGCAAGAAACAAGGTTAATAACTTGACAGATGTTGAAGGTTCTGATGTAATATGGTGTAAATTTCATGGAAGGCATTTGAAGATTCGAGTTTTGTGTGACCAGACCTTATCTCCAGGTTGTAGGTTGGCTATTGCCTTTTTTTTCTTGTCAGCGTAGAATTTGCAGAACTGGGAAATTTGCATAAGAGAAGCTTTAACCTGCTGCCAATTTTTGGTAAAATTCAGGACTAATGAATCAGCTGATGCCAATAAGGAGTAAGTAAAATAAGAGAAGACAGGAAACCAAGGAAGAAGACCATAGACCAAATGGAATGGAGTTAAGTCCAGTGTGTGACATATATATTATGTCCATAATATCCAACTAAATTCAATACAAAGAAAAAATACTAGGTAGTATGTAGTATGACAATATTACACCCATTCAGAAATAGTATACTTGGAATAATGGCAAGTAAGATGTACAATTGTGTGCTGATAAAGCCATGGGGGAAATGTACAGTAATTTGCAAGTTATAATGGACAGTAGAATACAATCCACTAAAATACAACGTACTAGTGCTCATGTCCAATATATCAAATATAGTAAAGTATATTAAAATTTGCTAATGATAATACCTATAAAAACATGTCCAGCTGTCATGAACCCCCTGGGTGCACAGTATGTAATAATAATCAAGTCACAGAATATAATAATAATAATATATTCAAAAGGATATTTATTGAGGACAGATACAATGGCAGGAGAATGCAGATAATCTTGGCAATACAGATACAATTAAAAATGCTGATACACGTGGAAATGCAAGTGCACTTGGAGATGCAAATAAACTTGGAAACGCAGATAATAATCCAGAAATTAGAATGGGAACATATCAGAAATAAATCAATTGCTGTATAACTGAACAAAGAATAGACATAAGGTAACTGGATGAAAGGTAGAAGTTCCTTAGCTTGGTAGACACAAAGTCCAGAAACATTGCTGACCCAGTAAAAAGTACTGGGATCAGGCAGACTAAATATCCAGGTATCATGTGTAATCCATGTTGACGAATGAGTAGTCAATCACCTGATACCTGACTGCAGAACAGAGTCAGAAGAGCACCACCTCTCAGGAGATCTGGCGATCCCTGGTGGCGGTGAATTATGCTGCTGAGTATTATTACTAAAACAAAGTCTTAACATCAGTTGAATGTAATATGCTAGTCATAATATCCTGTATAATGTAACATATCAAAATTACTTTAGTAAAATGTTAGCTATAGTAGCCACTAGGTAGTTATATGCCAGGAAAAATGTATGGTAGGATCTAATGTGGTAAAAAGCTCAGTAGGATGTACTGTAATATGATTATCATTATAATAGTGGGAACATGGCAATTTCAGGACTGGGGACTCAGGATTGCTCAGCAGAGACTCAGGAACTTGCTGACTGATGGTAGCGAAGGTTTGCAATAAAGATGGTCATATATAAATCCTCCTCAAAGATGGAATAAGCAATACATCAATATATGTGGGTGTTATCAGAGAGCAAGGACTGAGAGAAGAATTTATGGTAGATACTGGATTGCATTCAGATTGGATCCTGACTTGAGGATACACTGGTGTTATAGTGAGACCAGACTTGGAGAATACACTTATACTGTAGTGAGGCCAGACTTGGAGAATATACTGGAGTTAGAGTGGAACCAGACTTGAAGAATATACTGGCAATGAAATGGATTAAGACTAGAAGAATATACTGGAGCCGGCGTTGTCAGATAGACCAACACAACTAGCATGGGAGCTAGAAACAAAGCATGTATCAGCGATGAAGTTCTTGCACTGAATGCTGTGAGGAGTGAAGCTTTATACCCTGTGCATCACTTGGATTGACTGTTACTTTCAGGTGGCCACTGAACTGGATACCTATTGGAGACTTAGCTGTCACATAACAAGAATCAACATGGTGGCGGCCTGTGTCTGGGGCTGGTGGGAAATGCACCAGAACCCCGAGTCCCTTGAGACTACTGACACACCGAGGATCCTCCAGAGACACACCTAGCCTTTGCTATTAATTATACATAGTAGGTTGTGATATGTCATATTTGTACTCACTTGAATGTAATATGTCAACAACAATTCCCAGTAAAATATAATTTCCATTAGAATGTATTATATGCAGTAATAGAATAAGCTTGTCATTATTAATGCTTACAGTAGTATAGTATACAATTTATATTAGTAATTCAAATTGGAGTGTAATGACAAGTAGTTAGTGAACTATTGTTACCTACAACTTCCTCTACATTATGCTATTAAGTGCCTAATAAGTGGATAAATAATCTGCTATGGGGCAAATGCAGAGTTTAATCTTGTTGGCCGTACATCTCTTATGTGTTTTTGCAGTACCCATATGCAAGGAAACAAGCATATGAAAATATATGCAATGAAGATTCATAGATATTTTGATTACATCTACACTTAAGACTGAAGAGTAACCGGGCTGTAATGTAATCTAGTGAGAGGTTTGGATGTGTCTACAATACTCATGCACCCTGGTAAAAACAAAGTTATTGTAAGGCTACAATGGGCTTTGATAGCAGTGTGGCATCTAAAACTGTAAACTGGGGTGATACTCAATAATGATAAAAGGGCCCAGAAAGTCAATGTCCCCTTTGTCTTCTTGCCAGACCACTCATGCTTTGGACATGCTGGATGGATTTTAACCTACTGTACCTGGCTGGGATTAAACCAGTATTATTACCAGTTATTTATATAGCACACACATATACCACAGCCCTTTACAGAGAATATTCAGTCGTTCACTTCAGTCCCTGCCCAAGTGGGGCAGGCAATCTATATTCCCTTCAACATATACAAACTTACACACCAGGGTTAATTTATTTTTAGGAGCCAATTAACATACTAGTATGTGGTTGGGCTGCAGGATGAGGAAGCCCACGCAAGCACTGGGAGAATATATAAAGTCCACACAGTAAGGGCCATGGTAGGAATTGAACCCACGACCTCAGTGCTATGAGGCAATTATGTTAACCATTACACCACCCATGGTGTAGAGAGATAACTGTATTTTTCATCCCTACCTGAGGGAAAGTCTTTGTGGACCTGCAAGTATTCCTATGCTTTGCTCATAAAGTTCTCTATAAAGTACCTTGGACTCGATTATACTGTACTGCACAGTGGTAATTCAGTTTACAGTAGGAGATTTAAAAAGAAATATGAATATTGTTACAAACTGGGTTATACTGTATGTCTTGTCACAATGGAAGATAAAGTAGGAAAAGTCTCTGAAAAAGTGTAACTCATTCTGGAGTTTCTAAGCTTAGGATATTGGTATACTGGACCACAAAAATGTGGTGAAATAAATGAAATAATTATTATATCTAACAAGAAACTAATGTCTGAGAAGATTTTTTGTAACTTTTATTAGATTTTAAATAATAAAAACAACTTCTTGAGACATGTTCATCTAACGTAGTTAATTTATTTAAAAACTGGCAAATGTTAAAAGACACCTTAGGACAGAAACAGTCCAATCATACAGTATATACTAGTTTGTCTAATCTCACGTGCCTTGTAGGGATTTGTGCTGATTTGATTCATGCACATAGAACAGCCTTTTGGGCATTCACCTTTTGTATATCATTTGACCAAAAGATGACGTGCCCCGGAGTGATGATTAAATTATGTTAGCTCATCAGACATTCTTTACAATATGTACAGTCAATTGCTTTAGGGCGTAACTATATTAATTACAAAGCGATTAATGCTCTGCTCTTGAGCATATTGAAAAGTTACTGCTGCATACAGATATGACAGAAAGAAACTAAAACATCAGTTTACTTGAATATTTGACATTGTTGGTTGTTTAATTAGCTGATATAATGGTATTTTACAGATAGTTTGTGGCAGGTGGATTTAATCACATTAACTGAAGTAAACGGCATTGCCCGACTTTAAATATTCAAGTTATTAAGTTTTATTATGTGATGTTGTCCAAATCCATCCAGTGGAAGGCCCAGAACAGGCTCCCCGGGTAAAAGTTCTGCCCAGCTTACAGCAATGGTAGGTCAAACAGACCAATTAATTTTATATATAAGATAGCTGAAGTACTCAGCATTGCCTGGGTTTTAAAACATCAAGTTATTAAGTTTTATTATGTGATGTTGTTCAAATCAATCCAGAGGAAGGGCCAGAACAGGCTACTTGGGTCAAAGTTCTGCCTGGAGCACTCTGCCATGAGGTCCAACCGGGACCCCAACCTCTCCTTTAGGCATCTCAGACCAATAGCCACCCCTTTGTGAAGTTTTCATCCAAATCCATCCAGTGGAAGGCCCATAACAGGCTCTCTAGGTCAAAGTACTGCCCAGCATACCTGGGTCAAAGTTCTGCCCATCATACAGGTTCAACTAGGACCTCAAAATTCTAGTATGTCTTCTGGGATCCAATGTTACCACTTTGTGAAGTTTTCATCCAAATCCATCCAAGGGAGGCTCAGAACAAGCTCCTTGGTCAAAGATCTGCCCAGCGTACACCAATCAGAGGTCTGACCAGGACCGTATCCCTTCTAAAACTTGGCCAGGATCCATCTTGACCACCTCAAATTGGTTTCATCCCAATTGGTACAGGGGTGTCCCAATGCATAATAAACAAAAAGACCAATTCATTTTATATAAAAATTTACCAATTCATAAAAGTGAATAACATTAATTGATGATAAACATATTAGGTGTGGATAAAACACTGGCTGACATCATGTCAATACTATGGACAATTCAATTAACTGCAAAGGGGCAATGTGCAATTGCAATGGAATGGAAATGCCAGCAAAGACACATCAACTCGCTCCCATCTTGTCCCAGACTGGCTGACATTTGTAACCAATCCTAAGGGGCTGCAAATAAAAATCTGCAGTTCTATTTTCCTGTGGTTTTCTGAAGATTCGTGCCCTGGGGATTTAATTTAAACACATCTCTTTCCCCATTACCTGACAATAGAGAAGGGGGAAGGGTTTTAACTAGCTAAAACACAATATACCTCAAAACATGAATCATTCATATTTTATAGCAAATTATTAGACATATGGTATAATATATTATATTATCGATCATGTACTACACAGTCCACAAGATCATTAGGTGTGGTAGAGGAAAATGGTGAGGGAGTGAATCACATACCTAAAGCTTTATTGAAGAACAGGCACATAAGGGAAGGGTAAATTAATAGAAAAACATATCAACAAAACATCAAGCAATGTGAAAAAGGTGAGTTGGGTCGGAGTCACAAGCCTAAGCCTTAGTTGAACAGTCACATGTGGGGAGAAGGGAAGAAGAAGGGGGTTTAATCATCATCTTCCTCGGTACTGTCCATGGTGGAATAGTCACTTAGTTGGTTGTGAATCAGCCTGTGACAGTCCTGGATAGACATCTTCTCTATTTTCAAAACGAGGCAGTTCCTGGCAAGCCACAAAGCATCCTTATCACAGTTTATAAGGACCCAGGCATCCTGGTTTGCCCCAATGGGTATGGATGCTAGGAAATATTTCATAAATTACTGAGTGGTATGAAAGGCTGTTCCTGCCTCTTCATGGTCCAGGGCAACCAACAATGCATGTGCATAAGGACAGTCCCAGAACCGGTCCATAGAGCACCCTGTGCTATAACTGTGCTGTGATGCTGCCGGCTGCTCTTCCATGTCAGTGATAAACTTGGAGTATGAAACTTTATATTCCACTCAAGGCAAGACATGAAATTGAATTACTAATTAAAATCTATGGAACAGTAAATGTAAAGTTACTATTACAAAAATGTTCCAGTAGTTAAAATGGGAGGGGTTAACACCTTCATTGGGACTTCCTTTTTGTCTCTATTTGCTTCCCCAGATCATGTCTCCTTACTAAGGTAGCCCATACCTGCCTACTCTCCCAGAATGTCAGTTTAGAGGAGTCTCACGGACTTTCAAGAATGCAGGTCAACCTCCCACATCCTGCCTACTTTCTAGTGAAGTGGATGGGAAGGAAAATGTAATGATGCAATTCCCATCAATAATCATAATCATATTTCCATCTAATATGTGTATTGCTGTGAATTATGGCATTGTACTGTTGGAGGGAGGGATTATAATGACAACAATTTACCCTGCTCCCATTCTGGCCACCAACATTTCCACTCCAGGATCTATCCCCAGACTGGACAAAAAAGAAGAAGGCAAGTATGATATAACCACAACACTGGACACATCGCTGTTTCCAACAAAACTAGCACCCTCACCTCCTTAAGTAATCTGTGCTGTTATGAGCATTCTTATCATCTAATTATAATGCCCCGATATTTGGTTAGATGTCCTGGGGACCTTGATAGAGCCCAATGCTTTAGGAGTACATGTGGAGATTATTTTGTTTAATGTTTTAACAGAAGAAATATAGGTAGAATCGTGGGTGCTGTGCAGGTTATGGGAGTTGATGCTACTAGGCTGAGATTTTGGTGGAGTGTAATTACTGGGCAAAGTAAAAGTGGGAGGAGCCATCTGAGCTCACTCAGGAACAAGACAAACGTATTTGTGACACGTGAGGTAGTCATATGCCACTGTTTCTAAAAGCCCTAGACAGCTGCTGTGTAGGAGAATGGAACAGGGATACTGAGGACAGGTCACGCCCAAAGGGCAACAGCTGCCTGGGGTAGAATCAGATAACCCTGGTGCTATGTGAAGAGAGGTAGTACAGGAGGAGTGAGTGCCTTGTTCAGCATCCTGCACCAATCTAGATTCTTTCCTGTAATTGCGGTCCATCTTACAGTTGAGCTCTGGTGCTGGAACAGGTAAGAGTAGCCCAGCCACAGATTACTGACAATCACTTAGTTAAGCAGCCCCACAGCCCATAACCCATTTCTGTCCTGGCCAGTTGACTGAATATGCCGCTCAATCTGCTGAAGAAATTGGCATGTTCTAGAACTCTGGCTTAATGGCCCTTATGCTTTAATATTATGCTTTATTAATTAACACCTATAGATTTAAGGGTTACACTCTGCTGACTGGAAGTTGCTGGGGGGCTTACATTAGCAGGGAGACACACATTATGAGGTCCCCCTGCCATAATGTATAACCAGCCCAAAAATGGTTAGCCCAGGGCTAAAGAGTTCCAAAAAATAAAATGGGGTTTCCTACCAGCCCTCGGCTTTCAGCATCACCGACTGGTGGATGCGGAGTTAATTGTGTAAAAAAATAAATAATAAAATTATTTTTTACAGATAGACTACAGGTCCCAGCATGTCTGCCCTAGCAGGCAAGCACCTGTGGAACAAAAAGTGCCAGCATTCCCGGACATTAAGTACGTGTAGACCTGTGAACAAACTATTAAAATAAAGACAAGACGTGGACACAGAAGGGGGTATTGTTTTATGTAAAAAAAACTATACTATACTAAACTATGTTCTGTAACAAAGTTCTAAAAGTTGATTGCTAACTTAATTGAATTTGCTTGATATTAACATCTAACCTTGCTCAGGTTAATAAAACTTTATATATTCCAAAAATTTACATCAGTACTGTGTGAAAAGGGATTTGGGGTCCTTGCCTTTCTGACATGAAGTGAAAGGAAGTAGCACCCTTGTGAAGAAGATCCTTCCGTAAGCAAAACGAAACAAGCACAAAACTGTGAGTACTCTCTATCAGACTTCATCTATTTCTATTTATCAGGGTACCACATAATACATGGATACATTATACAGAATATTAAGATGTATAATAAAAAAGTGCTGTTACCTTAGTCAAATATATTTTAATAACCTATCTTTTATTTTTTTCTTCATAAATAGTAAGTGCAATTTATATCAATGTTTAAATATTTTTGTTTTATTTTTGTAATGTTATTCATGATATGGACTTTTGTTTTATAAAAGTAATAAAAGGAAGCAGAGACAACTGTAGCCTTTTATAGGTAAAAAATAAGGTAAACACACATAATGCAAATATGATGCAAAATGTTTCTATTAACAAGAAATTTTAAGACTTGTACAAAGCAACATAAATGTTTGCTGCACAGAAACAGAAGAGTTGACTTAGACCATTTCAGTTTTGGTTGAAAAAATTTATTTCCTAATGAGTCTGTTGGGTGATCAGATTGTCATACATACAAAATCCCTGGATAGCACTATATGAACAGATTTAAATCTGTATATAGCAAGAAAGTTAGAAATTCTTGCAAAAATGCTGGGCTTGGAGCTGAGGGAGAATAATCTACTGTAATATTAATCACAAGGGTAACACTAGACAGATGGATACAGGATCAAAAGATGCATACATTGTATTTGCTGAATTTTCATCATTATAGCATATTACCCTTATAAATATCAACTAGGTCATTATAGTGGCTCTGGGCTGCAACTGTACAAATTAGAATGTAGAAGCAGAGCCTTGTGATTGCCAATGCAAAACTGGTTGTCATGAGAGATCACTTTTCTTACTTACTTTAACGGAAAAAAATAGTCTATAGAAAGTCTCAATCATGTTTTTTTATTTGTTTAAAACAGGGAAGTTTTTAATAAAAACATTGTTGGTTTATTATTCTGGATTGAGTTGTATGCCAGTGCTTAATAATTCAGTTATTGTGAAAAAAGTACAGTAGTGCTACTCGTGGCGGTGGGGCAATTTGATCAAGTGTGAGGCACTGTCTGAACCAATGTGAGGCTGGGCAAACTGCGGCTGATTCAAAGTTGTATGCATGACGGCCACAGGTGTGACTCCATTGAGTGCTTGGATAAATATATAGATCTTTGCCTACATTTACAGTAACATGCATCTCTGTGGTTGCACCACCCCTATTCAATCACTTGTAAACATAGCCATTATCACTATCAGCGTGGGCTTACACCAGCCTATCCTTTGCACATAAGATCCATCTGATTTTTAATTTAGCAAATGCTCGTCTCCGAAAAGTCTATAATTCTACCAAAATGTCCTGAGAATGCTTAGTCTTGCTATGGGTAGCTTCTCCACTGGTCCATGTCTCCACGCTTTTCACTTCTTGATACATAAACCCCTTAATCTGCTGCAAGTGAGATGAAACTGAGATGCATTTGACTCAGAACCGCTTATAGATGCATGCGCTCTGCTCTGATGCATGCTCAGTTGCAAAAATTGCTAGCTCTGTTAGCAAAGCAGACTTCCATCCTTCATAGCAGGTAATTACTGCAGGAAAAACTCTCTCATTTTTGTTTGCCCCTCTATGGACTGTGAGCAAGAACAAGCATGGTTTACTTGCCTTGTAGAATTAGCTAATTAAATCTCCCACCTAATGATGTATACCTTAGAGAACAAGGGTTAGTAATAATCTATAGTGTAAGAAAAACTTGATTGACAGAAGTGATAGCATGTTGGGCATATAGAAGTGGGGCAGATTATTTAAAACATATTTCATATCTGTTTTGAGAACACTCAGATTTCAGTGTGTCTCTGCATTGAATAACTTTCTAGGCCCACTACATTACATTGCTGCTTTGTCAGGCATTCATATTACAGCAATCACTAGCAAACAATATACAGTATATATATATATAGATATATATATATATAAAACCATATTACCATATTACCATAGTAAGGGAGTCCTAGAGGTTCACATCCCAAAATAGAATTTATGGGCTACAGAAGCTATGGATGCACAAGCTATTTTGTGACAAGAGATACTTTAGTGATCTACATTCAACTGTAATAAATTTCCCTCCATTAAAATAATGCTTTTGTTATGTTTCTATTCTGCTTTGAATGTTAGGTTTAGTATTCTTTAAACTCCCAATTTTCCAGGATTTGAGTTTTTTTAAAATGCCCTAGTGGCTGATGACAGGTTGTAAACCAATCCTAATAATATAAATAAAGCGTAGTTAAACAAATAAAGACATAAGGCATAAAGTTGTATGCAAATTGGTCAGCTTTTATTAAATAATCTAAACTACAGTAGTATGGTGGCTGAAGAAAAAATGGCCAGCTATTAGTCAAGTCACTCGACTAATATAACTTTACTTTCTACCAAATAAAATGGGCCAATTTCCCTAGCATCAGCAACAATAAACAGTAAATATACAGCTCCCATTCTAATGATACATGACAAGCTAACTCAGCAAATGTGGTGCCACTGATCTCAGTAGGTGAAATCATCCCAACCCGTATATTGAAGAGGAATGCACCTCAACTAAATGCAGCAAGATGGCCACTGGATTACTGTCCTTTCCTGTTGGAAACAAAATCCAATGTCACCAACAAATTTGAGGGAAGATGGAAAACTCTATAATAAAGAGGCCACTACAATTCCGATAACAGATTAAAAACTCCAAACCACAAACCTGACTCCAGCTATGAAATCCTATAAGATAAAATCAAAATCTGTCAACAAACCATCTAAACAAAGGGGGACTATAACTAACTAAAACTAACATTTTAATTCAACCTTGGTGTTTAAAGGCCAACAGACTTATTTTCAGCCCTCCGTTATCCTTCAGTAGCATTTGGTCTGTTTCAACCATTCATCAGCGACCATAAATAGCCATCATTTCTTTCTCACTCTATGTGTAATGTATCACTATTAATGTTATTTGTGATGACATAGGCTACTGGTTTGTGTTCCTGAAAGTGTACCACGGTTGGTCCTGTGTTGATCCATTCACTAGAACCACAATACATTTTTAGATATAAAAGAAACATATTTGTGTTATATGTTATTTTTCAGTCTCTAAAGCTATTTGCTTGTTAAAGCCCAGTTCTGTTGACTTTTTGAGTAAAGTTAAAAAAAGTGTCTTGTTCTAAAGCCTTAGAAAATTTAGCCAAATAGCTACATGATTAACTGTTACTGGTTTGTGTCAATTACTGCTTCTATTTTCTTTGCTCTAGTTATAGTATAACCTCATTGTTGATTATGCACCAAAAATATCATACATTCTATTTGAACTTTTTCATGATTACATGTAAGCTGTTCAGCCAGGGCCATAACTAGGAGTGTGCAACCAGTGCCACTGCAGAATACAGGGCTCTGTGGGTGGCACCATTGCTGCCCCACAACCCTTGCTTCTGGCTGGAGTGGCACGGTGCAGCCAATATTGATGTGACAGTGCCATCCGTAGTGTCTTTTGGACGGTACAGCCAGACACCGTGCCAAATGTCCAGCTGCTGGGAGCATCTTGAAGATGCTCCAGGCACTGCTGCACTTTTGGCTGCTGGTGGCCCCGCCACCCATGTGTGACATCATAATGTAATGCACAATGGGGGTGGGGGTGGCACAAATCACTGTTAGGCCCTGTTATGGCTCTGAGTTCAGTCCTTGCTTAGTCATGCATCAGTATATAAACCAATAACTTATATCCCATTTGGGGCATCTATTATTTCATGCAGTTTGTTGTACAGCAAAAAATATCCCTAAAATGCACCCTTTCCACACTTTTATCTAATTTCAATAATCTTGCTCCACCTATTCTGTACTTTACAAGCAGCTACTCCTTCTAATTTCTGCTATCAGCTGCCAATCAATGGCATTTTACAAACCTATTTGATTTGGCGGAAGTCCAGGTGCACTTGCTCAAATTTTATACACCCTCCAACTCCAGAGAAGATGTTGCAGTGCTTTGTAAATGAGCTTATTGTTCCAAGTCTTACTACTGCATGTCCTAGCAAATGATTCCTGTTGGCAGCATTCATAATGTTTTTATACATAATATTCCATAATAAGTGTTATCTGTAAGATGTATTCTTTTGAAAAATCAGAATCTCTGGCACTGAACTATTTAGTATAAAATTATTAGAAAACTTGTTTCTATGCATATAAATACCCTGATGTGGTCACGGTAATAGTTTCTGTACCCACTTACCTAAGTAAGCTGTGTACACTTTATATTATATAAAAAATACCAACTTAATTTTATTACAAAAAAGCAAATGCCCTTGAGAATAATCCCATTTTGCAGACATTAGTGTTTGGAACAGTAGTTATATAATATGCAAGTTTTCAATATACAATAACATAATATGTTTCATACTATCAGATGAATTTAAACTGTGACAAGATGATAAAAATGCCAAGGAATGTAATATAAAATACATTTTAGAAAAGTAAAATAGAACATAAAATGAAAATAAATACGGTAGTAGTCTTTCACTTAGATATCCTGCAACGTGTTTCATAGTGGTCCAATTTCTTCAGTTAAGATTGGGGTACATAATCAGAAATAGGTCTTCGCTGCAGCAACTGAGAGTGCAACATGATGAGGTAGTCACTGGACAAATTGGGTTTCAAGATGTGGGCAATAACAGGCTGAGTCAGAAGCAGTTAGGGCTGGGTTAAGTAAAAAGTATGGAAAGACTGAGATTAGTAGTGGGCAGAAGTGGGAATCAAATACATCTACTATATGTATCACAGTATGTGCCTAATAAAATATAATGAGTAAAACAATCGGAGCAACTACTTTTTGTGGCTTAAAACATGCTCCATTCTCCATCAGCAGCCCAATGGCAGAAGTGGTAAATTATATTGTTGACCATTAGTGACAGTAAGGCTGCATAGACTTATTCTGCATTAGTTCGTTTTAGATTCAAAGTGTAGGATTATAAGTGTAATTACAATTTGATAACTAAGACGGAGTTACGCTGGAAATCTTATTAGACATATGCACACCATGCAAAGACTGATGTGACTTCTCTCTCTCTCTACATTGCAGGTAAATTGCACCACTGCTCCCATCAGATGCTGTTATATTGAATGCATAATCACAGTTTTGAAAATTATTTAGGTAAATTGTCTCCACTTTTATATTAGGAACATTTTCTATAAAGGAAGTTTGGAATTTACTGTCAATCTATGTTCTACCCCTTCTCACAAATTGTTTATATCAGACTTTATTGCATCATCCCAATTTAGTGTGTGTTGAGAACAGAGGGTGGGGTCCCAATCAGTGAGCACACAGAGATATGGTAGTAACCTTAGTTCCTAGTGATCAGTAAGGCTGCATAGACATTGCAAGTACTTCCCTATCTGTGTGCTGCTCTTGTTTATTGATCTTTGTTGTTCAAAACACTTCTGACTTGATCGGCTCTATACATTGTCATTTTTGCCATCATACTACTGAACATCCTGTTTGTACGGTATTGCCTTTTTCCATTGCATCACATCTGTCCACTTTAAACATTCTTTATTTCTAATTTCTGCACCAACTACTCACAAACCTCTTTTTATATTTCACTTTTGGAGCTGCGCTCATACATTAGCGACTCTGTTCTCTTACTTGTATTTTTGAACATTTAACAAATTTTATTCACACTGTCTCTACATCACACAGCCTCCACTCCAGTTTTAATCTTGCTTATTACCTTGTCCACAGCATGAATACCCTTTCTTCAAACACTTCCCTTATTCAGTGTCCACATAATCCTCTACTTTATCCACCCCATCCTCCACTTGCTGTTTCCCCTTTTTTCTCTCAGACTGTTTTCCAACCCTCTGCTTTCTATCCCTGCCTTTCCTGTTCCTCCACTCTCATCCACCTTCCTCGCCTTGCTACCCCACCACTAAGCCCCATTCCCTCCTGGTTCTGCCTGTCATCTCAAGGGCTGCCAAGAGAAATTCTGGGCCCGGATACAGCAACATCCTGTGGGACCACAGCATGTTGGGCATGACTGCACCCATTTGTGGGTGGGTCTAGCATGTGAGATGCACCCACGCACAGGAGCATGGCATAGCACCCAGCAGCTGGGACTAAAGTATTCACTACTGTATTAGGATGGCGGCACAGTCCCATAATAGCTGCATTTTTAGCAGGATGCATTTAGATGCTAAAAAAGAACACACAAAACTTAAAGCACTACAGCTTTATTTTGTACATTTCTCAAGTAAATAACACTGTCATAGAGATAGATGTTATGTTAAACTTAAATTCTTCATACATCTGGTCATCTTATATACACACATTCCACAGCATATATACTAACCCACTGCTCCATGCTCCTTCCTCACTATCTACCCCATCTGTGTCACCCCTGTCTGTCTGCCCCTCCCCTTTAGAATGTAAGCTCTCACGAGCAGGGCCCTCATTCCTCACATGCTTCTCCTCCCCCTACTCATAGTATTTTTACTCCTAACTCCCCAAACCATATCCTTGTCCTGTATTTTTTCTGTATTACTATTAACTGTTTTTCTTGTGTGCTCATTTATGTACTGTGTAAGGCGCTTCGGAACCTTTGTGATGCCATATAAATAAAAGATAATAATAATAATGATTTTTATTATTATTATTATTATTATTATTATTATTATTATTATTATCTTCATGTTTTCCCTCTCTCCAAATGTGAGATTAAGAAAGGTATGGATGACTAGGTGTTAACAGGGCTTCCCTGATTGCCCAGCTGTCATGGCAAAGTGCCACTAGGAAATACATCACCTCATAATCCCTGAAGAGACAAGTATCTTTAAATAGAGAATTAGTGGGATGAAATGTAGCAGGATAAGTATTTACATCCATATTGGTGGTTTATTACTGTTACCGCTGTATGTATTTACAGTGTATTTACACTACTACTACTGGGGTGTCATATTATTTTATTCTGCTACTGCCTTGGTTTGACCTTACTGGGCACTGTCATTACAGTTGTGACATGCTACTTGTCTCTACTATTACTCGGGTGGCACATTACTAGACACTTATATGTCTGTTGTCATAATGCTGGGCACTGTACCTACTGGTGACATATCACTATTTCGTAATGTCATGGGCCTAAATACTAGTGGTGTTATTTTATTAAGCATTATGTCTACAACAGACATATTTCTTGACACTTACTACTTGTGGCATATTACTACTGGTGGAATACTTAGTATTACTACAGTCAATATTTCTGATATATACAGTACCTGGGCATTGCTGCTATTTAGCACTGATAATGCTATCTACAAGGGTACAAGTGCCCTAATGTGGTCCATACATCTATGGGCCAATTCTCCGATTCTGATATTTTTTGGCTGACAAGCGGCAAATCGAGGCTGTTGCATTTGCCAATCCTCCAATCCATGTATTGGGAGAATGCCAAATTGTCCCGAAACACTCCTGATGTATGGGTCCCAGTAGATGACAGTCTTGTTGGTTCAAAATAACTGTAGGCAAATAATAATACACTTTTGTAAATAAATAGCAAATAGGAAAGTATTTTGTAGCATCACGTATAGAACCTTGACTAAGCATGTTGATGTCTATTAACCTAAACACAGATACATGTGTTGCAGATACAATACTTTGTTTATTTCATAACAACTTCCATCATTCACTGTTAGATGAACTATATCAAAAGCCATATATTGTTTAGTATTATAAGTGTCTTATAAAGTGACCTTCAAAGTAAACTGACTTTAAAATTGCACAATATACAACTATCTATGTATCATTTTGGAATATTTCCAGATGGATGAAGAGATTTTATTGAACTCGGCATTGTAGTTCTGTGCAAACTGTTGATCAATAAAATACTTCAATCCTGTGGTGCTATGGGACTCTGGGGGATTTATATATCTAGTTAGTTCACTGTAGCCGCATGGATCCAGTTTATATCGGAGAAAACTAAAACATCACAAATAATCTCTAAAACAGTTACTTTCCTAAAGAAGCAACATAATGAAAAATTAAACTGACATTGCAGATTGAATCAGCTTCTGTTAATGAAGTAATTGGCTTTTATCTATGGAATATTACAATATTTTTCTATCTGTGTCCTCACTACACTGGTCTATTGACAAATTACAGTATAGTGTATCTACTACAGAGGATACATCATCCAATGTAACCTGAAAGAGATTTCATGGTCAAGTAACTATCACAGAAAAGCTATCATTATTAATTTTAGGTGTACATTAAATGCATTCTCTGTAATGATAGTTTGATGATTATTTGTATTGGCATAATTAATCACCAACATAAAACAATATTAAGCAATTGTTTCCACAATGGGTTGTCATTGGCAAGAGCTTTGCAACTGATACATTAGGGGAAATGGTCTTTAAAAATCCACCTTTAACTCACCTACCAAGAATATTGTTTTCTTATAGTTTTATTCCTTTATTGAATTATTACTCAGGATATATATATATATATATATATATATATATATATATATATATATACATATATAAAAAAAAAAATGGCAAGCACTCCACATACACCTTAAACCTGCCCAGGTGCCATCAGAAGTATGAAATACTTAGTATATACAGGGCAATACTGCGGCACTCACGGGTCTTGTAATGCAAGAATGACTACAACTCAGGGACGTTCGTTCAACATTTCAGTCTTTGCGACTTTTATCAAGAACTCAAGTTGAGATATTATGTGTGTTCCTGAGGAAGGGGTCACTGAACCCTGAAACGTAGAATAAAGACACCTATTTTCACCTTTGTTGGAGTTGGAGACTCCGGAGTGCTGCTTATGTGCTGTATAGTGTATATATATACTTTATAAATATATATATATATATATATTATATATATATATATATATAAATACGGTTTATAAAATCATGACTACTGTATACAAAACATGTCTGATCATTATGCACTGATCTGGTTTATGTTAGCAGTTATAACACTAATTACCCATACAGATGAGGGAGATTTTATTGCAGTGGGAGCAGGGCTGGATTAAGGCCCACATGGGCCTGGAGCTGAAAATGTTCAAGGGCCTATGCTGAGAAGGGGAAGAGCTGTGATCGATGCTGTGTGGGTGTGGTCAAAGTCACCTTGGTTTGTACACCCCCTACACTATGAGACACAATGTCTTCCTAACTACATAAAAATAGAAAATTTGCATAATTTTTCTTTTGGGGGAAAACTAGAAAACTATTTATGGGCAGTTAGGTAATCATGTTGGCATGTTGATAGGCCTATTTTTATGTGGAGGCCTGGAGCTGTAGCTCCATCCGACCCATTGTTAATCTGGCCCCGAGTGGGAGCCACACATGGCACATATTGTTTTTGCTGCTAATTCAAATATGCAAACACATTACAGCTAAACTAATCAGAGATCTTTTCTTAGATAATGAAAATTATAAAGTTAACAAGTAGACGTGGGCAGAGGTGGTGATGGTGAACTAACATAGCCCCAAATCAACAGTAGGCAGGGTCAAAAAGAAATAAGTGGTTTAACATGCCTTTAGCTATACCGCAATGGTTATATTCACAGCAATGACAGACAAAGCTGATTTACTGAACTATTAGATGGACCAAACACAAGTGGGGAAACCAATGGATGGAGGACACATATCCACTACAGTGCAATCCAGCAGCAGAGTTCACAGGGCAGCTTAATTCAGCATTGATTACATTGTTTTTGACTATCGGAACTCCTTGCAGTTTAATGAAATTCTTTCTTACTGGGGTCTTCTCCTCCGTCATTCTCCCACTGGTTCTAAATTCTTCATATAAAAGAAAAAATAAATCACATTACTTCCGCCTTCCTGTATATAAATTTTAGGTTGGACAAGCACTTGCTCCCAAGTAGAGATCCCATCCCACAACTACCAATGCCCTTTGTACCACTACTTGCGAGCAGAGGTGGCTTTCAAAGTTAAAATATATATTCAAATTAAATGGGCCTGATTCCAGCTGTGAATGGAATGCAAATGAATTGCAACAGAAAGCTAATGCGATTATATGCATGTCCTAATGAGTACACATCTATATGATCACACCGTCGCATTTTTCCGTACACAAGACCAGCAGTTGTCATTATTATCACCACTTGCACCTACCCCATGCTAGGTGCAGGAGATCTGTCTGAATGTGGATTTCATATTGCATTTGTATGACACATAATAATGAGTAACTGTGGCTACACGCCCATGACATACTTCAACACACCACAGGATGCATTTGCTTTTTTGCAATCCAGTTAACAACCTTTTAGCTGCCACAGAGAAGTGGATGAGTTACATATGACTTTGAATAGTGCATAGGTTCTCCAAGATGTATATGCAGCCCTTGACGTGCAGTATGTATGTACACGGCCGCAGGGCATTTACTGCTGAGAATTCCGAGGGATAGGAAGAAGAGGGGCTCTGGGAATCAATGCCATCTGAAGATGGCACTAGTTCCCGCAAGTAAACTCAGAAAACTTTTAGTTTTTGAAGTTTGCTGAATACTACTGTAGGTGGCACCTTTGTATCCCCTAATAATGAATTGGCCAGTTACTTAAACCATGCAGAAACTAGCATTTCAGCACGTGTAATGGGCCCATTAGTGATGATGGGTCTAATTCTAAGTTGAGAGCAAAGCAAAAAAGAGCAAGTACCTTTCCACCTTGGTAAAACCATGTTGCGCTGTAGGTGGGACAGATTTGAAAGGTGTAGAGGGCCTTACATCTGAGAAGGGCATGTCCAAACTCAAATCTACAGTAAATTGCAAAAAATCTGAGAGTGTGTATGCAGCACCTCATGCCAGCGATTGTTTGGAACAGCTCATCAGCTCATCTGATTTGGATGACATTTTCCCAAATGGTGAGACAATTCTATAGCAGTAAGTACAGGGGCGTAACTAGAATTTTGTGGGCCCCATAGCAACATTTTTAAGGCCTCCCACAACTAATGTCCTGCACTGTGCTGTCTTTCTCCATCTGTAGGTTCTGCATTGTGCTGTCTGTTTCCCCATATGTATGTCCTGCATTGTGCTGTCTGTTTCCCCATATGTATGTCCTGCATTGTGCTGTCTGTTTCCCCATATGTATGTCCTGCATTGTGCTGTCTGTTTCCCCATATGTATGTCCAGCATTGTGCGGTCTGTCTCCCCATCCATATGCCCTGCATTGTGCTGTCTCCCCATATGTATGTCCTGCATTGTGCTGTCCGTCTCCCCATCCATATGCCCTGCATTATGCTGTCTGTCTCCCCATATGTATGACCTGCATTGTGCATACACAAAATGGGGTTGACACCAAAAGCAGCACACTCATGGCGCACCCCTCCCCCGCCACCACACTCCTGCCTGCACCTTACTGCATGCGCTGCCGCCATAGGCGGATTCAGGGGGGGGCACCAGGCATTTTTTTTATTGTGATTACTGCCGGGCAGCTCCTGTTTAAGCTGCTGCTACTTGCAGCCGGATATGCAGCAGCAACATCAGTCAGTGTGCTCGGAGGCTGAGCCGAGCATAAGAAGCTCTGCCTCCTTGAGCTCTGCTCTGTGAGATTCCCGGGCATGGCTGCTCATTTTGTCATGTTTGTGGGAGGCTGAGTGAGAAGCACAAACTACAGAGCCAACTCGGATGGAAGACCAGCAATCACCAGCGTCAGGTAAGGTAGTTTGTTTTGTTTTGTTTTTTGTAAACTAGTGTATGGTTATATTCTTGGTGCTGCTGGTGTTGGTAAGGGTGAAGGTTTGTAAGTGCTGCTGGTGATGGGGTGTTGGTATGGGGGAAAGGGGTGTACTGTAACTGCTGCTGGTGTTGGGAGGGGTGTACTGTAACTTCTGCTGGTGTTGGGGAGGAGGGTGTGTGTACTGTAACTGCTGTTGGTGTTGGGGAGGAGGGTGTGTGTAGTGTAACTGCTGCTGGTGTTAGGTAAGGGAGGGGGTGTACTGTAACTGCTGTTGGTGTTGGGGAGGGGAAAGGGTGTACTGTAACTGCTGGTGGATGGGAGGGGGGAGTACTGTAACTGCTGCTGGTGGTGGGGAGGGGGGTGTGCTGTAACTTCTGCTGGTGTTTGGGGAGGGGAGGGGGGTGTGCTGTAACTTCTGCTGGTGTTGGGGAGGGGGGTGTACTGTAACTGCTGTTGGTGTTGGGGAGAGGGGTGTACTGTAACTGCTGCTGGTGTTAGGTCAGAGAGGGGGGTGTACTGTAATTGTTAGGTAAGGGAGAGGGGGAGTGTGTACTGCTACTGGTGTTAGGTGGAGGGGTGTAACTGCTGCTGGTATTGGGGTTTTGTTCAAGGGGGAGGGTAAATCTGGGAACTGCTGGAGTTGGGGTGTTGGTAGAGGGCATAAATGTGTCTCTGGGTTCTGCTGGTGTTGGTCAGGGGCATGGGAGTGTAACTTTTGGTGCTGCTGGGGTGTGAGTAGGGCTGGTAATGGTGTATCTAGGTCCTGCTGAGGTTGTGGTGTTAAGCCGGGCAAGTGTGATTCTGTTTGCTGCTGGAGTGTTGGTTGGGAGCTGAGTGTAAAGGCCCCCATACACAGTGCGATATGCGACATGCGATCTGACGGCTGACATATCAGGCAGTCTGCACACACGGAGCGATCAGGTGACTGACCACCCAATATGCTGGCACCCCCCTGCCCCACTCGCATAGCGCTGCATGGGATCGTACATCGCATCCCCAGATCAAGTGAACATGCAGTAAGATCTGGTGGTGCAATGTATGACCCCACATACGGTACTATAGCAGCTATGTCATACCAATCCATCAGATCGGCTGCTATATTGCACTGTGTATGGGGGCATTAACTCTAGAATGCCCATTTATCATTGTATATTAGTGGCTTAATACACAAAACATCAGTTATCAGGGGTTAACCACAAATATTAGGATTCCCTCAGATGTATACAGGAGAGAACACAGCAGATATCTCTGATACCAACTGCAATACCTCCAAGGCAGGGGCTTAGATTCCCCTTCCAGAGCACCACGAGTGCCAAGAGCTGAAGCAGCTGTGGTGGAGTGCCACTAAGAAGCACTTATTCTCCTCTGCTGCCTGTGTATGTGCTGGGGGCAGGCTGGTGAAAACCAGTCTATTGGGTCCATGCTGGCAGAAATGTGCCTTCAGGTGAGTGGGAAGTGTGGATTGTATGTATCTAGCAACAGCAGGAGGGACTTGGAGGGGTAACATGGTGTCACACAGGAAGCCCCTACTACACTGACATGTAGCAGCACATAGGGCCTGATTCTGACCCGCTCGCGAGCGCTGAGCGCTTGCAAGCGGGTCGATGGTGCCCAAGTGCACATGCGCATGATGGGGGCACCTCCATCGTGCACATGCGCGAGACCCGAATAATGACGGCCAAGTTGTCGTTAAGGGTCTCTCAATACAGGGGGCATGCTGTCGATGGTGATTGATAGCACGCCCCCTTCTGGGTCCGGCCCCACTGACATCACTAGTGATGTCAGTGGGAGTGCTTTTGGCTCTGATAGAGCCAAAAGCCCTCCAGGGCTTGCGGCAGCGAGACCGTACCACAGGGTCTCATCACAAGCCTGATGGTCGCGATGGTCTTGACCATTGCGACCATCATTTTGCCCGCTCGCTATAGCTGTGGGTGGTCACCCACAGCTATGCGAGCGGCCAGGAGGCAGCACCAAAAAGGAGCAGGGACGGCCCTGATTCAGAGCGAGCACTCTGTCAGAGTGTCTGGCTCTGAATCAGGGCCATAGTGTTTACTTTAGCTACGGCGGCAGGCAGGGCCCCGGAGCTAGAGAGGGCACTTGCGCATGCACCCGAAAAGGGGACATGGCCATTGAATAGGGGGTAGTGTATAAGACATGTCACCTTTTTGTCATGCTAGGGGGTGTGCCCGGCACTTACGGACATGCCGGGCAGCCCCTAAGTGCTGCTGACAGGTAGAATAGATGCTGGGCACATGTGCCCAGCGTCTATTCACCGACGGTGACTGGGTCACCACACATTTCCCCACCCGCAGGACACTGCAACCCGCGGGTAAAGACGGCACCCACAGGCTGTCTTAGTGATGCGCTGTGTGGTGAGGCCAGTGCGCTTTTTGCCCTCCAGAAGGTGGACAGGGTGCTTTTTGCCTTCCAGAAGGAGGGCAGGGCGCAGCACCCCTCTAAAACAGCCTAGCGGGAATGCTAAGCACATTGGTTGTTCATATTTCTGCCCCCCTCCTCTCTTTCCATCTGCCTCTCATGCTCTCTCTCTATCTACTTAAATGCATTGCACCTGTCTACAGTCTCTCTCCCCTTTGTGTTTTCTCCCCTTTGACTTCCTTCTCTCTCCTGGGGCACTGGGCATGCCTCCAGCATAACAAAAATGGGGTGTGGCTTGTGGGTATGGCTTTTCATATGAGACCATGCTCCCTTAATTTTTATCAGTTCACCTGGGGGGCAGAAATATATTTTCACATAATACAAAACAAAAAAATAGGGCTCAGGCTGGCCCTATGTATCAAACTTTTTTATATAAAATGATGCAGAAACTGCAGTTTTTGCATATTTTCATGTATTGCTCCTATCTACTAATGGCATAATGCAGGAGATTTCACAGAATTCTCCAGAAGTATTATTAGCACTGCAGATCGCAGCCTCCATTATTATCAATGAGGACTATGATCTGACCCCTATGCACTATACTCCAAAAAGCTAAACTTTTTGGAGTTTAGCCCCGGCAGTTTACACCAACTTCAGATTTTTTATCTCTCACCCAGCCCCGGCCAACTTCGGAAGCTGACACTATGCATATGCGCAGTGTCAGCGCTTCCTCCGGAAAAGTCATTCTGTTTTGTGAAAGACTTCTACAATTTGCCGGGGACCACACAGCTGATCACTTGGGACGGCTCCCGACTCTGCTCTGCCTATCCAATTTCTCTGCTTACTCCAATTGCCCTTTAGTAAATTTCTGTGAAACTAAAATAATGTGAAATGGGTGTGAAACACCCTTTTCACCTTATATTTGTAAAAATAATGTTAATAAATAGAGCCCTTAGTTTAGAGTTGCCAAAGACTAATAAAAGTAGGTAGCTATAATTCTTTTTAAGTGGCCTAACATTCTCAGTCTCAGTTGGTGGCATAAGTGCAGGGAATGAATCTAAATTTAATTTCTCACTGTCAAAATCTGTAAAGCGTCTAGGGACCTAGGCAACCCCAGGCCATCTACATTTAAATTTCATCCCAGAACTTATGCTTACTAATATCAGTCACTGAGCAATATCTGCTAAACCATTTGGCATGACAATGTGTACATTATGTATTTACAGCAGATGTGGGGTCACATACCCACTCCCATATGCAACCACGCCTCCTCCCTAGTCATGGTGTCCCCCCTGTCATTTTTTTCTGGATCTGCCCCTGGCTGCCACCACCACACTCCTGCCTGCCTCCGCCAGTACGCTACCCGCTACCACCCCCACCATAGGGGGGAGTGCGGTACGAACTGGGGTTGGCAGTATTTTGGTCCAGTCAGTCAGACTGTCCTCTCTTGTCTACCCAGAATGCTTGGAGGAGCACAGTGTGATTGCTGGACTGGTAAGGAGGGAGAGTTTGCAGAGCTGCGCATCTTGGTCCTGATTTTTTTTTTTCGGTGGAGGAGGGGCGGTGACACCGTGCTTTACAGCACCGGGTGACGCCAACCTTAGTGATGCCTCTTGGTGGGGCCATTGTAATACAAAGTATCAAGGATTGTAAAGCTGAAATCTATGATCAACTGGCTGACAAGGATGTCTATTTGAAATTATCTGGATACCCAACATCTGCTTATCAAAAGGAACTTTGGGGGAATCTGTCTACTGTGATGGAGGAAAATAAAATCTCAAAAAGAATGTTTGATGCTTTGTGTGTACAGTAACCTAAAGTCCTGGTGCTGTACACCTTACACAAATTACACAAGCACCTGACTAAGTCTCTGGGGAGAACGATCACTTCTGCCCATGCTTCAACCAATGTCCCAGCTTCTACAACTGTTGTTATACCAACAGGACACTTTTTTAGAGGGACACAACCATATTCCTCAAAAAAATTAAAGGAGATTAAAGCTGTCCTGGAAGGGGCTCTATTATGTTGTCTTGATATCTGTAGCCTCTACACATCTATACCACACGATGGTAGTATGTTGGCTATGAAAAAGTTTCTTGAGCATAATCTTCCCAATTCAGAGTTTGATCATACTTTATTTTTAACACTACTTGAGCTTACATTACGTAATAATAATTTTTTTTGTTTGACAGTGCTTTCTACCTACACAAACGAGGGTGTGCCATGGGTTCTTCCATGGCCCTCTCATATGCGAATGTATTTATGTTTGATCAAGAGGTACACATGTTTTTGGTGATCCCAACATCAGCAAGTACATGCTAAGTCTGAGCTGCACCGCAAAGAATACCTATTTTCCTGTTTTAGAAAAATAATTGCTAAAACATATTTTTCCTGTTGTCTAAAATAAACCCTGCAGTCTTTTCTAATTAATTTTAATTGAAATTTTCAAAAAGTGTGTGTGTGTCTGAGATGTAGCATATATTACTGTTCTAATTGCTTGCGGTGGGATCCCCATGATCTGCACCCCAAAATAATTATTGTAAAGGAGAACTTTTCTGTTCCTGGTGTGTAAAAAATGTGTTTTTCAGTGGCAGCTAATGTGTGTGGTCATATCCACATATCTGCACCCAGAAATAATTTTAGTAAATAAGTACTTTTCTGTTTTTCTTTTTTCCTCGTGTGTAAAAAGATAGGCAGTCTTTTATTACCAAATTTAAAAATGTGCAGTGTGTTTTTAAGTGGCAGCTACTGTGTGTGATGGAATCCCCATCTTCTGCACCTCAAAATAACTATCGCAAAGCAGACCTTTTCAGTTCCTGGTGTGTAGAAAAATTGGCAGTTTTTTATAAATTAATTTAAAAATGTGTGTGTTTGAGACACAGCATCTATTACAGTGCTTAGTGGGTGTTGTCATGTCCCCTTTAGCTGCATACCAAATATCATAAGTGTAAAAAAAATATTTATTTTACTGGTGTTAAAAAAAATCCCCAGTCTTTTAATAAAAGGTAACAGTCCCTCCTTTCACCTTCCCATTGTACAGTATGTTTACTGTGGTGGCAGTTAATTTGAACAACAGTAGCTTCACCCCTGTCGGGGTAAAAAATAAAAACAATCATGGCTCAGTTGATGGAAGACCAGGAGCAACTAGTGCTGGCAGTCATAGCAATTCTTCAACATCTACTTACATAAAGGAGGTCAAGGGGAAAGAAGGTGTAAGAGCACCTAATATCTAAACAGTATTTCACAATCATAAAGATAACATCACCTCTAACTATGAAGAGAAACTGCTGAAAAATTTATAAAATTGCCAACATACTGTACCACACACCACATGCACTTGCAAGAAGTGTTGGTCCTGCTACTGCTGTATCATGCACTAGACTGCCTATTGTGAAAACCGATGCCAAACACAGTCAGCCATCTTCTGTAACCTTGCATGTAACACATTTTATCTATGAGTATAGTAGTGTCAAATTCAAAACAGGCAAATCAGTGCACAAAAAGAACACCAAAAGAGAAGAACATACTGTGTGCACATAAACTTCACAGATCCTGGAGTAGAGCCTAAGGGTGTCCATGAGTGCTATATGTGAGTCACCCATTTCTGACACTGTAATTGTTGAGAAACATCCTTCCATCATTTCTGAACCCTCTGTTACTGTGAGTAGTAGTTACTGTGGAAGTACAATAGGCTGAGGGGTACATTTGTTTATCTGATGCTAATAAGGGTGTTGATGATGAATGTGTCGGACAACAAAAAGTTGATAACATTCAGGAGGAGGAGGATGTTGTTTATGTCAAAGTAAGTCAGACACTAGTGGCAACAGTTCTTGCCAGTGATAAGAAGAAAAACATTGTCATGCCTGGGCATAAGACCAAATACTCCACCTCTTCCATCTGGACATATTTTTACTCAAATCCAGAAAACATTTGTCACGGCATATATACCAATTGTGAGACCAACGTAAGTAGAGGTATGGATGTATATCATCTAGCTACCTTGTCCGTTATGTCATTTGCAGTGAGTTCATACAAATTATTTATCAAAATCTGAAAAATCCTGTAAAATAATACAAGCAGTTCAGCATCAGATACCAGCAGCTTGGATAGATAGCAGCACATGCAATCTCCACTATCAAAACCTTCATCATCAACCTCCTCTTTAATGATCAGATGTAGTCCTCCTGTATCCAATTTGCAAAGGCTCAGTGACACCTTTCCAGGATTTCCAAGAAGAACCCTTGCGGGCTAGGGCTGCTGATGCTAGGGGGTGAATCTTCATCACAGAGGGGGACCAAGATAACTAGTAGTTTCAAACAACAATTAATTGTGAAACAAGCATTTGCAAGAAGAACCAGGTATGATAGCAATCCCGTTGCACAGCTGATCACTGAAGCCATGATTTCAGATCTGCATCCAAATTTCACCATCAAATTTCATCTTGATTTTAACAGAACAGCAATTCCTCACCTGTTCGGGTACCAAAAAATGGTTATTCTTGTCTTATAAAATATCATTGTACTCATAGGCAAATGCAGGGGAGTTTCCGGTTGCCTGGAAACCCCCCTCCCCAGCCCACACCATGACCACAATAGAAATAGTAATATAATAGAATATTACTAGTGCTGCATGTGTCAGGACTGTGACTATTTCAGTACATAAAGATAGATTACTTTTTCCAAAGGGAATAGAGAGTTAAAGTGATCATCTATTTCCAAGGTGTTGTCAGGTTGTTGGATTCCTAAATTGCTCATTATTTCAAACCTGATTCCATTTGCGTCACATGTTCTGAACTTCCTATGGATCACAAACCTCTAGTATAAAGCCTGTTACAAACTGTGACTCAGTGTCTGTGCAACGTTACTTTCTGCTCTTTCTTGGACTCCTGCCAGATCCCTGCTGTGCCTGTGGGTTGCTGTGGACTTTGCTATATCTCTGCTCATGTTCCAGCTTAACTTCTGATGCCAGTTATCATCCGCACTACAGAGCTCAGCATAGCCAATGCCTAAGTATTGCTTTCTGCTCCACTGCTGTGGTTTCACCTTTTGCTGCACTATTTACTTTGCCTGTTGCCTCTCACTCCTGTGGACATCGAACCCATCTTCATTACAGTTGTCAACTGCACCGTTACAGTTATCATCACCGCATCGCAGGGCTTAACCCCATTCCGGCTTCTAGTCACACCGCAGGGCTCAACCCTGTTCCAGAACTACACCACTTCACAGGGCTCAACCCTGCTTCCACCTTCATTGCATCTCGGGGCTCAACCCCGCTCCAGATTCTAGTTACGCTTCACAGGGCTCAACCCTGCTCCAACCTTATCACATCAAAGGGCTCAACCCTGCTCCGACCTCATTGCATCACAGGGCTCAACCCTGCTCTGACCTCACCGCATCACAGGGCTCAACCCTGCTCCGACCTCACCGCATCACAGGGCTCAACCCTGCTCCATCTTTCACTGCATTACAGGGCTCACTCTGCTCCGGCTCTCCATCACTACAGGGCTCCACCCAGGTGAAGCTCCTCTATACCATCCTGAGGTGTTAGCCTCATACTGGACTTGGGGTTCCCTTCCATATTAACTTTTCTGTGTTAAAGACTATATGGGTGGTTTTCTCCTATACTCGTTATTGCTTATGTGATCATCAGTGTTGTTGAGACTTTATGAGAGAAATGTTATATTTCTCCTGTGAATAAATTCAATTTACTTTCATTCCGTGCTATCGAGATTTCATGAAAAGGTCATTCCTAAAGCCACCTCAGTTTATTGTGCCTAGTAGGCCTGCCTCCTCCTAGGAGTCTCAAGTGTCGGCAGCCATGACAGCATGATCTTCTCTGTATCACAAATGAAATAATTACCACCACCTGTGGATCTTTTAACTTGTGTCATCCAGTAATAAATATAGTACACCTGTGCACCAACTAGGAGATATGGAAAACATGTACTGTTAAGGGTGCATTTCTATAGACCATCAATAAGGTTAATTATTAATACCAAATAATAATGCACTATCCAGTGCATAACAAGACCAAAATGTATATATATGTCCAGGACATTACTTGGTTCTCCTGCTGTCCTGACAGACTCCTGGATTAGCTTCAATGCTCTGGAATGGTGCCCACATCTGAAATAAAAGCATTCAGCTCAGGCAGGACGGTCCTATTGCTGCATCTAATGGCTTACTGTGACCGCTGGTCCTGTATATGCTGGGATTATGACACACAATACACTTTGTATGACGCATAATAAAGCTGGCTAATTGCTAATTCTGTCCTCTTCATGGACTGGCCACACTCACTCTAAAATCAAGCATTTAGAAACCCCACTAAAGAAATCCTGTGTTTGCCACTGGTACTGACTATACTTTCAACTACAGATATGTGGGCAAGCGGTACTGGTCAAACTAAAGATTACAATACTATGACAGCCCACTCGGTGGGTTTATTGCCTTCAGCAGCAGTATCTAACACACAATGCCAGCTCATTCAAAGTCAGGCTACTGTCTGTATCACCAGCTTCACTAAGAGGCATACCAGTGTAAATATGTTGGAAAAACTCAGGAAGGTGATAGCAAAATGGTTTACCCCACTAAGGCTCTCCTCAGGATTTGTCATTTCTAATAATGCAAATAACATTGTACAATCATTATAACTGAGTGATTTTGAACATGTAATAAACTCAGAATTTCACACACAATAATCTCAGAATTATGAATTTCATAAAAACTGACATGTGAATGCAGGACGTGCTGACTGTGGCACGAAAAATGTCTGCCCATTTTTGGCATTCATCAACCACATGTAGAAGATTGCAGCAGCTACAGCAACAGTATCATTTGCCATGCAGAAACTGAAGGAAGAAGTGGTAACCAGGTGGAATTATACCCTTGATATGCTTCAGTGGCTGGAGGAACAGCAACAAGCCATCTGAGCATTCATAACAAACCATGAGATAGGGAGTGGGGCATATTACCTTAGTCCAGCACAGTGGAGAATAATCTAAATATAAAGCAAGCTACTGAAATCATTTGAAATTTTAGACAATAAAGGGAGTTCAGACAGTGCCAGCTAGAGTCAGATCCCACACTAAATTAATCTACTGGAAAATCATGTATGTTGGACTAGATTAAATACTTTTTGGCAACCATGCCTGATCCTAGGTTCAAGTCATTTGTAATGTTTATCTTTACAACTGACACAGATCTTAAAAGATTTAAAGTGTTCCTGCTGAGCAAGTTGTCAGCTTAAGTGGTACATGACAGCATTATATTTTCTACTTCAGTTTCTCCTGCAAATGCTGCTGCCAGGAAAAAAAAAAACTTTTTCAAGAGACCCATTGGTGATGAAGATGAGTCAACTCATCACACCACAGTGAAATACTATGGCATCTGGTCAGATTTAAAAGAATTTTGAACACAATTGGACAAAAAGGCATTTTGTACCCCCTTGTACAATCTAGCTTACTTAAGCAGCCCACCCTCAAGTCTACTTGGAAAGAGTGTTTAGCACAGCCGTTAACCTTGTTAGCGATTGGCATAGGAGACTACTAAATACAGTCAGGTGCATAAATATTGGGACATTGACAGAATTTTCATATGTTGGCCTCTATTCACCACCACAATGGCTTTGAAATGAAACAAACAAAATGTGCTTTAACTGCAGACTTTCAGATTTAATTTGAGGGTAATTACATCCAAATCAGGTGAATGGTGTAGGAATTACAGTGGTTTCTATATGTGCCTCCCACTTTTTAAGGGGCCAAATGTAATGGGACTATCAACTCAAAAGCTATTTCATGGACAGGTGTGGGCTATTCCCTCATTATTTCATTATCAATTAAGCAGGTAAAAGGTCTGGAGTTGATTCTAGGTGTGACATTTGCATTTGGAATCAGTTGCTGACGACTCTCAATATGAGATCCAAAGAGCTGTCACTATCTGTGAAGCAAGCCATCATTAGGCTGAAAAATGAAAACAAATCCATCAGAGAGATAGCAAAAACATTAGGTGTGGCCAAATCAACTGTTTGGAACATTCTTAAAAAGAAAGAACGCATCGGAAAGCTCAGCAATACCAAAAGACCCAGAAGACCACGGAAAACAACTGTGGTGGATGACAGAAGAATTATTTCCCTGGTGAAGAAAAACCCCTTCACAACAGTTGGCCAAATCAAGAACACTCTCCAGGAGGTAGATGTATATGTGTCAAAGTCAACAATCAAGAGAAGACTTCACAAGAGTGAATATAGAGGGTTCACCACAAATGTAAACCATTGGTGAGCCACAAAAACAGGAAGACCAGATTAGCGTTTGCCAAACAACATCTAAAAAAGCCATTACAGTTCTGGAACAACATCCTATGGACAGATGAGACAAAGGTCAGCTTGTACCAGAGTGATGGGAAGAGAATAGTATGGAGAAGGAAAGGAACCGCTCATGATCCAAAACATACCACCTCATCAGTGAAGCATGGTGGTGGTAGTGTCATGGTGTGGGCATGTATGGGTGCCAATATAACTAGTTCCCTTGTATTTATTGATGATGTAACTGCTGACAAAAGCAGCAGAATTAATTCTGATGTGTTTCAGGCAGTATTATATGCTCATATTCAGTCAAATGCTTCAGAACTCATTGGACGGCGCTTCACAGTGCAGATGGACAATGACCCGAAGCATACTGCAAAAGCAACCAAAGAGTTTTTTAAGGCTAAAAAGTGGAATGTTATGCAATGGCCAAGTCAATCCCCTGACCTGAATCTGATTGAGCATGCATTTCACTTGATGAAGACAAAACTGAAGGGAAAATGCCCCAAGAACAAGCAGGAACTGAAGACATTTGCAGTAGAGGCCTGGCAGAGCATCACCAGGGATGAAACCCAGTGTCTGGTGATGTCTATGTGTTCCACACTGCAGGCTGTAATTGCCTGCAAAGGATTTGCAACAAAGTATTAAAAAGTGAAAGTTAGATTTAGGATTGTTTAGTTTGTCCCATTACTATTGGCCACTTAAAAGGTATGCTTCGGGTCATTGTCCATTTGCACTGTGAAGCGCTGTCCAATGAGTTCTGAAGCATTTGACTGAATATGAGCATATAATATTGCCTGAAACACTTCAGAATTCATTCTGCTGCTTTTGTCAGCAGTCACATCATCAATAAATACAAGGGAACCATTGGCAACAATACATGCCCATGCCATGACACTACCACAACCATGCTTCACTGATGAGGTGGTATGTTTTGGATCATGAGCAGTTCCTTTCCTACTCTTCTCTTCCCATCACTCTGGTACAAGTTGATCTTTGTCTCATCTGTCAATAGGATGTTGTTCCAGAACTGTAATGGCTTTTTTAGATGTTGTTTGGAAAACTGTAATCTGGTCTTCCTGTTTTTGTGGCTCACCAATGGTTTGCATCTTGTGGTGAACCCTCTATATTCACTCTTGTGAAGTCTTTTCTTGATTGTTGACTTTGACACATATACATCTACCTCCTGGAGAGTGTTCTTGATTTGGCCAACTGTTGTGAAGGGGTTTTTCTTCACCAGGGAAATAATTCTTTTGTCATCCACCACAGTTGTTTTCCGTGGTCTTCCGGGTCTTTTGGTGTTGCTGAGCTCTCCGTTGCGTTCTTTCTTTTTAAGAATGTTCCAAACAGTTGATTTGGCCACACCTAATGTTTTTGCTTTCTCTCTGATTGGTTTGTTTTGATTTTTCAGCATAATGATGGCTTGCTTCACTGATAGTGACAGCTCTTTGGATCTCATATTGAGAGTTCACAGCAACTGATTGCAAATGCAAATGTCACACCTAGAATCATCTCCAGACCTTTTACCTGCTCAATTGAAAATGAAATAACGAGGGAATAGCCCACACCTGTCCATGAAATAGCTTTTGAGTTGATAGTCCCATTACTTTTGGCCCCTTAAAAAGTGGGAGGCATATATTGAAACTGTTGTAATTCCTACACTGTTCATCCGATTTGGATGTAATTACCCTCAAATTAAATCTGAAAGTCTGCAGTTAAAGCACATCTTGTTTGTTTCATTTCAAAACCTTTGTGGTGGTGAATAGAGGCCAAAATCTGAAAATTCTGTCAATGTCCCAATATTTATGGACCTGACTGTATGTTTTATAGATGTGCTATATTATTTTACACTGCCATATGTTTGTGCCGTGGTTCTGATTGCTTACCTTTGCCAGTCAGCTTGCTGCAGTGTTTGGCCTATATCAATTAAAACAATATTGTGAGCTATGAGGTGGTCAAAATTGTCTGTAAATGAGTGGAAGTGAATGTAATTGTTGTTAGTAATACTGTAGGAACAAAAACAGATCTAAAATTCATGATTTAAGCTGTTTTTATTAATTTGAAAGTAATACAAAACCAAATCGTTTGAGGGTGGTTTTGCCAAAACTTAAACACTATGAAGCTTTAGAACCAAAACACAGCGGTCCATGCACATCTCTAATTATTAGGGGTATGCAGAGAGGTCTAAAGATATATGTGGGCTCTAATTGGCATTCAAATTTAAGATATAGAGCTCTGAGGGCTTCTGACTATTCTGATGGGTTTATAAATGAATGTGGGGAGGTCTGAGGTCATGTTAGGGGATATGATGGACATACAAATGGCATATAAAGAGGTCTGAGATCATGTATCTTCCCCTCTTTATAACTTTCATCAGAAGCAACATGGACAAATAGATATTCAACCATGTTCATCACCACATTACTGAACCTAAGGATGGCAGGTAAACACAATTTTCTTATTTAACTTGTTATTGTTGAGACTCTCCATAGAAACATTTTGGAATAGGGGTGGCATGAAACAAATTGCAATCCAATAAAGTTTTAAAACTGCTAGCGTAAAGCAGTACCAACTGCTTTGCAACTTTTTGTGTATTCAGTTGATAGAATCCCAACTAGACGCAAGAAACCAATGTATTCTGACCAGGCCTAATGCATATAACATATCACACTATGGTGATTAGTTAACAACGTGCAATATGCAAAACGGCTGTAGAAACCTAGTGCAGTTTAGAGAATTCAAGTAAAGAGAATTACTATATGTCTATAGTAGTATGTATTATTTAGAACACCTTATATAGAGATAAGATGGGGGAGGGCTTTGCCATGCCAACACTTTGTACAAGTCGGTGCATCCCCATTAGCCAGTACAGACCATTAAAAAACAGTACTGTTCCAGCCAAAATGGGCCACTAGAATTGAAGGGCCCTGGGCAGCTACCCAGTGTACCCATATATTAAGATGGTCTTGGTGGATGGTTGGAACATTTTGGTCTTGGAGGCAAACACAAGCAAGATTTTATCTAAATGTGTCAGGAATGAATAAAATGGCATGACAAAAATAATACAGATCTGGCTTGTCTAATGTGGGCGACAGAATATCTGAAAGATTCTTATGTCAAAGACTATTCTACTAAATTCTATACAATAAAACAAGTAGTGAATAAACCACTACTAAAACCTGTAGCACTCTGACATTAATATAATATGCAATACACAAGATTTACCTGCTGCAAGTGATTAAAGCAATGGCTGCGCCTCAAAATATAAAGAACCCCAATGCGCTTGGTAAACCTGTTGGAATAATTAATTATTACCCATATAAATGTAGGGCCTGATTCAGCAGAGGATGGAATTGCAAAGCCACAAACAAGCAGCTTTGTAATTCTGTCCTTGCAGCAGGAAGTGTCTGACACCTCCTGCTGCATCTGCGATCCCAGTGCTGCGATCGCAGCCTGGGATAACCAAGTCACAGCCTGGGATAACCATCACAACCATTGGTCATGATGTTGGAAAGGGCCAGCCAGCTGCGTAATCCTCAACTTATGCAGGCTGGCCGGCATGCAAGGCCAGGATACTGCATCCATGGAGATTCTGGCCTTACGACGTGCCCCCATTTCCAGTAATGCAGACAGTCCCTGCAACACCCTGTAAATGCCTTTGCCTGTCTGCCGATTATTGTGAATCTGCGTTTAGCCTGTAGACAAAAAATACCAGTTTCTCCCCCTTTGGAAAGTAACATAAATAATATAAATGTTTTATTGGTACATCATTAATGATCAAAATGTACACAAAAATACATACACATATCAACAAGCTCCTGTCCCTTAAATGGAGAACTTTGAACGATACACAATGTTCACAATGTACATACAACGTATTTAACTGAAATCCTTCTCTCCATCTACAATGTTGCAAATGATGTATAGATTAAAATGTAGTATTGCATCCTAGTGATTGATATAGAATATAGGTACTATTCTTGTGCCTATACAATAGAGAATGCTCTTGTGATCATCATACAATGCATAGTATCCTAGTGAATATCATACAAAACAGAGAGAATCCTTATGACCAGCATTAAATGCAGAGAAAATCATAGTGATTGCAATAAATTACAGAAAGTATCCTAATGATTACCCTGCAATACAGATCAAATACAATACAGAGAGCTTCCTATTGACCATCATACAATGCAGAGATAATTCTTGTGTCTAGCATACAATACAAAGAGTGGGAATATTCCTCTTCTCAGACATTGTCTCCAACAAATCATCTCTCCTAAAACACTGTACTTTTGATCTCATGGATTGTTGCTTACCCATATTATGCATGTGGGAATAAAAAAATTTCTGCATCAAGAATGGCTATGCATCCCTCTGCAAAGTCAGAAACTTAATTTTAATATTTTTCTTTTCTGAAATGAAAATCTTTTTGTCCTGCTCTACAAATGTAGATGTCATACTCCTGGAAGCTAATGCAAATTTGTTTTCCTCTACAAATGCCATCTTACATGATTCTTGACGCAGAACAGGTGATGGAGCTCCTGGGATGAAATTCAACCCCAGCATCATTAGGCCAAGCATCCAAGGATTCATCTAATGATTCCTGGATACCTCAGATCATTAATGGGAAAACTGATGATGAAGGTATTGGTGGTGGAGATTGCCTTTGCTGGGATCTAGCTGAGAGATGGGAGCTAGCTGATTCTGAACTGCTTGGTATTATTTTACCAGTTTTTACAGATTTTCCAAAGTAATTGGCATGAACTCGCTGCAAATGATGTAACAGGGAGAAGGTTCCTAGATGGTTAATATAACTAGTTCTACTTACTTTGGCTTGACAAATGGTACAGATGGCTTGACAAATTTCTAGATTTGAGTAAATATAATTCCACACTAAAGAGGTGGCTTTTTTGGTCTTTTGCCCTGGCATGACAATGACCTTCTTTTTATCACAGCCAAGAACTACTGCTACTGGTGGCTGATTTACACAAACAATATCCTCATAATCAACATCCTCATTAGCACCAGAAACACAAATATCCCCCTCATAATGTTGAATAGCAACCTCAATTTCCAGAGGCTGCAGAAATGGTGGAAAGAGGCTTCACTATGAGTATTGTGTCAGTAATGTCAGACTCACACAGCACTTGTCTCTCCTCAGGGTTTTGTGAAATTTCTGGAATCTCAGCTTGCTCTTCAGCATTAGTGTTTTTTTCTGCACTGGTTTGCCTGTTTTACATTTGGCACATATTCTATACTCAGAGTGAGACGGTGTCGTCATGTGAGGTTACAAGAGACGATACCTGACTGTGTTTGGTCGTGGCTTCCACAATAGATATTCTATTATACACAAACCATAAGAAACAAGACCCAAGCTGGATTTAAAATCCATGAAGTGTACATTATCATGCTTGGCTATTACAATGAAAGTAAATGCTACAGAATATCTAATCCAAGTACCACAAAGTTTGTCAAGTCCAGAGATGTCATATATAAAGAGACAGCACAAATTACAGAAAATCTGGAATTTGAATTGCAGATCAAGTATGTGTCACTGGATATGCCAGCAGCTGGAGGTATGTCTGAACCAGAGGCTACCATCATGTACATTCAACTACAGAAAATATCTTGGAAAACCATCAAATAGATATGATAAAGGGATTCACAAATAACATGTTCTATGAACCCCAAGACACCAGAAAGCAAAGTTAAGATCTGACTGATGTGTCTAATCCAATCTAAGTTTTTTACAGGTCACTATGAGAAAGCTTTAAGTAAATGTTTCTCTAACATGTAGAAACTTGGATTGTTGAGGCTGGAGAGCACCACTGCGCCCCCATATTGTAAAATTATCACTGTCACTACCCCCACCCCCGAAGGGCTGCAGCATATTAATCATGCTGTGGCTTAGGGAGCACTGCAAGTGATCTCACACACACTGTTTGTCCAACATTGAAGCTGCATGCAAATCAATGGGTTTGTGTACAACTCTGAACCAGGCCCATATATGCCTAATCAATCACATTGGAGGCCATATGCAGATGGAAAATCTGCAAAAGAACTGGTGCAAGTTTTGGTGGTGCAACCGATGGTGGCATGTAAAGACACACCAAGCAGTATTACAAAGTCTACAAACAATCAGGGATAAATTTACTAAGATGGGAGTTTTATTAAAAAGTCATTTTGGCCATAGCAACCAATCAGATTCCAGGTATTATTTTCTAGAAGGTGCTAGATAAATGAGAAGTAAAATCTGATTGGTTGCTATGGGCAACATCACTTTTTAAATAGAACTCCAATCTTAGTAAATTTACCCCTCAAAGTGGGTGTCTCAGTCCTTGCACATTCATACCTATGGATGTACATTAGGAAAGGGATTTGTAGTGGCATTTACATAAAATAACAGGTGGGCAACCAGCAAAAAATACAGCCACAGTCACAAATGCATACATCACTGAATCAGGCCCTAACTGTCCTGATTTATAAAAAATTAAGTATTTAAAGCTTTTAATATCTTTTAAGCATAATGTAAAAAAGGTAAAATATTGATTTAGTGAAATTCTAAAAAACTTTAACCTTTTTACAAGCTGATAGTATTTTATACATTGGATTATTAAGTTGTAGGTGCAGTTTAAAAATGTAGGTAATATCTCTGTCAGTCACAGCTGCCATCAGAGTTTACAGACCACAATAAAAATTGAACATGGCAGGCTCCCCTAACTCAACCCTTCTTCCACCCTTAAGATGAATAGTGACATACTGTATGTAAAGATTCACTTCAGTAAAGACAGAGGGCCTGATTCAGAGGCGCTCGCTATTTCCGACCGCTCGCTCTGAATCAGGGCAGATTTTTGAAAAAAAAAAATCTGCCTCCGGCCGCTCGCATAGCTGGGGGTGACCACCCACAACTTTTGCGAGTGGCCTGGTGATGGTCGTGATTATCGCGACCATCGGGCTTGCGACGAGACCCTTGTGGTAGGGTCTCGGTTCCCGTAAGCACAAGTGAACTTCCTGCTCTAACAGAGCAGGAAGTTCACTACTGACATCACAAATGATGTCAGTAGGGCCGCCCACAAATGGCAGGCATTCCTTCGGGAATGCCACCGTTTGTCCAGCCACCTCTTCTCCCCGCCTACAAAACGGGGCGAGCTGTCGATCGCGAGCGGGTCTGAATCAGGCCCAGAGATTCAATTATCATGCTTCTTAAGTCTGAGAAAGACAAATAAGACCAATTTGCTGTGGTTCATACATGTCTGAAGAAGATGATTCCACAGGTGGAAACATTTTGGAGATGATCAATGATGAAATAAAAGCTTTGAATTTTTCTGAACATCTTTCACAGAGCCAAGCGCTAATATGATTTGAGAGATGAATGAAGATCTTAAAGTTGTCAGTTTTAGGTAAGTAATAGTGTGCAAGTTAATAACGTGCACTCTCTTACATTGGCCGAGTTATATCCTTACAATGGCAAAGCATTTGGATGCAAATTTTGCCATTGTGAGTTGCGGGGGTGTGAGTAACATGAAAGTTTACATGTTCTCGCACCCTGTTACACAGGCTGAGTTCTAAAAATGTGCGAGTATAGCTTTATACTCACACATTTTCAAGACTCGAACCCTATTATATTTGGCCCATGGAATGAAATCGGCATTCTTCTTAACAACTACACCAATTTTTTGGCCTTTAGGGTGAGTACAAAGGACCATATAGTATGTGATGTTCACACTTAAACATTGGCTTGGGTAATTTCTATTACTACAACTTATGTATGCTGAATAATGTTATTTACTGTGCTGTGGGCCTAATTCAGCAAGGATCGCAAATCTGTTAATATACATGCAACGCATTTGCTAATGTCAGCAGTGATATGCAAATGTTTGCATTCGCACTGTGATTGCAGACTAACATGAGGACGCCAATATCTTATACACATCCATATACTTTGGCAATATGGCAAAACAATCGGTAACATTGAGTACCATCAGCCACAGTTAAGGCAGGTCAGACCTCACTCAGGAATTGCTAACTTCAGCACACGCTAGGAGACTTGCATATGGTATTGCGGTGGATAATTTATGCATGCACCTGCAACACTGTTGAAACACACTGGCAAACCTGCGATCACCCAACCACCCTCTGTCACCACTCACAAACAGCACTTCCTGTCAATCACTCTGCAATGGTTCTGTGTCACCACAGTGATCACAGTTCCGATCACAGCAGCTGGTTTGCGCACGCGCACTGCGATGCATATGTATGCACAGTGCAAAACAATCGACCGACTGCATGAGTATGAGCAACTGCAATCCTTGCTGAATCAGGCCCCGTGTACAATATTACTGAGAGCATTGTGGAATCAACATGTACACTGCATTTGTACCCTATTCAATTTTGCTTGACTTATAATATATATTTTGCATTATATTTTCTCTTTTTTTTGTTTGATGTTATTGCTTTAATAAAAACATGTCTAATCTGAGCTGCAGTCAGTAGCATATCTTACCTATAATTGATTACACAATACAAAGTTTACAGTTAAAAGTGGTCTGGTGTCAACACTTCTGCAGTGAAAATACTAGAGATGTGCGTTCCTGTTCTCCAGAAATCCGAATCCACCCAAAATTCCAGAATCTGGACAGATCCGAGCCGCAGTTCTGATTTTCTCTCAGTTCGGAATTTGGATTTTGGGCCAAATGTTATAGGGTGGGAGTTTAGAAAATGTGATAGTTCACACTTTTTAAACTCAGCCCATGTAATAGAGCTCGAGAACATGCAAACTCGCAAGTTTTTAGACTCAAAAAACTCTTAGGATTTAAACTCTCATCCAGATGTTTTCCCATTTGATAAACTTGACCAATGTAGTAGTGTGAGAGTTTATTGCTAAACTCATATTTTCTAAACTCTCACCCTGTTTCATTTGGCCGATTATGTAAGTAGGATAAACACAGTCGCAGAGGCTGGAGGTAGCAATTAATATACTCAAATCAATCGTCAAAATAAAAATACATAAACATTTATTTATATGAAAATCGCATTAATAGTGTCAACAATTAACATCCAGAAAAATAATAACAACCTTAAAAAAAAAAAATATATATATATATATAATAATTGGACATATTGCATGTGGTGCGTATTCCCTGTATATGGCCCAATATTAAATACTCTCCTGTCTCCAGAGAATTAGGAGTAGAGTCTTTATGATAAAGTCACTATTGTTTGCAAGGCTGCTTAGCCAATACTGTGATATTGCCTATTTTGAAAGTATTCTTTCAAATAGGTAATATGACATGTGGGCTGCTATGCTTGTCAGAGTGTAAAGGCAGAGACCATTGAATATAAACACCCTTTTGCACCTGGATGTTAATGTGCTCCACCCGACCAGTGGGGAGCGTCTAATGTTAGTGACTGTCCTTTTGTAATCCTGGGGTAACAATGTGACAATAATCGGAACCCTGTTCAGTCTCTTTCACAGCTGTGTGTATCTGGAAAGGACTGAGGTATTTACCTGTGGCCTTACTTAGGGTCCCGTCTCATGCTCCGTATGCCTCCAGGCAGTGTGGCACTGGGACTAGGTCCGTTTCCCCGACTGGCTTCCAGACGAGCCTGACTCGTTAGCAGGGGTGGTATTATTCAGTCCCCTGGAGATGGTAATAGCCGGACGCTGCCGGCAGACAGCCTGGGTCTCCTAGTTGCAAACAAAGGTTGAGATGAGCCGTTTCCACAGGAATTTGGCCCATTAAATCTGAATTTTGGGTTTTGAAATGCATAATTTTAGCTGTTTTTAAAAACTTTTTATCAGTTTAAAAAAATAAATACGAATTAAAACCAAAGCCAAAACACAGGAGGGTGGTTTTGCAAAACCAAAGCACAAATATGAATAAAGGTCCTAAACCAAAACCAAAATATGGGGTCAGCGCACATCTCTAGAAAAAACCCTATTCTAGCAATTTATGATATTTAACCTGGTGTAGTCCTCACTCTAAGGCAGCCTCATAGAGAATGACTACAGTGTTTTTGTGTTCCATAGCACTACAGTATGTAAGTATCGAGCTAGTTCATTATTTCATTATCACAACAAACCTTGACATAGTTACTCATTTTCTCATTTTAATGCCAATATTAACAAACACAAAAAACAGAATTGCAGATGCACTATGCGATCATTACTGTTCACATTTAAATGTATTAAATAGAATTTCAGAAGTAGTTTGCATATCAATCGCCAATGATATCGGCCTGCCCACCAACGTCCAGCTCACCTCATTGAGCAGGTCCCTAACACTCTGGGACACAGGGAACCCCAAAAGACAGCCCAGCCAAAGACCACCCCAGGGCATCACACAAAAAAAGGGGTGACAGTGAAGTGTTAAAGTATCAGGTGTGTAAAATTAACAAGCAAGGACATTTTGAAGGAGGCATGATGATTATTTTGTTGCCAAATTTTTTTTTGAGTCACATGAAATAACCTTATCAACAATGTTTTTGCTTTTGATCTGTGTAAGGACATATACAATTTCATAGTACACACACAAAGTTATATTTCATAATTATTATCCTTTCAGGTACATTTTTCTACAGACTATTTTATCCTTCTTCATTCACCAGTTTATTATCTGGCATGCTAGCTGAAAGAAAGTTCAAGCCCCAAAGAATCATTGTTTTTTCTGCTTCTCTTTGAAAATGTTTTTTAAAAGATGATGTTATATGGTCTAAATTTAATGATATGATATTTCTTTGCATTGTGATTATTCTGTATGTGTGACCTCATGTCAACACCAATTTGTGAAATATATTTGATTTTATCATTGACTTTCACTTTGTTTTTCTTTCTGTGCTACATGTTTTTTTCTGCTGTTTTGCTTTATCTGAAAGTACTGTACACTATAATTTCAGTAAATGATCATACTAATTAACCGTGATGCTAGATTGATGTGCTTCAGTGTATTGTTTGGCTGTATTGAACTGCTATGAAATGTGTAAATTCTATTTATATTTTATTTATAGAATAATCTATAATTAATTAATGTATTCACTTTATCTGACAATGAACACAGTTAGGTCTCCAAAGACTGCAATATCAACATGTATTTATCATTATCAGAAAGTAAGGAATTACCAGAAAAAAAGAGTAGCCGATGTGCTTTGAAGGACACATTCAAGTGAAGTTGCAGGCTGAGAGCTGGGACAAGTTGGAAATAAATTATTTGAAAGTTGAATTCTGGTCTTCAGGAGAGTCATATGTTACACAGAACCAAAACTTCTAGAGTGGCCAATTGGAGAGCTAAAACCATGAAAAATAATCATGGTGCCTGGCTGAAGAGGGACTTCAGCAGTGTAAGATTTGCATTGCATATCTAAACACTTTATCAGAGATTCCAAAACATGGTCCTAAAGGCTCCCCAACAGTTCAGAGTTTAGAGATATCCATGGTTGAACACAGGTGACTTTATTAGTATCTCAGTCAATTTGATGTAACCACCTGTGCTCAACCATAAATATCTCTAAAACCTGAAATGTCGGGGAGCCTTGAGGACCACGTTTAGGAACCTCTGCACTAGATCAAAGGTGGTAAACTGCTTAGTTGTCCATCTGCTAAAACATGGACAAAAGTGAAGTGGTGCCCTTAAAGTGGTCTTGGGTCTGTATTACAGAAGCTTCTTAAAGTTCATTTATGTAAAAAAAAAAGCTGTCACTGACCGAAGGTGCTACCTCTGAGTATATTCCCATTATGATATAAATATATCTATATATAAATACTAGCAGTGCCTACCCATCATTGATGAGTGATTATTAATTTTATTCAATGACAAGGAGGCAGCAGCCCAGGCACTCCTGATAGCTTCCTCTGGTTCCACTGTTCTGTGCACGGTCTGATGTTTCCAGCAAAGTTTCCTGGGTAAGTTTTGGACACAGAAATCACCCTGGAAATACAGGGCAGAGAGATCCCAGAGGTGGTGGTGTGCCAGGTGCTCAAAGCAGCTCACCCACAAATCAGCAAATGGGGAATCAGCAGCTGCAGTGAAATCTCTACAAAAACAAACCGGAAGTTACATATGTGTGGTGTGTGTGTAGCCAGTTTACCTGATAGTGAGATGATTCATAGCCTATGTTACTCAGAGGATCTCAATTAAAATACCAGTGAAAACCCCATCAACATCGGTTCAGTAGTTCTCGAGTTTCTTGCGTATATACATACAAACTAAAAAATCTATCTATTAACAACCTACTTTTTTGTGGTATACAAGCTCGATGTTCAGGCTGTCGAGACAAGCTTGTTGATATGGTCTGAATATAAACATTGAGAATGTTGAAATAATCTGAAGGTTGATATTTGACATGGTGCTATTATGCATATTTACTTCAGTACTATTTTACTGTAAACACAGCCTACCCCGAACCTCAGCCTAACTGTAGACTAATCCTAACCCTAATTGCAGCCTAACCCTAACTGCAGCCTAACCTTATCACTAATCACAGCCTAACCCTACTGTAACTGCAGCCTTACCCAAACTGTAGCCTAATCCTATCCCTAACTGCAGCCTAACATTACAGTAACTGCAGTCTAACACTAACTGCTGCCTAATCCTAACCTTTATGGCAGCCTAACACAAACTGCAGACTAACCTTAACTCTACAAGTTATATGTTCAGAATGTAGACATGCATAATCTCAACATTTTGAACAGTTCAACATCTTGTCAATATCGACATGTCAAATGTCGATATGTTGCATGTCCACAATATGAACATGTCAGCATTCTGAAAGAATGTCAACATTCTGAACTATTTGACATTACCATGTAGGCATTCTGAATGTAGACATAGTAACTACATACCCTGTAAATTTCTGCACTCTGTTTGGTCACAATTTTCAAAATTATTGAAGCAGTCATGTTTTTTACTTACACTATAACCTGGTACAAAATTATTGGAGTCAAATATTACTATATTGTTATGTTTTATTTAATTTTATTATAGAGGTAAAAACAAAAACTAAAAACTAAAAAACTAAAAACTAAAAACAATATTGTTTTCCAATAAGTGTGATCCAATTTTCATGAAAGGGGACGGGGCCGACAGCAGAAGCATGGAGAGCTGCCCAGATGCTCCAGGCAACTCTACACACTGTAGGGTCCAAGTAGCATTGAAGCTGAACTAATGACTCCAGGGTGTAATGGGGCAACAATGGTACCACTTGCAAACTCATACCTATGGCTCTGAATACTGTTGTTTAAAATAACAACAAACCAAAATTATTATTTAATGACACTGTGAACCATCTTATGTCTGAAATTACTAACTACTTCCAGAACTTTAAAAAAAAATAGGTAGAGATTCCACAGGAAAGTATTAACTTTGTTAAAAACATTTATTTTGGTGCAGAGATCAAACATTTATTTCCAATAATGATTAATTTTATATTTATATTACAACATATGTCTTGGATTATAGGTTTATTATCGTCTATAGATATATTTGCAAGATCTTGGTTTTGTTTTGTGCAGATTTTCCTTTGGGGTTCAAACATTGTTGGGTTTACCAGTTGAAAACTTTAATTATTTATGGTTATGATTAGAGATTCAGACTAGTGTCATAAATCAAAGTAAAATACATCAAAGACTTACAGTGAATCAAACGTGATTCAAGGTATTCAGTTGAAATCAATAACTCGCATGCATTTATGCGAGGACATAGGTTTTCTGAAGTCATTGTATACACCTGCAAAGTCATGTATGGATTAGACTAATAGAATACATTTATTACATAAACATGTAGAACAATGTATTGTATACAATTCACTTTGATACTCATAGTAAAATCTAGAGGTAACAGCTATAGTGTAATAATAACACTGGGGAACATTCAATCTGTTGCCAGGGATTTAAGAGCCGATTTCGATTAATTTTGAGCTCCTGATCATGAATATGACATGCTTAATTTTCAATTGGCTCTTATTTTTGAGATATGCATGTCTTTAATATTTATGAAAAATGTAATTAAACAATGTTAAAAAAAAGTTAAAAATATATTTTTTTTAATACTGATTAAATTTGATTCATAAAATGTTATAAAAAGACACAGAATAATTACATACATAAGCGTTAGGAAGCTATGAGAACAATTTTTTGTAGGGTTTTCTTTTGTATTCTTGTTGCGGGCAGTCCCTCTGATGACTCCAATAGTAATCGGCCATCATGTGATGATCCCAACTTCCTAGATATCTTTCTTCCATTACCTGAATATGCTGGTGGAACCTTTCACCCTGTTCTTCACTTAAATCTCCTAGATTGGGCGGGAAGTGATCTAAATGGCTGTACAAAAAATGTACTTTAATATTCATGTTGGCACCTACTTTCTCAAAACATTTTAGCATGTTGTGGACTAATTCATGATAGTTGTCTGCCTTGGGATTGCCTAAAACATTTTTCATGACAGACACATAACTCATCCATGCTTCAGATTCGGTTTCAGTCATAGATGTGGTCAAATTTGGATCCTTCACCAGTTTGCGTATCTGTGGGCCATCAAAATATCTGCCTTTAATTTTTCAATACTAAGAGATGAAAATGTTCGACAAATATACGTGAAACTTGACTTGTCCAATGCTTTTACAAATTGTTTTATTAAACCCAATTTGATATGGCGAGGCTCATGAATGATGTTGGCTTTTCCTACAGTTATAACTTCTATTGGAAGCCATACCAAGAGAACCGCTTTTGTTTTGTACGACTATCCCATAAGCATATGTGACAAGGAAACTTATTATATCCACTTTGCTACCCAAGAAGAAAGTTTACCATTTTTAAATCTACACAAACAGACCACTGATGCTGAGAATAAGCAATTTTTTATAAGACTAAATTGATATTTTCATACTGTTCTTTAAGTTTTGTTGAATAACAGATAGGAATCAAAGCCAATGTATTCCCATTGTGCAGTAATACGTATTTTAAGCTCCTTTTAGAACTATCCAAAAAGAGCTACCAGTCTTCTGGTCAATATTCTGGTAAGCCCATCATCTGGAGAAGTTCTGAAATATTGTTGCAATACACAAGATTGTTATCTTGGCTAAAGAATGGCAGTATGGCTTGCTCTCTATTTTGATATGATGTTATAGTAACATCCGGCTCAAGACAGTGCTTTTCTTGAAGTCCGGATGCTAAAAGCTCAGCTCCTTTTTTCAATAAATTCAAGTCACAAATTAACTCATTTAGTGCCTTTTCAGAATATTTGTTTGGAGTAGAGGAACTTTTTTCAAACTCACTTTCATCTGTATTGTCACTTGCACTGGATGAAATTAACATTTCCACTTCATCACATTCAACTTCACACATAGAACTGAATGATGGTACAGGTAAATTTTCGCTATGTGGTATCGGTTGTTTGCAGAATTCATACTTGGGTATTCCCATTTGCGTTTTTTAAATCGATTCATACCCTTCACATTTACAGCACAAAAATAGCAGTCACTCAAGTGATCTTTGAGCTCACACCACATCATAGGTATGCCGAAATTAAGTCCTTTTCGATCACCTTTAGTCCAATTGCAGAGTGATTCCACGCAGGTTTTACAAACTTTGTGAGGCACACAAATCTTGTCTTGCTGGCTTATGTGACATCCAAAATAAGCCTGATATGCTAATTTTATGAATACAGTTCTATTTTTCTTTCTTTTTCAAAACTATATTTGCCACAAATATAACAAAAAACATCAGGGTTGGTAGTACACCATCTCCGAGAAGAAATAATTTTTATCAAAAAATGTTTTGTTTCATACATTAAGTGCTAAGTCCTAACAAAAGCTGAGGACGTACTGAACAAAACAAGCCCAAACGGCGGGAAATTGGTTGTGGTGGGACAGAGAAAGGGTCGAACAAAGGAACAGACGATGTGCTTACTGCGTCACTCAGTCCTCTCAATTGCTCCTCTCTGTATGCTGGGAGGAGGCATGGCTGTGGTCTGAGGATGTCCAAGCAGGCTCAGCAGTGCACTGCCACGCCTCCTCCCAGCATTAGTGAGGGGATTTGAATGTGTTATGTGTTTCAAACATTACTACCAGCTACATTATCACAAATAAAACAAATTATTGTTATTGTTGAAAGAGGGCAGTTGTCAAAAAAGCAAACTAAGGGCTTGATTCAGAGCTGAACGCTGTGACCAGAGCGCTCGCTCTGAAACAGGGCCGTCCCAGCTAAATTTGGAGTGGCCTTCTGGCCACTCGCATAGCTGTGGGTGACCACCCACAGCTTATGCGAGCGGCCAAAAAGATGGTTGTGATGGTCAAAGACCATCGCGACCATCGGACTTGCGACGAGACCCTGCGGTAGGGTCTCGCTTCCGCAAGCCCAGGAGTGATTATGGCTCTATCAGAGCCAAAATCACTCCCACTAACATCATTACTGATGTCAGTGGGGCCGGACTCAGATGGTAGGCGTTCCCATGGGAACGCCTCCATCTGGCAATCACGCCCCCGGCACGCCCACCAAAGTGGGCGTGCTGTCAATCAACATTGACAGCACACCCCCTTTGGTGCGAGACCCGGAGCAACGGAGAGCCCGTCGCTATCCGGGTCTCGCGCATGCGCACGATGGAGCTCCCTCCGTCGTGCGCATGCGCAGTGGGGCAACATCGCCCCATTTGCGAGCATCCTTTGCTCGCGAATGGGTCTGAATGACCCCCTAAGTCAATTCAGTTAAGTAAAGCAAGCTTACTTAATTAAGGTACTTCAAATTGAGAAAATAGTTGAATTTATTATTTTTACTTAATTTGAAAACTGGAGCCAATTCAGCTATAGTGAGATCTAATGCAAAAATAGGGCCTGTGAGTACTCTGAAACCGATCTTAAATCCTTGGCAGAAAAAAAGATATTTTTGTTACCCACTGTAATAGATATTACTTACTGAGCAGCAGAAATGGGCATTAAACATTTCCCTCAACTCTTAGACTTTATTACTTAGTATACTGCACACTTATTTGAAAAAATATTTAAAGAGATTGTGTTCCCATAAAAAGAAAAAACCTGAATAAATGCAGTTGTATTATGGCAAATCGTTAGTGGCCTCATGATGTCAAAATCCTGTATTATTTGTACAATGAGAAAACTCAGCACATGCTTTACTAGTATATATTCACACCCTTATATTAAGGCTAAATCGAATAAAAAATGGAATTCTCCCATAGAGAATTTATGAGAGTGGAGGACATCGTGTTTAGGGGGCAACAACTCAAAAGCTTTTGGACACACCAAGCTGAAAGTTGAAATGGGCGGGTAGAACTGTGACTTGAAGCTGCATGCCACATTTCAGAAAACAACTAACAAATGATGATTTGGGAACAATCTAAAATGGGTGCTAGCATATTTTATAGCGAAGTTTTGATAAAAGTGAAATTCCTCAGTCATAAAAGCACCTGCAATCCCAAAAACACTTGGCCCCTTCTTAGAGCACCCCAGACCCCTATTTAACTAGTTTTTGAAGTTGTCCCCCACTTTTTGCTTTTTTGCCCCTAAAATTAAAGTTCTTTTTTGTGGTTTTCAAAAGTCTTTTCTGGAATTTTTTGTTGCAGTTGTCCTTTCGGTGGCTGTCCCAAGTGTTCTGAGTGGTTCCCCAACTTTGCACCCCAAAATACAAAAATTCACTTTTTTCTACTGCTATTCAGAGGCAAATCTTTTTCGCCTATTACATTGCATTAACTTTCCGTGTATGCAAAAAGTATTTGGAAATGAATACGGAGATAAGTTTCCAACAGGTGAAAAGTCGCAATCAGTGATACTTTTTTGCGGATCTCGGCTTTTCGCGTCTAATTGAATACAGCCCTTAGTCTTTATTAGACATGATCTGAAATTTCACAAAACCTACTGAATTTCAGCCACTCAAACTCAAAAAAGCTATGAAATTCAGATCATTAAATGCCTTAATGAATGTGTTCCTTGCGTAATACAGATATAGGCCCTGATTCAGAGCCGGACGCAAGTGACTGCTCGTTTGCTCCGAGCGATGTTCGCACAACTGCACATGCGTACGGATCGTAATACGCATGCGTGAACCACTCAGTGCGGCCGAAATTCATGTGCTCGAAAAATAGCGAATGCCTGATAATTTGAGTGACAGAATGAGGCATATGTGGGTGGTAACAGGGGAAGGTGCTTGAAAACGGGGAGTGGAGATCCGATCGCAGGCATGCTTAAAGGTCAAAACGGGCGTTTTATGGTTGTGCATATTTAAAACAGCAGCATCATTGACCACGTCACTGGGTTATTTTATAGCCAGAACTGCTCACAAGATTGTGGTAGCAAAAACCAACCACAAGTATAGCGAGCAGTTCATACCCTGGTCGATGTACTCAATTAATCTAATAAATAGCGGACATGACGTAGGATGCGAGCGGCCAGGGGGCGTAGTTTCCCAAAAAACGACTGCAAGTTTTGTTCACTCGTTCAGACTTAGAGGCATGAACAGACCGCAAACAGCGAACGGTTCATTTGAATAGCCACCCCTATTTTCTTGACGAGCGAGCACAAATAGCGTCCGGCTCTGAATCAGGGCCATGGTATTCCATCACACCCTGTGGTTAACTGCAGATTCAGCACTCTTACAGAGTGAGATTGCTGTCACTCACAAAATGGTGGAGCTGCTAATTCACAAAATTGTGTGCTAATTGGAATGCACACATGCAGTCTATGCAACTGAGGTCTGGGCAGATATGTGGCACCCACATCCCATTCAGTGCCCACAATATTATCATTGGATCACATCAACAATCTTGCTGGGTTCCAAAAGCCTTCTCAGTCCATATATCCATCTTATTCAGAATACACATTCAGCTCCCTAATTGCTAAAACTATCATACTGTGTCTATGCATGAACACTATCTTCCCCTATACACCTCCATTCTGCTATATCTTCCCTAATCCCTACTGCTGTGTGGTCTCCCAACTGTGCTAGTCTGTGTTCCCTCATCTGCACCTATCTGTCTTTCCCCATCTGCACTGCCTTGTCTTCCTGCATCCGTGCCACTCTGTTTCCTTCCATCTGCACCACTGCCTTCCCACCAGCCATGCCACTCTGTCTTCCTCTCATCTGTGACACTCTTTCTTCCTCCATCTGCACCACTCTGTCTCCCCCAACTGTGCAACTCTGACTCCCCCCACCCGCACCACTCAGTCTTCCTCCCCATCTACCCCAATCTGTCTACCTCAATCCCTACTGTTGTGTGTTCTCCCATTTGTGCTAGTCTGTATTCCCTCATGAGCACCAATATGTCTTTACCCATCTGCACTACTCTGTCTTCCCATGTCAATGCAACTCTGTCACCCAATCCATGTTGCTTTGTCCCCCCAAACCATGCCACTCTGTCTCCTCTCATCCACGCTGCTGTTTCCCACCCATCTGCACCACTGTTTTCCACCCATCAGCATCATTTTGTTCCTCCCACCTATCCGCACCACTGTTTTCCACTCATCTACATCACTTTGGCTCCCCCCCTCTGTACTGCTTAATTTTCCCCCCTCTCCATGCCTTTCTGTCTCACCCATCCACACAGCTCTGTCACCTCCCCCCATTCACTCCACTCTCATCTGCACAGCTCTATCTTCTGCTCAGATCTCAGTTGCATAAATTGCATGTGTGTATTCCAATGAGAACACAATTCTGTGAATTAGCAGCTCCAACATTTTGTGAGTGACAGCAAGCTCACTCTGTAAGAGTGCCTAATCTGCAGTTAATCACAGGGTGTGATGACATACCATATCTGTATAGCACAAGGAACATGTCCATTAAAGCATGAGTTTTAATGATCAGAATTGTGTTGTTTTTTTGAGTTTGAGTGGCAGAAATTCAGTAGGTTTTGTGAAATTTCAGATCATGTCTAATGAAGTCTTAATGGGACATGTGAAACATTAGGGTTTTTTGTCTATGGAATATATATATATATATATATATATATATATATTTATATCCAGGGAAGGTCCTGCACTCACATCTCCAGATTTGCAGCATGGGAGTACTCACTAAGATTAATTTATGGTCATTATTAGGAGGCACTCACCAATTTACTTATTTAACATCATTTATTATTTCACATATCTTAAAAACATTGTGATCCACCAGATATAGTCAAATGTCAAAATTTCGGTTCTGCTCAAGAACGTTTCTCATACAGGCATTGAGCATTGTATAACATAGGTTTAGACATACTGATGCATCTGCGGATAAAGGTAAAAAATTGTGACATTGTCTAACAGGCTCCACATAACACTAATTAAAAATGTAAGAAACCATCGCAACCATATTGTGTTCAACCTTCAGTATCTATTACACTACATGCCCTTATTCGTGTTGCTCGCAAAGTACAAATCATCTTGTTGGCTACATACAATATAGTACTATACAATTATCTAATAAGTACTGCTATGACATAATGGATAGTAATTGCATATAATCAGGGGTCCAAGTTGCATTACTAAAGTATAGACCAACCAACATGTAGGCTATCAATATCTTTAATATCTGACAATAAAAAAACACACAGTGTCCTAAAACCAGAGTGAGTCCCAATCAAAGAAAACTACTAATGCTATATTCAAATGCAATAGAGAACCAATGATTACAAGATCAGTTTTGTAAATGGGCTGTTCATGCAGACTGCATAGTACAATTACTTATATCCAAGATCAGAACATTATCATGGTGATGTTGGCCAATGTACAACTCGAGTATGGTTATCATGGAAATAATACCAACAGTAATATCCTCACCAAATCAACAGATCAGCTGTGGGTAAACACCAATCTGTACTATCACTTCCGCACTGGGGGACACATGGCATGCCTGCAGCGTGTGTACAATATCACAACAGGCCCTTTGTTTAAATGCCTACTAGAGTGGCAATGACCTCAGTGCTGATGCTGAATGAGCCAGATCAGGTGTGAATCGCTGGGTCTGTGTATCCACAACAGAAACCCGAAAGCTGAGGACTTGCAGTGTCCATGGAAACCAAACAAAAGGGCATGCCTATTCAGTGAACATGAGCACATCTCTGTGGCCCTGGTGGCATAAATATTGATCAATTAATGACCCAAAACCCCATTGTTTATTTGTATTGTTAGCTATTATGGTGAGTGCAGAGCCTTTGTCATATATATATATATATATATATATATATATATATATATATATATATGAAATAGATTTACCACTCTTGGGTGTGCAGTCGCGCTTTGATATACGCATACCTCGGTATGCGTTGTGATGCACAAGGCCGCTGCATTCAACTACAAGGCATGCGTATATCAGGGAGTGACTGCACACCTGAGAGTGATATATTTATCTTATAAAATAGCCCCGGTTGTGACAAAATAATTCTACATGTAGATGATGTAGGGTGACACAGATACATAATAGGAGGAAAAAAATGTTTAGAATAACCTGTTTAATTAGAAGTTTTCAGTTTGTTTCTATTTAACTTGATAAGAAAACACTGGGCAAGTCATTTGTGGCTCTGTTTCAAGGTGAATGACAGGTCTGAATGGCCCCTACAGTGTGCTTTCTGGCAATATATGGCTGTATGAAGAAGTGGCCCCAATAAACTATGTGCCATTATGATCATTGAGAGACCATCTGAACAGGTCCCAAATCCAGATTATTTGTAATTTGATGTACTGTTGCCCATCTGTGGGACTGAATAAGTATGCCTACTCTTAACTACCCTCGAGTAACCAACAGCCAGTTACTACCACAGGCCTTGGGCTCATACCCAGTTTTTTTGTCTGCTGATCCATTCTGTGTACACTTTAACAACTGCCACCTTCAAATATGTCACCAGTGCCTCCGTTTTGCAAATGCTGCAAGTGCCAACAATAATTCAAATTGTGTAACTTACATAATTATTTAATGAGTGATACACTTCATTAGTCTCTGCATACATTTGCCTTTCCATTCTTATACAGTTTCAGGCATGTGTCAGCATTATCTGCAAAATAGCTACTGTACTATACATAAAATGCCTAATGATCATAATAATTTGGCCACTCAGTGTATGTAAAGCATTAAGAGCACAAAAAGCCATGTTATCAAGCTGGAGAATAGAGGGGAAGCAGTTGGGAAGTCGACGGATGGAATCCCGACTGCCGGCTTCCAGACTCTCTAATCCTGGCAAGGGTTAAATGACAGGCATCAAAATCCTGATGCCTGTCATTTTACCTATGCTGGGAGCCCGACGCCCGCCATCCCAATCGGCGGTAAATCATGCCGATCCAGAATAGAGAAGTCGTGCAGGGGTGACACAATAACAGGTTTGTTATAACTAGGAGTAGAGACTAGTTTGAAGTAGTAGAACAACCTACAATAATATTTAGAAGTACCGGGTAGTACAATGCTCGTAGAATGGTGATAGAATGTTTGTTAACCCTTTAGAATTTTCTTAATATCTGCAAAAATGTGAACATAAAAGTGTTTGTTATCAAACTCATAAAAAAATATGTAAAGAGAATTCAATAAATCAAATGATGCACAAAATTATATCATTTTTAATTTATTTATTGATCAATAATATTATCTAGTATAAACTGATGTCATAAAAAGTATGTGAACTACTAGAATAAATGAGTTTTGTTAAGGGGTGTAGCGGGTAAGTTCAGACGACCAATGGGAGACTGAGGTGTTGCAAACAAGTGAGCTTTTTATTCCAGAGTTGAAAAGGCGTAGCCAGTGTAATCACTTTTTATGTAAGGCAAACACAGTTCAAGAACAAGAAATCAGCTTACAGTACAAGAGACAGCAGTTCAAATGAGCAGAGTATTCAAAGCAGTCATGGTTCAGATTATGCAGCATAGGAAGAGCTGCTGAAGGTGCAACCATTCCCTCATATTTTCACTGACTAACTCAACTTACCAAGTTTTTATACCTTAGCTAGTCTTAATTAAGTTAAGGGTGTGGTGCCTCCCTGGCTACAGGAGGTTAACAATTTCCTCATAATGGGGGAGATACCCACTCTGTCACATACCTCCCGCATTAAAGGGCAAACCTAAATCGCCCACGGCAGATGCCCGACTCTCCAGCCCAGTTCAAGACAAAAAATACGCAATCATATGGAGACGTCCTGGTCTGTGCCGTACTTCAAAAGAAAAAGGCTGGAGAGCCAGGTACAACCTTGTCAGTCGTTCATTAGAAATTTTCATGGACTGTAACAATTTTAACGGTGCATGATCAGCCTATTTGAGGTGTCTGTTTGTACAACAAAAGGCTTGGTAAAATCTGGGGACTTTAAAACCTGGTCTTTACACAAAAAATGTTTAATTTTGGTGAACACATGCTGACAGTCCCTAGACTACTCAAGTTTATCTGGGGCAGAATTTTTCAAATGATCTGTCAAGGTAGCCGCTAAGGTAGAAAATTGAGGCAAAAACCTCCTGTAACAGCCTGTTAAATCCAAGAAAGACCTTTACTCTTTCTTGATAGTCGGAACTGAAGCATCAGCTAGTGCCTGTACATTACTCACAAGGGGCTTCAGACACCCACTGCTCACCATATACCCTAAGTACTTGGTTTCATTTTTACGTAGAACACATTTCTTCAAGTTAGCAGTTACACCTGCCTCTCTTAAAGACTAAAGAACAGCCCTAAGCTTATTAACATGGGAATTCCAATGCTGACTTTAAATGACAATATCGTCTAAGTATGCTGCAGTATAATTCTCGTGAGGATGAAGCACCCAGTCCATTACCCTCTGTAAAGAGGCCAGGGCACCATGTAATCCAAAAAGCATTGTTTTCTACTGAAAGAGGCCCAATGGAGTAGAAAAATAAGTTTTCATCCTAGCTTCCACTGTCCGCTCAATTTGCCAATATCCCTTCTTAAGATCAAAGGTAGAAATATATCTGGCCAAATCTAACCAATCAAGCAGGTCATCGAACCTTGGCATTGGCTAGGCATCAAATTTGGACACTGCATTAACTTTGCGGATGTCTATGTAGACAATGGGGCTACACCAGTCGCTAGATGACTCCTCAATTACCCCTAACTTCAACATTTCTTGTATTTCCTTGATTACCTGCTCTTGTTTTTCCCTTGGAAGCCTATAGGGTTGTCGAAGCTGGATAATTGGCTGAGACAGAATCTGTTTAAAATTAAATCGGCACGATGCCATTTTGCAACTTGCCGTCCAGCGCCATTTTAGCGAATCTCACACATTATAAGTACATACGGCGATGCTATTATTTAGAAAGATGTTAAAAGTCCTCATTATATAAATACAGACAGTTACTAAAACATATAATATGATCAACCCTGCAAAACACGTACCACGGTGTACTCCACAAACACGTAGTCGCACAATGCTAACTAGCGTCTTTTCTTAATACCCCAACACACTGCACACTTACATAAAAAGGTTCCCTAGCATTAAGGTTAATATTTAAGGTTTTATTCATTATCAGTAATGTTGTGAAATACATGTTAGTTGATATCTAAGGTTTAGTATATGATAAGCAGACCATGTTTGGTGTCATTCTAAACCACTGTGTCTTTGCAGATTTCTGGTTCCATCAGTGTAGAAATCGCAACATTTGTCTGCAAATTATGGATCATAGAGAGTTAGGCATTAAAATGTATCGTGTAATGCAGCCAGTTTAGATTTGTTATGCAGCAGGAAAATGGATACAAAGAGCTGTTGGAGGCTGGACTGTGACCATACGAATTGACCTATGAACTGTACTGTAACAGAAGAACCAGGAAGAAGAACCAATGGAATCATGCCATCTTGTTCTATTGTATTGCCTATCTCTGTAAGAGTATATATGTAGGCTCTCTGAAACTAGATGCTAGTCATCCTTTCTTTGCTGTTGACGGAGGTTTCATCTTTGATGCCGGGATCTGGATCCAGAGCGCATGCATATGTAATGACTGTACCTTGTGACTGTATAATTTGTTTGCGCTAATTGTAATTTAGATCACAGCATGTAACTATCTGCTTTTATGGTGAATAATAACTTTTTGTGCTTTGGAACCACAATCAAAGTCTGAAAGCAATTATTTCTTGTGCGACTCATAACACTAAATAGCTGTAATTTTAGAGTGTATAGATAGGTAGGAATCGATAGAGTCTTTGTCGAACTACTATGCCATGTGGGGTTACAATGTCATGTAAGACTAAATTGGTCCTCCCTGGTTAATCAGACAAAACATCTGAGAATTTATTAACAAGTTTCCCCAAGGGAGGCTTTAGCTTGTCTGAATTCAAAAGGTCAAGGGGTGGAGAGACCCCATCAGCCTGAGTAATCTGTGGACCAAGGTCACTATGGCCATTACTGGGGTGTCACAAGCCACTGCACTGCGAACGCAGGGTGAGGAGAACGCAGGGAGATCACTTGCTGAACTCCTCCCCATCAGTTGTCAATCATCAATGGTTTGATCTAGATTGGATCTTGTGACTATTTCCTGTGGGTGCAAAGGCTGCTCCGATGCCGGTGATAGATTTTTCGTGTTTCTGGTTCTGACATTGTCTCCCGTTATCCAGTCGAGCTCCATTTCTCCTGTCTAAATTATTCTTCTGCCATTTGTGTCATCTAGGCAGCACGGACAGCACTCTGTGTCCAACAGTGCACAGTCCTGCGTACGCTGTTTGTGTTCACCTGGCGGTACAGGCCGCACTCCTGTGTATGCTGCTTGTGTCAACCCGGCGGCACATGCCGCACTCCAGCATCAGCTGCTATCGTCAACCCGGCGGCATAGGCCGCACTCCAGCATCAGCTGCTATCATCAACCCGGCGGCATAGGCCGCACTCCAGCATCAGCTGCTTGTGTCAACCCAGCGGCACAGGTCGCGCTCTTGTGTACGCAGCTTTTGTTACCCCGGTGGCATAGGCCACACTCCAGCATCAGCTGCTTGTGTCAACCAAGCAGCACAGGCCACACTACTACATCCAAATTACGCAATCTTGCATACCAATGCCTGTGTCCTTCCTGTGGCACTAGTTCTTCAGCTGTCACATCTAGCCAAGTTATACCAGCCCTCAAGGCTGCTGCATGGCCCAAAGGCCGCATATTGTCCTACGGCCCACAGGCCACAGCAAGCCAAGGCATACTGTACCAGCCTTCAAGGCTGCTGCTCAGCCCAATGGCCGCATCTTTTTCTACAGTCCACAGGTCACAGCTAGCTAAGGCATACCAGCCTTTAAGGCTGCTTCTCAGCCCAAAGGCTGCATCTTATTCTATGGCCCACAGGTCACTACCAGCCAAGAATAATCAGCCCTCAAGGATGCTACACAGCTGTAGCAAGACAAGTTGACAACTTTTCGTGTTTCCGGTTCTGGCTTTGTCTCCTGTTATCCAGTCGAGCTCCTGTTCTCCTGTCTAAATTGTTCTTCTGCCGTTTGTGTCACCCAGGTGGCACAGTTCACATACCATCTAACTGCCATTTGTGTCATCTAGGTGGCATGGACAGCACTCTGTGTCCAAGAGTGTGCAGTCCTGCGTACACTGCTTATGTCCACCCAGTGGCACAGGCTGCACTCCTGCGTATGCTGCTTGTGTCAACCCAGCAGCACAGGCTGCACTCCAGCATCAGCTGCTTGTGTCAGCCTGGTGGCACAGGCCGCACTACAGTGTCCAAGAGTGCGCAGTCCTGCATTCGCTGCTTGTGTAATCCTGGCGGCACAGGCCACACTCCAGAATCAGCTGCTTGTGTCAACCCAGTGGCACAGGCTGCACTCCAGTTCAGCTACTTTTGTCAATTCGGCGGCACATGCTGCACTACTACATCCAAAGTATGCAATCCTGTGTACAAATGCCTGTGTCCTTCTTGTGGCACTAGTTCTTAGATCTGCCGCCTCTAGCCAGGGTTATACCAGCCCTTAAGGCTGCTGCATGGTCCAAAGGCCGCATCTTGTCCTACAACCCACAGGCCACAGCTATCCAAGGCATACCAGCTCTCAAGGCTTCTGCATGGCCCAAAGGACACATCTTGTCCTACGGTCCACAGGCCACAGCAAGCTAAGTTATACCATCTCTCAAGGCTGCTGCATGGCCCAAAGGCTGCATCTTGTCCTATGGCCCACAGGCCACAGCATGCCAAGGCATACTAGCCTTCAAGGCTGCTTCTCGGCCCAAAGGCCGCATCTTATTCTACAGCCCACAGGTCACTTCCAGCCAAGAATTATCAGCCCTCAAGGCTACTACATGGCCATAGCAAGCCAAGTTATCCAGTCCACAAGGCTGTTGCTGGACTCAGTTATTGAGGTACCTCTATCCTTATCACAGGGTCTACAAAAACACCTCTTAATCCTTCCATGCTTTCAACAGGTTAATATGGTAAATCATGGTAAACCTGTTCAAAGGCCCATTCTAAAACAGGGTCTTCCTGTTGGGCCTTTCTTAAATCAGGTTGAGGCACAAGGGGAAGTGTTAATACCTCTTCATTAATACTACTTAATTGAACCTCACCATTATTCTCCAAGCTATGAGGATTAGGCGGGCTGCTAGACACATCAGTGTTCATAGACCTCTCAGCAATACCATGGACATCAGCATGCATAGGCACATTAGTAACAACAGGTTCATCAGAATTATCAGATACATTGATATGAACAGAAACATCAGCATTTACAGGCACATTTTGAGCAGTAGCATTATGGGAAGAGACCTTTTTTCCCAACTAAACATCACGAGCAAGCCAGTCTCTGTGATCCCTTCTCCTTTGTTTCTTAGATTTAGGAGCCTCTACCCGAGATAGAAACAAATTAGGGGAGAAAGCAATGTCTCTCCAAGGGCTGCTGCAGGCACCTGTTCCTCTGGCAGAGCAAGAGCCTGGAAGTGAGGCCAGTCACAACCTATTAGCAAAGGGGCTGGTAACCAAGGACACACATCCACACATAGTTTGGCAATCTTGCCCCTGATTATCAAAAGGACCATGGCAACAGGAAAAGCCTGAACATCTCCATGCACACAACATATGTGGACTAGTTCATGGGGCAACGACAACTCTGGGGACAACAAATCACATTGTCCACCAATGTCCACCAAGCCCTTGACCAGTCTATTACTGACTTGCACAAGTACCTGTATTCTAGACAGAAGAGGGCAGGTTTTTATAGCTGTAAAGACCCAGGAAAAAGATAAATAAATCTGTGGACATGCACATTCTTGATGCCCACCTTGGCTACATGAGGAACACACTTGAGCTGGAGTTATTGGGGAAGTCCTCCACTCTGGACCTTTAACTTCTGGAAAACAGGCGGCCATCACCTAACCCATAGAATGACTTCTGGGCTGAAAACCCTCTTTACACGAAGAGAAGGGTGAAGCTGTGGGCCTCAATTTCCCTGAAGCCATCGCCTGCGAGGGGTACTGGTGCCTATCCGAATCCATACATGGGGCACCTTATCCTGAGACCACACTTGCTGTGGAGAAAGTTGGGGTGACTCTGGCATAATTACAGAAGAAAGGTTTTCTATACCGTCCTGCGCCAGCAAGGCATTTTCCACTAGCCATACAGTGGAATCCAAATTATCAACTCGATGCAGCCGGACCCAGCGAGCAACTTGGGCAAGGAGAAGTGCAACAAATGTTCAAGAGTGACCAACTCAACCAGCTGGGCAGAATTATGCAGGTCCAGCTGTAGCCATTCAACTGCAAGGTCAGCCAGTTTCTGGGCCAAGAAGCATGGCCTTCCATCAGGATCATAGGACACCGACCTGAATTTCTGCAATGTTGCTTCTGGATAGAGGCCAAACCGATCCGCTATGGCAGCCTTCACTCGGTCATATATTTTTGAATCTTTCAGGGAGAGGGCGGAGTATGCATTTTGGGCCTCCCCTGTTAGCACAGGTGCAATCAGTATGGCCAAGGAATCTTTGGGCCATGCTTGCAAGGTAGCAACCCTTTCATCTGAGGCCTGCATTTTGGGGAGTACTGGAGTAGTTACCACTGCTTGCTGCTATTTAAATAAGTCCAACATTTGTTGCAAAACTGCTTCCATGGTGGTTTATTTAGGACCCACTTTATCCCTCTTCTGACACCACAATGTAGCGGGTAAGTTCAGACGACCAATGGGAGACTGAGGTGTTGCAAACAAGTAAGCTTTTTATTCCAGAGTTGAAAAGGCATAGCATGTGTAATGGCTTCTTACATAAGGCAAACACAGTTCAAGAACAATAAATCAGCTTACATGATACAGCAGTTCAAACGAGCATTCATGGTTCAGATTGCATAGCATAGAGAAAGCTGCTGAAGGTGTAACCTCTCCCTCACATTTTCACTGACTAACTCAATTTACCAGGTTTTTATACCTTAGCTGGTCTTAATTAAGGTAAGGGTGTAGTTCCTCACTGGCTACAGGAGATTAACCCTTTCCTCAAATGTGGGAGATACCTACAGTATTCTGTCACAAGGGGATTTCCAGTCAGAGGTCTATTCATGAAGGTAAAAGTATCCCCTGTGATAATTGGGGATTGAACTCACTGCGAGTTCAATCCTTGTATAGGAGGCATTCATCATGCCTCCTAAACTTAATTATCACTTCCAAAAAGCTGCTCCTTTTGCAGAGACAGCTTTTCAGAAAATGGGGCCATTTTTGCTGCTTTATTGTCTCTTAGTAGCCTGCTTGAAGCTTTGCAGCCTGTCTTGACGCTGCACCTGTCTTGAAGCTGCGCAAGCTTTGAACCTGTCTTGAAGCTTTGTAGCCTGGCTGGAAGCTGCACATGCACAGCTTGAGGACAGGCTGCAAAGAGACAGTGAAGCAGCAATGCTTTTTCGGAACTTAATGAATTTCATTAGTTCCACATCAGTAAAGTATGGGGACTGTGGATATTATCGAGGGACAATTCTAACCAGGAGATTTCAGTGATATCTCCTGCATTACAAGAATGATGAATAACCCTTAGACTAAAATTCTACAAAAATAGGTGAAAATCTTAATTTTCATCTACTTATGTAGAAATTAAGTGATGATGAATAGACCCCTCAGTGTGATGAAAATCAGGTATTATTATTATTATTATTATTATTATTATTATTATCCTTTATTTATATGGCGCCATAAAGGTTCCACAGTGCCTTACACAGTACATAAATGAGCACACAAGAAAAACAGTTAATAGTAATACAAAACAATACAGGTCAAGGACATGGTTTATACACATAGCTGCATAACACAAGCAGCAGGACATGAACAACCAGGTGTTAGGTGCCATTGTGGGGAGTTAGGAGTAAATGATACTAAAAGTAGGGGGAGGAGAAGTACGTGAGGGATGAGGGCTCTGCTTGTGAGAGCTTACATTGTAAAGGGGAAGGGCAGACAGACAGGGGTGACAAAGATGGGGTATATAGTGAGGAAGGAGCATGGAGGGGTGGGTTAGAATATATGAGAACCGGAATGTGTGTGTATAAGATGACCTGATGTTATGTCAAAATTAAGTCCTTCATTCATCTATCTCTATGACAGAAAATAGATTTTGTTTATGTGTTATTTACATGAGCGATGTACAAAATAAAGTTGTAGCACTTTACTTATTGTGTGTTACATTTTAGCATCTACATATATTCTGATAAAAATGCAGGTATTATGGGACTGTCCTGCCATCCTAATACAGTAGTGACTACTTTAATCCCAGCTGCTGTGTGCTATACCATGCTCCTGTGAGTGGGTGCATCTCACATGCTAGACCCAACCACAAATGGGTGCAGCCATGCCCAACACGCTGTGATCCCACAGGATGTTGCAGTACCAGGGCCCAGAATTTCTCTTGGCAGCCCTGGAGGTGACAGACAGAACCAGGTTGGCATAGTGGTGGGGTAGCAAGGCCATGGAGGGAGGGAGGTGGTTGAGAGTGGAGGAGCAGGAAATGCAGGAGAAAGAAGCAGAGGGTTGGAAAGTTGACTGATGAGAGAAAAAAGGGGGAACAGCAAGCGGAGGAGACAAGAGGGGGAGGATATGGATGGATAAAGTAGAGGATTATGTTGACACAGAATAAGGGGGGTGTTTGAAGTAAGAGTGTTCATGCTGTGGACGAGGTAATAAGTGAGATGAAAACCGGAGTGGAGGCTGTGTGATATAGAGACAGTGTGGATTAAAGTTGTTAAATGTTCAAAAATACAGATAAAAGAACAGCGTTGCTTTTGTATGAGCGCAGATCAAAAAGTGATATATAAAGAGAGGTGTAAGTAGTGGGAGAAGGAATTAGTTATTAAACAAATGATTAAAGTGGATAGTTGTGACACAATGGGAAAAGGCAATACAAAAAAGAATATATGTAGTAAGAAGGCAACAATTACAATGTACCGAGCCGATCCAGTCCAAAGTGTTATGATCAACAAAGATCAGTCAAGAAGAGCAGCACACAGATAGGGGAGTACTTGCAATGACCAAGCAGTGAGTGCAGTAAGGAGTTTCCTGGATATTCTTAAAGCAGAAGATGGTGATTTTTGTAATTCACATAAATATGTTGCTAGTTGTCATTCAGAAAGTGTTCTGGTTTTAAGTTTGTTTTCCCTCAGTTTTTTTCCAGTTTAACTCCGGCGTAACTCCGACTTAGTTATCAAATGGTAATTACACTTATAATCTAACACTTTTCATCTAACAAAGCCTTATTGAGCACTAATAACTAAACTTACAAACATGTCGCTGTGTGCTCACTGATTGGGATCCCACCCCCAGAGCTCAACACACACTAAATTGGGATGCAATAAAGTCTAAGATAAACAATTTGTATGAGTATGAGTTTGGATGGTCAAGCCCTATTTAAAAACATGAACAATAATGTCCACTATCAAAGTCTGCTCTTCCCCATACAGGTTTGTAAATGCATGCCATGCCTTGATATCTGAGAACTGATTTCTGCTCAGTAGGCTTAAAAAGATTGTAAACAATTTCTAAAAACTTTTTCCTTCATTCCACTCTTGGGCGGATAGTATACAAAATAATGGATGCAGTTCAACACCATCATAATCTTCTTAGAGTGGTTGTGAAAATAATCATTCCAAGAATAAAGCATATAATATTCTGGAAGGTCAGAAAGAACTCCAGGGATAGAAGCATGGGTGTACACAAGTGTATCACTGCATTCTAGGCTATTTAGGTTGTTGGTTGCTTTGAAACTTCCACAGACATTTCACATGTGGATAATGTAGGTATAATGTACTTACCTCATCACTGCAATGATGGTTGAGCTTACTTCCCCTTCATTGTAGGAACCTGGTAGTGACATTAGGTGAGGGAGCAAGTGCATTTACATGCCCATAAAGGCCACCAAATGAAGAAATGTGGCCGCACACCATGCTTCGGGAATGGTGGCTTGCTTTGCTCACCACAGGTTTATATTCCCCTTTGTTGTCCACGTGGATAGTAGAGAATGACACTGGACAGTAACTAATGACGTCAGGGTCCGCTCAATGAAGGGCATCTAGGTATTACCCTGCAATGATGGCTTCTCTAATGACTAAATTGGTATTGGTCACCTGTGTGATTATAAAGCAGTCAATGGTGCTCATTCATTGCCTATAATAGTGTTCACTTGCCTGGCTTTTGTGCTTGTCTGGATTTTCCTTGTCTGCCACTTGTGACCTTACTATTCTGACTACAGAGGTTTTTAAAGAGGAAAGACCTGTGTTCAGTGGATATTCATTCTGCAGCACTGGCGTAACTACTGTAGGTGCAGGGGGTGCAGCTGCTATGGTGCCGACTGCCTCTGGGGCCTGCCCTCCCCCTGCACCTATGGTGCCAGGCCAGCCATTGTCACATCCTCCAGCAGTGTGCTGCATAATGTAGTCTCATCTCCCCTCCCAGTCGGCTCCACCTCCGACTCTCCTCATTGACTGATACTGGGAGTAGGCACGGTCACCACCTCCGAGCATCAGTCAGTAAGGAAAGATGGAGCCAACCAGGAGAGGAGGTGTTCCTGCCCTGCAGAGCACATGTTGAAGGAGGACACAACCACCAGATGTAAGTCAAGGAGAGTGGAGGGGGGAGCGCAGAGGGAGGGGTCCGGGGACCAAGGTGGGCCCATGAAAATGTTGCTATGGGGCCTCCCTAGGTCTAATCATGCCCCTGCCTTGCAGTGACTGCTTCCACCATGCCTGGTGTCATTTCTATAGAGAAGTATCCAGAAAGAATCTAATTGCACAGAAGATAAAGACTCTGGCTCAGTAATTTTGCTATCTCCTGTGCTGTTGGAATCTTTCCAAAGACACCTCAGAAAGATGGCATTACCAGTAGATGATTCTTTGGGTTGGAAGTGCACCCTTTATAGAGATATGCCACTGCAGAATAGCCACCTGACCCTATTCTGGCTTGTTACCTGACCAGTCTCCTCCAGCATACCTTGTTATACACTACTGTGTTCCACTCTGGGTTTAGTATTTTATATATCTGTCTGCACCAGTCCCTATGTAAACTTATACTATACTACTACTTACAGTACACAACACCTGGGGCAACTAAATACCACGATCTTACTTCAAAGGAAAAGGAAAGGGGTTGCTACAGATGTAGATGTAAGTTCAAAATATTTACTAGGAGACTGGTGGCATAAATTATAAACACTGAACAAGAAAAGTGTGCATGGGAGGATAACATGGAGACAGTTACTACTATTCAAGAAGACTATTTTAAAAATGTTCTGTGACCAAATTGTTGAAAGTGGAATGTGCTACTGCCCAGACTCATCTAACTGTCCCTCCAGGGATGTATCATTCCCTGTACCAAGATGGCCACTAATGTTAGTACTGCATAAGCGTGGCACCATCTTGTCACTGTGTTGAGAGTCACAATAAGAGATGGATGTCTACTACTTAGCTCTGTAGAGAAATCCATGATTACCTGTGATAGTAACGCTGTTCCAGCATCCTGCACCACTACCCCCTAGCAGCATACACTCACAGGTGAGTACAAAGCCCTGCTCTGCTCAAGCTCAGCTCCATCCACCAGTGTGTATAACAGTGAGTACACCTATACCTGTTCTACCTTCAATAAACCACCTATACTGGTTAAGTAACTGGGCTGTTAATATTTTGAGTCATCCGCTGGTGTATGTCTACAACATAAACACCTGCACACACATCATTTCCAACACAAATAAGTCTAAAATAGAAATTGTTGGCTTAAATGATAAATGTACATTTGGATAAATCCAAATACTAAATCCTGAAATTCACCTCAACTATAAAAAATGTTTGTGGCAATATCAGGGTTTAGGGATGTTTTATTGCGATGGGACAAGGAGAGCTTGCCAACTTTGGATAGGTTATACTAGAAAATAATACAGGAGGATGTCAGGGTATCCATCCATGAATTGATGTTCAAAGGAAGGCAGTCTTACAGCAAGATAATTACTGTAAACATGCAAATTAGTCTAAGAAAAATGGCTGAAGCAGAAGAAATTTCACATTTTGGAATAGCCCAGTCAAAGGTCAGACCTCAATCCAATATATATGTTGTAGCGGGACCTAAAGCAACCTCCATGATTTGAAGCAGCTTTGTGAGGAGGAATAAGATTCACATGCTTTTAACCAAAAATAAGTTTCATATTGGATCATCTCAATGAATAAATTAATTAATGAAAAAATTTATTGTTTTGATTCAATCAGGTTCTCTCGATCAGTTTTCATGATACATATCAAAGGTCAAATTTATGCATAAATTCAGAAGATTCTAAATGGTTCACAAACCTATATATATAATTATATATTATATATAGTTAATGGAGCAGTTAGTCGATGCAGAAAGAAATGGATGCAAGAAACATTATTCTGTTGCTTGGCATTTTAACACATGAGCAAGCTTCTACTACCTGAAAATATGGCAACGTCATATGTGTAAAAGACTATGTCAAAGTCTTCTGCGCATGTGAAGTATCTTCAGGAATATGGTGCCATTGTTATATTTCCAGTGATTGTTTTCAGAAATATTGAGCTGGCACCATATTTCTGAAGAAATCACAGGAAGAATGTTGCAGGCAGTTTGACAAGAAATCAAGAGCACTAGGAACAGTGTGAGTGATATAGGTGCCCCTTGACTCATATACGCATGTGCATTGCACACTTTGCACCCAATATAGATATGCCACTGGTCTGTTGCAGCTAGATTACTGCTTGGTTGATCAACAGTAAGTAAATGACAAGACAACTAATACACCTTTTCCACCAAAAACCCAGGTCCGACCTGGGTTTTCAGACATGTTTCCAACCCAGGTTATACCCAGGTCAGACCCCGTTTACACTGCACATTCGATCTGGGTTATTCCCAGGTAAACCCCATTCACACTGCACCCTGGTCTGCCCTGCTAACTTGTGAGGTCATAAAAAGTGGGAGGTGAATGCTCACCAACCACCAATTAGCTCATTTTAGACATGACCAAGGTCGGATACCCAGGTTACACCATTTACACTGCACCATTACCTGAGTCCATTCTGGGTCCGACCCTGGTAGCTACCCGGGTTGGATTCCCGGGTCACTTGACCCGGGTTATTTTTCAGAGACCCTTTTCCACTTAGCCGAGATTTGGGTAGACCTGGCAATAACCCGGGTTATTGCAGCAGTGGAAAAGGGTTATGAATAAGTCCTAACCTTTCCAGTTCTTGCTAACAAAAACAGTAGACCATCTCTATTTGTGGGGTGAGCTAATTAATAGTATACAAAGACAGTACAGTAATTAGAGGTAATGCTGCCCATCCACTAGGCGATTTTTACGGGCGATTGCACGATAACTACGTCATTATCATGCAATCACTTGCAAATCATCCGCAAATTGGGCACTTTAAAGTCGGAAGCGACCAAACATCAATCATCGGCAAACATGCTGGTCCACCTGACGATTACGTCATGTTGCCAGATAATTGATGAGCCTGCACTGAATTACTGTTCGTTCAGGATAGGCTTATCACAGACATAGAAATGACAGCACGATTACAATGTCATAATCGTGCTGTCGTTTCTATGGTCTGCTAGTGGATAGGCAGCTTAAGTTTGCCTCACTTTGAAAAAACCCAGATGTGTTTCTGCATGGAATGTCCTGCTTTATGTGTAATTTGACATTTCATGCAATTACAGGTTAGTCTTTTTTTGTAATGATATCATGCAAGGATGCCCAGCAATGTGTGAACAGCTATTTATGTGGACAAATTGCAGACGCTCGCTAATTGCATATTCAGACTTGCAGAGGCTTCGACGTAACCTTAATAAAAAAGAATTAAACAGTCACATCATATGTCTCAGTTCCACTTAAATATTGTGTTGATATTTGTATATATTATTGAACTGTTTACTGCACTTAGCAAATTTTATATTATTTTCTTACCTGCATTTACCTTTTTATCATCAGGAACAAATTATATTTACTTAATTCTCCAAATATACTTTTTTAAATTGTGTAAGTCATAACTTGTTAGAATAGATGAAGTAGTTGGTTAATGAATAAACTGCTGTAATAAGCTAAGGTAAACCATCCTTATAACTTTATTTTCACACAGTCATAACAGTATCCAAATATAGTTACATCATCATCCACATTACACATTCTTACGGTATTACTATTTATCTGTACCCTGTTCACCTGTCTCCAGTCTCCACTTATATTCTAATACATCTGCTAACGAGTCTGCTATTTTAGCTGCTCATATCACTTTTACTAAATGATGGCATGACCCTATTAACTAGTCCTCAATTAAAAGCTACCACTCATTATGTGTATTGTATCTTTGTAGTCTTAAAGAATAAATCATGTATCAAGCTTTGAATGTATGGTGTAACATATGTATATATAAGTTTATATTAACATGACTCATGTAGTGTATATAAATCTATACAATATTGGAAAAAACTATACATATTAGAAACTATAAAGTACAACATGGAAAGGTTTAGGTGGCATATATATATTAATTATTGGGTCTTAGACCCAATAATAATAATTTCTTATCTCTGCTTGTCACAGCAATAAGATATTAATGTTCATCTGTATGTAATAAAATACACCCACAGGGATGTGCTCCTTATGCGATTACTTCACTTCTCCTTCTAGAGTCGTGTGCACTACTTGTATACTCAGGGCTTGATTCAGCTTGGATTGATATTCTGCTAATGCGCACGCAACGCAGTTGCTAATATCAGGGGTGATATGCAAATGCATTACGATCACAGAATAGCATTGTGATCACAGCCTCAAATAAGAACGCCCACTTTCCCTTGTCTCATATCCGTAATACTTAGCAATATAGCGAATCAATCGGTAACATCGGACACATACGCACACTTGCACAAGCCCAGACCTTACTCAGAAATTACTAAAAACCACACAAGTTATCAGTGCTATGGCTGTGTATGGCCACTCAATAGATAAATTTAGGCACGCCCCTGTAACACCGTTGAAAGGCACTGGCACACCTGCGTTTGCCCGACCACCCCCCATCACCACCCACAAATGGCACTTTATGTCAATCACTCTGCTATGGGCCTGCGTAGCCTCTGCAATCGCAGTCCTGATCGCAATAGCTGGTTCGTGCACTGCGATGCATACACATGCGCAGTACGCAACAATCAGCCGATTGTGTGCATATTAGCAACTGCAATCCTACCTGAATCAGGCCCTCAGTCTGCTGACCATGAGGAGAGTGCTGGGGAGGGATCCTCCTTCTTCCAGTACCTCCAGTACATGGGCTACAGTGGCTAATGTCATCTGGAGATGGCAATAGCTACAAGGGCAAAAATTCGGCAAAAACAGAGCCCTCATAGAAACCTATGAGGCACCACAGCAGATATCTCTCCAATATCTCCTGCAGTCCCCTGTACATACATTTTTTGGATACTTAATATTTGAGGGTATCTCTCGAAAATTGGTGTTTTTGGGTGACATTCCACAAATATTAATAATAAATAAGTCCCAATATGTAATAATAATTATAAAACAGCAACTGCATCAAGATAGCAGTGCTGGAGTTCAGACAAAAGTTAATTTGTTCTTTTTATAAAGTAATGTACAGACATATGCAGACAGTCTTAACTTCCAGTGCGAATGTATAAAGTGGGGTAGATGAAGACATGGCCAGTGTTGCCCTGATTTGTATTTCTGGATTATTGGAAGGTATTTACAGTACATCACCTTCTAATTTTCTCTCTGGCATTATCTGATGTGAATGGGTGCTATGGAGAGTATTGCCAGCAATGTTTTTCAGCCTTTGCTGTTTAAATGTGGAGTTGTAGCAAGTGTTAAATTAAGTTTAATTTAAAGCACTCTGGGCCTGATTCACTACGGATCGCTACTCAGCTTATACGCACACAACGCAGTTGCTAATATCAGCGGTGATATGTAAATGTTAGCATTGGCTTTGCGATCGCAGCCTGACATAAGGACACCCACTTCCCCTTACTCACATCCGTATACCTGACCAACATAGCCAAACAATCGGTAACATCGGACAGTTAGAGAAGCCCAGACCTTACTCAGGAATTGCTTTCTTATGCGCATGCTATGACGCCTCAGACGGCATCTGGTATCACAGTGGATAATATATGCATGCCTCTGCAATGGTGTTGAAATGCACTGGCATGCCTGCATTCACCTGACCACCCCCCATCACCACCCACAAACGGCACCTCCTGTCAATCACTCTGCCATGGGTCTGTGTAGTCACTGCGTTCTCTATTCCTAACTCAGCGCCTAGCTTGCGCAGTACAAATTAACCGACTGTTTGCGTGCATATAAGCAACTGCGTTCCTTGCTGAATCAGGCCCTTAATTAATGCATACTCTAAAGAAACACATTGCATCTTCTTGTCAAGATTTCCCAAAGCATATTTTAACTGCATATTTTTACATGCATTACTATTTGTTGTAGCACTAGCTTTCCCATTGATTCTGTTTATATCTCCATACAAACTACATAAAAATAGTGTGTGTGTGTCTCAGAAATAAATAACCATTAAAAGTGTTGTAGAATGGGTGTAGCAAGTGCTATTGCTATAGGGACCAAAATCTTAGGGGGCACAATATGCAGGTTATATAGTTGTCTACAAAGTTCCCAAAGTTACCTACTAAGCAATTGGGTCTGGCCCATTGCCTGGCCTGGAAAGGGGGACTCATCAGAATTCAAATAGGTGGCAATATCTCCCTCTCCCTCTTAGTAAAGCTTCACAATGATATGATCCAGTCAGGTTTTATCAAAACTTGTTGGGTTCACAAAGCTACCTTCACTGCCTGAAAAGCCTTTGCTGTCTCAGGATTCTCAGGAACCACAATTGACTGTTTATCCTCCAGTCAAAGGGACAGAAATGGTAATAAAATTGGATATAAATATTCTATAATACTCAGTGAGGCCTAAGAAAGCTTTCACACGCTTCTTATTTAGGGAACGTGGCCAAGCCATGTAAGGGACCTTCTTCAAGAAGTCCACTAATCCTGATGTTATTTCTCTGATCTCTGTTGTCTAAGTTGTACATTTTGGACTGTATAGTCTTCCTGTTGACTTCCTGTTTTTTACAGTATCACATTTTCATGAGAGAAGATAGAGACTCTCATTCCCATGTGTGTTATATCCACTTAAACATTAATGATCTGTGACTGCAGTTATTCTTGGTGTTAGGATTCAAGAACTTGCATGTTGTGCTTTAAAGGGAGTGTTTTGACATGGGAAAGGACTTCATTAATTTCACTGTGAAGCTGAGTGGCTTGCAAATGAGATCTCCTAAGTAAGTCACTTTAGACATGGGTGCAAATGTAATAGCCTGTGAATTGCAGGTATCAGTGAGTTTCCAACAAGTCTACCCAATGTGTTAAAGGGTTGGTTTTGCCTTTCAATTGATTGTAGCTTTAAAACATTGGACAGACTATCTGGGATCTCTGTGATGCCTGCAGGTCACAGGCTATTACATTTACCTTTACAGTGTCCAAGATAGGAGGGTTCATTGACAGAAAATTGTCTTTCATGTCCACAGGATGTGTAGTTTTCAGAAAAGAGCATAGGTCAGGGTGAGGAGGGTGTTCATGAGGTTTGATGAGGTTTACTGGGATTACAATTTTAAGTACCGTTCTTGCTTTCACAATCAGAAATTGAAAGCAATGTGATCTGCTGACTTGAAGGGTACAACTTGAAGGTAGGCTGCCTGTAGGTACTTACCCCTATTTGTGATTTAAACTAGCATAATGGCATTTGCTTAGACTGACATGGCAGACACAGCAAGCTCTACAAGGCCAGGACATGCAAATAGATAAATGAGCCAGAAGAGTGGGAGGTGCAGCAAGGATTGGGGATTCATTGAGGAAGAGGAGACCAACAAGATGTAATTGGTGTTTTCAACCACTAAAGGAGAGCAGCCATGCAATAATGATATTAAAAGTCAAAGGTTCCAGAGGGTAGTCACTAAACCGCAGCCACCAATGCAGGGGTCCCTAGACACAAGGAGATAGAGATAACAAAAGATATTGAGTGTGCCCAGTGTTGGATAAGTGAAAAGATGCTGCAAATTCAAGTTGCTGAGTAGGGATGAGTACAGTATATATACTCATACTGGGGAAGAGCTTAATCCGCGCCTATGTCTTCTGTAGATATTAGAAGAGGATGACATCTGAAATTGGATCCTCTCTGTGTGTGCACAGTAAAGCCTCAGAGAAGACCTAACACAGTGACTCCTGGTAGCCATACGGGACTATTGTCAAGAGGGGACTATGCCAGTTATGCAGACCAGAGACACAGAGAGCCTTGGAGGCAGAAGAAGCTGAACAACTCAGTTAGGCAGGAGCCACAAAGTGGGCTCTACCAGCCTGCCTATATCAGAAGCAGGAATGCCGGGGTACCTGTGCTCACTCAGAGAGATGATGGGGTAAATATAATAGGGTTCGAGTTTGGAAAAAATGTGTGTTTATTGAGACATGTGCAAGCTTGTATTTGTCAAATGTAATAGATTACGAGAACATATAAACTCAAACTCAAAGTCTACAAATGGTGATTTGTAACATTGTTACTGTTCTAATAGTTTATCAAAAATGTGTTTTCATTATAGAGGGAACTTACATCTACCCATGTGAGGTGCTGCCAAATATCTTTCGCCACCTGCATATGGTAAATGTATTTAATTAATCTTGTACTCAACAATTTTTTTTTAATGATAACACCCCAAAACAAAATGTGACCCTGTGCTCTATCACAATTAAAACCATCTGTTACTTTGCTTTGCAAATAGTTATTTCATACTATATACACACACATACAGTATATATATGTTATCTTAGTAGCATAAATATCACAGACAAAAAATATTTTTGCAAAAAAAGTACTGAACTCACAATTTTCAAAATAATATGTATTTTTCAACATGTTTAAGCACTCAGTGCTTTTTGGGTTGTGTGCTATCTCTACCTCTACCTGGGCCTTTAGGCACACCACCACGTGTTCTAACACTGCACCTTGGGGTACTGCTGGGAAATTAGTAATGGATGTAGTAGGAGCAGACAATGTTTGTCATTGGTCCAGATGCTCTCTTTGCAGGCTGAGAAGTGCCTCTGTTTGAGCCTGAATAGCCTCGGTCAGGTCGACATACAGAATGCTGATTTAGATTTGTTGCAGTTATGGTTCAGGTACTTTGTGCTACTTGAATTGTGTCGGCAATTTTGCACAACAGTGTTGTGTTGCTGGAAAGTTGTGTGGTTTGCATCTTTATGAACTTGACCTGCATCTTCCTCAAGGTAGCCAATGACTGCGATATTTCTTCCACAGTCGGGATGGGTGGAGGTGTGTTTGGGCTGGGGCTGCTGCCATTCCTTTGTCTCCTCAATGTTGTCTTCTGCTATGTTCTCTGCCATCTCTGCGAGATCTACCATCATGATGCTGATGTGCTCCTGACCACCTAAATCATCCATGATGATTGGTGATGGTGTTTGTTTATTAGCTTTAGAAGGCCCCAGAAAAAGGAAAGTACGAGTACATGTAAATAATAATGATTATTAATTCAAAACTACATTGTCCCTATTAATATGTTTCCCTGTACATCCAGGTTTTCATGATATCCATGCTTGTGCACAGTTGGTTTCAGTAGTGACCAAGTTAAGCTCACGGAATAATGGTGTTTAAAAAAAATACAGGAGGGTAAGGGTGCCTTTAATGCCAAGTTAACATACCAGTGTCTTCAAAGCAAAATTAAAAACGGTGAAAGGTTTGCTTACTGTATTGGCTTTGACATGTTTAGATTGCTGATTGGAAGTTGGGCTAAATGTCACAATGTTATTGGTTGAAATGTTGTGTGATAATATTGATGTATTGTACTTGGCTGCTAACCCATGTACTGATTGTACTTTTCTATAACTTCAATTTGTTTAGTACTCACCAGTAAATTCAACATCATCATCAGCTTGGGGTAGTCACCTTTTGCCAGGAGCCTTTTTCCTCTGCCGAGGATTGAAAGAGACAATGATATGTTACAATGCCCATTATTTACAATTAGTACAGGCATCTGTACCACAATACACATATATGTTATTAATAATTAATAAACCGTGATCTGTGGGCCTGATTCAGACCCGCTCGCAAGCGCTATGTGCTCGCGAGTGGGTCGATGTTAGGCCCCTGGGCATGCGCACACTGGAGCCGGCTCCGACGTGCGCATGCGTGGGGGAGGCTTCACAAATGGAGGCGTTCCCATGCTAACGCCTGCCGTTTGTGGGTGGCCCCACTGACATCACCAGTGATGTCAGTGGGAGAACTTCCGGCTCTATTAGAGCCAGAAGCTCTCTGGGGCTTGCGGCCACGAGACCCTACCACAAGGGTCTCGTCGCAAGCCTGATGGTCGCAATGGTCTTGACCATCGCGATCATCACCTGGCTGCTGTGACCACCTACAGCTATGCGAGCGGCCAGGAGGCCGCTCCAAAAAAAAATGCAGTGATTCAGAGCGAGCGCTCTTTCAGAGTGTCCAGCTCTGAATCGGGGCCTGTATTTGTTGCTGGCTTTACCGTTTCAAAAATAATGAATGCTGTATTTTGGACAAACATTGAACACATCTACAAATGCCAGTTCTTTTTATTGTTCCTCACACTCATCAGGGTCTTGTGTTGAAATTGCCCCCAATTGTTACAGTATTATTTAAGTTTATCAAACTGTAACAAAAGGTGTAACCGTAAGTTCAGAATTAATAATGTTTCTACACTAAAAACAACAAAATATTGTTTGAAACTCACCAGCTGCTGTGTGAGTGGATGGATGGTCTGTGCCCTCAATATGGCTGCTTGAGAGGATTTCAGGGGAATTATTTGCTTCAACTCCTCTTCAAAGAAAGTGAAGTAAAGCTGCACTACTGGGCCACCCCATTTTCCAGGCTTCATGTAGCTACTCAGCCATCTTGGCTTAGAAAACCCTCTTCACATCAGAGAAGCACTTTTTACAGTTCTCCACATAGCACTTACATGAACTAACTGCATTCACTGCATTACATACTTGCTGCCATAAAGCCTTCTTGCAAGGTAGGGATGTGTGGTGTGTATCAGCTAATAGCAGCCTCTTATGCACTTAGACAATTGCGTGCATTAGTGCAGTTTTTCTCATAGGAAAATGCACATTGCGCCCAGTTCTGGTCTTGCCTGGGAAACACAATGCAGACTCTTCCTGTACCTCCTCCTCCTCTCCACCCTCCTCCACTAACTCAGGGAGGACCCCTACAACCTCTTCCTCACTGCTGACCTGACTCCCAAACCTCTTACTACATGCCATCCTGCACCACACAAGGACACACAAACACTGAACACTTATAAAATAAAGACTTGCCCAGCTCACACTCACAAATAAAACAGGACAATTCAACATACAGATATAAGATGAGGATTAAAAAAGTTTTGCAAAATAAAAACAAGGGCACAATGACAAGAAATCATTATGACAACTCACCACATTCCACACTAATCTGCTCCTCAACTACACTCTCCTACACCTGTCTCCTTCCCAAAACCTATCAGAGAAAAAAAATGCAGACGTGATACTTATATAGGGCCAATGAGGTCAAGTACTGGCAATTTTTCCAGACCAATGCCTACATTGGTTTCAAAATTAAAATGCTGCATGCAATGAAACTCACATTTTGCTTTTGTGAGTTTTTTGCACTTTTCGGCAGCAGCAAACCTGATTCAAGTTTTGGAACAAACTTGCAACACACTTGCAGTGAGACTTGGCGACTGCAAATTCGCAAAATAACTCGGACCCTATTACTAGTATTTACCCAGATGTCAGTCACTGGACATGTCCGTTTAAGCTGGAGACTGGACAAGAGGGGAGCAGCAGCAGGGTGTGCAAAAGCATAGAGTAGGCGACCTGAGCATAGATGACAGTGACCATGGCCACTGGACCCACGGGGAGGGTTAGAAATAGGATCCCCACTCAGGGGCCTGGGAAGACCACTGCAAGAAGGACGCTGGGGCAGGCCTCAGATAGCAGCAGGGTACTCTCTGGGAAAAGAGTGGACCTGGAGCAGCAGTGGGCATCTCAACAGGTAATCCTCACCAGCAGTGATCTTAATGAAAGGAGAACAGGTCAGCCATAGTGGATTAAATGGAGTAGGCAGTGATAAAGGGGCCTGCATGGATGGAGTTCTAAGGGAACATGTCTGCCATTTCAAGTCCCCAATAAAAAAAAATCACGCCAGTCATCTAATATACATTTAAAGGTGTATTCCTCACCATATTAAGTAAGAGTGACAGTCATGCATTTCACTTAATTTTGTCAACTGTTTATATACAGGGATGATATACTGTAAGATACAAGTATGTTTTTTTTTTGCATAAAATACATTTCTAATTGCTAAAAAAAAAACAATCTTGCATCCATTAATTTGTCGTTTTGGTCACATTTTGTGCTTATGACTAAAAATTATCAGTTCGGTTTCATAGAAAACCACACACAAACCCAAACTTGGAGTTTCCCATGTGAAACGAGTCCCAGCTAGGATTTCAAAATGAGGCAAAATCTAATTTTCCCTGAAATATTGGATCTTGCATATACTATAAGAGTCTCTCCTTTGTGATCAGGCGCCATTTCACACAAGATAGTATATGGAGAGGGTGTGGACTATAGTTGTGCTTCAAAAGATACCATTAGAGAGAGTTGTAGGCAGGTTGAGTCATCTTTGTAACTATGTATGTGTTTGTTAGCTTGCATCTGCAATCAAGTGCAAACTGCTAACATACTACTGTCACTTTGTCTGTTTGTGAGACACTAGTAGCACCTTCAATCCAGTACAAACAGGCTCTTGTGTATGTTTGTTTGAACTGTAGTGAACTTAAAGTGAGCAGGACTTACAATTGTTTTTCTTAAAGATATCTATCTACACTGCAATATATATTGTCACTTTTGTATGAAGGCAGAAACATTGTGATTTCAAGCTTAGCTGGCCAAAAAATACTGTGCTGTGTCGGAGTGAGCTGCACCCCAAATCCTTTTTTGTTTTTAATTAATATAATATTTCAAGGGAAAATTACTACTTACTACTACTTACTGGGCAGAATTGTCCCTGTAAATGGCACCCCAAAATAAATGTAAAAATATATATTTTTTAAGGTGTTAAAAAGCAATTCAAGTATTTAGAATTCAAGTTAAATAATATTTCAAGAGTGTGTGTTTTGGAGAGGCAGGGTATTTTACTGTACTTTCTGGGTGTGATCATTACCCAATCAGCTGCACCCTAACATGATTAAAGTGGTGTAAAAATCATCATGGATCAGTCAATAGAAGTACAGGAGCATCCCAGTACTAGTGATGGCAATCACTGTTCTTCTTCAACTTCTACTTTAAAAAAAAGGTGAATGGATAAGAAGAAGGTGTAAGAAAAGGCATTCCAAATCTAAACAATATTTGACAATCTTTAAAAAAAAATCACCTGTAACTATAAAGAGAAAAGCTACTGGCAAAAAAATTTAAATTGCCAACATGACATATACGACACTTAGAGGCAATGAAAGATTTAGAGCATGGCCTTTATTTGCGAGTTGTGGTCCTGCTACTTCTCTTTCATACACTAGAATGCCTACTGCAAAAACCAGGGCCAAACAGTCAGGCATTTGCTGTAAACCTACATGCACAACATTCTTGCTCTGAGTCTAGATGAGTCACCTTTTAAAACAGGCTAATCAGTCCACAAAAAGAACACTAGAGCTGAAGAACAAACTATATGTTCACAAACTTCACAAATCCCCTAAAGAGAGTCTAAGTGGCTTAGTTATTACAAAGTGCATCTCAGATGCAAATGGAGTTTGATAATACAGTACCACGCAAATTAGCAAAGCAATATTTTAATACATCGCAAGAATGTATCAAGTATCGCAGGCAGGGACAGAACTTGCAAAAAAGCTCTGTCCCTGAAAATCTCCTCTCGCACTTCTCTGGGTATTTTTTCACAAGAAATACTCTTAGACTGTGCCTAAGCATGCACTGCCGGCTGTCCTGCTTCCCCCTGCTCCACTAAGCTAACATTTACCTGCACCCAGTGACCAGTGATCATTGATCTGGTGAGCTCCTTGTTGATTTGGTGATCTGTGCAGAAAACTGAGTGATAGGCCGGGACTTCACAGCATCTCAGTTCAAATATCAGATGACTAGGAGTACAGATAACAGAATCACCAAGGAGTTCATCGGATCATGATCACTGGTCCCTTTCTAACTTTTATTTCTCTTTGTGATCAGCCTGTGGTCTATCAGACACACAGACTGATCAAAGAAATCTACTCCTGCCTCTACTTTCTTTGTCAGCATGCAGAGAATGCTGTGCTAGAGTAGGTGAAACAGGGAGAAGCCTGCATACTGTATCATCATCTCCAGAAATAATTATTATCAAATTTTTAGACAATTTACTTTAGTAAATTTGAACAGATAACATTTCCAATTACAAGTATGGGAAATCTGATCTGCTAGCAATGCAATATTGAGGGCTTGGAGGAGTTATTTTTATGAAAACTCCTCCAGATGACTATTAGTACTTTCATGTGATAATAAATTATTGCAAAAAGGGATAGAAATACCAGTTTTCATATTATTTTAGTAGAAATAATATTGATAAATATTCCCCTAAGGGTGCCTACAAGTGCTGTGTGAGTCTGATATTTCTGATTCTGACACTGTATTATAGAGAAGCCCCCTTCCAACTTTTCTGAACCGTCTGCAAATGTGATGTGTGTGTAATAAAAGTAATGTTGATGGTTTAAACATAAAAATAGAGTATGCTACTGTGGATGTGCAATAGGATGAGCGGGATAATTGTGTATCTGAATCTTATGAGGATGTTAATGATGAATGTGTTTACAAGAACAAGTTGATTAAATTCAGGAGGATTATGCTGTTTGTGTCTGTGACCAGTGGCAGCAGTTCTTGCCAGTGATAAAAAGAAGCAAATTGTCATAACTGGGCATAAGACAAAAAAAGCAGCTCTTCAGTGTGGAATAATTTTTACCCAGCTCTTAACATTTATCAAGGCATCTGTACTATTTGTAGTGCCAAAATAAGTAGATATAGGGACATTAACCTTATTGGTACATCCTCCCTGTTATGTCATTTCCAGAAAATTGATTAAAATGATTTCTAAAAATCTGGAAAATTATGTAAAATAATAACAATAAGTCCAGCATCATCTACCATCAGCATGGATAGATATCAGTACATGCAATCTCAATCTCCATTTCCAACACCTTCATCATCAACTTCCTAATGATTGAAGATAGTACAGCATCCAATTGGAAAAAAGTAAACTCTCCCCTATATGGGATTGATTCCCAAGAAGAACCCTTTCATGCTAGGGCTGCTACTGCTGCTGGGAGTTGAATCTTCATCACAGAAGAGGAGCAAAAGAAGTCTAGTAGTTTCACTCAACAATTGTCTGTGAAGCAATTATTTGCAAGAGGAACTAAGTATTGCAGCCACCATCTTGTCCTGTTGGATCTATTTGGGACATTGCCGATAACCCCGCAATATCTGAAAGACTGCAGTGCGGAGATGGTGGGGATTTTACACTTAAGCCTTGTTTGCGGCATATGATTTCAGTGTCTATCATGTCCTCTGTTCACCACCATATGATTTTTATCAGTATGTTTAAATAAAGTGTTTCCTGCTTTCATTTGATATCTACAGTATGTGTCATACATAAGATGGAGACATCTCTCCGATGTCCTGCCAAAGAACCTGCTACGGGCAGTCGAGATAGAACACCAATGTAAGTGTCTTTCTTTTGAGATACAGGGTCTGTGAATTTTTATTCTTGTGAGGAGGAGACAAAGAGAGGATAGGAAAGATACCTTTATGTGCATTCGAGAAAGAATGCTAATGTAAGTCTCGGTCCATCATCCCCCAGAGTGAAAGTTACAAGCAAGAATAGATTTGCAAATACTTTGTGTGTAAATATCTGCATTTATATGTACAAACACTGGTTTACCAATTTCTCCTTTTTAGCCAAAGATCTAATGCTAACATAGCTATCATGGCTTCAGGGATCTGGTGTGCAACAGAATGTTGAGGATGTTAATGATGAATGTGTTTACAAGAACAAGTTGATTGTTGCACACCAGATCCCTGAAGCCATGATAGCTATGTTAGCATTAGATCTATGTCCAATATCTGCCATCAATGTATCTAATTTTAGACAATTATTTGAGGTCATGTGTCCATCCTACCAAATGTTATCTTGATTCTACATTACCAGAACAGCAATTTTTTCCCTGTATCAGGACGATAAACAAAAGTTATCCTTTGCCTATAAAATGCCATTGTACTAACAATCCATTAACTACAGATATGTGGACAAGTGGTACTGGTCAATCTAAAGATTACATGACTATGACAGCCAACTGGGCAGATTTATAACCTTTAGTAGCAGAGGTATCTAACACACAATGCCATTTCAAATACAGACAAGCTACTATATTACTGGCTTCACTAAGAAGCATATAGGTGGCAATCTGTTGAAAATAATTCAGGAATGTGATAGCAAAAAGGTTTATACCACAAGGACTCTCCTTAGGATGTTTTAATTTCAGATAACACAAGTAATATTGTATGAGATTGCAACTGGGTGAATCAGAGATTCTGGTTCTGGCCTGTACACATTTCTAGGAATGTTTGGCATTCAGAAACCACATGTAGAAGATTGCAATAGCTGCATGAATAGTTGAATTTACCATGCTACCAACTGAAGCAAGAGGTAGTAACCATTCCACCCTTTATATGTTTCAGTGACTGGAAGAACAGTAACAAACCATCCAAATGTACACATCAAGCCATGACATAGGGAGAGTGAGGATATATTATCTTACTTCAGCAAACTGGAGAACACTTGCAGTTTTATGCAAGCTACCATTTGAAATTGTAACTAATGAAATTAGTTCAGACACTGCAAGCCAGGTCATGTCCTTATAAATCTACTAGAAAAGCAGCTAGATAAGCTGAAAGAGGAGATGAAATTATGTAATTCTGCAAATTACATTGGACTAGATCAAGTTAACTTTCCCAGGACCATAGGGTTTGCAACATCTTGCAATTTGATCAGTACATTTTGACAGCCATGCTTGATCCTAGGTTTAAGTCCTATGTACTGTCTTTCTTTCCAACTGACACAGATCTTAACATACAGTATGCAACAAGCTACTTGCGAGCAAATTTTCAGCTCAAGTGGCACATGACACAATGTTGTTTGCTTCAATTTCTCCTGCAAATGCTGCTGCCAATAAACATTTTCTAATAGACCCAAAGTTGGGAACCAAACCACTAAGACATTTTATTTTGTGGGGACTCACACAAATTAAGCACTTCAGCCACAAAAGTGACAGTCCCTGTTGCTGAATTGCTTGGTTGTTAAACTGTGCATGTCATTTTTAATATACAACATAAAGGGGCATGGGGGCCCCAAAAACAATTCCATCATGCACAACTTTTTATTATGGGCTTTGCCAAAATTGTGTTTTTGACAGGTGGTGTATATTACTATACTTTTACTGGGGGTTTGCCCCTACATGAAAATTACATTAATATAAATCAAAATTTTGACTGCATGAAGACAAGGTTACAAATCTCCCATGATTATCACCACTATACCCCTATATAATGAATGTGAATAGTGATGGTGATAGAATGAATTCATGTAAACTATTATGAAAAACAATTAAGTCAGCATATTATCTTAGCTAAACCGAATTTATTGACTATCATTTATATTTCACCTAATTGATTAATTCCATTCACATCCAATCGTCTTTATTGACCTAAGGCCTGTGATTTACTGAAGATATTTGTTATTAATTTATTAACTTATTATTTTATTATCTTTTCTACTAGCCTTGAATTGCTTGTGATTTTCTGTTTGGAGAAGTTTGTTGGTAATATATTATATTTTCAACTAGACTTTTACTTTTAGGCTACTACATCTTGTTTAATTAAAACATTCTATAGGGTCATATAGTTTATTATACTGCCATCCTTTCTGTCAGTGCAGTGCACTAGATGTGTGATATTCTTAAAACCTGCCATGTGTTTGTTCCTCTGCTCTGTCACTTACTTTAGCAGGCTAGCTAACTGCAGTCTTTGGCCGCTATGGTGAAACCAATATTGTGAGCTGGTATACAATCGGGAAGCCAGCTGCCTTAATACCAGCAGCCGGCTTCCCGACTGTAATATCCCAGCGAGGGATGAAATGCCGGGCATCTAGATGTAGACGCCTGGCATTTCCCAGACGCCGGGAGAATGGCACCCGGCATCCCGATTGAAGGGATGCTGGGCGCCGCGAGCGGACAGCTGTGGGGGGGAGGGTTAGGTTTAGGCCACCCAGGGGGACTTAGGGTTAGGCACCCTCCCAAGAGGGTTACGGTTAGGCTAGGGGGAGGGAGGGTTAGGGTTAGGCACCCCCGGGGGGGACTAAGGGTTAGGCACCCCCTCAGGGGACTTAGGTTTAGGCAGTGGGAAAGGGGGGATTAGGGTTAGGCACTTAGAGGGGGGACTAGGGTTAGGCACTTGGAGGGGAGGTTAGGGTTAGGCACCCCTAAGGATGGTTAGGGTTAGGAGGTTAGGTTAGGTTAACGAATACTTACCTATCCACAATCGGGATTTCCAGCGCTGTCGGGCTTCCGCTGCCAGGAACTCTGCTGTTGTTGGCCAGGCGCTGCTAGGAATCAAACCGCCGGCCATGAGGCCAGTGGTATTTCATAGTGATTCCTTGTGAGCTGTGAGATTGTCAAGATTGATTGGAAATTACTGTAATACTGTAGGATCAAAAACACATCCACATTTCTGGATTGTAGCTGTTTTTATAAATGTTTAAAGGAATCTAAAACTAAATCAATTGAGTGTGATATTTCCAAAACCAAAAGCATAACATGATAATGATTTAGAACCAAAACTCAGGGGTCTGAGCACATCTCTACTTATGACTTCTTATGCTTATAGAAGTGGATTGAGGAAGGGGAGATACAAGTATACAGTAAGGGTATATATAACTGCAATACCTAAAGTCAGCAATGATCTACTTGCTGCCAAATCCAAGGACCACTACTGCTTTCACTTTTTTATTGATATTTCTGCTGCTTATTACACAGTAGACCACCCTCTCCTCCTGAACATTCTTCATTCTTTCATTCTGCATGATTCTGCCTCTCCTGGCTTTCCTCCTACCTCTCTGACCATTCTTTCTCAGTATCCTCACATGACTTCACTTCTCCCCCACTTCTTCCACCTGTGGGTGTACCCCAAGATTCTGTTCTTGGACCTTGTCTATTCTCCCATTACTCATCCTCTTTAGGTGAGCTCATCAGCTCTTTTGGCCTCCAATATCATTTCTATGCTAATGACACACAAATTTACCTCTTCTCCTTTGACCTTTTCCTCCTCTCTCTTTACTCTTATATCCTCACAAATGATCTCACCTTCTACAAGATCATTATCTATTTAAAGCACCACCATTTCCTCTAGCCCACACATACACTGTCTTGGAGTTATTCTTGACTCCTCCTTCTCCTTCAAACCATACATTCAGTACCTTTCAAAGTCCTGCCATTTCCATAGTAGAAATATCTCCAGGATCAGATCCTTTGTCACCCAGAAGGCAACTAAGACCCTCATACACTCAGTGGTCATTTACTGACTGGACTCCTATAACCTTCTTTTATCTGGCCTCCCTGACTTCCACCACTCTCCACTCCAATCTGTACTCAATGCTGCTGTATGTCTCATCTTCCTCTCCAAACATACTACATCTGCCTCCCCTCATCTGCAAGCCCTACACTGGCTCCACTTCCCCTTCAGAACCCAATTCAAACTCCTCCCACTTATAGTACTTACAAACCCTGACCCAATCCTCTCCCATTTACATCGTGGACCTTATCTCCCTTTACACTCCCACATGACCACTTTACCCCACAAATGAGCACCACTCCTCCATGTTCAGAAGGAGAAACTGCACCTGCGTAGATGTCGCTGTCACTGTCATAAAAAAATACCTGTCATTATAATTAATCAGTGTAGCTGTCACTGTCATCGGTGTAGCTGTTGCTGTCACTGTCATCGACATAGCTGTCGCTATCACTGTCATAAAAAAACACCTATCACTGTCATCGGTGTAGCTGTCACTGTCATAAAAAAAACACCTGTCACTGTCATCGGTGTGGCTGTCACTGTTATCAGCGTAGCTGTGTAAGGGTCCTGTGCTTCTGTATGTCAAGGAGAGCTGCTGCCTCCCAAAAAAGATATGTTTACAGGGGTGATTAACTCCATTAAAATAATATAGGACAAAAAATTGGAGGATAAAATAGGAAAAAAATCAAGAACCACTTCCTCCTAGTGCTGAAGCTGCTGCCACTAGTCATGACATAGATGATAACATGCCATCAATGTTGCATGCCAAGGCAATAGTGCCCAATGTCATAGTAGAGGGCATGTAAAATCCAAAAAGCCAAAGTTCAGTAAAATGACCTTAAAAAATAAATATAAATTGTCTGATGAGAAACGTAAACTTGCCAATACACCATTTACGACACAGAGTGGCAAGGAATGGCTAAGGTCCTTCCCTAGGTTCACTACTAGTGGTTCAGCTTCACATGACGATGGAAGCCCTCCTCCTTCCAGAAAAATGAAAAGAGTTAAGCTGGCAAAAGCACAGTAAAAAACTGCGTTCTTCTAAGAAGATATCACAAATCCCCAAGGAGAGTCCAAGTGTGGCAGCGGTTGCAATCCCCGACCATCCCAACACTCGCAAGGGAAGAGGTGGCTCCTTCCATCATTTGCACGCCCTCTGCAAGTGCTGGAAGGAGCACCCACAGTCCAGTTGCTGATATTCAAATTGAAGATGTCACTGTTGAAGTACAACAGGATGAGGATATTGGTGTAGCTGGCGCTGAGGATGAAGTTGACGAGGAGAATTCTGATGGTGATGTGGTTTGTTTAAATCAGGCACCAGGGGAGACAGTTGTTGTCCGTGTGATGAAAAAGCCCATCACGGTCATGCCTGGGCAGAAGACCAAACATTCCACCTCTTTGGTATGGAATATTTCTATCCAAATCCAGACAACAACTGTCTTGCCATATGTACCATATGTAAAGGTGGAATAAGTAGGGGTAGGGATGTTAACCACCTAAAGTCGGAACATTCTCACTTTTATGTCACCTGCAGCATGTTCATAAACAGTTATTGTCAAGTTCAGAAACTGTGGCTAAGACCATAAGCAGTCCAAGGACACCTAAATCCCTTTGTCCTGTTGTATCCAAGCACCTGCAAACCACACCGTCAACTCCCTTCTCATCAATTTCCTCCTTAGTCAGGATCGGAAGTAGGCTTGCACACCATGTCACTGGCATGACTGAATTTCCTATACAGGATTCCATCCGGAGCATTCTACATTGCTAGGCCTACTGCTGCCACTGCTGCTTTTGCTGCTGGGAGTCGTTTATCATCCCAGAGAGGAAGTAGGAACACCACTACTTCTTTTACTAAGCAATTGACTCTCCAACAGTCCTTAGCGAGGAGCATTAAGTAAGACAGCAGTCATCCTGTTGCAAAGCAAATAACTGAGGCCTTAACAGCTTTGTTGGTGTTAGATGTGCATCTGGTATCCGCCATTAGTGCAAAGGGATTTAGACAATTGATGGAGGTAGTGTGTCCCCTTTACCAAATCCAATCTAGGTTTCACTTCACTAGGCTGGCGATACCGAGAATGTACAGAGACATCAGAAAAAGTGTCCTCAGAGTCCTAAAAAATGCAGTTGTACCCAATGTCCATTTACCCACGGACTTGTGGACAAGTGGAACTGGGCAGACTAATGACTATAGAACTGTGACAGCCTCCTGGGTAGATGTATCGCCTTACGCAGCAACAACAGCAGCATCACCAGTAGAAGCATCTACTGTTGATGCCAGCTCATTCCAAGGCAGGCTATGCTGTGTATCACTGGTTTCAATAAGAGGCACACCGCCGACAACCTCTTAGAGAAACTTAGGGAAATAATCGCCCAATGGCTTACCCCACTTAGACTCTCCTGGGGATTTGACAACGCCACCAATATTGTGTGGGCATTACATCTGGGCAAATTCCAGCATATCCCATGTTTTGCTCACACAATAAATTTGGTGGTGCAGAATTTTCAGCAAAACAACAAGGGCATGCAGGAGACTCTTTGGGTGGCCTGAAAAATTTCTGGCCACTTTTGCCATTCAGTGACTGCATGCCGAAGACTGGAGCACCAGCAAACACTCTTGAACCTGCCCCGCCATCACCTGAAGCAAGAGGTTCTGACGCAGTGGAACTAAACCCTCTATAAGCTTCAGAGTATGGAGGAGCAGCAAAAGGCCATTCAAGCCTATACATCCACCTATGACATAGGCAAAGGAAGGGTTATGCACCTGAATCAAGCACAGTGGAGAATGATTTCCGTGTTGTGCAAGGTTCTCCAGCCCTTCGAACTTGCCAAACGTGACGTCAGTTCAGACACTGCCAGCTTGAGTCAGGTCATTCCCCTCATCAGGCTTTTGCAGAAGCAGCTGGAGAAAGTGAAGGAGGAGCTAAGACAGAGCGATTCCGCTCGGCATGTGAGACTTGTGAATGAAGCCCGTCATTAGTTTTGCCTGTATTCCAGGGTGGTCAATATGTTGAAATCAGACCACTACATTTTGGCCACCATGCTCAATCCTAGGTTTAAAGAATTTGTGGTATCTCTCTTTCTGGTGGACACAAGCCTGCAGAGGTGCAAAGACCTGCTGGTGAATACACTGTCAGCTGAAGCAGAACGTGACATGTCAACAGCTCCTTCTTCATTTTCTCCCGCTACTGGGGCTGCCAGGAAACAACTTAGGTTTCCTAAGCAACCTTCTGGCAGTGATACAGGGCACACAGGATCAAGTTTGGACATCTAGTCCGGACTGAAGGACCTGCCAACAATTTCTGACATGTCTACTGTCACTGCATATGATACTTTCACCATTGCAAGAATGGTGGAGGATTACATCAGTGACAGCATCCAAGTAGGCATGTCAGAAAGTCCATACCTTTACTGGCAGGAAAAATAGGCAATTTGGAGGCCCCTGTACAAACTGGCTCTATTTTACCTAAGTTACCCCCCCTCTCCCTCCAGTGTGTGCTCCAAAAGCATTTTTAGTGCAGTCGGGAACCTTGTCAGAGAAAGGCATAGGAGGTTGCTTCCACAAAATGTGGAGAAGATGATGTTCATCAAAATGAATTATCAATTCTTCCAGGAAGACCAGCCTCTAGAAAGTACAGAGGGACCTGTGGTGGTGGATTCCAGTGGGGATGAATTAATACTCTGTGAGGATGAGGACAACACTGAAGAGGGTGAGGAATGGGTGGATGAGGAGGATGAGGATGACATCTTGCCTCTGTAGAGCTAGTTTGTGTAGGGACAGATTAAATTGCCAGCTTGTTTTGTGGGGGCCCAAACGAACCAATCATTTCAGCCACAGTCGTGTGGAAGACCCTGGTGCTCAAATGATTGGTTTGTTAAAGTGTGCATGTCCTGTTTATTCAACATAAGGGTGGGTGGGAGGGCCCAAGACAATTCCATCTTGCATCTCTTTTTTTTCTTTGCAGTATGTACTCTTTGGGGCCTAGTTTTTCAAACTGCCATCCTGTCTGCCACTGCAGTGCCACTCCATCCTGTCTGCCACTGCAGTGCCACATGTTTGTGCTACCCACTTGTGTTGCTTAACATAGTCATCCAGCTACCTCAGTGCAACCTTTTTGCCTAAAAACAATATTGTGTGGTGTGAGGTGTTCATAATAGACTGGAAATGAGTGGAAATTATTATTATTGAGGTTAATAATAGCATAGGATGAAACGAAAACCCAAATTCTGTGATTTTAGCAGTTGTTATGCTTTTTTCTAAAAAAATTCAGATCCAAATTACAAAACCCAGAACCCAAAACACGGAAGGGTGGTTTTGGCAAAACAAATCCAGATCCAAAACACAAAGAAAGATCCAGATCCAAATCCAAAACACAAAAAGTGGCCGATACACACCCCTAATTTACACAAACAAAAAAAGTAGGAACACTTTCATCAGCATCCCTGTTGTTCAGCATCAATACTATCCATAACTGACTCCTTCATATTCAGACTTAATTCTTCCATCTTATTGTGTCTAAAATATGATTGCTGAAAAATAGTACATCATGGACATATGGCACAAACTAGTCAATGATCATTGGTTTCAATTGCTTCATTTCAGTCGTATTGAAGTCAGTATAAAACATGTTGTCATGCAATATCTGTTTATTTGTTTTCAAACATAAATTTTCACTACAGCCCAAAAGAATTCTGCCCATAGGCATAGGCACACACAACAGCATGTGGATGATGGCAAGATAGCAGGTATTATTGACAAATATCAAATTTTGTGAGGAACATCAAGAATATAATTCTTAACTAAATGTATGTCAAATTACTTTAAAGGGCCTTCTTCTGCACCACCTGCACCATGACCACAGGTTTCTAATGTACCATCCAGGTGCCCAAACCCCATCATGGAGGACATACAGTAGCCACTCCATTCTCCGCTTCATATGGGTGAGTCTGTTGGCACATAATAAACACATGTTATCATTGCCAGACACACACTTTATCTGCTTAGTGTAGACTGTACTAATTTGTTTTGCACTACTTTGTCACAAAACAAAACAAAAAATATTAGTTTAAGGTATTTTAAAGCATGTACAAAGACATACTTGTGCAAAACACACTAGTACTGTACATAGCTGACATTATTGTTGAGGTTATTATAACCACTTCAAAGCAAAGGATTTTTTAGTGAGAAGCCAAAATAATTGAAAAATGAAGTACTGCTGCAAAGATTCTGCAAAACAACAAACACTAATTAGGGAGCATGACCCATGAAGGCAAAATTATGTTAAGATATAATTTATTGTGAAGTACAATGCCACTTGTTAGCTTCCTACAACACCTTCAAATTGTAGTACTAATAATTCTCATCCATAGTTTCCAAAGAGGACACCCACATGGTGGGTTCTGCAAATGAGGAAGTAATCTTCACCTCACATTTGCAATCCATCACTCAAGTCAGTAGCTGGAATGCTTGAAAATTCAGGTGCAAAACTTAGGGATACAGACCAAAACCAGTCAGTGGGTTAACCGCAACATAAGTGAATTGGCCCATGTGGTAAACACATACGAGCTAATGATGAGGGCATATCATAACCGGTTCCATGACTCTTTCCTTAGGCTCATGAAAGATGATCAAAAATTCCACCAGACCTATCTCTATCTACTGGAGTCAAATACAAATAACCAACAAATTCAACTAACTGAATCCACAAATGTTGCGCCGAAGATTTAAATACAACAATTACCCAATTGGGCACACAACTGATAGCACAACTACCAGAGCCAAATTTGAGCACTTCAGGGGGAAACACCCTACAATCCACCCCTGTGGGAACTCGCAAAAGACGCACACATTCCGCAGTGGTAATGGTAGCGGATCCCAAGCCTGTAAAAATAAATTATACACACAATATTTGTGAATGTTTTGAAAATTACATTACTTAAAATATGTTCTTGTTTTCCAATAATATTCACAATGTGGAAAATGTTGATTTTTGAGTGAAACATTTTCTGAATATCTTCTTTGTGCTTTAGCAAATTCTGAAAACTTTAGTATTTCATTGTTTTCATTTTCAATATTTGTAACAGCAGTACTGTAATGAAGATTTATTTTACAACAAATAGAAAAACAGCTTAATCCCTTTTTATAGGCATCATAATTGTGTGCAGAGTGATATAAAGTGGTTCCACATGAGAAACATTCTTGCCAAAAGGTGGTCTTATATTAAACTTCGATTTTTGGTCCGACTTTGACACATTTACATCCGATTTTGAAAATATGATTTCTGGTAAAGTGTCCAGTACAGTATAGCTGATGTCTATTGAAAGTACTTTGGTGTTTAGACGATAGTGCATTCATTTCTAATTGTGTTTTTGCCGGAATTTAAACATGAAACTCTGCCATATTTTCCTTTGGGAAACACAAAACACACCCATGTTTGCCTTTAGTAAATACCTATGTTTGCAAAATTTGGAAAATACTCCCGTGATTACAATCTTGGGCAAACACGAATCTTAGTAAATTTACCCCTTAGAATCATACCAAATATGTTTAAACAGGCAAAGTAATACCTATGTTTTTTTACAAACATTTAGGTTGGTATTATTTTTCTAAACAATTGATGGCATTGAAATCCATCAAACTCCTATATTATATAACGTTAGAATAGTTTTAGATTATTTTTGCATTAACAAACCACAAAGGAAAGGTATACTTACCTGTACATGTGAAAATGATGTTACTAAGTGTTTGCCTAACCTGCCTTCCACTCTCTGGGGGTCATTCAGAGTCAGTCATAAGCGCTGAGCAATCGCAACTGACTCGATTTTGCCCCACTGGGCATGCGCGCGATGGAGCCGGCTCCATCGTGCACATGCGCGAGACCCAGCTAGCGATGGATGCTCCGTCACTAGGGGTCTCGCAGCAGATGGGGTGAGCTGTTGATGGTGAGTGACAGCTCACCCCATTTGGGAGGTGGGCAGGGGGCGTGCCTGCCCAAATGGAGGCAGAACGCTTGCTGTTTGGGGGCGGCCCCACTGACATCATTGCTGATGTCAGTGGGGAGCTTCCTGCATGATCAGAGCAAGCTCCCTGGGGCTTACGAGTGCCCAGACCCAACCTTAGGGTCTGGTCGTAAGCCCCGATGGTAGCGAAGGTCTTGACCATCGTGACCATCACCCATGTCGGTCGCTGGAGCTGTGGGTGTTAACCCACAGCTTAGCGATCAACAAGGAGGCGGATGTTCAGGAGCAAGCAGCCGCACTGATTCAGTGCTTGCAACTAACGACTGCCTCTGAATGAGGTCCACTGTGCTCAGAGTCACTTGATGTTAACAAGACCCCTTCCTGCTCACTGTCTATTGCATAATCTCGTGGAGAAGGTTGATGTAATGCCATATTATGCAATAAACAGCAGAAGAACACAATATCAGACACCTTGCATAGAGTACTGTATATAACAAAATTCCACCAAATTTATCAGCAGCTATCAAGACCTCATCAAGACCTATGGCAGCAAAACACATCAAGGATATTGATGATTTGCATTTCTGATTGCCTTAACCTCCTGATTACAATACGTACTTCTGTGATACTGATGCCGCTGAGATACAGTGCACACTTGGTGCTGCACCGCTAACTTTACTAGACAGCTACCTGTGCCACCGCAGCTGATAGGGCAAGTTTATGCTTGTCATTGCACTGAAACCTGTACCACATGGCTCACAGTGTGACCACTGCCACTAGGAAAATACACATTTGTTGCTGTACTGTTATTGACATCAGACAGCCCATGGAGACACTGCTGTCTCCAGAACAAGCATTTTCCTGCGGCTGCACCTTCATATGTACCAGTAAACTTAATGACAGCTGTGACAGGGACACACTCCCCAGGTTTGTCTGCTTACCAGTGCACAGGTACCCCCAGTAAACTAGTCTACTGTTAGATTACAACTTGTAACAGAAGCACTGCTTTCAGTCAGCTGCTTATTTATTTCTCCTATTGCCGGTTGCAAATCTTTCAAAAATCAGCGGCATATTGTATGGATCACATCATCTCTGATCACTAGAAACATGGCTAAAGTGAATCTTATTTGAATATTACCTCTACATCTATACTTTTGCTCAGCAGGAGTCTGCAGAAACAACAAAGGTTCAGAAGCCAGGAGCAATAGCCACAGCTGAAATCACTTGTGTAAAGAAAATAAAATAGACAAAAATTAGTGTAATTATATATTATATTTACCTTTAAATTGGATAACTACAGGTTATTTACCAAGCAGCCATCCCTCAGGCATTTCTTCCATCTCAAACTTAGCATAGAGGGAAAATTGTCTGAGGGTAATGGCATTGTGGTATAAACCAGGATAGCCATCTACAACACTCCTTATGTTTTGCATAACACACCACCTGCACATTCATGGAATAGGCATGGTGCCTATTTATGTAAGAATTGCCCATTTTTCTAAAGTGGTCTCAACCCAATTTGTATGCAGTTATTGGCTCCCAGGATTTATGGCATGCCTGCGATAATATAGAATGCTACTATACCCGGTGTTCATGTCACTGTGACTCCTGGCTGGGAAAGCAGATGTAGGTATAGGAGACATTCTTAAAGGCCTGGGTGGGATCACGGCTGAAAGTTGGCTTTTATATGCCCAGCACTGTAAGGGTGACTGACTAGAAGGAACCAGTGGTAATAAAATGCAGAGCACACAGCAGCTATTGCAGTACTGAAATGTCATGTGACCAAGTAGGGTCTGGCTCAAGCTGATCTTTGATGAGGTCATACAGGTCCATTAAGATGTCCACTACTGTTTGTCCTCCTGTTTGTCTTGACCATCGCGACCATCTTTTTGGCTGCTCGCATAAACTGTGGGTGGTCATCCACAGCTATGCGAGTGGCCAGGAGGCTGCTCCAATTTTAGGTAGGAGGACCCTGATTCAGAGCAAGCACTCTTGTTAGAGCGACTGGCTCTGAATCAGGCCCTCATTGCAGAGAGAACCCAATGAATATTTTAAATGGTACTTGTGTACTTTACGTACACAAATACCAAAAGTAATCCCACCTAAAGAACCAAGTTGTCCCCTCGCAGGCTCGCTGCACTCACCACTCTTCGGGCTCAGTGACTTGCTACACTCGCCACAAGGTTCTATTCCCCCTCTATGCCCACTTGGATGGTAGGGAATGATGCTGGACACTGGGAATGATACTGGACACTGGTTGATGACATCAGCCTCCTCTCCATGAAGGGGATTTAGACATTACCATGATTGATAATAATAATGAGTGTAGGACACTTGGTCTCTTTCTGCAATGAGTCCATAAAGTACACAAGTACCATATTTTTTGTACGTACAGTGCATGGCCAACAAGATATTGCCAAAATAACATTAGCCTAAAAACATTTAAAAAGTGGGGCAAGGATGTTTCCTTCTACTCTTAACTGTTGGCAGCTAGTTAACCTGTGCATGCTTCCCTGAATTTTGGGAGTAGTGTTCGAGATTTGCTATTCTTTGAACAAAGTTAATCTTTTCATTTATCTTTCTTCATGGCTTTCCACAGAGCTTTTATAGTGGATGAGCTATTATCACCAGCCAAGCAGGTTACAGTGGCTTTGCTGTTTTCCAATGTCCTAGTTAGTAAATTTTCTGAGCAGTTGGGTAAATAATAATAATAATAATAATTGTAATTATATAGCACTTTTCTCCTGCAGGACTCAAAGTCGCTTTTCAGACATCAGAAAACATGGTACATTGTTCAAGGATTAGGTATTGCAGAAAATAGAAAACCACATGGAGATAATTAAAAACAACCAGAAACTAAAGAGCACAATAGACATATTGCAGGGTTGGTGCAGACATTTTGCGAAATAACTTCCACGGCTTATATATTTCACCAACAAAAGGTACCAGATGTGGCAGCCATCTTGGGCGCACTACGTAGGATTACCCTGAGTGGAATAGGTTATGCCTAGAAGAGATGACACAAAATGAGTGGTTGCAGCATCCTAACACTAGGAGTAGTGTCCCACCATAATCATCAGGTCCATGTATTTTTCATCCCATCCACGAGTGTACCAGGTGAGGCAGCCATGTTTGGCGCACTACGAAGGTTACCATATGGGAGATAAGCCGTACAAGGACCCAAGGCATATATTGGAAAACTGACATGTGTTTGGCAGTATGATATACCCAGTATGAATAGATCCATGTGAAGTACATACTGCCTAAGGAGGATGCACTTCATTGGAGGTATAACATGCAGGCATATCATTCAGTGGGGCGGAAGTACATGGTTCAAAACAGGGAGAACAAATACTGCAAACAGTGATGCAGTTTGGGCATGATATATATGGGTGACTGAAACATTTGTAATATAATACTCCCTGACTGAATAGATCCACGTGTTTGTTCATCCTGCTAAGAAATAACCATCCAGGCAGCCATCTGAGGCGACCTTTGTATGTTACATCTGGCAAGGTGTGCAAGTAGCGGAAGTATAACATCCTGGAAGAGAGAAAATAAAAATAATGTATGAGAGGCTAAATACAAAGGTATAGAAAGGCCATCTTAAAAGAATAGTTACAGCATTATAAGGTAAAAACCATGTTAAAGTTAATCAGAAATTAAAAATAATGGTGTAAAATGTAACAGGTAACATGACTGCACCAAGCATTTCCCTCGTTCGAGTGTGAGGGCTTGTCACATCCAAAAGTTTGTTGAGTGTGATTGGAATGCAGCATGAGGCTGCCCCCAAACCAAGTCTAAGAGGGGGGGTGAATAGAAGATGGAGTGGTAGCATTTCTGAGCTGCAGTGTTTGATAAATTGTTCCATTTTGGTTTAGAAAGTAGTTCAAAGTCCAAATCCAGTTCAAACTCCAGTTCTAACTTCATTCTTCAGATGACATGCTTAGGATTAGGGATGAGCGGGTTCAGATTTCTGAAATCCAACCCCCTCGAGGCCCCCGATCTGAGTCGTATCCGAGTAAGGCTCGACTTTTCCCGCCTGACTCAGAACTGAAATCGAGGCAAAACGTCATCATGCCGCCTTCCAGATCTCGCGGGTTTTGAATTCTATAAAAGGTTCCCGCATTGGCAAAATTTATCACTCCAGCTGTGGACAGTGAAGAGGGAGGGTGGGAACTACTGCTGGATGGGCTGTGTTGTGCTGCTGTTGTCCATAGGGGCTGTGACCACTCAGTCCATAGGGGATGACTGGTCTGTGATGTGCTGCTGTTGTCCATAGGGGCATGCTGGGCTGTGTTGTGCTGCTGTCAAAGGGGCTGGCTGGGCTGTGTTGTGCAGTCAGTTGTCCATAGGGGCTGTGTCCACTCCAAAGTCTATAGGGGCTGGCTGGACTTTGTTGTGCAGAATCCCATAAAGGCTGTAGTCCTAGAGGAGTGCTGTAGTGTTGTCCAGGGGGTGATCTGTGCATCAGGGGTGCTCCCCCAAAGTGCACTCCAAAAAAAATTATTTTTTTTTGTGTTTGTAATTTGTGTGTGCAGTAGTCATAAGTGAAGGGTCGGCTGGCTTTACCGTTGAGGGGTGCTGTAACCCCCAAAGTGCACTCCAAACAAAATAAAAATAAATATTTTTTGTGTTTGTGAATTGTGGGCCTGATTCAGACCCGGAAGCTATTTGCGGATGGTCATTCAAAAAAAGGGGCCGGCTTTTTAAATTGTGCGCTTGCTCATTGCGGTTTGTTGATGCCTCTATGTCTGAGCGAGCAAACGAAAAATGTGCTCACTATTTTGTAAAGATGCCCCTTTCCCGTTCACATCACACGTCATCTCCGGTATTTGATTAATAGGGTACATCAAAAGGCATCTGAACTGCTCGCAGTGCTTGTGGTAGGTTTTTCCTACCGCAATCAATGCGAGCAGTTCAGGCTAAAAGACAACCAAGTGACGTGGTCGATGATGCTCCTTTACTAATTATGCACTCCCATTAAACAGCCTTTTTACCGTTAGGCACGCCTGCATTCGGATCTCCACTCCCCCGTTTTCAAGCACCTTCCCCTGTTACCACCCACAAACAGTACATTCTGTCAATCAAATTAGCAGTCCCTCGCTGTTTAGCGAGCGCTCGATTTCTGACCGCAGTGACTGCTTTGCGCATGTGCATTATGACCCATACGCATGTGCAGTTGTGCTAACATCACTCAGAGCGAACTAGCGGCCGCTTACGAGCGGCTCTGAATCAGGTCCTGTGTACACAGTAGCTGCATGTGCATCAACAAAGTAGCGCCAAGCGTGCGCCTGTGTCATAAGTAAAGGGCCAGCTGGCTCATCTGTTAAAGGGTGGTGTAACCCCCAAAGTGCACTCCAAACAAAATAAAAAAATATTTTCTGTGTTTGTGAATTGTGTGCACTGTGGCTGCACATGCATCAACAAAGGAGTAGCGCCAAGCATGCACCTGTGTCCCATAAGTAAAGGGCTGGCTGGCTTGTCCTTTAAAGGGTGCTGTAACCCCCCAAAGTGCACTCCATAAACAAATATTTTTTTGCGTGTGTGAATTGTGTGAGCAGTAGCCGCACGTGCATCAACAAAGTAGCGTCAAGCGTGTGCCTGTGTCATAAGTGAAGGGCCAGCTGGCTTGACCGTTAAAGGATGCTGTAACCCCCAAAGTGCACTCCAAACAAAATAAAAACTTATTTTCTGTGTTTGTGAATTGTGTGCACTGTGGCTGCACGTGCATCAACAAAGTAGCACCAAGCGTGCCCTGTGTCATAAGTAAAGGGCCAGTTGGCTCATCCATTAAAGGGTGCTGTAATCCCCAAAGGGCACTCCAAAAAAAAAATATATATTTTTTTGTGTTTTTGAATTGTGTGCGCAGTAGCCGCACGTGTATCAACAAAGTAGCACCAAGCGTGCGCCTGTGTCATAAGTAAAGGGCCGGCTGGCTCATTTGTTAAAGGGTGGTGTAAACCCCAAAGTGCACACCAACCAAAATAAAAAAATATTTTCTGTGTTTGTGAAATGTGTGCACTGTGGCCGCACGTGCATCAACAATGTAGCACCAAGCGTGCCCTGTGTCATAAGTTGGCTCATCCGTTAAAGGGTGCTGTAACCCCCAAAGTGCACTCCAAAAAATATAAATTTTTTTCTGTGTTTGTGTATTGTGTGCACTGTACGTGCATCCTCAAAGCAGCAGCGCCAAGCGTGCGTCTGTCTGTAAAAGGGTGGTGTAACCTCCAAAGTGCACTCCAACAAAAATAAAACATTTTCTTCTGTGTTTGTGAATTGTCTGCACTGTATGTGCATCCTCAAAGCAGCAGCACCAAGTGTGCATCTGTCTGTTAAAAAGTGGTGTAACCCTCAAAGTGCGCTCCACAAAAAATAAAAATAATTTTTTTTCTGTCTTTGTGAATTGTGTGCACTGTAGCAGCAAGTGCATCAACAAAGGAGCAGCGCCAAGCATGCACCTGTGTCCCATAAGTAAAGAGCCGGCTGGCTCATTTCTTAAAGGGTGGTGTAACCCACAAAGGACCAAACTTTCTCCGATAACAATAAAATAGGGAAAGATCAAGAACCACTTTCTCCTAGTGCTGAAGCTGCTGCTACTAGTCATGACATAGACGATAACATGCCATCAACGTCGTCTGTCAAGGACGATGCCCAATGTCATAGTAGAGGGCATTTACAATACCAAATGGCAAAGTTCAGGAAAATTACCTTAAAAAAACATTTAAATCATCTGAGGAGAAACGTAAACTTGCCAATATGCCATTTATGACACGGAGTGGCAAGGAACGGCTAAGGTCTTTCCCTATGTTCACGACTAGTGGTTCAGCTTTACATGATGATGGAAGCCCTCCTCCCGCTAAAAAAATCAAACGAGTTAAGCTGGCAAAAGCACAGCGAAGAACTGTGCATTCTAAGAAGATATCACAAATCCCCAAGGAGAGACCAAGTGTGGTGGCGGTTGCAATGCCAGACCTTCCCAGCACTGGATAAGAAGAGGTGGCTCTTTCCACAGTAAAAAACTGCGTTCTTCTAAGAAGATATCACAAATCCCCAAGGAGAGTCCAAGTGTTGCAGCGGTTGCAATCCCCGACCATCCCAACACTCGCAAGGGAAGAGGTGGCTCCTTCCATAATTTGCACACCCCCTGCAAGTGCTGAAAGGAGCACCCACAGTCAACTTGCTGATATGCAAATTGAAGATGTCACTGTTGAAGTACAACAGGATGAGGATACTGGTGTAGCTGGCGCTGAGGAGGAAGTTGGCGAGGAGGATTCTGATGGTGATGTGGTTTGTTTAAATCAGGCTCCGGGGGAGACAGTTGTTGTTTGTGGGATGAAAAAGCCCATCACGGTCATGCCTGGGCAGAAGACCAAACATTCCACCTCTTTGGTCTGGCAATATTTCTATCCAACTCCAGACAACAACTGTCTTGCCATATGTACCATATGTAAAGGTAAAATAAGTAGAGGTAGGGACGTTAACCACCTAGGAACATCCTCCCTTATACATCACATGCAGCACATTCATAAAAGTTACTGTCAAGTTCAGAAACTTTGGCTAAGACCGTAAGCAGTCCAAGGACTCCTAAATCCCTTTGTCCTGTTGTATCCAAGTGCCTACAAACCACACCGTCAACTCCCTCCTCATCAATTTCTTCCTTAGTCAGGATCAGAAGTAGTCCTGCAGGCCATGTCACTGGCATGACTGACTCTCCTATCCTGGATTCCTCTGGAGGATCCTGCATTGCTATGCCAACTGCTGCCGCTGCTGCTGTTGCTGCTGGAAGTCGTTCATCATCCCAGAGAGGATGTAGGAACACCACTACTTTTACTAAACAATTGACCCTCCAAAAGTCCTTAGCGAGGAGGATGAAGTACGACAGCAGTCATCCTGAAGCAAAATGTATAACTGAGGACTTGACTGCTATGTTGGTGTTAGACATGCGTCCGGTACCCGCCGTTAGTGCAGTGAGATTTAAACAATTGATGGAGGTAGTGTGTCCCCGGTTAAAAAAAATCCCGTCTAGATTCCACTTCACTAGGCAGGCGATACCGAGACTGTACAGAAACATCAGAAAAAGTGTCCTCAGTGTCCTGAAAAATGCAGTTGTACCCAATGTCCACTTAATCATGGACATGTGGACAAGTGGAACAGGGCAGACTAAGGACTATATGACTGTAATAGGCCACTGGGTAGATGTATCACCTTACGCAGCAACAACAGCAGCGTCACCAGTAGCAGCATCTCAGAAACGCCAGCTCGTTCCAAGGCAGGCTACGCTGTGTATCACTGGTTTCAGTAAGAGGCACACCACCGACAACCACTTAGAGAAACTGATGGAAATCATTGCCCAGTGGCTTACCCCAACTAGACTCTGCTGGGGATTTGTGATATCTGACAATGCCACCAATATTGCGCGGGCATTACATCTGGGCAAATTCCAGCATGTCCCATATTTTGCTCACACAATAAATTTGGTGGTGCAGAATTTTCTGAAAAGCGACAGAGGCGTGCAGGAGATGCTTTGGGTGGCCTGAAAAATTTCTGTCCACTTTCTCCTTTCAGCGACTGCGTGCCGAAGACTGGAGCACCAGCAAACACTCTTGAACCTGCCCCGCCATCACCTGAAGCAAGAGGTTGTGACACGTTGGAACTCAACCCTCTATATGCTTCAGAGGATGGAGGAGCAGCAAAAGGCCATTCAAGCCTAAACATCCACCTATGACATAGGCAAAGGAGGGGGTATGCACCTGACTCAGGTGCAGTGGAGAATGATTTCCGTGTTGTGCAAGGTTCTCCAGCCCTTCGATCTTGCCACACGTGAAGTCAGTTCAGACACTGCCAGCTTGAGTCAGGTCATTCCCCTCATCAGGCTTTTGCAGAAGCAGCTGGAGAAAGTGAAGGAGCTAAGACAGAGCAATTCCACTCGGCATGTGGGACTTGTGGATGAAGCCCGTCATTAGTTTTGCTAGTATTCCAGGGTGGTCAATCTGTTGAAATCAGACCACTACATTTTGGCCACCATGCTCAATCCTAGGTTTAAAGCCTATGTGGTGTCTCTCTTTCTGGCTGACACAAGCCTGCAGAGGTGCAAAGACCTGCTGGTGAATACACTGTCAGCTGAAGCAGAACGTGACATGTCAACAGCTCCTTCTTCATTTTCTCTCGCAACTGGGGCTGCCAGGAAAAAACATAGGTATCCTAAGCAACCCGCTGGCAGTGATGCAGGGCAGGCAGGACCAAGTTTGGACATCTGGTCCGGACTGAAGGACATGGCAACAATTTCTGACATGTCTACTGTCACTGCATATGATACTGTCACCATTGACAGAATGGTGGAGGATTACATCAGTGACTGCATCCAAGTAGGCATGTCAGACAGTCCATACCTGTACTGGCAGGAAAAAGAGGCAATTTGGAGGTCCCTGTACAAACTGGCTCTATTTTACCTAAGTTGCCCCCCTCCAATGTGTACTCTGAAAGACTGTTTAGTGCAGCCGGGAACCTTGTCAGCAAAAGTCATAGGACGTTGTTTCCACAATGTGGAGAAGATGATGTTAATAAAAATGAATTATCAACTCTTCCAGGGAGACCAGCCTCCAGAATGTACAGAGGGACCTGTGGTGGTGGATTCCAGTGGGGACAAATTAATACTCTGTGAGGATGAGGATGTACACAACACTGAAGAGGGTGAGGAATCGGTGGATGAGGAGGATGATGATGACATCTTGCCTCCGTAGAGCCAGTTTGTGCAGGGACAGATTAATTGCCAGCTTGTTTTGTGGGGGCCCAAACGAACCAATCATTTCAGCCACAGTCGTGTGGAAGACCCTGGCGCTGAAATGATTGGTTTGTTAAAGTGTGCATGTCCTGTTTATACAACATAAGGGTGGGTGGGAGGGCCCAAAGACAATGTCATCTTGCACCTCTTTTTTTTCTTTCCATTATGTACTGTTTGGGGCCTAATTTTTCAAACTGCCATCCTGTCTGCCTCTGCAGTGTCACTACTAGATGGGTCACGTGTTTGTGCCGCCCACTCGTGTCGCTTAGCATAGTCATCCAGCTACCTCGGTGCAACCTTTTGGACATAAAAACACTATTGTGAGGTGTGAGGTGTTCATAATAGACTTAAAATGAGTGGAAATTACGGTTATTGAGGTTAATAATAGCATAGGAGCAGAAAAACCCACAAATTCTGTGATTGCAGCTGTTTTATGCTTTTTAAAAAAAAATCCAAAACACAAAACCAAGAACCCAAAACACAGAAGGGTGGTTTTGCCAAAACCAATCCAGATCCAAAACACAAAGAAAGATCCAGATCCAAAACCAAAACACAAAACACGAAAAGTGGCCGGTACACACCCCTACTTAGGATGCAGGTTATAGTGGCAGGCCAAGCCTTTGCAGGTTTTTAAATCATTGGGTGTCATTTTCAGCCTGCAGTGACATGAAGATCTCTTCTATGTCATTGGCTGCATCATATTTGGTAATTTTGGGTGGTATGTGGTTAATTCACGCTGATGTGTTAGAAAATATCAATTCAGTTTTGTAATGCACTAGGGTTATCTCCAGTGGATTTTGGCATCCACTCTTTCAGAATTGGAGCAGTATTGTTTGCTGCCTCTATAAATTTGTTGATCCCAAAGATGAATTAATGTTTGGATGTTTGGAAATTGGATTGTTACAAATGCTATTTATATATTAAAAGTAGCTAACTGGCTCATGTGCATCCTAACTTGGAGCTTCTGCCTCTCATTACCATCTAGATGAAAACCCTTGAGTGATCTTAGCTTAATTTGCCTGACTGGGAGTATGACTGCCTGTTTGCTTCCTGGATGGTTTCCAGCATTTCCTTTTGGTCAAGTTGCTCACTGCTTTGTTTTTTGGGTGGCTACCCTTGAATTGGCCTTGTTTTCTATAGTTGAGAATCCTGTCTGCTTCTGTGGTATGCAGTAGAATTCCCTGATGTTTAATTTCTAAAGGCTAAATCCTTTGGTTTGACTAAAGCAGTGGTTCTCAAACTCGGTCCTCAGGACCCCACACAGTTCACTTTTTGCAGGTCACCCAGCAGGTGCACAGGTGTATTCATTACTCACTGAAACATTTTAAAAGATCTACAGGTGCAGCTATTTCACTAGTAATTATGTGAGGACACCTGCAAAACATGTACTGTTTGGGGTCCTGAGGACCGAGTTTGAGAACCTGTGGACTAAAGTATTGGATATCCATTTGCATGGCAACGACCTGGTTACAAAAACATTCCTTGATTTGCATTCTGCTATAGCCCACAATTTGAAGTTAATTCGTGGGAATTACTTTTAAATTGGTCGTCCATCATTTCTAGATATGTTTAGCATAGCCATCAAGGTGAGTTGCTTATAGATTTGATACATAGGAACGTTAATGCTTCTGCTGCCCTTTGTGTTCTTGGTTTGGGGGTACTATTGTTACTTATCCTCTTATCCAGTTTCAGGATTCCCTTCTCTAGGTCCAATGGGATGATCATCTTTTGAAGGATGGTATATCCTTATTTGTAGAGGGTTTATTTTTAGGTGTTAAGAAAGTAGTTACAGTTTAGTATGGTGGTAGGCCATCTTTTGCAAAGTTGTTTTGTTGTTTTGAGGTGCTCTCCTTCACAATATATGAGTTGGGTTGATCGTACTCTTCTGGAGTCTGTGGGCCTTTTGTGTCATTGGTAGGGAGTTTGAATACCTCAAATGGGAATGTAACAATATTGGTATCTGGCTATTCTTTCTTCACGCAATATAGGTTCATTTATTTAATGATTTAAATAAAAGATAACCTTTTTTTCCTGATACTAGGTATGTCTATGTGTATGTTAATTATTTATGCTATAACTAAGATAGTTACTATAACTTGCATTGATGTTATGGGATGTGATCAGCCATTAGAACATTTAATGTATTAGTCTTAATTTCTTGACACTACAGTATTTATGCTCCTGGATGTTCATTATTTTACCATTGCTTGTCCTGTATTTTTGTTGTTGGACCTATATATTTTATGAGTTATGCTCTATCTCACCACTGCCTAGAGCTGCATAATTTTGTAACACCATATAATTGATAATAATAATAATAAAAATAATAATAATAATAACAACAGTTAATTTTATGCTCTCAGTTTTTTGATAAGCACACTAGCTGATTATTTTTTCACAAAGTGCAGTTTACTATCTATTTTTTATCACTAAAAGATTTATGAGAGCTGTAAACTTTTTTTTGTTTTGTTAAATAAATAATGTTTGCACTAATGCTACTCTGATCCCTATCCCTGTCTCTCACTGCCCTTCTCTTTCCTGCACCAATCTGCCACACAACATTAAAATAGGTGGCACAAAAGCCAGATTTAGACACAGGTGAACAAAGACCTTAAAGAGTGATTGCTTAGAACATTTTTCTATCCTGTTAAATCAAATGGTTTTCTTTTATCAGAGAACAAAAGTGAGTGGGAAACTAATAAAATATGATAAATTTGGATTATGGGGATGAAATCTAGAGTACACAGTCATCTAAGAAGAATGCATTAGCTATAATAAGGGCAAGTTTGATTGCATGATTCAGAAAACACTAATCTGAGTTTCATAACTGACATATTTAGCAGAAAGAATTAAGATTCAGCAATCCTGACCTATTTAAACTAAGCTAGTATTCAGAACAGCAGCTGTGTATTTATCATTGTATATTTGTACTTAGCTTGATTAAGTATACTGATTGTTGTAAGATATAGTTTGCAGTCTCTCCCATAAATGTATACATAATACTCACATATGCAGCTGATCTATAATTTGCTCATAAATTAATTTAAAGAGAAACACAACACAAAGAAAATGGTACTGTGTATTTAACTAAACAACACTCAATGACAGTGTTTTAATCTGCATATCCCACGCAATCTAAATTTGAATATACTGAAATAAAATAAACAACAGTAGTTGGGCTCAATTAAAAAAAAATAGTTGAGAAGATTAGGAATGCATAGATTGCTGAGACAACTCATTTTAATATACAATATATATTATTTCTACAGGATGACATAACCATCTGTTCATGGAACTAAAAATAGTTTTAAGTCACATTTTGCTAACCTAGAGTCTGCCCTGTAGATTCCAAAAAATTAACCTTTAAGTATTCTGTAGGCACAATATTTGTAAAAAAAAACAAAAAAAACAAGCACCTCCCAGTACACCATTAAAAGGTTAGTACACATACTGTATTTATCCTAAGATTTAAGGCTTAAACATAATGCAAAAACAACTTATTGAAGCCGGAAGGTTTGGATTACATACCATGGGCCAGATGTAATATGTTAAAAGTTTAGAAAATGTGAGAGTTTAGCAGTAACTTCTCACACTATTACATTGGTCGAGTTTTATCTTCAAAATGGGAAAATATCTGGATGAGAGATTAAATCGTGAGAATTTTTTTAGTTTAAAAATATGCGAGTTTGCATGTTCTCAGACTCTATTACATTGGCCGAGTTTAAAAAGTGTGAGAGATTACTGATAAACTCTCACAGTTTCTAACCTCTAACCCTATTACATTTGGCCCCATATGCAATCATTTGAGCAGCCTGAAATATGTGTGCCAAAAATATGCTGTAAAGAAAAGTAAAATAAGCTTGGACACAATAACTAAATATAATAACAAATAAATAAAGATATACAGATGTCTTCTCGATCGTCCTTGCTCTGATCTTGCCATATAGGCACCTTAGTTACAGCATGAAAATACAGTGAGTAGGCATTGTAAGGCATGGCAAGGTGTGAGAGGATCCATGGCATGCAATAAACAGCTAGATGGCAAGTGCTCCATTGATGAAAACTACAATACTGAATACAATAGTAGTCAATGGAGATGGCACCACAGTTTATGTTAGACAGGCCAATCACGTATAGTGTAAACAGTTGCAGTTGTAAACTGCCAGTGCAGCAGTGAACTGTTCCTGCAAAGAAGTTGCACAGCCAACTGCTAAAAAGCCACACACAGTAATTGAATAAAGTCGCACACAGAGTGTTTAATAAAATTAGATATTTTCATGGTGACACTTGTACTCTAGTTGACTGCTGCTCCAGTTATTTTATGGGCTGCCCTTTCCCCACCCACCATTCATTTTGCTAAAGTTGCAATACAGTACTTTTCTGGTGCACTACAGGTCCCAGCAGGCCCTGGATTCCAGGACATGATGGTGCTTTTAGTTTAGTTTATAGCTGCCAGGGCTTGTTGGGACAAGTAGAGTCTCAGAAAATATGCAGAAATCTATCTTTTAGATTTGACGTCTAAGAGGGGAACCACAGACTGCTGAAGTTCCCATTATAATGTCACCAGTCTAGCCTGTAATAGTCTGATGTTGGCTTCAGCTTTTGTAGAGGGACCCCACTCTGATAATCCCTTTGAAATTGCTGCCACCTGGTCATGGAATCATTTCAGTGAAGAGGGGGGAAGGCAAGACTTTTTTTATTTTTTATTCAAATTTATTTAATTATTTTGTAACTCAACTCTAGCAAACTCCATGCTGATGATCATTTTCATCTGCAAACAATACATCTAAACTTCCTAGTGGTTGACATCTGTAGTTAAGACTTATCAAATCTTTAAATAAATATCTAAAATAAATGCACTGACAACAGAATTAATTATGGTCAAATTTATATTGACATTGATCTTAATTAATTCTAATTGTTGAATTATAAATATAATTAAAATCAATATAATTAAAGATAGTATGGTGGAAGACAACAAAGACTGGACACCTACAAGAAAAATGTGCACACAAAACACTCGTTGGTGTTCACCTCTCAGTAGGGACCAACTGGCCTACAGTATAATTCAATACAGAGTGCATCCAGCTAAAATATATAAAAAATCAATAAACACTAGCATTCTTTCAACCACAACATGCAAAATCATCAACACAATAAAAAAAGGTGGGTGGAGGGATTTCCAGAAGCAAAGAGACTGTTAACTAGTGACAGGCATATACCAACCAAAACAAATTACAAGGAACCTATGGGCTGTAAACAAATAAATGCAAAACACTCTAAGAAGGTGTTTTTAAATGCATCCTGCTCCTCTATGTTTGGCGTTTCACCTGGCTCAGGCCAAGAGTCCATGCCTTATGTTTCCCAGTTGGCCCTAAGGCATAGGCAAACTAAGCAAATGCCTAGGGCATTTTGAATGCCTAAAAGCATCCAAGCCTGCCTAGAGCTGGCAGAGGTTTGGGGCAGGTATGGCCCGGGCACCTGCTGCCAACTGGGCAGAGACTCTGCCAGCTGCTACTTAGCATCCACAATCTGAACTCAGATGACAGCTTTGTTTGGGCATGGCAGCAGCAAATAGTGAACGGGCAGTGGTGGAACAGCTGGCAGCAGTTTGCAGTGGTGGGATACCTGGATAGGCATTAGTGGATAGTGGCAGGCTGACTCAGGGGCAGCATGCACCAGGACGCGGCCTTCTGGCCTGAGCCGGACAAGCATGTCTGACAATTGTACTCACTGCTGAAAGAGGGGTGCTCTGCTGGAATAGGGATGCTGGTTGAAGGTGGGTGCTGATACCATGCTTTCCTGGAAGAGAGGGGTGCTGTGGTGGGTGAGGGGTGTTGTACTGCATAAGTGGGGGTGCTGTACTGGGATAGAGGTGCTGGGTTAGGTGAGGGGTGCCATTGAGCTGTTTTGGGAGAGGGGGTGCGGTGCTGGTTGTGGGCTGGGGTGCTGGGTGCTGTGCTGGGAGAGGGGTGAAGGGTGTTGTCATCTGTGCTGCACTGGGAGAGGGGTGCTGGGGTGGGTGAGGGCTGGGGTGTTGGCTGAGGAGAGTTGAGCTGGGTGAGGTGGGGTGCTGTGCTGAGATAGGGGTGCTGGGTCAGATGAGGGGTGGTGGCACTATGCTGGGTGAGGGCCAAGGTGATGGGTGCTGTGATCTGTGCTGTGCTGGGAGAGGGGTGGTGGGCTGGAGAGGGGTGATGGGTAGTGTGCTATGTTGTATGATGAGTGCTGTGATCTGTGCTGTGCTGGGAGAGGGGTGCTGTGTTGTGATTTGTGCTAGGAAAGGGGTGCTGTGCTGGCAGAGGGGTGAAGTGTTCTGTGCTGGGAGAGAAGTGATGGGTGCTGTGACCTGTGCTGTGCTGGGTGAGGTATTCTGTTATCTGTGCTGTGCAGGGAGAGTTGTTCTGGGTGAGGGGTGCTATGTGCAGTGATCTGTGCTGGGAGAGATTGTGTTGTGCTAAGAGAGGGGTGAGAAGTGATGGGTGCTGTGATCTGTGCTGGGAGTGCTGGGCTGGGAGCACAGCACAATGGAGGAAGGGGCCACAGCACAGTGAGACCACACCCCTTCCATGAGGCACCACCCAAAATCTTGCCTAGGGCACTAATTTGGTTATGGACAGCTAAGATGATTCCCTAAATAACCTAACAGTTGATTTTTGGAGTTTAATTTTAAGACTAATCATAACTATAAATACTATCTATCTAAAATAAATTCATGACAACAGGAGTTGGGATTAATTTCGGTCAAATTTATTTTGACATCAGCCACATGAATGCTAATTTTTTAACTATCAATATAGTTAGAATTCATATAATTAAAGTAGGGATGTGCAGGCTCGGTTCTACTCGGTTCCGTTCGTTTTTTTTTACCGAATCTTATTGGCTATCCAAAACTCATGACAGCTGAAACCCAATAAGATTCGGGAAAAAAAACTGAACGGAACCGAGTAGAACCGAGCCTGCACATCCCTAAATTAAAGTTAGTATGGTGACGAATAACAAAGAATAGACAATTACAACAAAAACATGAATGCAGAACACTCATTGTTCAACTCTACTAAAAAAATGTATGCCCAGGTGGGCTGTGTCATTTTCCAGTAGGGACCAATTGGTCTATGATTGAATAAGGAGAATGCACCCAGCTAAATATATAAAAAAATCAACAAAAACTATTATTCTTTCCTCCAAGTAACTCAAGCCAGCCTGCTGCCTGCCACCAAAACCTAAACTAAACCAACTCCAAAATTCCCTTGAACAAAGGCTCCATAAACAAAGGCAACCCCTCAGCCATCAAATGCACACTATCAAGACTAAGCAAATGCACATCCTTGAACATCATCATGAGTACCCCACCATACCATTGATTGGCAGCACAAAATGAGCAACTGTGGTATTCACTTTATGCCTGGCAACCTCCATCAACCTACTAGGTTTGCAGAAATGCCAGATTCTGCAAGAAATTATTGCAGACCAAATCAATTTACAAAAAAGACAGATGTGATTTACCATATGAAAATGATGAACAATGGCCCTTCTAAGATCCAAGGAAGTGCATTGACATAAGTCATGTAGATGTACCACCAACACTTTAGGCTGACCAAAACCTCCACACAGCTCCCAACAAACGCCCCCTCAACTTCATCCCACAACATGCACCTAAAACCGAACCAACAAACTTTATCTACCAAACCAAAGTATTTAGAATCATAAGCTGCAGAGGAAGTGCAGTCCAATTATAAAAGAGTAGCCAATAAGCTGAATGAGCCAATATTCCAGCAGTTCTATCAAATTTTAAAAGAAGAATTATTAAATATTGTAAATGAAGAAACCCACAAACACAACCAAACACACATAACAGCAAAGAAGCATAACAGAAAAACCATAAACATGATGTTGGTGACAAACACAAGCAAGGCAACCAGACTGGAGATGCAAACAAAGTAACCTACTACTGAGGTTCTTTTCTATGATATTTTGTATTTAAGAATAAACTACTTGATGCCTCTGTAGGAAAATAAACTCCCTTACAGACCCCTGCAACAGTAGCAAGTAGTGAAAATCTCTGGTTAGCAGTCTGAAGAAGTGACAGCAATGGCTTTACCCGGCTGCACATAACAATGAAAAGCTGCAAACTTCTGCCAATCCAGAGCTTGAAAAACTTAAATCTGCAGTGGAAATGGCTGCCCCAATTCAAAATGAATGGGTATCAAAATCATTCAAAAGTAAGTACAATGCACCAATACAGAGCTTCAAAACCTTTTCAAATGTGTATTTAGTTAACAGGGACTCACTTACATGATTAAGCCAAGCCCCTTTCTGTAATGTCCGTACCTCCAAATATGTGTGTGCTAGAGATACCAGGCAGATCCAGATATCCCTACATCTCTGCAACAAAAATCATCAACTCCTCCAAATTGAATTAGTCTTGGAATGCTGGATCTTGCATAAGATCAAATTACACCCACACAAAACATTGCAAAAAAGGAGAGTCAATTTTGCTTCCCTCTCCAGCGCCACTAATTCGCTGACGCAAAATGTGCCATGAAAATCCATGGTGAAAGCAATTTAAACAGACAAACATCAAGCATAGAAAAACACATACATTCAACCACCATCAATGTGGCAACAGGTTCACATAAATAGGACGTTGTCTGTCTTCCAAAATGGCTTAGCTCTAGCCCAACCTTTGAGAGCTCTGGAAAATTAGCAAACTCCTCATTGGGTAAAGCCAGCCAAGTAAATTTGAGAAAAATGCATTGTCTGCAAGCAACTTATGCATAGCAGATAACAAACTATAATTGAAGACAGGATAAATGGATGCATCAGTTGGTGTCAATTATATTCAAAGCAGAGAGGCAATATTGTTCCCAGTCATGCCAAGCAGCTTCATATAAATGGGGAGTCACTGGGGAGAGACCACCTTGCTAGTTCTTTCAGTCCAACTTGAACTTGATTACCTGCCTAAAATAAGGAGGACATGCATCACCTATCAAGGCAGCCTCTAAATTTAACCCAATTTAACCTAGATAGAGCAGCAGCAAGATTAACCTAAAAAGAAAACAATTTGCATGCAATGAGGGCTCCGCTGTTGGTTAATGGCCTGAACAGTCCTGAGGAGGCCACACCAAAAGACTATACCAGAGTAATGTACTCACACCCCTCAAAGTTCAAGGGCCACAACCAATCAGTAAAAGTTTGAGAAGGAGTAAGTTCCCAGCCAAAACTTCCATGATCTATTCAGGCAGCATGAAATGGCACATCATGAAACATTCAGGTAATCAACAAACCCAAATGAACCAGCAGCATTGATAAAGAGCTGCATAGCCACATAATTACACAACAGCATTGGCCATATGTGCACACCATTGAAGTTTGAAAGAAAAACAGACTAATTACGCAGATCACTTTTCATTTCAGCAGACAGGCATAAAAAATGGTGAAGCTTACACACCATATTCATGGCTCTCTCCAGTTGTGTCCAAATAAACCCTACCCCAGAAGGGACTATGCTTTCCTTAGAGTTACTTAACCTTCCACCAATCTGGATGCACTTGCCAACTGCAATTTGTTCACCTAGTCTTGCTGCAGCAAACAGCAGATCGCAATGGTATTAATTTTGATACCCTGAAAGGAAATTTGCACAACTGGCACCTCAGTTTGATCATTTGCAATTGGAATATCCAACTCTGAAAACAGCACTTGCACCGAGAAAAACAATCACCCACAGCAAAAAGAATCTGCTGGGCAAATGCATCATCCCCCAAAGCACCAGCTGACACACACCAGTTAAGTAATGTGCTACAACATACAAAGCAGGAACAGGAGATAAAACATCCCATAGGCAAGCACTTGTCTATGAAATATTCAACCTGCACTATTCACCCATAAAACAGAACGGACCCAGGGTTAACAGACAAAAAGCCAATTCAACATCAATCTTAGCAAGAATAGAAGCTATGCCAAATGATCTGTTTAGATTCAAAGCACTGTTGAATGAATGATACTGTACTTTACATTTGATAATTCTGCAGGGATTGCATCATTGACAGAACATCCAATGGAAAAATAAATATGCTGAATCAGCCTATATTTACCCATGTATTCAGTCTATTTTTACTTAGAGATGACCCCCTACACAAGAAAGCACCAGGTCCATCAAAGGAAAAGATTCTATAGGGCCAGCAATCCACCCCAAATCCACCTCCTTCATCACCTTCTCATGAATGGTATGCAGCATATCAAAAGTGAACCTTAAATTGTGAGGCATACCCGATGATACATGACTTCCCCCGACTAGCCTACCAGAATGTGTTGCCTTGCCCTGGCACAGTCTTTTGCCGGATTCTGTCCACTACGGCAAACATGCCGAAAACAATAAAACATGCTGAGTTGACAAACAGCCATTGAAAGCATGGCAACAGCACTGCACCAAACAAGCAGTAAAGTGAGAGTCCATATTGACCTTACTGCGTGTGGCAATGTGGGGGGTGCAGACCCAGAGGATGAGTGCAAAACCTCTAGCCAGACCTTAATATCTTTACACCAAGAATCTATGATGACCAATCATGATTGCTTCCTCTGGTGATCCTCATTGTAGTCATTGTAGTTTTGCCACATTTGAACCCTTGTTGAGACAAAAAATCTCATGAATCATGTACAAGTATTTCAGCACATTAAGATGTTCTTAAGGCCTGGTCTTTAAATAGTAAGTGGAAAACATGTACAGTACATCGCCTCAAGCCAATTGTTATAAGAAATACAGTAGGAGTAGATGTATCAAAGCTTGGAGAAAGATAACGTGTAAAGAGAAAAAATCCCAACCAATTAGCTTTTAACTTCTAACATTTTACAGATTGTGTTTGAAAAATAACAGAAGTTAATTGGTTGGTACATTATGACAAGGGGATTCCACTGTGTGTCTCACTGCTATAGTGTTACCCAAACCCCCAGCTGTTTCAGCCTGGTGTTGATTATTGGGAAATAAGGGGGAACGCTATGTTATTTTTGTCCCCTATTTTCCAATGCAAGCCCAGGCTCAGAGGTCTGGGTCTGCTTACTGATTTGAAGAGTGACTCCACGGTTTTTTAATGAACCACTACTTCTATTTTTAAGTTATTAATTTGGTATCTTTTCTACTAAAGATACAGAGAGGACTCCACACAGGATATCATAATGTCAATAAGATTCAGAAAACCATCATCTAACATTCATTAGTTAAAGGGAGAAAAAAAGAGAAAGAAAAAGATCTCCCTATCCCATAACACGGTTGGTGGTGCTCCCCTTGAGTAAAACAGTATATATTTAGAAAAAATTATCCTATACAGTAGGATAACAGAAAGACACTCCTTTGTGGGGGCACTCTTGATGAATGTATCTCAAATTAGGTTAAAACATAACTTTTAATTTTATTATGATCTTAAAAAAGACCAACAACAGACAAAAAACACAAATGACACAGACCACAACACATACATTGTAAAATACTCAGCACCACAGGATTGTATACCATATATAACTGTAGCAAAGTAAGATTGAAAATTGATAAAGGATATCTGCGCTGCAGTTTAAATAGACCAAAATGTGACTGCAGTCTGTGCAGAAATATAATCACCCTTCTATTTCTGGGTATATCTCATACCCTGTTAGTAGTGAAAGTGAAAGGCGAAATATTGGATACGCTTGTAATAGTAAATGATAATATATAACAATCCTAATAATCTATATGTACAAGCTATATCCAGTAACCGGCGTCTGATATCATAACCCTTGATTATTTATACATAATCCTTTTTTTTCAGTAGTTTGCATCATTAGTTTGATATCTATAATAGCATGGTTTGTAGTATTAATACCCGGGTGTAAGTTACCAAGCTTAGTATACCAAACAGATTGCAATCAACACCAATTTCCTCATTTGTTGATCCTCTGTTACTTAAAATTGTAAATTAACCCCAATTTGTTGTAGCCCCGGACCCTGCATGTACAATTTTTCCCACAATGCACACACATGGGGTAGTTGACAAATATATATACACAGATGTATAGCTGAAGGGAAAGATAAACCTCTCAAATGACAGAAAATTATGTCTATATATTAGCCAAACCAATTATGGCTCGTCCACCCATGAGACAGGAGACACAGGTGTCACAAGAGGAGCAGATTTATTCAACAACAGGGGGGAAATGTATACAATGTCTGTGCGGAATAACCGCAATTTGAACAGAGGAAGCATACTAATAAATGACAGAGTGCTCTATAACCACAAAAACCTTTTTTTGGTCTGTATGTGTTATTACAGTGACCGGACCTTACTCGGGTATGTGTTGTACAGGTCACAAATTGGAAGAAAGGTAAAGTCACTTCTGCTGTTCGTATATAATGTTAGCCGGCCTATTCCCTTCTACTTCTGCATTGCAGGGAGTACTGTCGGAACGAATGAGAAAGTGACGAATAACAACAGAGTTTGAAAAATAGATAGAGAGAAATGTCCTCTAACTATAATGCTATTGTACCTATCCTTTAAATTATAAAAATTAAGTTTTGCGCTTATCCACATATATATGAATCTATCTATTTTTCAAACTCTGTTGTTATTCGTCACTCTCTCATTCGGTCCGACAGTATTCCCTGCAATGTAGAAGTATCAGGGAATAGGCCGGCTAACATTATATATGTTAAGATATAGGGCTTTGGGGAATTGGGGTTAATTTACAATTTTAAGTAACAGAGGATCAACAAATGAGGAAATTGGTGTTGATTGCAATCTGTTTGGTATACTAAGCTTGGTAACTTACACCCGGGTATTAATACTACAAACCATGCTATTATAGATATCAAACTAATAATGCAAACTACTATCTGAAAAAAAAGGATTATGTATAAATAATCAAGGGTTATGATATCAGACGCCGGTTACTGGATATAGCTTGTACATATAGATTATTAGGATTGTTATATATTATCATTTACTATTACAAGCATATCCAATATTTCGCCTTTCCCTTTCACTACTAACAGGGTATGAGATATACCCAGAAATAGAAGGGTGATTATATTTCTGCACAGACTGCGGTCACATTTTGGTCTATTTAAACCGCAGCGCAGATATCTTTTATCAATTTTCAATCTTACTTTGCTACAGTTATATATGGTATACAATACTGTGGTGCTGAGTTTTTTACAATGTATGTGTTGTGGTCTGTGTCATTTGTGTTTTTTGTCTGTTGTAGGTCTTTTTTAAGTGCATAATAAAATTAAAAGTTAGATTTTAACCTAATTTGAGATACATTCATCAAGAGTGCCCCCACAAAGGAGTGTCTTTCTGTTATCCTACTATATAGGATATTTTTTTCTAAATATATACTGTTTTACTCTAGGGGAGCACCACCAACTGTGTTATGGGATAGGGAGATCTCTTTCTTTCTCTTTTTTTCTCCCTTTAACTAATGAATGTTAGATGTTGGTTTTCTGAATCTTATTGACATTATGATATCCTGTGTGGAGTTCTCTCTGTATCTTTTGTATGTCATTATATACTAGGTTTATCCTAGATTTCTGACTCGAGCACGGATCTAATTTGTACTTTAAACATCACGACAAAACTAAATAGTCATCAACAAGCATTATAAAAGTGAGAGCTATTGGTATCAATATCATGACTAGCTTTAACCTCAAGAACGAGTTAACTAGCAAAAGGAAGGTAGAAGATCTTGGTAATATCTTTCCAGACAATATTACTAATCTCGAGAGAGAGAGTACATGGGAGGAGGATTTAAAAAAACTTAAATAAGTACTATAACGCCAAATTAGGACCAATTGGGATTTGACCAGCCTGGAAAATTACACAAAACAGAAAATTGCCCCTTGAGGCTTAAGACCAAAGGTATTCCCAGCCTGCAATCACATTACTGAGAACTTAACGAAGGATTGGGAAAACTGCCTCTTAAAATGCTCACAAGAACTTATTGCTATCCTCATTAAACACAATAATCTAGTTTTAGAGGACTGTGCTAAAACTATTGACATTTTAGGCAAAAAATTAGAACCATGGGAAAAAGATACAACATTTCAACAGCAATTTGAGAGCAATAAAAAAGATCTTGTATCATATGAAAACAATATAATTGAACGCAAGAGAAATACATTTTCTAGAGATAAGAGGGATTTCATCAATGGTCGGATCTTTAGATGGAACCCACAAACTGAGAGGAGAAAAGGGGAAAACCCAGAAAATTATACATCCTCAGAAGCTGAGTCATCAGGAGGGGAGGAAAACTTTGAGATCAGATGACAAGGAAATCAAGCCCTAAGATATAGGAACACATCTGACTTGGATTTTCAACCTTTTTTAGGGGTTCCCCACAATCCCCATGGCTGCCTGTCAAGAGGAAGACAAGGAGGGGGTCAAAGAAGGGAAAGAGAATGCCCAAAATGGGAAACATCTCCACAAACCCGATACTACACCAGGAACAAAACAGGGTTGTAGAAAAGGATCAGCGGCTTCAAATTATTAATCTTTCGGATCATATACTTACCCCTACACAAAATAATGTCCTGATGAAAGGTCTATCTTCCTCCCCAATGAGGACATTTGACTGATTTCAATGGGAAACCAATTTACGTCTTTTTGGTCAGAAGCTATTATTGGCGAAATTCTACTCACAACAAGAACAAATATCGGAAACACCGGGCATATCTCAAGTGAATCTGACAGATGAAGATAGCACCGCATTAAGGATCCTAGATGATTTAATTGATGAATCTAAAGTGGAAGAAAGCATCGCATCCAGTGACAAAGATACCAATAAAAGATTGATATGCAAAAAAAGATCTACCTTCTACCCACAGGAGAATATATGTCCAGAGGTTAGGGTATTTATGAATTTGGTAAGTCAAGACTTAGACAAAATTCAGGTAAATAACAAATATAAATACCCAGGTGGAAATTTGAATAGACAGGATAAACGTGCCATCAATGAAATCAAGGAATGGAATGACGTGATCATTAAGCCCTCAGATAAGGGAGGAAATGTTGTTATCTGGCCAACAAGTATGTATATTACAGAGGCTCACAGACAATTGGATGATCCAAATTGTTATCAGCAGACACTCCTTAATCCCATGGAGAATTGTAAGAATCTCTACAATAAGATACTGGATCAAGCATTGCAAAACAATATCATCACCAAGCATGAACATCAATACTTATACATGGAATATCCTAAAATGCCAACTTTTTACATGCTACCCAAGGTACACAAGGATCTCCACAATCCCCCTGGGAGACCAATTGTCTCAGGTATAGGGGGTTTATTGGAAAAAGCTAGTACTTTTGTAGATATTTACCTTAGGAAACATGTACTAGCTCTACCCTCGTACACACGCAACAAAGCAGAAGTACTAAAAAAACTCCATGATGTCGCAATGGAAGATATTTATATATTGGCAAGCCTGGATGAGGAGGCTCTCTATACTAGTATTGAACATAAACTGGGGATAGAAGCAGTAAGATACTTCCTAACTCTGGAAGGTATGGATGAATTCCATGAATTCATTTTGCAACTCTTACATTGTATTCTGCACAAAAACATCTTCACTTTTAACAACAAATTATACTGGCAGGTGAGGGGCATGGCAATGGGGGCAGCCTGTACCCCCACCTATGCAAACTTGTATTTAGGCTGGTGGGAGAAGGAGGTGGTATTTCATGAGAGAAATGATCAGTTCACGGAATGCATTATCAGTTTTATGCGATACATTGATGATATCCTGATTATATGGGATGGAAGCGAAGAGAAGCTACTAGAATTCATCAATATACTGAACGATAACAACTTGAATCTAAAACTGACACATGATATCCATAAGGATAGGATAACCTTTTTGGATCTAGTAATCTATATAGACCATAACAACATGCTGGCCACCACAGAGTTACATAGAAAACAGATGGCAACCAATAGCCTCTTACATTGATCTAGTGCTCATTTCCCTCCTACAGTTAATAACATTCCTAGAGGTGAATTCCTAAGACTGAGACGAAATTGTTCGGAGGACAAAATTTATAAGGAGAAAAGTGTTGAACTGGCCATGCGACTCAAGGAAAGAAGCTACAGTAATAGTCTCATTAAAAAAGCCCAGACCTCTCTACACAATACTAAGAGGGAATCTTTGATTTTTCAAATGAGAAGTGATAAACCGGAGGGTTTGGATATAAGATTTGTGGGCAATTATTGTCAAGAGTGGAGAGAGATACAGGAATCCATCAATAGACATTGGCCTATATTATTATCAGACCATGATCTCGCAACAAAACTGAAAGAAAAGGTATCTATGTGCTGGAGGCGCTCACCTAACCTACGAGATCATTTAGTCAAAAGCCACTTCTCTAACACCCAAATATGTAAATCCAAAATAAAGGGAACCTATCCATGTGGCTCATGCAAAGCTTGTAATTATATTTCAAAAATTGATCACATCCAGGATAGGGATGGAATATTAATTCCACTGGATGAGTATATCAACTGTAATACCTCGGGCATGATATACTGCATCTCATGTACCTGTAACATGAGATACATGGGCATGACCAAAAGACCACTGAAAACTAGGATACTGGAACACGTAGGCAATGTAAGGAATGCCAGTTCTGATATTGCTAAGATGAAACAGATTACATCGGTCGCAAGACACTTCTATACAAAACACTCAGAGAGGAGTAAGGCCATGAGATTCTTTGGCCTGGAAAGAATAAGACTGGGCATTAGAGGGGGAGACATTACAAGAGAACTTTTGAAAAAAGACTGTCAATGGATTTTTAGATTAGGGAGCGTATCACCCAGAGGTTTGAATGAACAAATCAATTATGGAATTTTTTTACCAACATGAGAGAAGATTTAAATATTATAGGATATACTTGACTTTTGTTATATTTCACTTAATTTCTTTACTCGTATATTTTTACTAACTTGATAGAGAATTTCATACTTTATCTTTTATGACCCTTATGTGGGTCAGTTTGCAAAAAATGTTTTGTGTGTTGTTTGTTTTTTGTTTTTGTGTCTTTCAATTAATATTTTATATTTTTTGATAGGCATAGGTCACAAATTATAACACACAATCCCTCTGAATTTTTTCTATATATATAATTTTCGTTTATATCAGAGGACTATTTATGTTCATTAGATCACAGTAAACAATATTATATATTCTTTCAACAATATCATCACATTTCACATTATCCAACACACTTCTTATCAGAACTATTGTTTTATTCATAAGTCACTTATATATGTAGGGACGACAAATCCTGATATTGGGCACACTATCTCATTGATACGTATATATCCTAGGAGTGTTGGTAAGCTTATTTTCTGCTCCAATGGCTAAATATCATTTTTCTAAAAAATATTTATTCAATAATGGAGAGGTACATTTAGATCTATATGGAACTAGAAAAGTATAATTGATTGTACTTCTCCCTTCTGTTCTATACAATTTGAAATTGATCATTTCGTAAGATGTCCTTCGATTAGAACTACCTCATATGGACTAGAAAGATTAATAAGATTTGAAGGAATTTCAATTATCCTTCTCCCTTTTGTGTTATATAATTTTAAAATTGATTTCTCCAAAGATATACTTTTATTAGAACTATTTCATATGGACTTAAATGAATAATCATATTTGAAGGAATTACTGTATAATTCTACTGTATAGGGTCTGAAATTTATTATGATTAGTAGGCAGGTCCCTGGCCTATAAGGTATTTTTATCTTGAGATTCAAAACAATTGAAATAATCACTCTCTCATTCGGTCCGACTGTATACCTTGCAATGTTTCACACCTACAGCTATACCACCCTGGACATGCCCAATCCCATTTGATTTTGGAAGCAGTGCAGTGTTGGGCCTGGTTAGTACTTGGATGGGAGACCACCTAGGAATACCAGGTGCAGTAGGTGATATTTCATCTGGGATTAATCGGTTAACAAAACTCGAAAAGCAGAAGTGACTTTACCTTCCTTATATTTGATGCCCTATACAACACATACCTGAGTTAGGTCTGTTCAATGTGATTGCAGGCACAGGCTGAAAGGGTTTCTGGTTATAGGATTTCTACTCTTTTCTATCTTTTAACACTATCATTTATACTCTCTAGTATTTGAATAAGTCAGGTGGAAATACTTACTACTCAGAAATGTCCTCTAACTATAATGCTATTGTACCTATCCTTTAAATTATAGAAATTAAGTTTTGCGCTTATCCACATATATATGTATCTCTCTATCTATTTTTCAAACTCTGTTGTTATTTGTCACTCTCTCATTCGGTCCAACAGTACTCCCTGCAATGCAGAAGTATCAGGGAATAGGCCGGCTAACATTATATACGAACAGAAGTGACTTTACCTTTCTTCCAATTTGTGACTTGTACAACACATACCCGAGTAAGGTCCGTTCACTGTAATAACACATACGGACCAAAAAAAAGTTTTTTGTGGTTATAGAGCACAACTCGTTTTTCCTCTGTAACACATATATCAGTACTACGTGATATTAGATCATGTAATCATTTGTAGGATTACAGTTTTGTTATTTTAAATGTGGAAATGACCAATAATTAATACTATTATACTGCACTCAAATATAATGTGTCCATAAGAGGGTTAAAATTCCTTTTATTTTTCTTTAATTTATTTTCTTTGTTTATATGATTAGACTTATATTTATACATATTTTTGTACTTTTCTCTTTTATATGTAATACAGTGAATAACAACAGAGTATTATGATTATGATGTTACATGCAGATGTGCAATAATTCTACATTAAAACTACCATTTTGCGTTCTTAAGAAGTATGTGTAATTTAATAGGTGATTAAGCATGTCAGGAGAATTCCTCCCCAGGACAATAGGGGATTCCCGATGATGCACAGGGTAAACAGGAACTGTCTCCTTGACAACCCTTACTTACTCTTCCCACCTTGCAATTGTAAGTGAGGGGAGGAGGTTATAGTAATATGCAGCCTTTAAAGGCGCAGCAATCAGATAGCTCTTACACTTGGCCCCCTGTTGGAGAAAGCCTGCATGGCGAAACGCGCATCACAGGACAAGTAAGTATCAGCTATGTCTAGCTGATCTCCCAGCCGGCGCCTGTATAGCCCTGTTATACCTCGCGGTGACACTGCAATGGATATGTGAGTATAAGCTGTTCCCAGCTGACCCCCTGGTTCCGATTCACCTCTGGAGCAATTGCGGTTATACCGAATAGATAATACAAACGTTTCCCTCTGTCATTTATTAGTATACTTCCTCTGTTCAAATTGCAGTTATTCCGCACAGACATTGTATACATTTCACCCTGTTGTTGAATAAATCTGCTCCTCTTGTGACACCTGTGTCTCCTGTCTAATGGGTGGATGAGCCAGAATTGGTCTGGCTAATATATAGACATAATTTTCTATCATTTGAGGGGTTATCTTTCCCTTCAGCTATTCATCTGTGTATATATATTTGTCAACTACCCCATGTGTGTGCATTGTGGGAAAAATTGTACATGCAGGGTCCGGGGCTACAACAAATTGGGGTTAATTTACAATTTTAAGTAACAGAGGATCAACAAATGAGGAAATTGGTGTTGATTGCAATCTGTTTGGTATACTAAGCTTGGTAACTTACACCCGGGTATTAATACTACAAACCATGCTATTATAGAAATCAAACTAATGATGCAAACTACTATCTGAAAAAAATGGATTATGTATAAATAATCAAGGGTTATGATATCAGACGCCAGTTACTGGATATTGCTTGTACATATAGATTATTAGGATTGTTATATATTATCATTTACTATTACAAGCATATCCAATATTTCACCTTTCCCTTTCACTACTAACAGGGTATGAGATATACCCAGAAATAGAAGGGTGATTATATTTCTGCACAGACTGCGGTCACATTTTGGTCTATTTAAACCGCAGCGCAGATATCGTTTATCAATTTTCAATCTTACTTTGCTACAGTTATATATGGTATACAAACCTGTGGTGCTGAGTATTTTACAATGTATGTGTTGTGGTCTGTGTCATTTGTGTTTTTTGTCTGTTGTAGGTCTTTTTTAAGTGCATAATAAAATTAAAAGTTAGGTTTTAATCTAATTTGAGATACATTCATCAAGAGTGCCCCCACAAAGGAGTGTCTTTCTGTTATCCTACTATATAGGTCAATTTTTTCTAAATATATATCTTTTCTACTAGGCTGTTACTCTGGCTTGAATCGCCTATATTGGACTGAGGCTTGAAATTTGCTGGTTGGTGAAGTTTGATATTAACTTATCAATTTATTATATTTTCTACTAGGCTGTTACTCTGGCTTGAATCACCTGTACTGGCATTTGACTTGTGATTTTCTGTTTGGAGTAAGTTTGATGGTGATCTAGTTCTAGACTAGACTTTACTCTGACAGCAATCTCCTATACTGGCCTGAGGCCTTTGATTTGCTGTCTGGAGAAATATGTTGGTACTATATTATATTTTCTACTAGGCTTTTACATTTTGGCTATTTTTTCTTGATTAATGAAAATAGTTTAGAGGGTCATGTAGCTTATTAAACAGGCATCCTGACTGCCGCTGCAGTGCCGCTATGTTTCATACTGTAGATGTGTTATGTTCTTTTAGATTGCCATGAGGTGGCCAAAATTGACTAAACATTACTGGGAATTAATGTTTTTGGTTTTATTAATACTTTAGGATAAAAACAGGTGGAAACTACTGTACATGATTTTAGCTGTTTTTGTCAATTCAAAAACAATTGAGGGTGGTTTTACCAAAACCAAAATATGACAATAATTTAGAACCAAAGCCAAAACATGAGGATCTGCGGACATCTCTAGCTATTGATGAAAGTCTCTTCAAGACTGGTTCTAGTAAGTAGTCAGGTACAAGAGTTTCATTGCATTGCAATCTTTGCTCTTCTGGTTTCAAAACATTTGTTTTGTTCTGAGATTTTAACTTTGTGTGCAGTTTTCAAACCAAGGAATTTCTCAAAGGGCCATTTAATATTATGGTTGGAAAAAAATGTACTTATTAAAATAAATTATTTCCACACCATGAAACTTTGTCTAATTAGTTTCATTTTCAGAGCCATTAATAGCAACAGTTTCTGTTACTGATTCTTCATTTTCACAATATCTATGAACTTCAGAAAGTTGAATTTACATGGAATAAAACACATTTGTCTACCTTTTTATGTATTAGTCTATTTTTTCATTTGGTGTATTTCCAAAAACATAGGTCATCTTATCTTATATATGGTGCAGAAAACATAGGAATCTGAAGCAGTGTCAGATGCAGAGTTGTTCAAAGTCTTTGCTACAGGAAGCATTTGCTTTACAGAGTTATTTCTGGACCAAACACCTTAAGATTTATGTATTTTGTCACATTTGGAATTATCCTTCTGGTATGTACAGTAGTGATGTGTGTTCATTGCTTGAAAATAAAGTCAAATGTAATAGCAATGCTAGCATCTATAAAATAAAATCAACTGCTGATAAAAATGATGTTATCACATTAAAATATAAATACAGTTGGTATGAACTTTGACCCATCCCATCAGTGTCAATGATGCACAGGAGAAAGTGAGGGGGCAGTAATAGATATAGACAGCGAGGAGAGAGAAGGAAATGAGGGATGAAAGTGTTGGGGTTTGGAAGAGTGAGTAAAGGGGGAGAAGACAGAGAGAAAAATAGATAGAAAAGCAAGGCAACACCAGACAGTATCACTTTAGTAGTTACTTTTGCATTTCCTGATGTGCTCTCTGTTACCCCAGATTATACAGCCAAAAACCCAGCCAGATAAACACAAAAAGACAGTAAATGCCATTAGAGCTGACTGCTTTAATTAATGAATTAACTGATATAGGTGTCAAGAAAACACAAACAACTATTAGCATCAATTTAATTAAACTAGTCATAAATTGTAAATATGCTGTTTCAGCCATACACCAATGTGCAGCCCAGTGTCACAGACTTAACCCCTTTTTTAACTCCGCACCAAGCCCCTAGGTAGGGTAATGCCCGGGACGTCCTGCTAGGGTAATGTCACAGCCACAGATAGATCTTTTTTTTAATAGCTTTTATTAAATTTGTCACATAAAATTATTATTGGGGTATAGAAAAGAAAAAGGGGGAACAAACTGTACAATATATTATGTGGATCCAACACCCCAATACAGAAAAACACAATATACACTTAATATACTGATAGAACATTAAAACACTTAAAAAACTTCAAATATCAGATTTAGGTGACTGTAGAATATGTAAACCTTCTATCGGATGAGGTGTGTCATGTGTGCAAACCACTTACCCTTAAACTAAAGTAAATAAAGACACTGAGACGTAGATTTGGCAGATAACTTGATGGCTATTTATTGGAGCAATGATTATTTATTATTTATTTAAGGATGTATGGTGGCAAAGAAAGGACGGCCAGAAATCAGCCAATTCTGCAATGCCCACACACAAACAACAACAGGCATAGCAGGAATATATCGCCCAGAGTGCATGAATATAACAATAGAAACCTTATAAGCAACAGAAAGGTATCACTCACCTCCTACCTTGACTATCCACCCATTTGGGTGATGATACAGTCCCCCATTAGGTTGGTACAGCCAACTACCAGTCAACGATGGGAGCGCACCTCAACTAAATAATTGCACCCAGACTGGTGACCTGCCGTTCATTCCAGCCACAGCAAGGTTCTGCTCATAGAACCGCCACACTGCCACCATACAAAAAACTACCCCAATAACACAAACTTCCTAAATAGATCCTTGACAAACATTGACAAACCCTCTTCTGTTAAATGAACCCCGTCAGCCCTATACAGATAACTGAAATGAAATTGAATACCTATATGGGGAACCACATGGTCATCATTGGTCACCACAAATTTAGCTACTGCATAATTTTTTTCCCTCATACTACAAAAAATCTTGTTTGTATTGCCTTTTTCCTTTTGCGTCACATATGTTCACCTTAATCATTCTTTTAATAACTAATTCCTGCACCCACTACTCACACACCTCTCTTTATATATCACTTTTGTAGCTGCACTAATACATTAGCAGCACTGTTCTTTTACCTGTATTTCTGAACATTTAACTCCAGTTTTCATCTCACTTATTACCTCGTCCACAGAATGAACACACTTACTTCAAACTTCCCCAATTTTCAGTGCCCACATAATGCCCTGCTTTATCCATCTCTATCTTCCCCCTCTTGTCTCCTCCACTTGTTGTTCTCCCTTTTTTCTCATCACTCTGCCTTCCAGCCCTCTGCTCCTTTCCCCTGCCTTTCCTGTTCCTCCACTCTCAGCCACCTCCCTCCCTCCATGATCTTGTTAATCCACCACTGAGCCCTATGCCCTCCTGGTTCTGCCTGTCACCTCCAGGGCTGCCAAGAGAAATTCTGGGCCCAGGCACAACAACAACCTGTGGGACCACAACATGTTGGGCATGGCTGCACCCATTTGTGGGTGGGTCTAGCATGTGAGATGCACCCACTGATAGGAGCATGGCATAGCACACAGCAGCAGGGATTAAAGTAGTCACTACTGTATTAGGATGGCAGGACAGTCCCATAATAGCTGCATTTTTATCTGGATGTACTGTATTTAGATGCTACAATGTAACACACAATAATTAAGGTGCTACAACTTTATTTTGTACATCTCTCATGTAAATAACACATAATCAAAATCTATTTGTTGACATAGAGATAGATGAATGAAGGACTTAATTTTGACATAACATCAGGTCATCTTATGCACATATTCCGCAGCACACACATCCTAAACACCTGCTCCATGCTCCTTCCTCACTATCTACGCCATCTGTGTCACCCTTGTCTGTCTGCCCCTCCCCTTTAGAATGTAAGCTCTCACAAGCAGGGCCCTCGTCCCTCATGTGCTTCTTCTCCCCCAACGTATAGTATAATTTACTCCTAACTCCCCACAACAGCACCTAACACTTGGTTGCTTATTTCCTGCTGCTTGTGTTATGCAGCTATGTCTATAAACCATGTCCTTGTCCTGCCTTGTATTGTATGGCTAATAACTGTTTTTCTTGTGTGCTCATTTATGTACTGTGTAAGGCACTGCGGAACCTTTGCGGCGCCATATAAATAAAGGATAATGATAAAAGGATAATAATTAAGTCTTTCCGAGCCTTTTCTATAGCAGGAAAATCCCTAACCCCACGGCACACTTGGCGAGGTACAATGAAAGACCAAATTAGCCAACACGAGGGCCAGGCCAACAGCACTTTTGACAAATCATTGATGATATTGAATTGCAACTCCAAAGCGAACCTCTGCCCCAAGTCATTGCCCCATGAAGGGACCACCAAAATATGTGGCACACCAAAACGTCTTGCATACTCCAACAGTCTAGGACAAAAAGAATGCCACCTCATACCTCTGAAACCTATCCAGCGGACCTTAGCAGAATGTGCAAAGACTGGTTCTTGATCTGAAGCCATAAACCTAGAAGCCCAGAAAGTGGTCTATTACCCAAATGTCTTGTACAACCCTAAAACCCTAAAAGTGGTTGAAAAGCAATAAAGAAAAAACACTAGTAAATGTAGTAAAACAATAAACATTATGGTAAATTAGTGAGGATCTGATAAAAAAGAAAAAATTGCTATTAGTTGCCCACTTTACTAATTCAAGTGGCTAAGACAAACAAAAAGACATGAAGGGAAAGAATAAGTGGGGAGAATTGGGAAAAAAATAGGTGAACTCGGCAAGAGGTAAAATAAAAACCTGCTGAGGGATAGACTAGAACCTAATTAATTAATTGAAAATAGACAAATTAGTCCATCAGTTCAAGCAAAAATTGCCAAATCCCTCAAGACTCCCATTGCCAGCTAATCCCAAGTAGGATGGACAAGGGTAACAGACAGGACAAGACAAGACATTAGACAAAAATTGAACAGTGGATCATGAATGTGACCATAAACATAGCAATGTCATACTGCGACATAGCGTTATACATATGCCACTTTAATGACCGGGCCTAATGTAATTTTTGTAGCTGGCCGATTTCCATCGTCCCAAGGCCTTAATTTCCGACACCGAGAAACCTGCACTGCCGCAGGAGTTGCAGGTCCGATTCTAAAAGAGTGCATTCTAAAGTCCTGAGGCAAGAGGCCTATTCCTGACACACATTACTTCAAAAACCAACCAAACTGATACTTCATAAGTGGAGTCCTGTCCATATGCATGAGCCATGAACCAGGAACATCCGGCCAGAATGCGTAGCTAGGGCCACAGGGCAGATCCATTTGTCTCTAGACAGACCCAATGAGATTCCCCTACTTCTACCAGTTTGGTCGGTCTTTGACCACCATATTCTACAGAGAACAGACCTCTCACCAACAAGAACATCCGAGCGGAGCATGGTGGCATCAACCCATTTCGAAGATGCCACCAGCTCTGCAACTCACAAGGCACCATGAAATGCCACTGAAAATACCAGTTGAATCAGAACCGACTTGTATGCAGTAAAAGCCACCCCACTGCCTCTAATACTGATGGAAGCAGATGCATGTCCACAGGTCTCCTGCAGTCAGCTACTGGCTGTGAGACCCGTGCCCAACCCTTTAAAGCTTTCAGAATCAGAAAACTTTTAGTAAAGTCAGGGAGGCCCTTCAATTTACAATAAAATGTGATACCTGCCAACAAGTGCACAACAGAAGCCCTGGATCTGCCAGCCAAACGAAGACTCCAAATAAAAGAAAGCATCGATCAAAGCCGACTCTTACCTGCCTGGCTGCTGCTATGGGAATAATCTTCCCATTCAATCCATGACTGCCGATATGCTCACAATGTGAAGGGGGCTAGAGACTGTTCTGCTAAGTACTCCATGCCGGCTCGATCACCTGCCAAACATAAGAGGGTTATAGCACAGCATCAGTGTCAGCACCAGGAGCCAAAGATTTAAATCTAGACCACTGGAAATGTGACAACGCATCGGCTATCTCATTCTCCACCCCCGGCACGTGTCTTTCCTTAATCATGATGTTACAGTGCAAACATGTCAAAACCAGCTGTGCTAGCAAGTGAAAAACTAGCAGAGAAGCAGCATGTTGCCGATTGATCGTGTGCACCATGCCCAGGTTGTCAAACCTGATCACAATGCTGCGATTGCGCAATCTTTCATCCCAGATTTCCAAAGAAACCATTATGGGAAAGAGTTCGAGAAGGAGCAAATTCTTTGGGTGCAAAGGGAGTAGACGAAAAGCTGACTTAACATCTATTTTAGCCATCAGTGTTCCAGGACCATTACACCTAATAATATCCAAAGCATTATCAAAACACTGGTATGCCACTGAGGCAACCTCAACTGGTATGGCATCATTTACAGACGAACCTGGCGGATAAGACAGATGCTGAATGTGCCTGTATTTTCTGGGAATTTTCTTGGGAACCACCCCCACCGGGGAAATAACAAGATTCCTAATGGGGGGTTCACCCAGCCATGCACCTGATGCCAATCTTGCCAGCAACTTTATCCCTCACAATGTAAGGCAGCTCAAACGCAGACTTTCTAGTTGAACCTGTGTTGACAGCCCTGCAAATTGTTAAACAATAAACAAAACTGAAACCATCCAACAAAAATTCTGCATCGTGCAAATCCAGGTACCAACTCAACCATTTTGCCATCGCCTCGACACGGACAAGGAATGGAGCCTAACTTAACACCTGTGACTTTTGCTGATTGTGCAGGCTGCTGCTGGGCACCCAACTTCAAACACTTGGAAACTGGGTGGTTGCCACCACATCGCAAGCAGAAGTGACAAAAATAAAATTTTTGCCCCTGCGTACAGGAAGCATTATTGAATGCAAAACATTTGTCCCCAGATGCCTGCTGTGGACCTGGGCAAACCATACTAGAAGCTTTGCTCACGTTGGAAACCTCATAGGCAGGATGCTAAGGCTGCATGACCTCCAGCCACACCTCCATGTCCTTCCAACCTAGGTCCATTACCTGCCTGCCACCTTACTTCCATCTAAACTCTTCATAGTAAGCATGCCAAGCCATACCCATAGAGGATTGTTGCATGCTGTGCACTAAATGCAGATACCTTATGATGTTCAGGTGCTCTGCTGGGCACATCTTCAGGTAACAGGCAGAAAAATGCAAAAACCAGTTAACCAATTATTGTATGATTTGAATGCTTCCAAACCAATACCACCTTTCACTCTATCTGCTTAAAATGCCTTCTTTGCTTTCTCTGTCAGGGCAAACATATCCACATAATTCCCCTTATGGATCTTAGTGTGACAAGTTACCCTTAAACCCTGAAATACAGCTGTATTGTCACAATGAACACCCGCCGAACCTTCCTTACCTTTCTGAACTGATTTGCACCTACAATTGCTATGTACTCACCTAGAGCACCACCATGCCTCCAATTTTGCATATTTCACATCTTGCTTGCGACCTCTTCCAGCTCTATCCGCATTGGATACAGAGGAAGAAAAGAAAGATGTCAATGAACTAGAGTCTGAGCTAGACCCACCTGATGCCCCCGATGTATCGGTATCAGAAGTAACCTTGGATGGTCCTTCCCCAGCATCCTCATCGTCCGGTGCACTGTGCTTGGCATCATGATCTGAAAAAGATGGAAGGACATCTGGTGCCGCACCCGCAGCATTACGACTTACATTTCTCTGGCGTGACTAGCGCTCTGCTGTACCACAGAAATGGATGAGGAAACAGCAACACCCTGCTGCCCCAAGGCTAGGAGCTAAGAGTCTCAATGAATGTCCCCACTGATCTGCACCCGCCCCCCCATCTGCTCCCAGCATTATCATTAACAGGTGCCAAGGAGAGGCCTGGAGTGGAGCCCACCGGCACATCTGACAAGAATGGAGCAAATGCTGCAGCCAATGTAGATAGGGCAGAAAGAATTGATAAAGGTTCTGGCTGCGGAGCAATGGGGGAAGGGGCAGAAGATAGCTGCAAAACAGGCACTGTAGGGACTGGCTGGGCTTGTGTCTATAAAATCTACCTTCTATCCTGATCAGGGATCCTGGTCCTTGCAGCCATAGCAGATCCTCATCCCCAACCTATATTCACCGCAGGTGTTGAAGCCTCCCCAGAGCTTCCCTGCACATCACTAGGATCCTGCATGATGCGCCCTGCAAAATGGCACCTAAGTCCCACCCCCCTCTCACTAACATGGTATGCGCTCCACTGTGAGAGTAGAACAGGGCAGCCATCAGCCGCATCATAGGAGCCATGCACCTTGGAAGGCACTCTATGACTCCTGTGGGACCTGCACCGTTTACTCACGGCACTGCAATGGTCCCCGGGAGGGGGCACGGCCCCACGCACTTCGGGAGCAGCGTGCACCCACCCATGACACACTACAGGAGTAGCATCACCTGTGGCTGGGCCCGGACTCACAACTGCTGTGCGCCAACGCGGGCTCTCAACCCTACAGACCTCTGGCGGGGACGCGGCAGCAGCCACAGTAAGGAAGCGGGGATGGGGCATGTTGCCAAGCAATGAGGACAGGGGCAAGAGAGACCAATAGGAATTTAAAATATGGCAAAGTTAAAATGAAGCAAGAGATGTGTAAAGTCAGAAGGTAGGAGGACAGAAAAGTTAAGAAAATGAAGAAATGAATTAAGGAAGAAAATTTACAGGAAACAGCACAAAATTAATACTTAGCTCTGTCTCTGACACCAGCCAAAACCTGAAAACAAAGAGGCTTTTGCCCACACTTCTAACCCCTTATATAACATCCCTATAAAACAGGTGGATTTTTTTATGGATACAGTATGTGCTCCTGTTATGTTACCAATCATATTAAAAACCTTCACCCAAAGGGAAGGCCCAAATGTATAATTCCGCCCACAAAGCCACAGTTTCTCCAACAATGGCCTGTATTCTTCCGCCTGCCATATTTTTCGCCTACATCACGTGTTTTGGCCGCGGAAACTTATCGTGCGCGCCCCTGCTATTCGCCATGTTCAATTCCAAAGGACGCAAGAATGCATCTCGGCGAAACTCAAACAGGCGTAAAGTGCTGTCAACAATGGGGAAATCAGCCTGACATCCAAAAGATGCACTAACATTGGGGATGAATAAAGATGTTCCCGAATAGCCCTACTGAAGCTATTTCTAATTAGCGTCTTCGCAAAAGTGCTGTAGAATAGAAGTAAGCAGGGTTTTTTTAAGAAAATAAGTCGTCCTGACATATTTAGGGTACTTGAAAATGGGTGCAAGCATGGGTTAAAGTTGCTAAATTAAAAAACGCACCTTCCGCAAACACCTGCAATTAAAAAAACACCTCCCCCATATTTGCAGACACCACAAAATCCTTTTTCGCTAGTTTAAAAGTTTGTACCCCCACTTTGCACTTTTTCACCCCCATTTTCAAAGTCTTTTTATGGGGTGTTCCCCACTTTTTTCTCAGGGTTTTTTTACGCAGTTATGCTTTGGGGGGCTATCCCTAGGGTGCAGAGTGGTTTCCCGACATTTTCACCCAAAAGAAAACAATTCTGCACTTGTTTTCTTTGCAATTGAATAGGGAGAAAAGTTTCCGACTGGTGAAATGACGTCATCCATAGATTTGGTATCTGGTTAGCTATTCCTGCAAAAGATAGGTTTCGGAATGGTATTAATACATCCTCTAATGCTTCTCCCAACCTACGCCAAGTTAACATTGTGGTTCGAATTGACTTGGAGAGCTCCTGGTCTGAGAATTTAAGCAAGTCAAGGAGCTATAACAAATCTGGGAGATTGTAGGGTCATGCAAATACCTTCTCTACTACTGTACTACCAATGGGTTTGGCGAAAAAGAATCAAACCAGTCCTTGGCTTTACTTTGTATATAAGCAAATTGATATTTTTCCAGATCTGAAAATGCTACTCCACCATACTCCTAGGGAAGGGAAAGAGTACCTCTTGCTATTTTCGGTTTACTTCCTTTGCAGACATAATTCATTACAGGTTGAGTCTCCCATATTTATTTATTTATTTATTACCAGTTATTTATATAGCGCATACATGTTCCGCAGCACTTTACAGAGAATATTTGGCCATTCACATCAGTCCCTGCCCCAGTGGAGCTTACACTCTATATTCCCTATAACATGCGCAGACACACACACTAGGGTTAATTTGTGTTGGGAGCCAATTAACCTACCAATATATTTTTGGAGTGTGGGAGGAAACCGGAGCACCCGGTGGAAACCCACGCAAGCACAGGGAGAATATACAAACTCCGCACAGGTAGGGCCATGGTGGGAATCGAATCCATGTCCTCAGTGCTGTGAGGCAGTAACGCTAACCATTACACTGTCTGTGCTGCCCATATCCAAAATGCTTGGGACCATGGGTATTTTGGATAACGGAATATTCCGTATTTTGGAATAATTGCATACCATAATGAAATATCTTGGGAATAGGACCCAAATATACACACAGAATGCATTTATGTGTTATATACACCTTATACACACATCCTGCAGGTCATTTTAAACAATATATTCAATAATTTTGTGGTTCAAACAAAGTTTGTGTACAGAAATTAAATTCATTAATGTTTCATATATACCTTATACACACAAACTGAAGGTAATTGTATACAATATTTTTTAATAATTTGTGCCTTAGACAAAGTTTGTGTACATTGAACCATCAAAAATCAAAGATTTCATTATCTCAGTCATGCCAAAAAAATTCTGTATTTCGGAATATTCCGTATTTCGGAAAATTTGGATAAGGGAGACTCAACCTGTATAACCTTATAAAAGTTATTACATAATGACTTGTGGAGAATTCTAGGTATAGTGTGAATATATATAAAAGATTTCAGAGCAGAACCACAGATAGATCTTAAAGCGAAGGAGGATGTTCCTGCTCATGTGTGCCCAATACATGACTGCTGAATGTCGTGCTTTCAGCCAGCTTTAGCTTGTGTGAGAAGAAGGAAAATAAGATGCATAAAAATATAGCAAGCATAATATAAAGGAGATGGGTGGAAAATTCAAGAAGAAAAAGGCAGATTAACTGACAAACCCTAAGTTAAATGAAGTAACCAAAATCCTCTCCCCCTAACCCCATAAGCTAAATCAAAACTATGCATACTCAGCAACAACTTTAACCCGATCCTACACAGTAATCTGTACCACTGTACATTCTAAATTCCACACAGTGCCACATATTTTACACCCTTTTGACCTTATACATTTATCAGGTACCAATATCCAATAGACCAGTATGATAGACGGTGATATTCAGAGGCGGCAGAAGCAGGACAGCAGGAGGAAAAGTCTAGGCCAGCCATAGCCTAGATGTGCAGCTGTGGACCAGATCGGGTACAGGAGCAGTGTGGGACCAACTGGGTGCCTGACTGGAGGACCCTAGGGAGAACAATAGCATAGGGTCTGGAAGTGGAGCAATCCAGGAAATTTGAGAACAAAATAATTTCCCCATTCTAATAAAGTATTTCCATTTTCTCTGTAATTGTATGCAATGGCACATTTAGATTCTCATTGCCAGCTTATCTGGGTTATAGGATAAGCAATGTTTGACAGAAATGCATCTGATTCCAATGTGGTAATTGCTGAAGAAATTGATTTTGAATCTTCAGGGAGTTGTGCAGATAAACCCAGAAGACTTTATGATAAAGTACTGTGTTTCTGTCAGTTGTGTGTAATTTCAGATCCCACAATTCTTATTGTTTTTTCTTTGTTAGCCATCTTTCAAAAAGATCACCACTTTGTTTTTCTTCATGATTTTTCTTAAAGCCCATAGTTACAATAAGAGTATCTATTATTTATGTAATAATTTCTTTTGGTTTTCTATATATCTTGTATAGTGTCCAACTTCATGATTTCAATGAAAAGTAGATTGAGTCCTTAGTAGATGGATTTATCCATTTTGTTCTCACTTGCTGCTTTCATATGACTTGCATTGTCAGTTAGCAAATCAAATAGTTTACCACCTCCAGTCTTCTCTAGGACTTCAAATATTACCTACTTATTACTTACTCTGCAGTAAGCCTTTCACGCCTGTTTCAATGCTTCTTTGTCTATGATTCCTTCTTCCATCTCATTTGTTCATCCATTTGTAAGTACTGCAAGTCACAGTGGTTTTTTTTTTTTTTCTTAGATATATTACATTATGTGTCCATAATCTGACTGTGAATGAGGCTTACTCAAATAATATCTTTTAACTGATTATTATTATTATTATTATTATTATTATTATTATTATCATCCTTTATTTATATGGCACCACAAGTGGTCCGCAGCAAAAACAGAAACAGTATAAACAAAAAAAATTGGAACGAAGGTGACATACAATACAGAACATTGCAAAACATGGACATTGCTTGCTCACAATTGCCAGGTGCCAACGCAGGCTTTCTACCCCACAGACCTCCGGCGCGGACATGGCAGCAGCCTCGGTAAGGAAACAGGGGTGGGGGCGGGGCATATTGCCAAGCAATGAGGACAGGGGCAAGAGAGACAAATAGGAATTTAAAACAGGGCAAAATTAAAATGAAGCAAGAGAGAGTTAACTTTAGAAGGAAGGAGGACAGACAAGTTAAGAAAATGAAGAAATTAAATAAGGAAGAAAATATACAGGAAACAGCACAAAATCAACACTTAGCTCTGTCTATGACACCAGCCAAAACCTGGAAACAAAGAGGCTTTGGTCCACTCTTCTAACCCCTTATATAACATCCCTATAAAAACATGCCCCCGCTTGCTATAGGCTACCTAACCAATTGATTTGCATACATACCAGAAGGCCGTAACTAGGGTATTGCGGCCGGTGCCGTGGCACAGGGCACTACAGGGCAGGGGGCACTGTTTGGGCCAGTCAATTTTCTGTTTATTATCATTCTCACTTGTAGATTCCTCTTAATTTATCCCCAGCATCTCCTGGTCTCCCCTATCTCTTCCCTGGCCCTTCCACATGAGGCCATGGCCCTTTTTCTGTGTGTTATCTCCCTATTTTAAAAATATGGGGGGCGCCAATGCTCTTTCTGGCACAGGGCACCAAAAAGTCTGGTTACGGCTCTACATTCCAATCCCCATCCTAGAGGTTTAAACCACCTCTTTTCTTAAACTAATAATTCGGTTTCTCAAACTCTGTCACTTTACTATATATGGAGTACTCACTCCAACTGAACCACTTCATAAATGGAGACAAAGCAGAAGAGGAATATTTACAATCTGCCGTCTCAAATTGACAGTGGTTTTAAATCTTATTATTCAACTGATTATGCACAGCGAAATTCTTCCATAAGTGGGCCATGGTCACTTTAGTGGCCAATAAGACATGGCCCATAATATATCTGTCTATGAGTGCCATTTCCCCAGGGTACAAATTAAATTAAGTGACTGGTGGGTTTATCTGGATACAGTATGTACTCCTGTTATGTGTAGGTCCAAAACACATGCATAATATTGCCCACAAAGTCGCAGTTTCTCCAACAATGGCCCGTATTCAATTAGTTTTGCACCCGTGATACTTTTCCGCCTGCCATACTTTTCACCTACATGGCATGTTTTGGCCACGGAAACTTATCGTGTGCGCCCCCGCTATTCGCCATATTCAATTTCAAAGGGTGCGAAAATCGTCCCGGCAAAAATCAAAGAGGTGAAAAGTGCTGTAAAAAATGGGGAAATCAGCCTGACACCCCCCAAAAGATGCACTAACATTGGGGATCAATATAGATGTTCTTGAATAGCCCTACTGAAGCTATTTCTAATTAGCATCTTCGCACAAGTGGTGAAGAATAGCAATAAGCAGGTTTTTTTTAAGCAAATAGTTGTGACAAATTTGGGGTACATGAAAATGGGTGCAAGCATGCATTAAAGTCGCTAAAGTAAGCACCTGCAATCAATATAACACCTCCCCCATATTTGCAAACCCCCAAAAGTCTATTTTGCTAGTTTAGAAGTTTGTACCCCCACTTTGCACTTTTTCACCCCCATTTTCAAAGTCTTTTTTGGGGGTGTTCCCCACTTTTTTCTCAGGTTTTTTTGATGCAATTATGCTTTGGGGGGCTGTCCCAAGGGTGCAGAGTGGTTTACCTATGTTTGCACCCCAAAACCGCAATTCCGAATTTTTTTCTGCCTGCTATTCAGAGGCAAAACTTGTTTGCCTATTACATTGCATTGACTTTACGTGTACGCAAAAAGTCTTTGCAATTGAATAGGGCAAAAACTTTCCGCCTGGAGAAATGACATCATCCTTGATACTTTTTCGCGGATTCCAACTTTTCGGCGTAATTGAATATGGACCAATATTTGGAAACAGAAGGCAATATTTTGTGCTGTCTCTCTGGCATAAGGTATACTCTGTGGATCAATTTGAACAAACATTTCTGTTTGGTTGATATGAGACACGTTAAAATAGATTTGGAAAATGGTTGACAAATGCTCCTCTGATATAGATCTGGACATATCCTTTTCCATTTTTTTTTAATAAGCCAATTTACATCTTGTCATCTCTAAAACTTGGGATAGGTAACACCACCTAATCCCTGCTTTATGACTGGACAATATAAATTGAGCTTGAACATATGCTGGAAAAGTTGGTTTACTCAAGCAGGAGGGCTGATAACTTTAGATCCAGTGTCTTACTTGTAGATATTTATGGGGTTCCAAGATGGGGTAACATTATTCTGTTGAATAAATGAAAATGTAACTAACCCTGTTTCATTTCAAATATCACCCAATAAAGTGAGCCTGCCATTGGTCCAGGAATCTAACTGTACATTTGGTATCTGATTAGCTAAAGATAGGTTTTGGGATGGTATTAATACATCCTCTAATGCTTCTACCAACCTATGCCAAGTTAACTTTGTAGTTCCAATTGACTTGGACAGCTCCTGGTCTGAGAATTTAAGCAAGTCAAGGAACTATAACAAATTTGGGAGATTGTAGGGTCATGCAAATACCTTCTCTGCTACTATACTATCAATGGTTTTAGCGAAAAAGAATCAAACCAATCCTTGGCTTTACTTAGTAGACAAGCAAATTTATATTTTTCCAGATCTGCAAATGCTACTCCCCCATACTCCTAGGGAAGGGAAAGGGTACCTCTTGATATTTTCAGCTTACTCCCTTTGCAGACATAATTCATTATAACATTATAAAAGTTATTACATAATGACTTGGGGAGAATTCTAGGTATAGTGTGGAAATATATCAAAGTTTTTTGAGCAGAACCACAAATAGATCTTAAAGCGAAGGAGGATGTTCCTGCTCATGTGTGCCCAATACATGACTGCTGACTGTTGTGCTTTCAGCCAGCTTTAGCTTGTTTGAGAAGATGGAAAATAAGATGCATAAAAATATAGCAAGCATAATATAAAGGAGATGGGTGGAAAATTCAAGAAGAAAAAGGCTGTTTAACTGACAAACCCTAAGTTAAATTAAGTAACCAAAATTCACTCCCCCTAACCCCTAACCCCATAGGCTAAATCAAAACTAGGCATACTCCGCAACAAATTTAACCCAATCTTACACAGTAATCTGTACTACTGTACATTCTGAATTCCACACAGTGCCACATATTTTACACCCTTTCAACCTTATAAATTTATCAGGTACCAATATCCAATAGGCCAGTGTGATAGACGGTGATATCCAGAGGCGGTAGAAGCAGGACAGCAGGAGGAAAGGTCTAGGCCAGCCATAGCCTAGATGTGCAGCTGTGGGCCAGATCGGGTACAGGAGCAGTGTGGAAGCAACTGGGTGCCTGACTGGAGGACCCTAGGGAGAACAATAGCAAAGGGACTGGAGGTGGAGCAATCCAGGAAATTTGAGAACAAAATTATTTCCCCATTCTAATAAAGTATTTACATTTTCTCTGTAATTGTAAGCAATGGCACATTTAGATTCTCATTGCCAGATTATCATGGACATAGGATAAGCAATGTTTGACAGAAATGCATCTGATTCCAATGCAGTAAATGCTAAAGAAATTGATTTTGAATCTTCAGGGAGTTGTGCAGATAAACCCAGAAGACATTATATAAAGTACTGTGCTTCTGTCAGTTGTGTGTAATTTCAGATCCCACATTTCTTCGTTTTTCTTCATGATTTTTCTTAAAGACCACAGTTACAATAAGGATATCTTTTATTTATGTAATGATTTCTTTTGGTTTTCTATATATCTTGTATAGAGTGTCCAACTTCATGATTTCAATGAAAAGTAGATTGAGTCCTTAGTAGATGGATTTATCCATTTTGTTCTCACTTGCTGCTTTCATATGACTTGCATTGTCAGTTAGCAAATCAAATAGTTTACCACCTCCAGTCTTCTCTAGGACTTCAAATATTACCTACTTATTACTTACTCTGCAGTAAGCCTTTCACGCCTGTTTCAATGCTCCTTTGTCTATGATTCCTTCTTCCATCTCATTTGTTCATCCATTTGTAAGTACTGCAAGTCACAGTGGTTTGTTGATTTTTTCCTTAGATATATTACATTATGTGTCCATATTCTGACTGTAAATGAGGCTTACTCAAATAATATCTTTTAACTGTATATTATTATTGTTATTATTATTGTTATTATTATTATTATTATTATTATTATTATTATTATTATTATTATTGTTATTATTATTGTTATTATTATCCTTTATTTATATGGCACCACAAGGGGTCAGCAGCAAAAACAGAAACAGCATAAACAAAAAACATAGGAACGAAGGTGACATATAATACAGAACATTGCAAAACATGACATTGCTTCATCAGCAGTCATAAAACTCAGATAGGCAGCAGAGTGGCCTAACCCAAAGGTTGGGTGCTATTGTAGGCATTGGCCAGGATATGGTTGTAGAAGCAAGGGAAGGAAAAGCATATGAGGGAAGAGGGCCCTGCTTGTGAGAGCTTACAGTCTAAAGGAGGGGGCAAACAGACAGGAGTGACGCAGAGTGGAGAGACAGTGAGCAAGGAGCATGTGGCAGTGAGTTAGGATGAGAGCTGGAAGGTCTAATCATTTCTGGCAGTGGTGACCCACAGGAATAATAGTCTGCTGATTTATTTCCCCAACTCTAGGTGTCATCTAGTCTATGAATTAAGATATTGGCGATGGTTTTGCCACAAAACAAATTGCTTTTAGTCTAGTGGCTATTTATCAAGAATCATGCCGGTGACTGTAAGTCGCAGTATATTATATTTGGGCCAGTGAGTGTTTTGCACACAATTTATTGCAACAGTTATTTCTTGAGGAAGGTGTTTGATGAGGCTTTTTTGATGATGGAGTTATTGTATAAGCTGTACCTCTGGTACAAGATGAATGTTGGAAAGAGTTACAGTATGTACTGAACAATACTTATAAAGATGTGTTTGGTTACTATAGTACATACTGTACTTGCCAACAATCCCTGATTGTCAGGGAGACTCCCTGAAATAGTAGCAATCTCCCTGACTCCCTGAAGAGTCTAGCAATCTCCCTGATTGCACCTTACCCCCATTATGAAGCTGTTATACGGTATATAAAAATACAGAGATATACTGTATACATTCAAATGGGATCATTAGTATAATTTCCTTGCATTGGTTATTAAGCACAATGATCCCTATGGCTACATGGATTTTCAGAAAAGTATCAGTGTGTTTCATCAGGATGGATATAAATTAATATAACTTAATCATTTTCATCATCATGGATATAAATCAATTTTATGACATGCCTCTCTGATGTAGCAGTACACATCCACTTTAATGTGCACTCATAGGTGTTGCTTTCACAATCTCACTGGAATGCTTCTTCAAAAGTAGTTAAGCATGCTCTAGTAGCATTGGGAATTGTACATTTCATTTGAAAGAATCTACAAATCTCAAAACATGGACTTTTGAAATGCTTCCCTATGCTAAAAGTTAGTTGTACATTTTTGCTAAAGGGAAAACATATTTAATGACTAACTTACCTATGTAAACTGAACACTAAGCCACAACATGTGCAAGTTTAGTTATGGATGCGAGACAGAGGCCTCCCTGAGTTACTGGTAAATAATTTCATTCTCATATCACTGCTAGGGTTGGATGATTTCTCACAAAATATTTGTAGGAAATCAATTGTAAATTACATAGGTTATAAAACCACTAATGGAGCTTTAAATTGTAGTTTATTATATGGAATTCTAAGAGAATGAAACTTTTGCTTTTCAATATAAAATTATACTTTCTTTTACAGCTCCTTTGTGCTGCTTTTGTACTTTTGGATCTGACACTCTCATGGTTAGAAGGATACAGGTTCCAGCTCCAATGCCTTTAGACTTCTTTCATCTCCCTTGAGGCTTTTGAACAGACAGGAGAATAAGCACCTTGTTTCTAAGTTGTACAGGAACAAAATGCCACATTCTATATACTTTTCTTTCTTCTTATGAGAGCTACATCGCCCCCTGGTGACAGAATTAATCTTGCTCTTCGATTTTACATGTGTACCGTTCTCAGTGTATAGGAATTTTAATCACTGGTTAAATACTGTAGATAGTCTTACCTAAAGACAGGGACAGTGTTTCCTGGTGACAGAATACATTTTGCTCTTGCAGTTTTTTCTACACACATTTTAAAGGTTTTACTATTTTTGTAAAAAGAAAAAACAAAGTCATCTGTAGAAAGGACTGGAAAAAAGTTCCCACTTTTTTATTTATCAATTTCTATTTCTTGGGCCTTCACATATTTAATTACAACATATCATTGCTCATCACACTAGTTATTAAATAAATTCTAATGTGTCTGGTTCTCATTGAAAAGCCATTTAGGTAAAAGATTAAAACTGACAAACATAAAAGAGACGTATCCCTTTTGTACTTTGACTTTCTTTTGTTGTTTAGTTGCAAACTTAGGGTGAAATATGCTAAAAATTAAAAAGAATGGTCCAAATACATAGACATAGGCATCTTCAATAATAGCATGTGCGCTAACTGTACAGCACAAAGAAAATGCATTGTTTTGAGCTGCACTCTAGCCAAATGTCCTAAAACATAGGAAAAATTTCAGGATTTGCCATGCGACTGCATTATATGATCATATCTAATAGAAAGATATAGACTATAGAATCACTATCATTATAGGATTTTATTTATACAGTAAGGTGCCACAATGTGTCAACAATGCTAAATAACAGAGTAAAAGCATAAATACAATACACAATAGCTAACCATAGTATAAGTATATAGCATAACTATAAAAACATTACTTTAGCACCACAGGCTGGGTACACAATCATTATCATCATTTAAATGGCACAACAGATTTCATTGTGCAAAAATGACAAACATAAAAACAGTATACGTAACTAGAAAGTGAGTACTGTTAAAATAAAAAATACATGGCTCCAATTACTATAACAAATCACATCACATACAGAAGAGGTGCATAAGGCACATATTATGCATGAACTGGGTTAAACACCAAGGTTGGAGGAGCAGTGTCAATTTAAAAGTTATGGTAACACCCTTCTGCCTAGAGTGTTTGCATTGATTTGGGTGATGTCACAAGATCAAGTAAAGGGGTGCCATCTCCTGGGGTATACAGCAGCACCTTGCACGCAGAAGTCAGTTAGTAGCACACCAGTCCAGGGCCTTGGTACAAGTACTCGTAGCTAGTTTTATTTGAGAGCACAAAAAAATAAACCATAAAAATATATTCTCGCCTGTCTGGCTCTAACTAACATCCAAATTCCTGTTTCAAGGTGGAAGGACCCAGTGTCAAACCCACAAAACATCATTTAGCATAGCATTTACAATTACAAGCAATGGTGTATCTCTCTCTGCAGGCCTAAACCTGCTCCCCAGGCAGTAAGAGTCTGACTAGAGAAATTTACACACTTTTTATCACCCTCTCCAGGTGGTTTGGAAATCAAGGTTGCTAAAAAAGCTTCTGTCTACCAGACAGAATCTAGGAACATAGGGCACACATATCAACCTTTGATAACTTCCCTGGTGCTTTTGTCACATAGCCTATAAGGTTTCTAGGGTCACATTTAACATTTTATATCAGTGCCTGAGCCTGAATGACAGCCTCTATTTCTTCTGGAAATATACAGATTACAGGAAGTTCTCCTATTGTGCTAGTTGATTGATTAATGTCTATTAATTTCTCCAAATGGTTTTCTATGTATTTTATATTCATACAGTATTTCCCCTGCTGCTTATTTTATAGTTTTATTTTCCCTGTGTTTTTCTATTTTGTTTTATCCTTTGTTATTACTGCTTTCCTTTACTCTTCTTAATCTCCATGTTTCCCTTTTCTGCTTTTGTTTTCATTGTTATTCTTCATTTGAACCTGCTTTGGCAATGTCCTTGCCCATCCTTGCTGTGATCCCACCCTTCCCTGCATGCCAGGGAGTCTGATAATATGCCAGCAGGCTGCATGCAGAGCTCCCCTGAATGTCCTGGACCAGGTCAGAAGTGGGAGCCAGTGTGATTGATTCCCCATATCACAATCATGTCTCTGAGCATGACATGGGATGGGTGCATGAGGCAGGTGTGGAGGTGAGCACCTGGCCTGCCTCCTTCGAGATGGGTGCAACACCCAGGTTGGAGATGGCAATGGCTGCTTTGACTCAAGTCTACATGGCTACATGCTCCTAAAGTGTGCTCTAAGAGAGCTCTGTACATGGTCACTTCTTGTGCCATGGCTGTGATTGGCAGTAGTGGCCCCTGCTGTGCTTCCAGCATCTGGTGCCTAATCCAAGATTACAGCAATGGGGCTGGTGGTCACAGTGGCCACTGGGACATCTGCTGTTTCTTGAATGGGGGCGTGGCCTAATCAGTGGCTCTAATAATGCCAGGACTGGGGCTTCCTCTGGTGGCACTGGTCAAAGATAGTGCAACAATGTCAGTTGAGTGCAACCACTAAAGAGTAAGGGGCAGAGCCAAGTTATTACAGTGTATGACGTGGCCGCAAAATCTTTATGTACCTTGACTGCAGCTTCAGGGGCCATGGCTGCAGTCAGTGGCAGAGGGCAACACTACATCACTGCATCATGGCAGGGTCTGCTTCAGCTGTAGCTTCTCCCTCTCTGCTCTGCTGTGGCTCCAGGTGGTAGCATACTCCATCCTCCTCATTACAGTGAAGTGGTTGCTGATTTAATGGCTGTTGGGTAGGTGTGGGGCACTTCCTCTAGTCTAGAGGCCTCAACATTAGCACAAAACATTTGTCATGCTCTCTTGTGGCAGTCAAGGATTTTTCTGTGCAGAATTGCTCAAGTACCAGATGCTTTGGTTGATATGGTGCCAGTGGCCATTATGTTGGTTGCCTTTTTGTCTGACCCTCGGTGGCAAACTCATTGATTGTGCTGGCTGCTGCTCTAGCAACTGTTTTGCCTCCTTTTGCATCTGTGGGATCGCAGACACAATAGAAATTGCAGGCTTCATTCACTGGTCACCTTCACTACCTTACAATTTTATGACGCTGTTGTCTCTCCCACATTTTCTGTTTCCGTTTCCAATATGTCTGCTGTGATTATGGGCAGCTCTGACCACAGTTGTGTCTCCCCTCCATTGCTTGCCATTCATATGAGTGTTGCTGTGGATTCAGCAAGAAGCAGTGTCAAAAGGTCCTGACACTGATGATTTGCCTGTCTTGTCTAGTTAATTGTGCATATTAGTGAGGTGGTTTCTGAGTTGGTCTCCTCTCAATCTTACTCATATAGCACTGACTAAACATCTTCCTCTGAGTCTGCTACTAAACAGGCAAACCGCACTTGGCGTCAGTCCCATAGATCTCGTTCATCTTGCAATAGAAGTTCTGATACAGAATTGGTGCCTAAAGGTGGGGTTGTCCATAGCGATAGTACTGCTGTTTTGCATGGCTTGCGATGAAGTGTGGAAGAGCACACTATGAAAAGAAAGTTTGTTGACATTTTTGCATACAAGTTCAAGGTGAATTTGGAGGTGGCCAAGTAAGGGTGGCATCAGAGAATACATCTTCTGATCATATCACAATTATCTCGCTGATATGTATACATTTTCCGCAAGACTATTTGGAGAACAGGCCTTCAGAACATTGTATTGTGCTAAAATTCATGCCTTCATGATCCATGGGATATCTCAAATTAACAAAGAATCCATGTGGTGATCCTATGATAAAGAGTTCCATAGGAAACAATCAAAGCTGGCTGTCATAGATTTCAGGTGTAAGAGTGTCGAGGTTTGGCTGGAGGTTACTGAGCAATACTTGGTGTCTGCATCCATTTCAGTCTCCTATTCAGTCTGCTGGTTGGAATTAGGGACACTGCTATGCATTTAATGGCTCTATTTGTAGTCTTGGGATTCTGTGTTGATTTTGAAACATTTGTATTTGTTGCAGGGACCAATGAAAGAGTGCACTCAGGCAGCTAAGGCAGCACCTTTTGATAGACTTGCTAGCAGATGTGGTGCTAAATAAGGCACCAGCACCCATCCATCTTAGGCCATTGTTTACATGGTTTGCTTGTAGCCAGATAGGAGCAAGGCAGTATTTTTAGACTGGGATTTTTGGAAATCTTCTATCTTCCTATTTGGGTACAACTCACAACTTAAAGCCCACTTTTGATCTGCCAACTGTAGTTCATGAGAAGGGGATGATTGAAGTTGATATAGGATAGATGGCTGGCTCTTTTGACGCTCCTCCCTTGGCAGACCTAGTGTTTTCCACCTGTTGGAGTCATCCCTTAAAATGCCCAGTTTAAATATAGGCTGATCCAACATCTTTCTTTTTCTGTTGACAGTTCTGTCAATTACGCAATTTTAGAAGACTTATTGAGTGTGGATTATTAGACATTTGATGGCACTTTGGATCTTGTTAGATCCTTTGGCATAGTTCCTCTTTTGGCAAAAATTTATTTGGCTATTTCCTAGACAAATGTTAGCCTATGGGATGTTTGATCACCTGTTCCTTTTTGTAACATTTTAGAATATTTTTTCTTCAGTGTGTTGACTGGTGTGGGGGAGATTGGAGTGGTTCATCACCTTGATGATTTTTTAGCATTGGCCCAGCTTCTTCTCAATAGGGATGTTTGCTTTCCTCAGCGCAAGTGCAGCTGTGGAGCTAGTAGTTCATATTGCCCATGATAACACTGAGGTTCTAATTACTATAATTTTTGTGCAATACAATCAATACAGTTGCAGGAGAACTTCAGACTGCCACAAGAAGCTGGCTATTGCGTCAAGTGTATTTGCTGGAAAAGTCACTCTGTAGCAGGTGCAGTCCCTATTTGAGCTTAATTTTGCTTGTCGGTTAGTACTTACGGGCAAGGTTTTTTTGCAGGAAACTGGAAAGGGACACATGGGAAAATTAGGACTCACAATGACTTCCTTAACAGTATATAGATGATACAGAGTTCCCTAGATGTGCACACCCTAAAACTTTCTCTCATTAAACACAGAGAAACCCTAACCAATATACAGACATCCTCTCCTCAAAATTTTTTTAGACCAATGCAGGAATCCACAACTACATGACCTACATCATCCCAACCCCCTACTAAATTTTATGCTCTCAAAAACACAGAAGGTTAGAAAGTTTTGAGGATCAAGAGGGTAAAACAGATGTGAGGCGAAAGAAGAAAAGTAGATAATCAGTGAGAAATTCCACCTCTCAAGGTATTTTTAATCTTTCCTCCAGAACCCTAAACAAACAAGAGATCTATTTACTTAGTAAAGGGCTCAAATTCTCTCCTACAAAATAACCTAATTTGTTTGATATTTTCATTGAGCTGAAAAGGTTTATTCGCTCTCTGTGTAAAAAAAGGTACTTTGCATATAAAGTTCTCAGAAAGAACAGAGAAAGCTCTTCCTATTGTTCTCAATAGTGATGGCCAATGTACCTTTGATATTATTATGCATTTACTTGAAGACTCCAGCTCCATACCCTTAGCCAGTATAACCATTTTTTATATTAATCCCAAACCCAACAACAATTTTAAAACCAAATCTGAATTCTACCCTATGTTTGCCAAAACTAATAGTATTGAATGCTTCTATAAAATCACTCTGGAAGATTTCAAAGATTATGCAATAAACTCTACAATAAAAATAAAAATAATGGTAACCTAAGTAAATCTGAACACAAAGAACCTAAAATGATCATGCAAGACAGCACAATTGTTATTAAGGAGGCAGATAAAGGCAGAGGCCTTTTAATCCTTAATAGAAATCCTCCTTATCCTTGATCAAGTATTAAATATAGGGGTCATATCGAGAGTAAAATGTAGACTTTTATTTAATCCTTTTCCCACTGTTCCTACTTTTTATCACCTCCCCAAGATACACAAATGCTTCACCTGACCTCTTGGATGTCCCTTTATTTTGGGTTTTAATTCTCTTTCCTCTAACTTGTCTTTTTATGTTGACACTTTTTTACAAGCATGTGTTTAATTCATATATTAATAGATTTGTCATACTATACACTTTTTGAATAAACTTTAAAGTATAATCCGGATATATACATATGCATTTTAATAATAGATATCTCTGCTCTGTACACCAACATTCCCCATGACCTATATGGTCTAAATTAGATCAAGATGCTGACCTTTCAGAGCATCATAGAAAATGTATTAAATAATCTAATACACTTTATTCTCACACATAAATATTTTATATTTCACATATTTTATCTTCAGGTGATTAATGCACCAAGTTCACCCCTAGTTATGTCAACCTCTACATGGGAGTCTTTGAGTCCTGCCATGTGTGGGGGGTGCGTATGCAGCTAGACTCTCCACACTGCACTTGATTTTGTCACGTATTTGAATTTTAATTCTCACCAACTCACTTTTTTACCAACTCATCTGTTAACTTCCTCAATGTGACCCCGAACATTATATAAAATAAAATAGTTACTATTCATTTTTGCAAAGAGGTTGAATCTAGCAACTACTTACATTTATATAGTGTACATCATAAATAGGGTAAGGCAGAACTGCTTCACTAAAGACTCTTTTGATAAACAAACAGGACAAATGCTTGAGAACATCAGGATTAGAAATGATTCTGAAGATTTATTCCATAAAACCCTTAGGGAGATTCAGACTCTTGATCATAAACAATTTTATTAGTAGTCACAATACAAGAACCATCAAAAATAGTAATAATAATAATAATAATAATAATAATAATGATAATAATCATCATCATCACCATATATTGGAGGATGACTCATTACTATTTGTTTCTAAATGTAATATATGTTTTCATCAACTCAAATAAAAAATAAACTAAAAGTATACTATATTACAAAAAGATGCCTCCCTTAAATCCTACATTTCACACAAACCTATATTATTTATAAAAATAATTGCAGCCTTAAAAACCTACTAGCTCCCAGCCACCTCAAAATGTTACCCAAAGACACTCCTAATCTGTCTAATAACTGGTTGCCTAGTAGACTCTGATTTTTTTTTACAAATATGGTAATACACTACCTGCAAACATACCACCAATAAAAGTAAGAAATTCCTGCTCCCTAACCAACAGGACTCCCATGAGAGCAAACAATCATTAACTGTGATTCACATATCATGATTTATTTACTAAATTGTGATTGTACTAAATATTAAATAGGTAGTACAACATTCCCTCTCAAGAGGAGAAATATCATAAATCGACTCGCTAACTACAGTGTACCTAAACATTTTAAAGATTTTCACCACGGGACCCTGAATGTCTTAGGATCACACGGATAGAACACATTAGTACTACTATTAGAGTGGGTGACAGATTCTTTTTTCTTTGCAGACAGGAAATATTCTGGATGTTCAAACTAGGTACCATCTCTCCAGGTGGTCTTAATGAGACTTTTGAGCTCAGTTCCATCATTTAGCCATTGTCCCCTTCTTCCCCCATTATAGGCTTGAGTTATGCTTGCTAACTAGAGGTTTTCAAACAGCATATACTCTCCAACCCTTATCTCCCTTACCTTTTTCTCATTCACCACCCCTCTTCCCCTTCGCTACAACCAGTCTTTCCATCAAAGTGACAAAAATGCTAAACTTGTTCCTTCTTTTGTTTTCTGATATGCTTGATAATATGAGATTGTATCTTCTAGCCCAGGCCTGGCCAACCTGTGGCTCTCCAGCTGTTGTGAAACTACAAGTCCCAGCATGCCTTGCCAGAGTTTTAGCATTCCTTAATAGCAAAACTGTGGCAAGGCATGCTGGGACTTGTACTTTCACAACAGCTGGAGAGCCACAGGTTGACCAGGCCTGTTCTAGGTTATACCCCTTTTTACATATAAAATATATCCTTTCTATAATACTTATTTTTTTTTTTTTCATTTTTCTTTACTTTTATATTCTTATGTTTTCATTTTTTATTTTCATTTGTTTATATATTTTTTTTTACTTTTTAATTTTCCCCCATATAATACGACTTTTATTCATACTGTTTTCTAATAATCTATAGAAGGCTTACACAAAGTTTTTATTTATCATTGATTAATATTTCCTATCTGTACATTAAGCTAGATTAGGTAGCCAAGGTAACAATTCCTTATTTTTCTATCTGGCAATCCAATGCAGTTTGGAACACTATTCCTATGCACTGATAAGTTGCTATAACAACTCCAAGACACCTTGTACACTATATGCTGATTATCTTATGGTCATGTGACAGCAATTCCTGACCTGATTTCATACACAACGTGTCCAACTCGGAAGGGTACAGCAGGACCATACATTGTTTTCCCCTCTACAGGTGACTTAATTTGAGCCTTCTAATATATCTTACAAACAGACATTTTCTTGTTAGTTCATGTGTTTATATAGTATGATTGCAGCTCATGACTGGCCACAGCAATCTGTGATTCGGTCACATGAAAACACAGTTTATCTCAACCTTTATGAAAGAAAGGGACCCTTGAGAAAATGCATTTGTAACATTTTGGTGTTACGAAACTGATCATATGAGTTTCTCTTCAACACATGTTATTCCAACTATTGCCTTAAAGGCATCACTTTTTTTCTCTGAAACAGTCATGTGAACCTTTATTTGTGCATATGACACTCCAGCTATCAATATATATGATATATACTGCCTGTTTATTACATGTATATACTATTTTTTCCTTCTCTCTGTATATGTATTTTATGTATCTTTTGCATTTTTGTGATTACTTCCTATGTGAATTGAGTAGCTGATATTCACTATGTATAAGAATATGCACTTGAATAATAGAGGCACCGCCTCCTATACAGGTGCATGGGCTTATGGAGGTTACACTTGGCTTTGATGAAGCTGGGATATCCAGTGAAACAGTGTTAAGGCGGTTTAACTTTTTTGGGTTCACCTGAGAAATTTGATTCCTGTCTCTTCTCACTGCTTTTGGATATAATGACCTTACACCTAAAGGGTCCAAGATCCCTGATGATTCCTACTCCTGGCAACATCTCATTACAGGATTCTCATCCATAACAATTATTGTCACCTTACACTAAAGACTCTGGTTTTCCATTGTGACACCCACCTCCCACACATGGGTCTGCAGGCTGCAGTCAATAGGTGGGCACACATCCAGATTTTCTCAATGTGCTACTAATGGTCATCAAGGTAGGATCCCACACCTCACATCGAATCTGGTAACTTATTCAATCTGGAGAGACTCACCTCTGCTTGGAGTTCCTACAGCCTCACAGGGGCCCAATAGTTCTTAGTGTTTTAGTATTCATATACTGTACTAGAATTTTAGTTCTTTGTATGTGAACCTGCAGAAATGCTCCTCGTGACTGACTGTTTTGTGATCTATGGATAATGATTTTTTTCACTTATATAATTTTTATATCCTCATTAAATTTTATGTTTATTGCTTGAGATATATTAAATAGCTGCTGAATATTTACACTACAGTGAATTGTTGCATTTAATGTATATTATTTAGGTACTAATTATGGTTTAATACACTGCACTATCTTCACTTTCCTCTCTCTACTTTTTTATATCTAACTGCTGAGAAATGGGACCTTCGTATTTGGTCTATTTCTCTGTACAGTTTAATCAGTGTGCGTATATGGCCATTGCCATTGCATAATAATGTAGACATTCAACTTTATACAGATGCCAGATTCAGTAGCTCAGGTTTGGTGCTTACCTGGATGGCTCCTGGTGTGCCGCACCTAACTTACTACTGTGCGAACTGTGTACCAAAGAAACAATGTGGCACACTGCTTCCAATAGTAAAGGTATAGAGACAACAGTTGTACAAGTTCAAAATGTGGATATAAATGGATATTCCACTACAGGGAGACAAAATTATTGGAATTACTCACAAAATTCCTTCTTGTACATCAGCATATATATGGTTTATTTACATCTGCTCCTCTTTCTCCATGGCACAACCAAATACATCCAATAAACACATGGAGTACCACCTCATAGTGTAGCAGATTTTAATAATACAATAAAAATAAGTATAGACAGTCATAATATAATAAACACTAATCCATTACTGACTGGTGGGAAGGCGTACCGGATACTGGATTAATATGGAATCTTAATACATAGATGACATCGGACTTTCCTTTCCAGAAAGTGGGAAAGAAATATTTCTAAATATTTCTATATTTCGGGCTCTTCCCTCATTACCCTGGTCTTCCTCACCAAGCTCTCCACCAATGGTTTTTGATTGTATAAATATCTGTCAACATCATCTATGCATTGGACTGCTGTTTATTATATTGTGTTTTCTGTACTTATATTTGTTGTAGTAATAAAAGTTGCTACAATTTGAGGAGGTAGTCAAACAGTAAAACAGTATAAGACATGACAGTAACAAACAAGGGCAACAGAGTTACAGACCAGTTACATAAGGTAGAGTACCCTGCCCATGAGAGCTTGCATTATAGAGGGAGGGCAGAAATAGAGACAAAGGGGAAAGTAGGCTTACTGGTTTAGACAGGTAGTAGAGTATGTGGTGGCTAACCTGCAGAACAGGAGGTTGAAGTGGTTAATGATATAGGGCAAGTAGGATTTGAAAGAAAGGGGCAAGTGGAGGGAAGGGTTGACAGGAGGAAATAAAGGAGGATGTGGTAGTAAATAACCACGTGGGAAGCAGTTAGTTTATTGCAGGTAAAAGTGCAAGGTAAAACAAATTAATAACAAAGTTTACATACAGCAAAATGAGGGTTATTAAAAAAGCCCAAATAAAACATTTATAAAATAAATGAACAATAAAATCCTATATCATATAACGTGACATACTATACAGCAACAAATGTACAGACATATAATTAAGATTTATTACAAAACAGATTCATAGTTTAATATACATTTAATATCTATAAAAAGTAATGGTGTTTGTGAGAGAGGGCACATTGGGCCTAGGGCTTAGGGGACGCCTTATCTACACATTATTTGCCTCATGCTTAGAACCTCAGGTACATCCAATGCCACAGGGCAACACTAATGAGCAGCAGCTGCCCATTGCCTGTGCAGAAAGCCACTCAACTTACTGCAGTGTTGCAGATGTGAACAAATGATATCACAATGCCGGCAGAGAAGTGGAGCAATGGGAAAACAGCATTGAGCAGACATTGGCCATGGGATGTGTGTAAATGTCACTGAGGACTGTATATTGGCATCTTTTAAAATGGCACTAGGGTTTGTGCAAAAAGGTCTCTACAGTGTTATCTGTGCAAATACAGCTGTGATTTGACTATCAGAGGTTGTCAAATATAACTGGTTTGATCAGCTGGAATCTGTGCATTGTCAAATGTGCAAAATATTTGTATAGCAATTTGTAACAAAAAATTATTTGCACAAATCGCCGTTATATGTAATAAGGTCTATGCAATGGGCTCAAAGCAAATTGAAATTTGGTATTCAAAATGGGTTGTGGTGAAATTAATGCATTAATGGGGTCTTTAATATATGTGGCGGAAATGTATCTTAAAGTTTAGAATACTGGGGTGAAATAGGTCTACATATTAAATGGGAAAGCTATTAACTTAATTGTGATCTTATGGGAAGAATTAGGTCTGTTTTTTAAGTGGGAATGCTGTTCATTTAATGTTGAGGCTGGCAAAGAGAAATAAATCAACATATTAAATGTAAATCCTACAAATATAATGTTGGGACTGATTGAGGGGGACACTTTTATTAAATGTAACCACAATTAATTTAATGTTGGGGTGGGACCTAACTATTAAACGTTGTTGATGTGAATGTTATTAAATTAATGTTGGTACTGCTTTTGGGGAAGGAAACGTATTTATTAAACAGAAAGTGCCATTCAATGTCAAGTTGGATGGCCTACAATGTTCACTTATTGCTCATCTTTCCATAATATGAACAGTACCTCTCTTTTCCAAACATGACCCCAACATTCCAGGATCTGTCCGAGCAGCAAATGAGCTTATGAAACCAGCACCAGGCAGTCAAAACTGTAAGAACAGGTAGAAGAGTGCAGTGGGTCAGAGAATGGTCTAGCGCAGTGGTGGGTTTTACCTAGGGGCCGCAGGGCTGCACCCACCCCATTAAAATCTGCCACTTCAGTAAGCCAGTCTGTGACTGCACTGGCTACACTGTGACTGGTCGTGGCTTCCCATTGAATTTGCTACCTGCCAATTACACACAGGACAGGCAGCCCCAGGGGGAGGTGTTTTCTCCCCCTGGGACTGCCAGTCTGGGCTGCGATTAGCAGAGAGCAGTTTCCACTTTGTCTATAGGGTAGCCCTATATGGCTTCAAGGGGCTGCAGCTGATGCCGTCCTAAGAAGCTGGTGTTTTGCGCATGCCAAGCGCAACCTCCACTTTTGCATATGAGCTGATCTCAGTTCCTACCAGATCCATTGTGCAGTTGCTGGGACCTGGCCAGACCAGCAGCAACAGTCCTCCTCATGAAATAGGGTGGGATTCGCTGCTGATCTGATGCTTGTAACTAGGGGTGAGCGGGTTCGGATTTCTGAAATCCGAACCCCCCCGAGCCCCCCCGATCCGAGTCCGATCCGAATCAGGCTCGACTTTTCCCGCCTGACTCGGATCTGAAATTGAGGCAAAACGTCATCATCCCGCCTTCCGAGTCTCGCGGGTTTTGGATCCTATATAAGGTACCCACGTCGGCGCCATTTTCTCACTCGGCTGTGGACAGTGAAGAGGGAGGGTGGGAGTTAGGGCTGTGTAGTGTAGTGTAGTGTAGTGCTGCTGTTGTCCACTACTTCAAAGTCCATAGGGGCTGGCTGTGTTGTGCTGTGCTGCTGTTGTTAATAGGGGCTGTGTCCACTACTTCAAAGTCCATAGGGGCTGGCTGGACTGTGTTGTGCAGTCAGTTCTCCATAGGGGCTGTGTCCACTCCAAAGTCCTGTGCAGTGTCCCAGTCCTAAAGAGGTGCTGTAGTGTTGTCCAGGGGGTGCTCTGTCCATCAGGGGTGCTCCCCCCAAGTGCTAAAAAAATAATATATTTTCTGTGTTTGTGAATTGTGTGTGCAGTAGCCGCACGTGCATCAACAAAGTAGTGCCAAGCGTGCGCCTGTGTCATAAGTAAAGGGCCGGCTGGCTTGACCGTTAAAGGGTGCTGTAACCCCCGAAAGTACACTCCAGTCCAAACCAAAAAAAAAATGATTTTCTGTGTTTGTGAATTGTGTGCGCAGTAGCCGCACGTGCATCAACAAAGTAGTGCCAAGCGTGCGCCTGTGTCATAAGTAAAGGGCCGGCTGGCTTGACCGTTAAGGGTGCTGTAACCCCCCAAAGTACACTCCAGTCCAAACCAAAAAAAAAATTATTTTCTGTGTTTGTGAATTGTGTGCGCAGTAGCCGCACGTGCATCAACAAAGTAGTGCCAAGCGTGCGCCTGTGTCATAAGTAAAGGGCCGGCTGGCTTGACCGTTAAGGGTGCTGTAACCCCCGAAAGTACACTCCAGTCCAAACCAAAAAAAAAATTATTTTCTGTGTTTGTGAATTGTGTGCGCAGTAGACGCACGTGCATCAACAAAGTAGTGCCAAGCGTGCGCCTGTGTCATAAGTAAAGGGCCGGCTGGCTTGACCGTTAAGGGTGCTGTAACCCCCGAAAGTACACTCCAGTCCAAACCAAAAAAAAAATTATTTTCTGTGTTTGTGAATTGTGTGCGCAGTAGCCGCACGTGCATCAACAAAGTAGTGCCAAGCGTGCGCCTGTGTCATAAGTAAAGGGCCGGCTGGCTTGACCGTTAAAGGGTGCTGTAACCCCCAAAGTACACTCCAGTCCAAACCAAAAAAAAATTTATTTTCTGTGTTTGTGAATTGTGTGCGCAGTAGCCGCACGTGCATCAACAAAGTAGTGCCAAGCGTGCGCCTGTGTCATAAGTAAAGGGCCGGCTGGCTTGACCGTTAAAGGGTGCTGTAACCCCCAAAGTACACTCCAGTCCAAACCAAAAAAAAATTTATTTTCTGTGTTTGTGAATTGTGTGCGCAGTAGCCGCACGTGCATCAACAAAGTAGTGCCAAGCGTGCGCCTGTGTCATAAGTAAAGGGCCAGCTGGCTTGACCGTTAAAGGGTGCTGTAACCCCCGAAAGTACACTCCAGTCCAAACCAAAAAAAAAATTATTTTCTGTGTTTGTGAATTGTGTGCGCAGTAGCCGCACGTGCATCAACAAAGTAGTGCCAAGCGTGCGCCTGTGTCATAAGTAAAGGGCCGGCTGGCTTGACCGTTAAAGGGTGCTGTAACCCCCAAAGTACACTCCAGTCCAAACCAAAAAAAAATTTATTTTCTGTGTTTGTGAATTGTGTGCGCAGTAGCCGCACGTGCATCAACAAAGTAGTGCCAAGCGTGCGCCTGTGTCATAAGTAAAGGGCCGGCTGGCTTGACCGTTAAAGGGTTCTGTAACCCCCAAAGTACACTCCAAACCAAAAAAATATATATTTTCTGTGTTTGTGACTTGTGTGCACTGTGGCTGCACGTGCATCAACAAAGGAGCAGCGCCAAGCGTGCGCCTGTGTCCCATAAGTAAAGAGCCAGCTGGCTCATTTCTTAAAGGGTGGTGTAACCCACAAAGTGCACTACTCTCCAGCAAAAATAAAAAAATATTTTCTGTGTTTGTGTGCGCTTTAGCCGCACGTATATATATCAATATAACATAAATGGAGGACCAAACTTTCTCTGATAAAAATAAAATAGGGAAAGATCAAGAACCACTTCCTACTAGTGCTGTTGCTGCTGCTGGGAGTTGTTCATCATCCCAGAGAGGAAGTAGGAACATCACTACTTTTACTAAACAATTGACCCTCCAACAGTCCCTAGCGATGAGGATGAAGTATGACAGCAGTCATCCTGAAGCAAAACGTATAACTGAGGCCTTGACTGCTATGTTGGTGTTAGACGTGCGTCCGGTATCCGACATTAGTGCAGTGGGATTTAGACAATTGATGGAGGTAGTGTGTCCTCGGTTCCAAAGCCCGTCTAGATTCCACCTGCATCCTCAAAGCAGCAGCGACAAGCGTGCGTCTGTCTGTTAAAGGGTGGTGACACCCTCAAAGTGTGCTACACAAACAATTAAAATATTGTTCTTTTTTCTGTCTTTGTGAATTGTGTGGGCTGTAGCCGCACCTGCATCCTTAAAGCAGCAGCGACAAGCGTGCGTCTGTCTGTTAAAGGGTGGTGACACCCTCAAAGTGTTCTACACAAACAATTAAAATATTGTTCTTTTTTTTCGGTCTTTGTGAAATGTGTGGGCTGTAGCCGCACCTGCATCCTTAAAGCAGCAGCGACAAGCGTGCGTCTGTCTGTTAAAGGGTGGTGTAACTCTCAAAGTGCTCCAAAAAATAAAAAACTATTTTTTTTATGTGTTTGTGACTTGTGTGCGATGTAGCCGCACTTGCATCCTCAAAGCAGCAGCGACAAGCGTGCGTCTGTCTGTTAAAGGGTGGTGACACCCTCAAAGTGTGCTACACAAACAATAAAAATATTCTTCTTTTTTCTGTCTTTGTGAATTGTGTGGGCTGTAGCCGCACCTGCATCCTTAAAGCAGCAGCGACAAGCATGCGTCTGTCTGTTAAAGGGTGGTGACACCCTCAAAGTGTGCTACACAAACAATTAAAATATTGTTCTTTTTTTTTCTGTCTTTGTGAAATGTGTGGGCTGTAGCCGCACCTGCATCCTTAAAGCAGCAGCGACAAGCGTGCGTCTGTCTGTTAAAGGGTGGTGACACCCTCAAAGTGTGCTACACAAACAATTAAAATATTGTTCTTTTTTCTGTCTTTGTGAATTGTGTGGGCTGTAGCCGCACCTGCATCCTTAAAGCAGCAGCGACAAGCGTGCGTCTGTCTGTTAAAGGGTGGTGACACCCTCAAAGTGTTCTACACAAACAATTAAAATATTGTTCTTTTTTTTCGGTCTTTGTGAAATGTGTGGGCTGTAGCCGCACCTGCATCCTTAAAGCAGCAGCGACAAGCGTGCGTCTGTCTGTTAAAGGGTGGTGTAACTCTCAAAGTGCTCCAAAAAATAAAAAACTATTTTTTTTATGTGTTTGTGACTTGTGTGCGATGTAGCCGCACTTGCATCCTCAAAGCAGCAGCGACAAGCGTGCGTCTGTCTGTTAAAGGGTGGTGACACCCTCAAAGTGTGCTACACAAACAATAAAAATATTCTTCTTTTTTCTGTCTTTGTGAATTGTGTGGGCTGTAGCCGCACCTGCATCCTTAAAGCAGCAGCGACAAGCATGCGTCTGTCTGTTAAAGGGTGGTGACACCCTCAAAGTGTGCTACACAAACAATTAAAATATTGTTCTTTTTTTTTCTGTCTTTGTGAAATGTGTGGGCTGTAGCCGCACCTGCATCCTTAAAGCAGCAGCGACAAGCGTGCGTCTGTCTGTTAAAGGGTGGTGACACCCTCAAAGTGTGCTACACAAAGAATAAAAATATTCTTCTTCTTTTTTCTGTCTTTGTGAATTGTGTGGGCTGTAGCCGCACTTGCATCCTCAAAGCAGCAGCGACAAGCGTGCGTCTGTCTGTTAGAGGGTGGTGTAACCCTCAAAGTGTGCTCCACAAACAATAAAAATATTCTTTTTTTTTTTCTGTCTTTGTGAATTGTGTGGGCTGTAGCCGCACTTGAATCCTCAAAGCAGCAGCGACAAGCATGCGTCTGTCTGTTAAAGGATTACATCAGTGACAGCATCCAAGTAGGCATGTCAGACAGTCCGTACCTGTACTGGCAGGAAAAAGAAGCAATTTGGAGGTCCCTGTACAAACTGGCTCTATTTTACCTGAGTTGCCCCCCCTCCAGTGTGTACTCCGAAAGAGTGTTTAGTGCAGCCGGGAACCTTGTTAGCGAAAGGCGTAGGAGGTTGCTTCCACAAAATGTGGAGAAGATGATGTTCATAAAATGAATGATCAACTCTTCCAGGGAGACCAGCCTCCAGAACGTACAGAGGGACCTGTGGTTCCAGCAGGGACGAATTAATACTCTGTGAGGATGAGGATGTACATAACACTGAAGAGGGTGAGGAATCTATGGATGAGGAGGATGAGGACGACTTCTTGCCTCCGTAGAGCCAGTTTGTGCAGGGACAGATTAATTGCCAGCTTGTTTTGTGGGGGCCCAAACGAACCAATCATTTCAGCCACAGTTGTGTGGCAGACCCTGGCGCTGAAATGATTGGTTTGTTAAAGTGTGCATGTCCTGTTTATACAACATAAGGGTGGGTGGGAGGGCCCAAGGACAATTCCATTTTGCACCTCTTTTTTTTCTTTGCATTATGTACAGTTTGGGGCCTAGTTTTTCAATGCCATCCTGTCTGCCACTGCAGTTTCACGCCTAGATGGGTCACGTGTTTGTGCCGCCCACTCGTGTCGCTTAGCATAGTCATCCAGCTACCTCGGTGCAACATTTTGGACATAAAAACACTATTGTGAGGTGTGAGGTATTCAGAATAGACTGGAAATGAGTGGAAATTAAGGTTATTGAGGTTAATAATAGCATAGGAGCAGAAAAACCTACAAATTCTGTGATTTTAGCTGTTTTTATGCTTTTTTTCAAAAAAATACAGATCCAAAACACAAAACCCAGAACCCAAAACACGGAAGGGTGGTTTTGGCAAAACCAATCCAGATCCAAAACACGAAGAAAGATCCAGATCCAAAACCAAAACACGAAAAGTGGCCGGTGCACACCCCTACTTGTAACAGGCTAAGCACACTCCCAGAGTAAGATGGCTGACTGGGATGTTACATCTACTTCCACCAAAATTGCAGGTGTGTTTTCTCTAGCCCAGGCACTAAAGTGTCTCAGTACAATTCTGAAGAGAACAACTCACTGACAGACTAGAAAAAATCTGATTTGGTATCAGAAATGTACTGTAGCTATGTGGTTTTATGAATAAAAGAAATGTACAATGCAAAAATCTAGATAGTAAGGCTTAAAATAAAAGGCAGCGAATATTAAGTTAATACAGTAGGTGGTGATTTTAAAATGCTCTTGAGTTTCCCAGTAGGTCATATTCTAAAGAAACTAGAAATGTGCTGTATAACTGCCATCTACAGTACATCAGTGTACTGATAGTAAATTCTTATCTGTTACTTGAGTGTAAGTTCCCTTTAAGGAGAGTGAGGGAACAAGTACACTGATATTTTTGAATCCGTCTAACAGATCAGAATGACTACAAATACATAATAGGCACTTTCTTCAGATTTCTGAAAGCTAGTTTTCGATTCAAGTCTGCATTACAACTCTATAAAGTAAGACTGAGTGAAAATATTAAAGAAGTTAGTACTGTATGCTTTTTAATAAACGCAATGAATAATTAAACACTCAAGGTAGAGAGACTCTGTACTGGCAGCTATAAGATGCCATTACTGACAGATAAATCGTTGATTGACTGTATCATAAGTGAACTTTATACACTCTGCATCTCTTGTGATTTGCATGTGGTTCTTTGAGTTATAGAGTAACATTATTCTGAGGTTCAGTATTATTGTCTGCTGCTTTTCACTCCTGTGGGTGTAATGTGATGTAAGTAGCAGTAATAGTGACATGAAAATAAGTTAAAGCTTGAAATTTCCAATAGTATTTACTGTGTCAAATGTTAAACAATTACATGTATTGCTGTTCTGACTACTGTCGCAGATACAGCAAAATAAGCTCTAAAATTAACTACTAAAATGAATCTTTTGTCACAATAGTATTTGTAAATGCCACTCAAAGAGCATTATTTCTCAGTATTGCCATCCTAAATATCTTTTGTTAAATAAATTACCAATATAAAAAACCCAAATCTGCCTGACCTAACATCATTTTCAATATAGTCCAAAAGCACAATATTTATATTATAATCTCTGTGCAATGTTAATTACTGAAAAGTGCATTTGTAAACAGCATGATGGTAAGTTTGAGAACATTTCTATTATTTTTTAAATTTAAAAGGCATACACATTGTTATGGTCAAGGTATTGAAGAGAGGAAAATATCATTCATTCATGATAATTCAACTAATGCTGAAATGATAACTGTATATATGAACTGTTTTTTGTAAATGTAGGGTCATTGAGGGCAGGTAATCTGAATGATTTTATTAGGTCCTGTTAGCCTGTGGCATTGATCGCAAAGAAGGATTTAGGAATATCAAAGTTTATTGAATGTAGAGCACATAGAAGGATTTTCATTAGCATGTAAATCACACTCAGGAAACAAGAGGGGGCTTGTGTAGTTTCATTAAAATAAACATCCATTATGGTGTATTGTGAGCTGGAAAGGCCATTACCTGGATAGGAGATCGGCAATCTTAAGGCTTTTGTCTATGTCTGCATATACAGTAGATCACTTGAGAATGCATAGCTTACTTCCAAGAACTGCAGTAGTGTTCAAACAGTCGTCTGATCACAAGATGTGATTGAACATAAACAGGGATCAAATACCTTACCATGTCTGTTTTTGACAAAAAAAAAATATTTCCATTACAGCTAGTAGTTTCCAGAATCATAAATATATACCTGAAGCCTGTAAGCAGACCAGGTGTGATTTTTCTAGTCCCTCGGATGTTTGGTTTTGGAGAAATTAGGTATCTAACCAACCGCACATCCCTGAGCAGCCCCTGCTTACACTCATTTTATCGCTTAAAATAGTATATATTTAACATATATTTCATGTGACTATTACTCAAAAGAAATTAGGTACAGTTATTTGTACCTAATTTAAAAGTTACGTGAGCTGTCCATATATGGACCCTGGGTTAATTAACAAACCAGCAAGTCATCAGGAATTTGGTTCTGATATTACTATGTGGTTGGGAAAAGCTTATAAAATTTATGGTAACATGTTGTTTTCAGACTTAGGGAATCAGTTCTAAGTTGAAGCCTGGACCTGCATTTTCCTGCCATGCATAATCCCCACCCCCGGGCAGTGTAAGTCAAGTGTAATTATGTATATGTTTTTCCTTTTTATTTTAAAATTACAAACATATGTTTGTCTCTGTAATTTAAAACACTTTTTATTTAAATAATTTCTGCAAGTAAACATTGTAGTTCTTTTATAAATAAAGTGTTTATTAGCATATTTTTATATATGCTTTAGAACCCAGTCTTTGAAGATCGCTAAGGTTATGCTATAACTATTCATTACTGCTAGAAGCAGGGGGAGATGAACTGACTGAGTGATAATTGGTGTCGCCAAGCCTGCACAATTGTAAAAGTATTACGGGACCTGTGACCCTTATTTTTCATGGGTGGTGACAGTAAAGAGAGGTATATGGTAGAAAAGGCAGACAAATCTGATTCTTGTGGCAATTGTAGGAAGACAGGCACTAGATGTAAGTGAAGCACTTGCAGAGAAACATGCACTGTGGTGAATGTAGACTTCTTGCTGGAAACCAGACAATTTGAGAATGCAAAGTTCTTATTGAAAAACTGGTGCTAAATGCAAGTAGACCACTTGCTGAGGAACAGGCACTTAGTGTAAACTGAGCACTTGCCAAGAACATAGGAACTTGGAGAGTGCAGAGTTCTTCCTGAGAAAACAGGCACCAAGTGTAAACGAAGCACTTGCTGAGAACAAAGGAACAGTGCAGAAAGCTATTGGAACCTGAAGTCAGGAAGTAAACCTCTTGAATAGAAATGAGTTTCTCTGTCAATGAGCTGGTTCCTGGAGCTAGTTTAAATAGGGCACTCTCAGTGTAAAATGGATAATCAGATCATGTGAGCACAGCTTCTGCAATCTGGTTGGACTGTGAGAATCACATGACAAAACCCAACATGGCTGCACCCATGCAGCCAGACTGTTTGCTTACAATGGAGATGCACTGCTTTAGGCGTGCCATGGATGGCCAAGGGAAGTGATAGCAACCATAATATGGAACTGTAAGACAGGATAAGTGAGGCAAACACCCCAATGTGTGAGAATCAGGGCTTGGGAATCTGCGCAATCGCATTCCTGATGCTAGTGTAGTACATGTCAGGGTGAGAGTTATTGGCTCTGACCCAGTCAGAGTGCCAAACCAGGGAACATACTGGGGTCCCTGACACACATTTGATATTACATAACATATCAGATATTTATGGGCAAATACTTTTAAGGCTTACACAGGGGGTGTTTCTGAATAATCAGAAACCCCTCCTGATGGACCAAATGTTTTCTTTGAGAAATACAATGATGGATGTTCTACTAATGTAGGCAGGCTCAGTTGATTGGCTTCTGCATCCATACAGAGATATGGGCACTAAAATAGATGAAAAACGGTTTGGTTAAATCTATTTGATTTAACCAACTTGTCAAAGTAACTGTTTTTGTCCATTTTCCAGCATTTGTGAGCAAGTGGCTGATTGTTGTTAATTCCCATACATTATCAGATTTTTGTTCCGACCAGCCAAAGGAGGGATAATCTTTAAATGTTAGGTTAGTTTAAGTGTCCCATAATAGAAGCACTGGTGAAGTGCTAAATTGCATGTACGTTTGTCCAAGGTTTCTGACCATGTCTTTTAAACCCCCAGGAAAAGTCTGTTTCTGCTTTAGTAGATTTTTGGGCTTTAATAAAAAGCCATATAATAGGTCCTGGGGGTGTGGATGTGAGAAGAGAATGGAGGGCTCTATCCACAGGGCCATTTCAGCTGTTGGGACTTTCATCCTGAGAGCAGGCTGATTAGTAATTGCACCTGGAAGAGGCTCATATAAGCTGTGTCAGAGTTTGGCTCAGGGTCACACACCTGGGGCGAGCAAGCAGACTGGCTTGTTCAGAGACACTGTGTTATACTTATTGTAAATTCTGTGCATATGCCTATGTTTGTGGTGAGGGCAATAGGCTCTACCATTTTTGAGAGAGGGGAACTGTTATTTAGTTAGTGCCAAGATGGGCTCGGATTTATTTTTATTATTTCTGTTTTTATACTGGACAATAAAAACTAGCTTTAGCTAACTTGCACAAAAACCTGGACTGGTGTGCTGTTTCCTGGCTTCTGTGTGTTTGGAGGTGTCCATATACACCAGGAGAGGGACCTCCTAGCCCAATCCTATTACAGTACAAATATGGTATAATAGTTTTGGGGGTTTATTTACGAAGTATCGGGTTGTAAAACATGACACTTGTTTGTTTATGCCCAATAATTAAAATGGCTATGCTTTTACTAGCAGGACATAGATAGTAAATGACCTGTTAAATACGGGTCAGAAACAACCAAAAATGTTACAACCCGACACTTTGTAAATAAACCCCTAGGTGTTAAAATTCCCTGTTTTGATTGTAAGTAAGTATAAGTGTGTTTAAATTAGAGATGAGCAGGTCCGGTTCCCTAAGAACCAGACACACCCGAACTTCATGATCCGGGCCGGGATCCAAGTCTGGCACAGGTTTTCCGCCTAACTTGGAGCCCAAAACAAGGCAAAACATCATCATCCCACTGTCAGATTCTTGTGGGTTTTGGATACTATAAAGGTCCCGGGCCATAGGCACCATTTCACTCTGGCTGTGGAGAGTGAAGTGAACAGACATTCTTTGTCTGTCCAGGGGTGCTGTATCTGTCCAGGGGCAGTGGCTGCTATGTCCATCCAGGAGCTGCAATGTTCATCCAGGGCAGGGGCTGCTGTGTCCATTCAGGGGCTGTTGTGTTAATCCAGGGGCAGTGACTGCTCTGTCCATCCAGGGGCTGCTGTTCCCAAACAGAGCAGGGTCTGCTGTTTCCATTCAGGGGTAAGTGTGTCCATCCAGGGCAGGGTCTGCTGTTTCCATTCAGGGGTTGCTGTGTCCATCCAAGGGCTGCTGTGTCCATCCAGGGCAGCAGTTGCTGTGTCCATCCAGGGCAGTGGCTGCTGTGTCCATCTAGGGCAGTGGCAGCTGTGTCCAACCAGAGCAGGGGCTGCTATGTCCAACCAGAGCAGGGGCTGCTATGTCCAACCAGGGCAGGGGCTGCTATGTCCAACCAGGGCAGGGGCTGCTATGTCCAACCAGGGCAGGGGCTGCTATGTCCAACCAGGGTAGGGGCTGCTATGTCCAACCAGGGCAGGGGCTGCTATGTCCAACCAGGGCAGGGGCTACTGTGTCCATCCAGGGGTGCCCAGTCTAAAAAAAAGAAGCTAACAATATACTTTTTTTGTGCTATACCACAGTGTACTATATTATTATTATTATTATTATTATTATTATTATTATTATTTTACTGTGTCGCTGCCGGTCAGACCACAGTGTAATATTCATACACGTATTGTGACACTATAAGTCAAAGCAAAGTGTAATATTCATACACATATTGTGACTCTGTAAGTTTAACTGCAGTGTACAGTAATATACATGTATTGTGACTAGAGATGAGCGGGTCTGTTTCTACGAGAACCGGACCCACCCGAACTTCCAGATCTGAGGTGTGAACTGAGCTAGGCTTGGGTTTTCCCACCTGACTTGGATCCAAAAACAAGGCACAACACGTCCCCATGATTGGCACCATTTTCACTTCGGCTGAAGAGTGAGAAGCTAGCAGAAGTAGTCAGTCACTGTCAGTCACTCAGTGTGTTTGTCCAATCAAGGTCTTGGGCTGAAAGCTGCTGCTGTGTTGTCCATAAAGGGGCTTGGGCTGCAGTATATAAAGGGGGACTTCCTTCAGTGGGTGCTGCCACTGCTGTGTCACTTGTCCTGTCAATTAACTGTGGCTGCTGCTTTATTTTTGTCCTGTCCATCAGGCTAGGGCTGCAGTCCTTAAAGGGGTGCTGTGTTGTCCAGGGGGGTGCTCTGTCAATTAGGGGTGCTCTTCCCAAGTGGAAAAAAATAAAAGTACTTATTTTCTTTTTTGTATGCGTGCGTCAGCAACTCACCTGCACTATTATTGTTCAGTGTCACTGCCGCAGTTTGTCATCCACGTATTTTTGACTCTGCAGGTGGACTGTCCGCACTTTCCAGGGGTGCTTTGTTGTCAATAAAAAATGGGTACTGTCTGTGTTGTTCATCAAGGGGCTGCTGCCTCATTCAGGGGTGCTCTTCTCCGGTTTCCAAAACAATAAAAGTGCTTTTTTTGTGTGCGTGTGCGTTAGCACCTTTGCTGCGCTATTAGTGTTTGGTGACACTGCCGGCCAGACCGCAATTTATTGTCCACGTATTGTGACACTATAAGTCATAGCGCAGTGTATTATTCTTATTCATAAAAAATTTTGTGACACTAAGTGGTAGCGCAGTGTTATTCTTATTCATATATAATTAATCTTGTGACACTGTAAGTGGTAGCGCAGTCTAATATTATACTTTTCACTTAAAAAAAATATTATGACACTAACTGGAAACACAGTGCAATATTTAACACGTATTGTGACACTAAGTGGAAACAGTGTAATATTCACAATTTTATAATTTAATAACACAAAATTAGCAATAAAAAAATGCAACTTTTCACTTCTTTCCTCAATTGTGGAAAAATTATTAATCTACATGTCGACTACAAGACCACAACAAAGTGCTAAATAACATGCGTTATATATAAAACATAATGACATCACTGTACGTGATAGTGCAGTGTGTTATTCTTATTCATAAATAATTAATCTAGTGACACTGTAAGTGGTAGCGCAGAGTGATTCATTTCTTATTCACAAAAAATCTTGGGACACTGTAGGTCATTGATACCGCAGTGCAATATTTAAAATTGGTACAAATTGACATGTGTGCTGTACCCCACTTTATTAATGTTTGTTGATATGGAGATTGATCAGTTGAGACTTGAGAGATGAGCAAGAACCACATACTAGTGCTGGAGCTGCTGCCAGTGCCACCAGTCATGACGATACTAATCCATCTACATCATCTACTAAAGCCGATGCCCAAGGGCATACAGGGCTTGTGTCAGGGCATCTAAAATCAAGAACAAATCTTATTACAGTGGTAAAGAAGAAAACATCTAATGGAAAGATAGCTGCAGAAAGACATAAAATTGGCAATATACCAGTTTCACCACATGAAATGGCAGGGAAAGGCTAAGGCCTTGACCTTTATGTATGACTTGTGGTCCTGCCTCTTGTGATGATGTAAGCACAAGTGAGCATGCTTACATAGAAATTGAGGATGGTTCTGTGGAAGTGCACCAGGATGAGCAGGATATTTGTGTAGCTAAAGTTAATAAGGATGTAGCTGATGAGGATGTTGTTGATGAGGATGTTGTTTGTGTAAATTAGGCAACAGTGGAAGAAACAGTTGTTGCCTATGATAAGAAAAATCCCATTGTCATGCCAAGGCACAAGACTAAAAACTTGGTTTCATTGACTCATCTACATCACCAGTGGGTTTTTTGGGGGAAAGTTTAGTTTTTTCTCGGCAGATGCACTTGTTGGAAAAACTGAAGGAGAAGCCACCACAGCATCAAATGCCACTTGAGCTGACAATTTGCTTACCAAATTATCTGCCTCTCTTCAGATCTGTGTCCATTAGGAAGAAAGAAACAGTGTCTTCATCCCTTCTGGGATGAAAATCTACTCCCAGCAGCAGTGCTCAAGGATTCTCAAGAAATACACAACATAAGACTTAAACCTTAAATCTTAAATCTTGCATTTGCTCTGTTCAGCTTTTCTACATATCTGTGGTTAAGTGAACAGTGGGTACAATAGCATTTTGGAGGCCAATAATTAAGTTTTTTTGACTATCCCTGTACAGGTTGGGAATTGCTTTTCTAGTGAAGTAGAGTCTTTCCAAAGAATTGTTTAACAGTCAATTATTTTTTAAAGCACTACTAGTAGTAGTATTCCTGGTCCCTTTCTGGGATGAAAATCCACTCCTAGCAGTAGCAGCAGCTGGCATAGCACTCAAGGATTAGTCTTGGGCAAGGACTGATGTGAATGAGTGAAATATTTTTTGGAAATGCCTCCCCTCCTTTCTCCCTCATAAATTTGCCTGGAATCAAAAAATTTAATTAAGTTTACTACTAATCAAATCTTTATTTCCCTGCCTTCAACTACATACATACTCCACCTCCCTCAGACTTCTTGAATAATAAAAACATTTGTTTCCTGATGTGCCATGTTGGAAGTTGGACTGCCACTGCAGCTGCAATCTTTGACATGTGGTTGCTGAACCCATGCGCAGCCCTCAGCCCTCATAAATTTGCTTCAGAATCAAAAAATGAAATTAAATTTACTACCACTCCACCCTTCTTGTCCCTGCCTTCGACTACATACATACTCCAACTCCCTTAGGCCTCTTTATTAATGAAAACATATGTTTCCTTATGTGCCATGTTGGAAGTTGAACTGCCATGTGTTTGTGCCACCCACTGCTGCCACTTAGCTCAGTCAGCCAGCTAGCTTGGTGCAAATTTTGGGCCTAAACCGGATGAAAACAATGTTGTGAGGTGGTCAAAATTGACTGGAAATGAGTGTAAATTAATTTTATTGAGATTAATAATACTGTAGGACCAAAAAAAATGATGTGATTTTAGAAGCTTTTATAAAGTTTTGAAATAAAATAAAGATACAAAACCAAAACACACAATGGCAGTTTTGACAAAGCCAAATCCAGATCCAAAGCACAAGGAGATACAGATCCAAAACCAAAACTTGGGGATTAACACACATCCCTAACTGTGACAGTAAGTGGAAGCACAGTGTAATATTCAACATGTATTGTGACACTGTATGTGGTAGCACAATGTATTCAGAAAAATATTGTGACACTAAGTAATAGCACAGTGTTTTATTCAGAAAAATATTGTGACACTGTAATTGGAAAAGCAGTGTCATATGCAACACATATTTTGACACTGTAAGTGGTAGCGAAGTATATACAAAAAATATTTTGGCCCTGTACTGTAAGTGGAAACGCAGTGTATTATTCATAAAAAATATTGTGACATGTAAGTGGTATCGCAGTGTATTCATAAAAAATATTGTGACACTAAATGGAAATGCTGTGTAATATTCAACACATATTGTGACACTAAGTGGTAGCGCAGTCTATTCATAAAAAATATTATGAAACACAGTGGAAACACAGAGTAATATTTAACACGTATTTTGACACTAAGTGGAAACAGTGTAATATCACAATTTTACAATTTAATAACACAAAATTAGCAATAAAAAAATGCAACTTTTTACTTTCCTCAATTGTGAATAAATGATTAGTCTACACACCGACTACAAAACCACAACAAAGTGCTAAATAACATTCGTATTATATAAAACGCATTGACATCACAAATGCCTCAGCTGAGATTCACATAAACATGTTTTCAAAAGGTGAAATTAGAGGATACAGTATAAAAAATAGAATAAAGCAGCTAAAACTGCATTCTCTGATATAGTGTCACTACCCATGGCCCCTCTACCTGAATTCCAATGAGTCAGAGGGGTACTCCATGCAGCCGTATTCCAGTGCAGCTGCTCCTCCTGCAGCCCAGGTCAGAAGATGTGTAGGTGGTGTGGTGATATGGACTAAAATGGAGCTCACATCCACTGAAGTGGACAATGAATTCCCAATCTAACAGGGAGCACAGCTGTAATTTAAACACAACACAGGATGGGGTGTCAATATAGGTTTGGGTGCTGGTATAATCTGGGGTGACAGTATAGGCTGGGATAACGATATAAACTGTGGTTATAGGCTGGGGTGATGATAGAAACTGAGGTGACAATATAAAATGGGGCTACAGGCTGGGGTGACAATACAGGCTTGGCTGCTGGTATAATCTGGGGTGATGGTATAGAATGGAGTAATGATATAAACTGGATTATAGGTTGGGGTGATGATATAAACTTGAGTGACAATATAAAATTAAAATGTGGTTACAGGCTCGGGTGATGGTATAGGCTGTGGTAACGATATAAACTGGGGTTATAGGCTGGGGTGACGTCTGGGCATAAGACCAGAAAAGCCACATCTTGGGTGTGGAATTATTTTAACCCAATTACTGACAACAGTTGTGAAGGCATCTGTACCATTTGTGAAGCCAAAGTTAGTAGAGGTAAGGACGTTAACCATGTAGGCACCTCCTCCCAGTTAAATAAATTGCATGAACTCGCTGCAAATGACATAACAAAATTATAATAATTTGTAAATTAATAACAAGCAGTCCAGTATCAGCTACCATCAGTTTGGACCAGCACATGCAATTTCCACCACCAACACTCTCATCATCAACCTCCTTAATAATTGGAGGTAGAGTAGTCCTTTAAAAATATTGTTTTGTGGGGGCACAACCAAACCAAGGACTTCAGCCACAAAAGTGTCAGTCCTTGTTGTTAAAGTGCTTGATTTGTTAAACTGTGCATGTCATTTTTAATATGCCACATAAGAGTGGGTGGAGGGCCCAAGAAAAATTCCATCTTGCACCTCTTTTCTATACATTTTGCACAATTTGGGGCATTGCCATCTGACATTTTTATAGTTTATTAAACTGTTATCCTATCTGCTACAGCTGTGTGGCAATGTTTCATAGATGTCCTATATATTTTTAAACTGCTGTGCATTTGTGCCGCTGCTCTGTTGCTTACTTTAGCCAACTAGCTTGCTGGAGCCTATGGCCTATATTGGTGAAAAAAAGTAGTGAGAACAATATTGTGAGCTGTGAGGTGGTTAATAATGACTTGAAATGCCTGAAAACTATTGTTATTAAGGTTAATAATACTGTAGGAACAAAAACAGGCCCAACTTATGTGATTATAGCTGTTTTAATTGTTTTTTGATAAAAATACAGATCCAAAACCAAAAATGTATATAATAATTTATACTGTATATGTAGCAAATATACACTACCCCCTCCCCTTGAAAATATTGCTCTTGTAAGGAATATTTTACTGGGGTTCGAGAACCCTTTTGTTTTAACCTAAATGTCCTGCTCCTTCATAAGTTTCTAGTTTTAAAATGTGTGTAGGCGGCTTGAAGCCAATCAGATAATTGGAGTTCCACAGCACCACATAGTGAGTCGGATTCCATTTTGAGGATGGATTTTGCCATTTTTCACACTGTGCATGCGTCCGAGTTGAGCTTATGCAATTATGAGCAACTACAGGTAATTGTGACTTATATGCAACTCAGTCACATTTTATTATTATTTATTTATTACCAGTTATTTATATAGCGCACACATATTCCATAGCGCTGTACAGAGTATATCTTACCATTCACATTTGTCCCTGCCCCAGTGGAGCTTACAATCTATATTCCACACTATGGTCATTTTTTTTGTGGGGAGCCAATTAGCCTACCAGTATATTTTTGGAGTGTGGGAGGAAACCGGAGTACCCGGTGGAAACCCACGCAAGCACAGGTAGAATATACAAACTCCACACAGTTAGGGCCGTAGTGGGAACTGAACCCTTGACCTCAGTGCTGTGAGGCAGTACGCTAACCATTACACCGTCTGTGCTGTCACATGTCAACTAAATGAGTTTTACTTGCAGCAATAGGATTCACAGATAGACTAAGTATTCAGCGTGTATCATGTTCATGTAAGCAGAATTGGACTAGGCAGAGTTAAGTGTATGCAGATATCTATCTGATTTCAGGTAGCTCTTTTGCACTAGGCATAGGTCTGGTGCACATGTGCCCTACTGGTGATGACTGTCGCTTTCACAAGGGGATTTATAGATGGCTGTAACTCTGCATATGGGTGAAAATCTGCATTTATTTCTGTGAATGCAACTCTCTATAATCTCCAATATTTTTTATAGATATCATTTTTTGGATCCAGTGACCATTATTTATGTATAAGTGGGCTACGTGAAAAAATCATTGCATCAATATTGCTACAAATTAGGGAGACAATATAATATGGGTATTATACTGTATAATATGGGCAGACATTAAAGGATAGTATGATTGGTCTCTTCTTGGTACAACAGTAAGTATAGTATAAGGAGCTATAACAAGTGGGTAGTTATCAATGGCGACTCCAGAGGTGAGGCTGCTGTGCAGTCCAATATTGTAATAGGGGAGCCACACCAATTGTCACCACAAATGCTGCCAAACATCACAGACTGGGACTCACTGGCAGTTGGTGTTGCTCATTTATATAGATGGTGAGACCGCACAGAAAACATATCAAATGACATTAATCCCTCTAAAAACCAACATATCGGTCTATCACAAAAAAAATTCTAGAAGACACTTATGGGTAAATTTACTAAAGTGAGAGTTTTTAGAAGTGAGTTTTAGAAGAGATGTTGCCCATAGCAACCAATCGGATTCCACCTATTATCTTCTAGAAGGTGCTAGTTAAAAGTTAAGTAGAATCTGATTGGTTGCTATGGGCAACATCTCTTCTAAAACTCACTTCTAAAAACTCTCACTTTAGTACATTTAGCCCTTAGTTGGTGGTGCTCCCCTAAAAATATTGTATGTAATATATAACTACAATTTTGCAGAGAAACAAAAGAAAAGGACAAAAGACGTTCTCTGGGGCACCCTTGTGAATTAAATAATAATGGCAAAATGGGACAAATAATCTAAAACGTATCTTTTAATTATAATAAATACCTCTCATAAAATGAGTGCTAAGATTAATCTATGTTACATCACATTATAATCGCTAACTTGTGTAAAGCACGGCAAAATTATTAGTATGTCTCAAAATAAACTAAGCTTATAAGTTCACTGACCTATATAATACAATCTAGACCAGGGGTTCCCAACCACGGTCCTCAAGGCACACTAACAGTCCAGGTTTTAAGGATAGCCACACTTGAGCACAGGTGACTTAATTAGTACCTCAGTTACTTTGATTTAACCATATGTGCTTAAGCATGGATATCACTAAAACCAGGACTGTTGGTGTGCCTTGAGGACCGAGGTTGGGAATCACTGATCTAGACTAACACCAAATATATTCTTAAATTAGGGATAAGCGGGTTCAGATTTCTGAAATCCAAACCCCCCCGAGCCCCCCCGATCCGAGCCGGGAACCAAGTCCGGCTCGGGTTTTCCTGCCTAACTCGGAACTGAAATCGAGGCAAAACGTCATCATCCCGCCTTCCGGATCTCACGGGTTTTGGATTCTATTAAAGGTCCCTGCGTCTGCGCCATTTCTCACTCCGGTGTGGACAGTGAAAGGGAGGGTGGGAGTTAGGGATGGCTGGGCTGTGTTGTGTTGTGCTGTGCTGCTGTTGTCCATAGGGGCTGTGTCCACTCCTCCAAAGTCCATAGGGGCTGGCTGGGCTGTGTTGTGCTGCTATTGTCCATAGGGCCTGGCTGGGCTGTGTTGTGCAGTCAGTTGTCCATAGGGGCTGCGTCCACTCCAAAAGTCTATAGGGGCTTGCTGGGCTGTGTTGTGCAGTGTCCCATAAAGGCTGTAGTCCTAAAGGGGTGCTGTCGTGTTGTCCAGGGGGTAACCTGTCCATCAGCGGTGCAAAAAAAACCCATTTATTTCTGTGTTTGTGAATTGTGTGCACTGTAGCTGCACGCGCATCAACAAAGGGGCAGTGGCAAGCGTGCGCCTGTGTCATAAGTAAAGGGCCAGCTGGCGCTTCTCTTACAGGGTGGTGTAACCCCCAAAGTGCACTCCAATAAAAATAAAAAATTCTTCTTTTCTGTGTTGTGAATTGTGTGCGCTGTAGCTGCACGTGCATCAACAAAGGAGCAGCACCAATCGTGCACCTGTGTCATAAGTCTGTTAAAGGGTGGTGTAACCCCCTAAGTGTGCTCCACAAAAAATAAACAATTCTTCTTTTTTTCTGTGTTTGTGTGTGAAATGTATGCACAGTAGCCGCACGTGCATCAACAAAGGAGTAGCACCAAGCGTGTGCCAGTGTCAGAAGTCTGTTAAAGGGTGGTGTAACCCCAAAGTGCGCTCCACAAAAAATAAACAATTCTTCTTTTTTTCTTTGTTTGTGTGTGAAATGTATGTGCAGTAGCCACACGTGCATCAACAAAGGAGCAGCGCCAAGCGTGCGCCTGTGTCAGAAGTCTGTTAATGGGTGGTGTAACCCCCAATGTTCGCTCCACAATAAATAAACAATTCTTTTTTTCTGTGTTTGTGTGTGATATGTATGCGCAGTAGCCGCACGTGCATCAACAAAGGAGCAGCGCCAAGCGTGAGCCTGTGTCATAAGTAAAGAGCCGGCTGGCTCATCTGTTAAAGGGTGGTGTAACCCCCAATGTTCGCTCCACAATAAATAAAAAAATCATTTTTTATGTGTTTGTGTGTGAAATGTATGCACAGTAGCTGCACGTGCATCAACAAAGGAGCAGCGCCAAGCGTGCGCCTGTGTCAAAAGTCTGTCAAAGGGTGGTGTAACCCCCAAAGTGCGCTCCACAAAAAATAAACAATTCTTATTTTTTTCTGTTTTTGTGTGTGAAATGTATGTGCAGTAGCCGCACATGGATCAACAAAGGAGCAGCGCCAAGCGTGCGCCCGTGTCATAAGTAAAGAGCCGGCTGGCTCATCTGCTAAAGGGTGGTGTATCCCCCAAAGTGCACTTAAAAAAACATAAAAATTCTTCTTTTCTGTGTTGTGAATTGTGTGCGCTGTAGCAGCACGTGCATTAACAAAGGAGCAGTGCCAAGCATGCGCCTGTCCTGTGTCATAAGTCTGTTAAATGGTGGTGTAACCCCAAAGTGCGCTCCACAAAAAATAAACAATTCTTCTTTTTTTCTGTGTTTGTGTTGTGAAATGTATGCGCAGTAGCTGCACGTGCATCAACAAAGGAGCAGCGCCAAGCGTGCACCTGTGTCATAAGTAAAGGGCCGGCTGGCTCGACTGTTAAAGGGTGGTGTAACCCCCAAAGTGCACTCTCAAAAAAATTAAAAATTCTTCTTTTCTGTGTTTGTGTGCGCCTTAGCTGCACGTATATATCAGTATAACATAAATGGAGGAAAAGACTTTGGGCCTGATTCAGACCCACTCGCGAGCGGCTGTCCGCTCGCAAGTGGGTCGATGTTATGGACTGAGCATGCGCACGATGGAGGGAGCTCCGTCATGCGCATGCGCCAGACGCGACGAGCGAAGGAAAGTCCTTCGCTCGTTGTGTCCGATCAAAGGGGGCGTGCTGTCAATGTTGATTGACAGCACGCCTCCTTTGGTGGGCGTGCCGGGGGCGTGCCTCCCTGACGGGGGCATTCCTAAGGGAACGCCTCCCGTCAGAAGCCGGCCCACTGACATCACTAGTGATGTCAGTGGGAGTGATTTTGGCTCTGATAGAGCCAAAATCACTCAGGAGCTTGCGGTTGAAAACCTCAACCGCAGGCTCCGGCTCGCAAATTCGATGGTCGCGATGGTCTCGACCATCGCGACCATCACAATGCACGCTCGTATAGCCTGTGGGTGGTGACCCACAGCTATACGAGCGTCCAGGAGGACGCTCCATGAAAATGGAGCCCGGCCCTCATTCAGAGCGTGCGCTCTGCTCAGAGCATACGGCTCTGAATGAGGGCATTTGTCCGATAAAAATAAAATAGGAAAGATCAAGAACCACTTCCTCCTAGTGCTGAAGCTGCTGCCACTAGTCATGACATAGACAATAAAATGCCATCAACGTCGTCTGCCAAGGTCAATGCCCAATATCATAGTAGAGGTCATATAAAATCCCAAATAACAAAGTTCAGGAAAATGACCTTTAAAAAAACATTTAAATCATCTGAGGAGAAACGTAAACTTGCCAATATGCCATTTACGTCACGGATTGGCAAGAAACGGCTAAGGTCTTTCCCTATGTTCATGACTAGTGGTTCAGCTTCACATGACGATGGAAGCCCTCCTCCCGCTACAAAAATCAAACAAGTTAAGCTTGCAAAAGCACAATGAAGAACTGTGCGTTCTAAGAAGATATCACAAATCCCCAAGTAGAGTCCAAGTGTGGTGGCGGTTGCGATGCCTGACCTTTCCAGCACTGGATGGGAAGAGGTGGCTCTTTCCACCATTTGCACGCCCTCTTCAAGTGCTGGAAGGAGCACCCACAGTCCACTTGCTGATATGCAAATTGAAGATGTCACCGTTGAAGTACAACAGGATGAGGATACTGGTTTAGCTGGCGCTGAGGAAGAAGTTAGCAATGAGGATTCTGATGGTGATGTGGTTTGTTTAAATCAGGCTCCGGAGGAGACAGTTGTTGTCTGTGGGATGAAAAAGCCCATCACGGTCATGCCTGGGCAGAAGATCAAACAAAACCAGAAAAAAAAAAAAACCTCTTTGGTCTGGCAATATTTCTATACAAATCCAGACAACAACTGTCTTGCCATATATACCATATGTAAAGGTGAAATAAGTAGGGGTAGGGACGTTAACCACCTAGGAACATCCTCCCTTATACGTCACCTGCAGCGCATTTCTAAAAAGTTACTGTCAAGTTCAGAAACTTTGGCTAAGACCGTAAGCAGTCCTGGGACACCTAAATCCCTTTGTCCTTTTGTATCCAAGTGCCTGCAAGCCACACTGTCAACTCCCTCCTCGTCAATTTCCTCCTTAGGCAGGATCGGAAGTAGTCCTGCAGGCCATGTCACTGGCATGACTGACTCTCCTATCCGGGATTCCTCCGGAGGATCCTGCATTGCTATGCCTACTACTGCCACTGCTGCTGTTGCTGCTGGGAGTCGTTCATTATGCCAGAGAGGAAGTAGGAATACACTACTTTTACTAAACAATTGTCCCTCCAACAGTCCTTAGCGAGGAGGATGAAGTACAACAGCAGTCATCCTGAAGCAAAATGGATAACTGAGGACTTGACTGTTATGTTGGTTTTAGACGTGCATCCGGTATCCGCCATTGGTGCAGTGGGATTTAGACAATTGATGGAAGTAGTGTGTCACCGGTACCAAATCCCCTCTAGATTCCACTTCACTAGGCAGGCAATACCGAGACTGTACAGAAACGTCAGAAAAAGTGTCCTCATTGTCCTACAAAAATGTGGTTGTACCCAATGTCCACTTAACCACGGACATATGGACAAGTAGCACAGGGTAAACTAAGAACTATATGACTGTGACAGCCCACTGGGTAGATGTATCACCTTACGCAGCAACAACAGCAGCATCACCAGTAGCAGCATCTGAGAAATGCCAGCTCATTCCAAGGCAGGCTACGCTGTGTATCACCGGTTTCAGAAAGAGGCACACCGCCGACAACCTCTTAGAGAAACTGCGGGAAGTCATCGCCCAGTGGCTTACCCCACTTAGACTCTCCTGGGGATTTGTGATATCTGACAATGCCACCAATTTTGTGCGAGCATTACATCTGGGCAAATTCCAGCACATCCCATGTTTTGCTCACACAATAAATTTGGTGGTGCAGAATTTTCTGAAAAACGATAGGGGCATGCAGGAGATGCTTTGGGTGGCCTGAAAAATTTCTGCTCACTTTCTCCATTCAGCAACTGCGTGCTGAAGACTGGAGCACCAGCAAACACTCTTGGCCCTGCCCCACCAACACCTGAAGCAAGAGGTTGTGACACGGTGGAACTCAACCCTCTAAATGCTTCAGAGGATGGAGGAGCAGCAAAAGGTCATTCAAACCTATACATCCACCTATGACATAGGCAAAGGAGGGGGTATGCACCTGACTCAAGCGCAGTTGAGAATGATTTCCGTGTTGTGCAAGGTTCTCCAGCCCTTCGAACTTGCCACACGTGAAGTCAGTTCAGACACTGCCAGCTTGAGTCAGGTCATTCCCCTCATCAGGCTTTAGCAGAAGCAGCTGGAGAAAGTGAATTTGGAACTAAGACGGAGCGATTCTGCTCGGCATGTGGGACTTGTGGATGAAGTCCTTCATTTGCTTTGCCAGGATTCCAGGGTGGTCAATTTGTTGAATTCAAGCCACTACATTTTGGCTACCATGCTCGATCCTCAGTTTAAAGCCTACATGGTCTCTCACTTTCCGGCCAACACAAGCCTGCAGAGATGCAAAGACCTGCTGGTGAAAAGACTGTCAGCTGAAGCGGAAAGTGACACGTCAACAGCTCCTTAATTTTCTCCCGCAACTGTGGCTGCCAGGAAACAACTTAGGTATCATAAGCAACCCGCTGGAGGTGATGCAGGGCAGGCAGGACAAAGTTTGGACATCTGGTCTAAACTGAAGGATCTGGCAACAATTTCTGACATGTCTACTGTCACTACATATGATACTGTCACCATTGACAGAATGGTGGAGGATTACATCGGTGACAGCATCCAAGAAGGCATGTCAGACAGTCCGTATCTGTACTGGCAGGAAAAAGAGGCAATTTGGAGGCCCCTGTACAAACTGGCTCTATTTTACCTGAGTTGCCCCCCCTCCAGTGTGTACTCCGAAAGAGTGTTTAGTGCAGCCGGGAACCTTGTCAGTTAAAGGCATAGGAGGTTGCTTCCACAAAATGTGGAGAAGATGATGTTCATCAAAATGAATTATCAACTCTTCCAGGGAGACCAGCCTCCAGAACGTACAGAGGGACCTGTGGTGGTGGATTCCAGTGGGGATGAAGTAATACTCTGTGAGGATGAGGATGTACACAACACTGAAGAAGGTGAGGAATCGGCAGACGAGGATGACAACTTGCCTCCGTAGAGCCAGTTTGTGCAGGGACACATTAATTGCCAGCTTGTTTTGTGGGGGCCCAAATGAACCAATCATTTCAGCCACAGTCGTGTGGCAGACCCTGGCGCTGAAATGATTCATTTGTTAAAGTGTGCATGTCCTGTTTATACAACATAAGGGTGGGTGGGAGGGCACAAGGACAATTCCATCTTGCACCTCTTTTTTTTCTTTGCAATATGTACTGTTTGGGGCCTAGTTTTTCAAACAGCCATCCTGTCTGCCACTGCAGTGTCACTCCTAGATGGGCCACGTGTGTGTGCCGCCCACTTATGTTGCTTAGCATAGTCATCCAGCTACCTCGGTACAATCTTTTGGCCTAAAAACAATATTGTGAGGTGTGAGGCCTTCAGAATAGACTGGTTATGAGTGGACATGTTATTGAGGTTAATAATAGCATAGGAACAGAAAAACCCACAAATTCTGTAATTTTAGCTGTTTTTATGCTTTTTTAAAAAAAAATACAGATCCAAAACACAAAACCCAGAATCCAAAACACGGATGGTGGTTTTGGCAAAACCAATCTAGATCCAAAACATAAAGAAAGATCCAGATCCAAAACCAAAACACGAAACACGAAAAGTGGCCGGTGCACACCCCTCACTTAAATCCTGAGTGTGAGAAAAATAATTAGCCACAATTTCTCAATTAAAGCCCTTGTTGGTACTATAGTTATATCGGAGAGTATCCTCAGATCTGTAAGGTAATCCAAACATATATTGTGCTATTCAGCATACCCGTATAGCTCATGTTCATTGAATAACAGATGTGTAAAGAAATAGCAGGTAAATTAGTACTAATTGAATTCTTAATGCCTACTTGCTACTTAAAAGAACACATTTAGGGATCCTAGATCTTATGGTCCTAGAACTTAAATTACCAATCACATCTCATATTCATATATTGCTGTATAACAGGGTTTAGATTTAGACATTGCATCTCATAAGATTGTCTACAGCATGTTATCAGTTCTATTCACAATGAGTACCTTAATCAGCCTATAATTGAAGCATGATAAATCTAACACATTAAGTAATCACAGATAATAAGGTCATGCATTTCATCTAATAACATTGAATATAATATGCAAACAGTCTAGTTAACAGCAAAACACCATGTTAAATATATAGCCCTTTCTACCCACGGACCTTATAAGGGAGGTACCTTTCAACCTTTCACTATCCCTCTCTTCAGAGCTCTCTGATTCAGGCTAGGCCAGTTCTCCCTCCTGCAATGGTCAGATAACAGGAGGCTAACACAGCTACTGTAGGTGCCCAGACAGCAGAAGTGTGGTGACTGTTGTTTCATTTGGGGACAGTGTCTTCCACTCTCTTATCTCTTGTTCGCTGACACAGACAAGGGAAAGTAGAGTGCCCCAGAAAGCGTCTTTTGTCCTCTTTTTTGTTTCTCTGCAAAATTGTAGCTAGTTGGTGTGTCTCCCCTATTTGAATTTTGGACTGCACTGCATGCAGCCCCACCTCTGGAGCCACCACTACTAGTTATATATAGATACAGTAGCATGAGTAAATTTTTGCCCCCTTTCATTTTTGCATGTGTGTCACACCTTTTGTTTCAGATCTTCAAACAAAATTAAGTAACAAACAAAGACATCCTGAGTAAATGCAAAGTACTTTTTCAAATGATCATTTAATTTATTAAATTATCCATTTCAAAGTTATCAAACACCTATATCACTCATGTGAAAAATTAATTGCCCCCCCTAAACTTAGTAACTGGTTGTGCCAACTTTAGCAGCAACAACTGCAATCAAGTAATTTTGATAATTGGATATCAGTTTTCACATCGCTGTGGAGGAATTTTGGCCAACTCATTTTTGCAGAATTGCTTTTATCCAGTCACAGTGGAGGGTTTTTGAGCATAAACTCCCAGTTTAAGGTCCTGCAACAGCTGCTCAATTAGATTCAAGTCAGAGCTTTGACTAGGCCACTCCAAATCCTTAATTTTTTTTTTGGAGCCATTCAGAGTTGGACTTGCTCTTCACATCGTTGCCTTGCTGCATGACCCAATTGTGTGTGAGCCTTAGATCGGTATCCAATCTTTAGATCTACAATAAAAATGTAGACAATGTTTAGGTAGACACCACAATTTAGACAGGCAATAGGTCGACAGGGACACAAGTTCGACAGGGTCAATAAGTTGACACACTAAAGGTCGACATGGCCAATAGGTCGACACACTAAATGTCGACATGTACAGATGATCGACATTGTCAAAAGGTCGACACACAAATGGTCGGCGCCATTTTTTATTTTTCAGGGTTAGGATAAGGCACTTACTCCGACGGTTAAGGTTAGACACCAGGAGGGAGGGTTAGGGTTAGGCACTTACCGGAGGGTTCGGGTTAGGCACTAGAATAGGCAGTTAGGGTCAGGCACCTCCCCCACGGTTAGGGTTAGGCACCAAGGGGAGGGTTAGGGTAAAGATTAGGGCTAGAAACAAAAAACAAAAAACAGATGTCAACCATTTTTGTGGCGAACATTTTTGTGTTGACCTTTTGACCCTGTCGCCCATTTGTACCTGTTCACCTTCTTAAATGTTTACCTTTAGTGCGTCGATCTTTTGTCCCAGTCAACATATTGACTGTCTAACTTGTGGTGTCTACCTTTATACTGTAGACCTTTTAATCCTCACCCCATTAGATCACAGACTGATGACCTGAAATTGGACCTGATTCAGAGATGCACGCAATGCTGATGTTAGATGCAGTGGATGGCTATTTTGCTACACTGTGCATGTGCAGTGATTGGTTAGTGACAACAGACACAGTGAGGATTTAATCGCAAAGTGAGTGACAGGTAGTCAGTGTTTGGGAGAGGTAACGGGGAGTGGCTAGAAAAATGCTGGGACCATTTTCTGTGCATACCATAGTGAGCCTCTGTGAATTTGTATGCAGCTGGAGCGGTGAGATGCTCATTCGGAGGCAGCATAGGCTTGCTCAGAGGATTAATGTGTTACCATTGTTTTTGATGTTTTTGTTTTGTTTGTAAGCAGCGGATGTAATATGCTAAATGTAGATGTCTCTATGCACAAGATGGTGACTGAGTCATTAGCATATTTATGCACACGCATGTCATAGACATGGGCACACTAGTCACCAGTGATGACGATGGCTACATCTGCAGATGATGGTTGTTAATACACACTGAACAACCATCAGCTGTGACCTTGCCGCGGGTACCGCTGGCCAGGGGGCGTGTTGCGCCCCCTCCCCGTGGCCTCTGCTGCAAGTGTTCGGGTGGTCGGTAGAGGCTGCACAGTATGTCTGTCCTATTTATGTCAGGTAAGTGGTTATTTGTATTTGATGTCCTGACGAAGAGACTGTATTGAGCCTTGAAACATTGATGCATTAAAATTAGATTACAGTATATTGCTGTTTCTATTTTGATGCCTGAGTGCCATAATGTCTATGGATTTATGTTATAAGAGAGAGAATTATAAGAAATTGGTAATTCACCATAGATAGGGATAGTCTAGATTATATTGTGAGTAGATATTTGTAATATATATGTTTAAATATGTGTAAATATGTGTACGTATACATAATTGGTGGTGGGCGGCAAGAATCTGCCAGAAGGCTCTGGCTGCCTAAAACCAGTTAGGGCTAGTGCTGCAGACTGTGCACACGGGCACTGAAAAAAAGTGACAGTTGGAGTAAGGTACCTGATAGAGAGAGAGAGAGAGAGAGAGAAAGAGAAAGGGAGGAAGACCCTCTCTTTGGAAAGCATGGGCTCTGAGGCACCTTCTAGGAGAGATAGAGCCCACGCACTCCAAGGTAGAATCAGAAAGTTACTTGAAATGAGGAAAAAAATAAGGGACTTGTTGCCTGTGAGGAGGTCCTGGAGAGAGGAAATTGCCATCAGGCAAGTGCTGGAAGCAGAGATTTTTGCTGAGGAGAGTGAAAGAGTCTTTAGCATCGTGGCGGAGTGAAAGGAAAGCTGCTAAGTGAACAGTGAGTGATGCTGCTTGATGTGAGGCGGAGGTACCGCTACTTCCACCAATAGTGGTTGATGGAAGGAACACAGGGAGTGGCCAGGGCTGTCAGTGAATCTGGTACTGACAAGTAGACATTGTAGAGAACTGTGGCACAGTACTATTCACACAGACACACAAGATAAGACAGCATCAAGTCCTAGAGATTTACAGCTGCCTCTGAAGTAAGATACATAAATCTGCTACAATCTGTCTTTCATGTCAGTGTTGCAGAAGACTGTTAGAGACTCTAAATAACTTAGTATGCAAATGAACTATACAGATAGCCAACAAACCTCCACTACCCTTGATAAATCAAGGAGGTTAGCAAATATCTCTCATCAACTCACTTTGGGTGATGTAAAATTGAGTTGAGCTTCTTAGCTGTAAACAGCCGCAGCATATTCAAATAAACAGTCAGCTCGATCCAGCGATGTAACTAAGTATTTGATGCCCCACTGCAAAAGCTTGAGAGGGCCCCTATGTACCACCCAATGGTGAAAAATGTATATACCACATGCAACTTTGACAAGGAAGATGCCCCCCCCCCTAAGCTCTAGGCACCATAGTAGCTACACCCCTTGCACCTACGGTAGTTACAGTATGTCCATGGCTCTATCTACAATAATGAGGAATCTGCTTGAATTTATAACAGCAGAGCCAGCAGATAAGAGTTTGTGCTACCAGACTGGTCCATTTTGAAGCTAAGCACAAGTAGCAGCTGATCCTAAAAAGTGTAACTGGCCCCGGATGTTGCCATTTACCTTGAAAATAGCTTTTAAAAGAACCAATATTCTAAATGGAATATATATATATATATATATATATATATATATACTGTGTATAGTGTACAGTTCTATTTTATTTAATTTAAATCAGAAGAGCTGCATGCAGATCTTTATTATACACCTAGACACTGCACCACTGACCCGTCTACCCAGCTAATTGCCCCAAGTTATCACAATATATATATATATATATATTTCTAATGCCTACAGTTTGTGCTTTAAATATTGTACCTATAATATAAATTACTGTGTATGACTACCAGCTGCTCCCCTCATACAAATCCCCTTTTAGAAAGATAAACAAAATACACAACAAATATATGAAAGAGGGTGCTATTATTATTTTAGTCTTTAGGTAATATTTGATCTCAAATAGATTATCTTTTTTCAATCCAATGTGTTGGGAAAGACAAAGTCTTGTGGAGGAGAATGCAATGAAGACCACAGATCACGTAGTTTATCTTCAAGCTATATGTTCCACATTAGATTCTTTAGCTTGAAAGAGTAAATGTCCAAATGGAGACTTGTTCTCAAAACGCATAGAGGTAAACAAAGCTTTTTTACCCAGCGTGTTCCTCCTTTTGGAGTATTATCCTTCTCTAGAGAAATAAACCCTCTCACCAAGGGAAGACGCCCAAAGAATAATAAATAAAAATTCTGATGCGCATATGTATATTTATTTAAGATAACAATCTTTAAAACACTTGACAGTAAAATACATGCAGCAAGGCTTAACACAATTCAGATTGGGGGTATAGTGAGAAAAATTCTCCCACCTTAGAATTCTATACTCCACATCTGTGGGACGCCAAGCAGGTGTGCCCAATCTAACCCCACGCGTTTCATCATCCTATATGGACTTCTTCAGGGGTAACAATGTACATAAGAAATAACGCCTCACCAGGCAAACAAATATGGATTCCCTAGAATCACCCTAGGCTGCACCACCATAGTTACGACCCTGTAAGAGTGTACAAAGGCCCTGATTCAGAAAGGAATGCAGTTGCTTATACGCATGCAATCGGCTGATTGTTGCATACTGCACATGCGTATGCATCGCAATGCATGTGCGCAAACTAGCCACTGCAATTGGGAATGCAAACGCAGAGTCTATGCAGAACCATGACAGAGTGTTTGACAAGAAGTGCCATTTGTGGGTGGAGATGGGGGGTGGTCAGGCAAACGCAGGCGTGCCAGTGCATTTGAAGTGAACGCAGTTACAGGGGCATGCATAAATTATCCATTGCAACACCATACAGCCTAAGGCCTCATAGCGTGCGCTGAAGTAAGTAATTCCTGAGTGAGGTCTGACCTTCCTTAACTGTGCATATGGGTTCTATGCTACTCGATGTTACCGATTGTTTCGCTATGTTGCCAAAGTATACGGATGTGAGTAAGGGGAAGTGGGCGTGCTCATGCTAGGCTGTTATCGCATTGCGATTGCAAACATTTACATATCCCCGCTGATATTAGCAAATGCGTTGTGTATGTATAAGCAGAATTGAGTTCCGTAGTAAATCAGGCCCAAAGAGCATTATGTTATTAACATTATTGTTTAAGCAGCATGCTTCCAGAACTTGCTTTGACAGACTGCAACATCCACCTTTATTGTGTGTCAAGTCAAGGCTGTGAATTACTGTAATTAGTGTTTATATTCTCCAATGTCTAAAATATTCTTCATTTAACACATATGTGAACTCATGTAGAATATGTAATTCAAAAGTAATTGTGGATGAGACTTGAAATAAAAGTTCCGAAGAAACCAGCTAATCCTGCAGTAGTAGTCTTCAGGAACAGGCATAATGAAAATAGAGGAACTTCAGTATAAAAGTTTCACATGGCACAGTCAGTACTGTAGCTCTCAAATTAAAAATTTTATTATTTTTTAATTATTTTTAATCATGCACATGTGGATTTTTGTAAATCACTGGATTAGTAATAATAATAATAATAACACAGAGATTTCAAACTCTGAGCAAAGACCTTGTAAAGACAGATTTGTGCATAGTGCAAACTGACAAAATTTTGCAAAACAATAGCAATTAAAATAGCTATAATGCTATACCATATAGCACCTAAAATCCATTATACATTTTAGATCAAATCAGGTACTTGGAGCTGTGTGTTTAAAATTAGAATTAAATAAATGTGCTTCTCATTGCCTTTGCTAATGACTGCTTGTGTGTTGGGAATGAAAAGTGTTGGGTACCCCAGCATAAACTACAACATACACCAGAATGTTACAAAATTATCTAGTGGCACAATAGCACAATAACAAGATAAGGGTGTGGAGTAGAGATGTGTGCGGACTACCTAGATTTGGTTTTGGTTTTAGTTTTGGCAAAACCACCCTCAAATGTTATGGTTTTGGTTTAGTCTTTGGATCTCTTTAATATTAATAAAAACAGATACAATTCATGTATATTTGGACCTGCTTACATGCAATCCAAACTAGAGATCCAGTTTTTAGATCCGAGATCTGAAGTTACGGGTATACACGAGCTGGGACTCAGATCCTCTCGGAACTCCAAAAGTGATCTGAGTCGGGACTCATTTTGACTCGGAAGCCCAGAGTTCAGGTGTGCTCAGTTTTCAGCAAAACCAAACAGTTCATCTCTAGTGTGGAGTCCCTGTGTCATAATGTGACCCAGCCCCAGCTTGTTCAACATACAGTAGGGCTGGATTACCATTCTTTTTCTCCATCTTCTTATCACTCAGATCAACCGTTTTCACATAGTGTAGGCTTCACAAGGCAGTCATCTTCAGGTTGATAATTAGTGTAGCTAGCATGTGGCTGCATCAACACATACATTGCAGTTTAATACACAATGTAGAGCATATTCTAATGACTAGTACACAATACAGAGGTTCTGTTAGTTGACAACCATGCAATGAATAGCCTAATATGGCAAAATGTCACAGTGCACATTCCGTTCTTTAAGGTTTCTAAATAATAATGCAGAGCAAAGCAGAATATTGAATGCATAGTCCTTTCTGGTGACTATAATATATTGTAAAAATGGAAATGGAAAAATGGAAATGTTCGGACTCAACAGCTTATTTATGGATCAGTTATCTCACAACCAAAGCAATACTGAATTGCTCCAGTACTTTGGGACTCATTGTCACAAATTGGGTAGAGTTGGAAACTTACAGTAATTAAGGGGTTTAAGATGAATAGGCTCCTCATTGTTATACTGCACTCATATAATTGTGACAATGATGATGCAACTGCCATTATTGATTATCTTCCATTGTGAGTTCTTCATTGACAACTGATTGTTTCCAGTCTCAATACATATATGACATCATATTCTGGTGAGTGCAGGGGAGACTGGGCAGTGACGGCAACATCTGCCTTTTCCTTCTAAGCACACATACAGTCCATTAACCATGGTAACCTTTTCACTTTACTTTGGAGAAGATGCTTTTAGTTTTAGTCATATGCATTGTGCTACAATATGAAGTAAAAACACAATGTTTCATTTGACAAGTCCATACTGGTATTCAATACCTGAACTGTTTATATCCCCCTTTATATTACTTTGGCCTTCTTTTGATTGCTTTGCTTTTTCAACTGATTCATTCTAGCTTTCAAAATTTGCCAGTCGACCTTTAGGTGATTAGGTCTCTTGCACACATACAGTATATTCATGTATTTCACATTGCTGACTGTACTGTAGTTTTTCCCCTGTAATATATTTAATGCTGATTCTTCTCTGTGCACTTTGTCAATGCTTGCACTGACTGTTTTCTCTTTGTAGTATTTATCATCTCCAAACATGAGCTCATTGTCTGGTCGAACATAAGTAGCGCCATACTGTAAGTATTTCATATCTGTCTAGGAAACCACTGAGTAGCAATGCATTATTTTATATGTTAGTTTAAATGTAAATATATGCTATGTTTTAATAAATATAGTTATATATATATATATATATATATATATATAATTTATATATGTAAAATTAAGCAGTATATTTTAGGAGAATACTACATGCCAAAGAACTGCTGATCTAACACAATTAATAGCAAACATAGCAGTGCAACTAACCATGTTTATTATCTAATATACTACTAAAATAATTATACACTGTACCTGTGTAGCAGCAGTGACGCATTGTTCTCATGTTAATTTTATTGGATACAAAATGTTATATTATATCCAATATTTCCACTGATAGCACTTAGTACCTATTGGTGTTCTCTCCATTATTAGTTTTATATATGGCGAGATTGATACAGTCCTTGCTAATGTCAAACACGCTCATATCTTGTTCAGATGTGTACATGAGGGTGGGAGTTAAGATTGCTGGAGTGAAGTGAATGTTACATGGAATAGTGCAAAAGAGCAGTTATAATCCATGACATATGAATATTTTTTACTTTTTCTGACAGGTATGCAGATTACAACAAATATGTTTGTCTTAAAGATGTGTTCACGTTTAATCATCCTGGCTCAATAGAACTTATAAGGAAGAAAATATACCCAAGTGCTTGAAAAAACACCGTTACTGATGTATATGCAGCTGTAAATAAAATAAGGGGAAAATTGCAACCCCACAAAAATCCACAGATAAAAACAAAAAAGCGCTATTATACAATTGTACCAAATATTTAATAATGGAATGATGTATAAAAGATGCACATGTATAACATAAAACAAATAAATCACAAAAATAATATGCAGATAGAAAATATATAAATATTAGACAATGGTGGATAAATGAGGATAACAAACAGTTTAAATTATGTCAGGAAAAGAGGGACACCACGTAGTTAGTACGTCCCAATTTGATAGTCTTCACTGATATTAATATAACTAGTAAATGTCCCAAATCTTGGATCTAAGTTGAATGTAGAAAAAATAGCAGTAGTAGCAAGTAAAAGTCAGCACTCTGTAATTCATATGTACTTGAATGCAGGGGCGTATAGAGCCACATGGGGCCCCGGTACAGAGGGGGCATGGCCTAATAGCGGGAGGCATGGCCACGCCCCCTTGACAAAAACAATATTGTTTTGCAGCACTACAAAGCGGCATTACGCGCCGGATAGGGGGCGCTGTGAGCCCCTCAGCCCGGCGCAAAGCCAGTGGGGGCGCGATCAGTGTGATCGCTCCCCCCTTCAAGCATAGGAGATTTCTGTGGCTGCTGCTTAGCAGCCGCAAGCAATCTCCCACTGCTGCAGAGGGAGGGAGGAGGGAGGAAGTGAGGAGGGGCAGTGCCGGACCCGGGCCCCCACCGGAACCACACCGGGCCACTATGGAAACCCGGGCCCGGGTAAACTGTACCAGCCCCCCCCTCTCGGCGCCCCTGCTTGAATGCAATAGTTGCAAAAATTGTATCCATTGGTTATAATAATACCTGTATTGGTAATTTGTATCCGTATGTCCGTATCAGCTCCAGAAGGTAATAATGTGCCGGGCTCAGTCAGTAGTTGAAGCCGCTGTCAGATAGCTTAGCAGCTTCAACTACTGACTGAGCCCGGCACATTATTACCTTCTGGAGCTGATACAGACATACGGATACAAATTACCATTACAGGTATTATTATAACCAATGGATACAATTTTTGCAACTATTGCATTCAAGTACATATGAATTACAGAGTGCTGACTTTTACTTGCTACTACTGCTATTTTTTCTACATTCAACTTAGATCCAAGATTTGGGACATTTACTTGTTATATTAATGTCAGTGAAGACTATCAAATTGGGACGTACTAACTACGTGGTGTCCCTCTTTTCCTGACATCATTTAAACTGTTTGTTATCCTCATTTATCCACCATTGTCTAATATTTATATATTTTCTAACTGCATATTATTTTTGCGATTTATGTGTTTTATGTTATACATGTGCATATTTTATATATCATTCCATTATTAAATATTTGGTACAATTGTATAATAGCACGTTTATTGTTTTTACCGTTAGAACTTATGGAGAAAATGATAGAATGGATAGAATGAAAAATGACCTATAAATACCCCTGAGGGAGCTCAAGTTTCAAAGTGTCCAAAATGGGCAGGGCTTGGAGTGATCCAAAGGAAGGCGGAGTCCAGTAATGCATTTACAGGTAGTCAAATCATAGGGGCATATTTATTAAGATTTTTGGTAGCCCCTGAAATTAAAAATGCCTAATTACCAAAATTCAATTTAATAAGGAATTCTTATTGCCTGAATGTACTGAGTCGCCCCTTAGAAATGGATGTGGAGGAGGTAGATTTTGGAGATGTTAAATCCTGGGGATGCCTAATATTTGCAGATACCCCAAAGGCTGTTTTCGGTGACTATGTTGCAAATATACTTAAACAAATATTATGGATGTGCACCGATCATTATGTTTTGGTTTTGGATCTGTATCTCCTTCGTGTTTTGGATCTGGATTTGGTTTTGCAAAACCGTCCTTGTCTGTTTTGGTGTTGAATTTTTTTAAATTGATAAATATTGCTAAATTCACATAATTTTACCTCTTTTGTTCCTACAGTATTATTAATCTCAATAACATTAATTTCCACTAGTTTTCAGTCAATTTTGACTACCTCACAGCTCACAATATTGTTTTCATCCGGTTGAAGCCCAAAATTTGCACCAAGTTAGCTGGCTTACTAAACTAAGCAGCAGCAGTGGGCGGCACAAACACGTGGCAGTTCAACTTCCAACATATGTTTTCATTAATCAAGAGGCCTGAGGAAGATGGAGTATGTATGTAGTTGAAGGCAGGGACAGGAAGGGTTGATTGGTAGTAAATGTAATTACATTTTTTGATTCCAAAGCAAATTTATGAGGGAGGAGGGGAGAGCATGGGTGAATAATATGTCCCATATTTTGCCCACACAATCAACTTGGTGGTTCAGAATATATTTTTTTAATTAAAGGGGCATGCAGGAGATGCTGTCATAAACATTTCTGGACATTTTTGGCATTCAGCAACTGCATATCAAAGATTGCAGCAGCAGTGGCAGTTCAACTTCCAACATGGCACATCAGGAAACAAATGTTTTATTATTCAAGAGGCCTGAGGGAGTTGGAGTATGTATGTAGTTGAAGGCAGTGAAATGAAGATTGATTAGTAGTAAATTTAATTTAATTTTTTCCAAAGCAAAAGGGAGGTAATTACAAAAAACATTTAAATCATTCACATCAGTCCTTGTCATAGAAGAATCCTAGAGTGCTATGCCTGCTGCTGCTACTGGGAATCGATTCGAATCGAGGCAGACTACTAGTAGTAATTAAAAACAATTGACTGTTAAACAATCCTTTGCAAGGGGTAGCAAGTGTGACAGCAGTCACCCAGTTTCACAGCGCATCACTGACGTCATAACATTGATGCTGGTAATAGATGTGCATCCAATATCCGCCAATAATGCAGTGGGTTCTAGACCATTAATTGAGGTCATGTGTCCCTACTACCAAAACCCATCTAGATTCCACTTGACTAGAAAAGCAATTCCCAACCTGGCAGCACCACTTGATGAACAACACAGCACCATTTTATGGACAACAGAGCACCCTTGCGGAGCAGCGGAGTGCCAGCGGACCACTTGCATAGTCACAAATATGTGGATGATAAACTGTGGTCTGGCTGGCAGTGTCACTGAACAATAATAGCGTAGCTACTAACTACAGTAGCACACACACAAAAAAAATCAGATTATTTTTTTGTTGAATGACAATTTTATTTAACTTTTATTTTTTTAACCCTGAGGAAGAGCACCCATGGATTGGCAGAGCATCCATGGATGACACAGCACCCCTTTATGTACTGCAGCCCTAGTCCCTTGATGGACTGGTCAACACAGTATCATCCCTTCATGTACTGCAGCCCCAGCCCCTTTATATACAGAACAACACAGCATCACCCCTTCATGTACTGCAGCCCCAGCCCCTTTATGGATAACACAGCAGCACCCCTTTATGTACTGCAGCCCCCCTTTATGTAATGCATCCTCAGCCTGACAACACTGCACCCTTGAACAGTAGCTGCACAGACCTCCAGCCTGACAACACTGCACCCTTGAACAACAGCAGCACAGATCCTCAGCCCAACAACACTGCACCCTTGAACAACAGCAGCACAGACCCCCAGCCCGACAACACTGCCCCCTTGAACAACAGCAGCACAGACACTGCACACTCTCTACAGCCAGAGTGAAAATGGCGCCGATCACTGGGACCTTTATAGAATCCAAAACCCACAAGAATCCGACAGCGGGAGGATGACGTTTTGCCTCGTTTTCGGATCTGAGTCAGGTGGGAAATCCTGAGCCGTTCTTGGATCTGACTCAGAATTGCAATGGTCGGGTGGGGCCGGTTTTCTGAGAAGCGAACCCGCTCATCTCTACTAACTATGCACCTTAATGATTAGCACGAATGGGAAGTGAGCAAAGACAATGGTGAGAGAGGAGCAGAGAGGAGTGCAACAGATGAAAGTGTACACTGTATCAGTGCGCACATGAATAAGGAAGTGGATGCAATTACTTACCAGGCTGGAGCATACAGAACATTCGCTATCTGGCTGGATTACTTGTAAAATTATTTGCCCCTCTGTGCAAACTATATACAATTGTATTGTATACAAGAATATATTGGTGTTAATTCCCTGTTGTTTGCATTCACTAATAACTCACTTGCTATAATTCAGTTATAGTAATGGGTTCATAGTAATAATTCTGCTTTTTCTAGTATGAGTCTGCACATGTTAAATAAGTGTAACACATTAAAATAATTATGAAGGCATGATAGCAAAATATTAAAGTGTTTTGTAAGTCAATTTGTTAATGAATGAATTAATCTTACATATGGACGTAAAAATGAACATTTGTTGTGCAACACCTTAATAATCACACCTTAATAATAAGTTGTAATCAATATAAATGGAAAACCAGAATTTCACTAAAAATTGTATTATATTGCCCTAAAAATAACATCAAATGTTTTTTTTTTTAAATTGGGTAATTGTAGGTATTTGTTTGCATAACCCCCAAGAGATAGCTAGTAATAAAACCTCTAATGCTAAGAACATAATTACGATATAGGTGGCTAAAATTCAATCTTTTATACTACGAAGACAATAATTCTCCTGGGAAAACTTATTTTATACTCCTAATTTCTAAAATGATGCCCAATTTCACTGCAATTATATCTTCTACTGCTTGGTTTTTGTATAACGGTTCATATTGATTTTACATTTACACTTACAACAAAACATTTCTAATATGACATTAATGTAATAATGTGCACACATGGGAGGAAACAGTGCCAGAATGAAGGATTAAGGATTGACAGTATGGTGTAGGTCATTATCCAGCTGAATGAGATAAGCCATTAGAGGTCAATGTGCTTAATCATCCAAAAAGGATTGTAGAAAAAAAAATTATGCTAGACTGTGAAGACTATAAAAAATGTTCATTTAAATTCCTGAAAAAGAAAAATCCCTAAACGCTTAGGGCCATATTCAATTTGGGAGCGAAAAGTCCATGCTGGACTTTTCGCTCCACATCGCAGGTTTTCCAGGGATAAAGTGATGGGCGCGTGCCCGCTTTATCCCCGTATTCAATTACAAATCAACTAAAACAGGAGCCGGCGGAAAGGTAAGTATCGCCAAAAAACAGGATATTTTGGAAAATATTCAAGGGACTCCCCTAAAGATTTATAGACATGGGGGATCACTATGGATACCCCCAATTTTACCTGCTGAAGGAAGTCGGGGTTTCTAATAGCCGCAGCAGGTGTATATTTGCGGCTATGAAGAAGTGGTGAAGAATAGCACTTAGATTTTTTTTTTGTAAAAATAATTATTCCTATCAAATTTGGGGTACATGAAAATGGGGGTAAGCATTTTTTAAGTCCCTAAAATGATTTTTAAAAATTCTGCAAATATGCACCTGCCGCTACTCCCACAAAGAAGAAAACACCTGCCGCATACTTGGGAACCCCTCTGAATTTAATTAGGCTATTTTAGAAGTGTGTACCCTATTTTTTTTTTCAACCCCCAAAATGAAAGTAAATTTTTTGGGGTGTCCCGTTTTTTTTTATTTACTTTTTTTGACACAGTTTATTTTAAAATGACAGGGGTGCAGGCTATTTTTTTAAAGCCTGCACCCCTAAACCCCAATTCTGCACTTTTTTTGGCCATGTAAAACATGGTGAAAACTTATCCCCATTTTTTTTCAAAGACTTTTCGCACCGGCAAAAAGTCTTGAAATGGAATACAGGGATAATTGAAACATGCGAAAATTATGTCATCAGCGATAATTTATCTATCGCCGATTCTGAGTTTTTGCAGCCAAATTGAATATGGCCCTATGTATTATAGTGGCATGCATCCTGCTGCTTTAAGTCTTCCTGCTTTGCCTCTTTGCCGAGGCGAAGCAGGAAGCACTGACAATAAGTTGTATTAACATCCTAGTGCTGATGCCCTGCGTTTCCCTTCCCAGCTGGCTACACTGAGCACGCGCAAGATCTCGGAAGCATTGCGTGATCTCGCATGATCAGACTAAAATTGCACAAAACTCTGCATACACTCACCTCTGTTTCCACACCCACAACATGCCCATAGGGTGCTTCTTATGCATACAAATGCCACATTACCCCCCAGTAAAACCCATTGAGCCCTATGTGAGTAGGCACCTAGATGTATGCACAGTTAGCTAAAGTTCACAAGATCCGTCTGCATTCGGAATTGTGCGCAACTCAGAATCATGCCCTATATGTAAACAGAGATCACAGGCAAGATCACTTCTGGCTTTGCAATATCCTGTTACATTTGTTGCAAGATGAATGCACCAACAAGGCAATAACAGTCAACATTCAATCACATTTCATACCATGCCTGAAACTTATCACATTGACTACCTGGCATTGCTATTATTCTGGGTCCACAGATGCAGGAATAAAGAGCAATATTGCATTGTGGTCATTCTTAGTGATTTCAGAAATGTAAGAAATTGAAGCTTGTAAACTAAAAATGAAGTGATGTAAAAATCCCAAAGTCCACCCTTCGAAAAATAAGTGGCAAGCAAGATGAGATGCTGTAAAATGTGAGTAACCATCGATTGTATGGTTCATTATAAGAATATATTGATCTATTTAAGATCATGTAAATTGTACTACAGTAAAATGTTTTATTAATACATGGGAATAACTACTATTGTATTGTGCTGCTGATCACAGCTTCCTGCACATCACACATGTTGACAATTGACTAAATAATTATAACTAAATAATTTGTAAAACTTCTCCACTTCTTCTATGGAGATATATATTGTGGCAAGATCAGAGGGAGGGTGCTCTCTCCTGAGGTAAATGGTAGCACTTTTAATGCAGAAGCCAAGTAGTATTACAACAGTCCTGGGCATTGGCACAAGTATCTACAGCTACTGTAGTTTTATTAGCAGCACAAAAATAAACAAAACATAAAAGTGAATCTTGGCCTGTCCGGCTCTAAGTAATCAAAATGATTCTTTATCAGAGTGGAAGGACCTGACATCCCCCTCACAAAACAGAAGTCTTTAGAACAGCACTTACAGTACATTCAGTAATCACAGTGGTTCTCAACAGGCTTTTGACCTGTTCCCAAAGTAGTGAGGGACTAACTACAGAGACTGATACACCCTTCATCAGCCTCTCACAGGTGGTCTGGCAATATAGACTGCCAATCAGCTATCGCATTTTTGTCACTATATATATATATATATATATATATATATACCTGGTGTGGATATATCCCACCAACTTGATTGAACACACTAGATCACATGACCGTGCATTGTTTCCCAACAACCACACACCTCACAACATTGCTGAATGCCTCATCTACTTCCACTATAATTAAAACCTCATAACAAAGCCACGACTGTTTCACTCCACAAGTGTAAACAATAACATCTCTCAAAGAGACACTGCTAACAGAAAAGCAGCATATTACTGCCTCACTAACATAAATACACATTTTTGATAGATCAATTTAAAAAAATGTTAATATTCCTAAATAACTCAAAGGACCTGAAATCAATCCTCACCAAAGATGACTGGTACAATGGTAATGTATTCAAAGAACTTGAACAGGACTTACATGAGCAGCCACTTCAGAATCCAGCACAGCAAACAGTGAGTGGACATGGCAGCCTTGACCCTGAAGTAGCATTAAGCATTTCCTGTCATAACAATTTTATTGTTCAACATATTTTCTTTCTAAATTGAACAAATTTTAAAGTTACAGTAGTCATTAATATTCAACTGTTTAAACAGCCTATTCTGAATTCACCTGTTTTATTCACTTACACTGTTATCCAGTTAAAATGTATTCATTTAAAATTATTCAAATTCCTTTTATATAACTGTTTCACCCTGCATGATCTCAATGTAGAACTATTTTGTCATAACATGGGTCATTTTATAAGATAGATATACCACTCTTGGGTGTGCTGTCGCACTTTGATATATGCACACCTTGGATGGGCACACCAAGGCATGCGTATATCATAGAGGATATCTAATCCATAAATACTATGTACCAAAAGATATAATATGAGAAGTACAGTATGACAAGTATGGGCAGAGAAAACTACACTATACTATATGTACTGTAGAAGCACAGTATCTTGTGTTGGATGTCACGACCTGGCCCTTGAGATCTTCAGACTCCAGACTGAGAGCTGGTGCTACCGGAGGAGGGAGCAGCAAATAAGGAGGAATAATGTAGGTCTTCCTCCTTGGCTAATTCCGGGTGTTGGTAAGGCCTAACCAGAGGCACAAAATCTAACTCGCTGGTGGTTTTCATCAGTCACCCATCCAATTGGGATATGGTCTTTGCAGTGCCTAATGAGCAGATTGAGGCCCCCTGGTCAGGTACCCAGGAACTAGCAAAGCCAATGGTAACTGAGTGGCTAGAATGAAACCCAATATCGTAGTATCACACAAGGTAATCGATGGGAACCGATGTAAGATGTTACTGGTGAGATAGCAGTAGCAAGTGATGTAGAGTTTCACTGGAGAATAGCATTAAGGGCTAAAGTGAAGTATGACAGGACAATATCGGTAGGAGGGGATATGTTGGTTATCACTGGAGAATATTGGTTGAGACTGATGTTGGTTATCACTGGAGAATATCGGTTGAGACTGATGTTGGTTATCACTGGAAAATATCAGTTGAGACCGATGTTGGTTATCACTGGAGATTATCAGTAGTGACAGATGTCAAATATCACTGGAGAATATCGGTTGTGACCAATGTCTGTTATCACTGGAGAATATTGGTTGAGACCGATGTTGGTTATCACTGGAGAATATTGGTGCAGATCGGTGTTGGTTATCACTGGAGAAAATCGGTTGAGACCAATGTTGGTTATCACTGGAGATTATTGGTAGTGACCGATGTTGAATATCACTGGAGCTTATCAGTGAAAGTATCGCTGGAGAATATAAACTGAGACTGATGAGAAGTACACTAGAGAATATAAGCTAAGACTGATGAGAAACACACTAGAGAATATCAACTGAAACAGATGAGAAGCACACTAGAGAATATCAGCTGAGGCTGATGAGAAGCACACTAGAGAATATACAGCAGAGTCTAGTGAAAGAGCACTGGAGATAAGAACAGTGTGGAGCCTGGAACAGCACTTCAGTAAAGCAGCAGCTGGAAATAGAGAAGTTGTTTAGGCAACTTCCTGTTCCTGGAGTCCTGCTTTATACCCTTAAATAGCTGGTCATTGGATGAGAGAGTCAGCTGAGAGACCGCAAGGCTACCATTGGAGGAAAGTCTGATCAGGTGAGAAAGACAACATGGCTGCGCTCATGACTGCAGCCGTGGGAACTCTGCAATGGACAACTGCATGGAAGCCTTGAACCGGGCCCTGGGGAGAATACTCTGTGCGTCACCCACCACTATACCTGGTGTTGACCGCATGGCTGATCAGGGGAAGCTGGAACTGTGGTGAGTAACGGCCAATCCCAGGCCAGATCCTGACAGTGGAGAGGCATAGCAAATATATAGCACTTTCTGATGCTTCTCTAGCAATTCATTATCGTGTCTGGAACTGCAGTCATGTGACCAAGCATTCCAACACCCAGAAGGGCAATCCATTTTCTGTAAGTGAGTTCCAAAAGGCAGAATTTACAGTTGTCATTTTGTAATACACATATATGGAAAATATGCAGCAAAACTGGATATGTTATCAGGGTGTCCTTGTAGACAACAAAAAAACATTAAAAAGTCAATTAAATGTACACTATATAGCTTTTTCAGGATTTAGAGACATATTGCCCATATACATATATAATATAGTATTATTAAAAAAAATGTACAGTATCTTAGAACAATATTAGTAAACTTAAAAACACAAATATGTGCCCAAAGAATATAGATATATTTATATAGATATACAGTATATATGTCAAATATAGCCAAATACAACAAAATCAGTACAGTGACTAAATATCCACACGGATGCATGCAACAATTACTAGTCAAATGAATATTAAATTAGCAGACATCACACATGGCTGGTTTTATTTAACATAGTGTTTTATTTAACATAGAGAAGTTTTTATAACTATGTAAAGTAATAATTAATAAACCGTTTTTTTTTAATTGGCCAACAAGTTTTGATACTTTCCAAAAATAGACCACCAAGAGAGAATTTCTGCTGAAGTTTTTAGTGCAATTTTTCTATCAATAAATTGAATTTTATAAAGGCTTTCACACTTTATTAAATCACTTTGCATGGTGTAGATTGCTCATAAACATTTATAGCAACTTAGATTATTTTTCCTCTGAATAATTTAATATTGCCCATGATCAAATCTTTAGAATGTTGAGATGGATTATTTTATGCCATCACTTGGTTTTACAGAATGTGTTCCTATAAAACCATGCATTTAATATTCAATGCTTTGCAGTAAATCCTTAACACAGAGAAGTTGTGCACTGCAAGGGGAAGACAAACACTTCTGGGGTGCATTATTATGATGGCTTAAGCTAATTAAATTGAAGCATCACTGCTTAATTTATACATTATCAGCAAGTGCGAGGGGACAAACCTCTTTCTTAAGTCAAGCTTTATCTTGTTAAGAGGATTTACCTCCCTATTTCCTGTAATAAAGAGCTATTTTTTAAACTATACTGGGAAAAGCAACGCACAATCACACACAGCTCTGCTAGTTGCCATGGAAGTCTAGAACTCAACTCGAAGCTCAATATATTGGCTGCAATTAGGTTAATTAGAACATTATCTCAAAGTACACAGCTATTGTATGAAAACATTCTTATTAGATGTACTGCTAACACTACAATAAAACAATTTTAAAAAACTATTATATTTTCTAATTACAAATCATATTTCTTTCTCTTCGTGATGATCAAGATACTAATATTAATTATATAGTTTAAGGAGTGTTTGGATGTCTCTCTCTTGAAGAGTAAATCTTGCAGGCGACATTATAATAATTGTCTTATAGTTACTTTTAACAAACGTCTTCCTCCGTTATATACTGTATATAGGAAGTTAAAACATAAATCAATGTTGAATTGCTGCTGACTGTTTTATTGTAAAAGACTGTTGTGTAGAGAAATACCATTTATCTCCTGAGTTAGGTATGTATAATTTTCTTCATCTTCCATTATTCTGTTTACTGCTGGAACTGTTCTTTATTAAATAATTATGGGTTAGAATAGTTTTCTGTTTGTGTCTTTAGTGAGATTGCAAAAACAAACCCATTAATGCTTATTAACCAGATGAAAATGGTAAAGATGTGAATAACACCTAGCATTTTTTAAGTGGCATGAACTGTACATTCAGAAACATCTGACAATCACTACCCTAGAGAATATTTCAAAGCTTGTCCCATATTGTTGGTTAAATCATATTGTGGGGTTGGAGTGGAAAGAGGCAGGGCCAGGCATGGTGGCTATGCTGCTGGAGTGGGCATGGTCATTTTACAACGGACAAGGCAACTACTTTAGATAGTGTTAGGCCACATCCCAACCACTTGACATGCTGTGGGTACCACAACTAGGTGGACACTGCTACCCCTCTGTGAGCAAGGTAACGCAAAGTAGGACACACTTCCCAACAAATTCCTGACTCCATAAGCTATTCCAGAATAAGAACTGAAACAAATGCCAGTTTCTATCACAATGTTCTTCCTACTTCACTACATGGTGCTGCTGGTAACTTAAGCTCAGTTGCTTCTTCTCTGGATCCTGGATTGTTGTAGCCCTGTTTTCTAAAGGGTTAAATACAAGCAATTAATTAACACATTAGATGCCCTCTGTCCAACTAGCCCCAAATTGAAATCAGTAGCATTCACATTTAATACATAGGCTTATTTCATCTAACCAGCCCCAATATTAAATTACTTACATTCATATTTAACAAATAGACATACTTCCCGACTATAAATTAAAAGCATTCACACTTAATGAATAGGACTATTTATCCTATTAACCCCTGACATTACATTCTAATGTACCACATTTAATACAGGAACCTCACACTGTATTAATAGACACTACAATTTATAAATGGTCCCAAAAAAACACTTATTTATTGTTTATTTATTACTAGTTATTCATATAGTACACACATATCACACAGCACTTTTACAGAGAACATTTAGACATTCATATCCAATGGCGGATTTTACCTTGGGGCTCCACTCCAGTAAAATTCACCACCTTCAGTCCAAGCGCAGTGACAGGCTTGAGGCTTACCATTGGAAGCACTCTCTGCTAATCACACTAGACACTGAACAGGAAGTCTCAGGGGGAGGTGTTTTCTCCCCCAGGGATTGCAAGTCTGGACTAAAATTAGCTACTCCCCCTGCTTTTCCATCAGCCCTACCTGTCTTCTAGAGAAAGTCAATGCAGTCCCTCGAAGCCAGGTTTTGTGCACATTTATTTCTCTTTGTAGTCTTCTCATGCAAGTGCAAACCATAGTCCTGAACACCAACCTGTCTTGCTGACAAGGCAGCCCCACCTTGAAAAAGGTACAGTAGAAGCAGTCACTGTTCATATATGTCCCTTCCTCAGCAGATATTACAATCTATATTCTCTACCAAAATCCACACAGATAGGGATCTGGATGGAATCTAACTCGTCCCCAGTGATATAAGGCAGCAGGGCTAACCATTTAACTATTGTGCTGTCCAATGTAAATTATTATGCCCCAATTATGTCAAAACACTTCCATACAGCTTTATTTTATATTAATACTCCCCCCCACTCACACACACGCACGCAACAATCTTACTAACACTCACTTACAAAGACATACTGGGATGACTTTCTATCTCCTTGGACAGGATGCATGATGTATTGCAATTTGCATGTGAAGCATCCCGCCACTGCCTCCGTGCATGCCAGTATGCATGAAGACAATCACAAAGGATAGCTCTCTTGGTAAAACTTGTCCTTTGGGAATGAGGAACTTCCGGCTCTATGACCCAGAAGTCCCTCTGGCATCCTTCTGCGCATGCGCAGCAGGATGCGAGTGCCAGGTGGGGTGCTGGGAGAGATCCGATTGGATCCCTCTCACATCTCTTTGCAATTAGAAACCTGGAGGCTTCTTTAGGGTAACTCCATCTGAAGATGGTGTTACCCACCACATCCAAGCGTTCCAGGATCTGGTGCTTTTGAGAAATGCGGTCAACTCCCCCCACAAAAAAAAAAAAAATTTGGGGGGGTTTGGCTGCATTTCTGGCTTTGCTGCATTACGCCCCTGGTGTGTTGCATGCTTTATACACTTCCTGCTCAGAGAGGAAGGGAATATCAGATTTCCTTTCACCACTGGGGAGATTCCATGCAGTGTTGACAGTCACACATGGGACCTTGAATCCCTAGAGACAATAATGTACTTAGGGGCCCCATTTACAAATTAAATATATCCCCTTTAGCGCTCGCTAGAGGGGTTATACCATCTTCCTGTGTTTAGTAAACAGCGGTAATCTTAGATTACCGCTGTTTGTACAGCATTGCTCTCTCCATCTAAAAGATGGCGAGAGCGATGCGGGCCCCACTGCCGGCAATGGAGACCCGGCGGTGCCTTTCCGGCTTCAACGAAGCCTTCCAAGCACTGCCAGGTCTCCCTGTCATGCACATGCGCAGACGGACCATTGTGCATGCGCATGACACTGGAGCCCGTCGCTGAGGATCTCGCTGAGGACTTCAACTTCGCGGGATCTCGCCGGAGGGGTAAGTATTACTAAATACCAGTGGAATTTTAATTTGTATCACAGTAATACTAAACGAAAATTGTCACTGGTATTTCCCTTCATTTGTAAATGGGGCCCTTAATCCATTGGGAAGGATCAGCACCTAGAAATCTTTCCAATGCCAGGACTGGCATCCAATAGGCCAAGGCCAGTCCGATGAGCCCAGACCACCCTGTACCAGAGCTCACGGTTCCTCACGCCTTCATTGTTTGAGAAAAATGACGTTGACTTACCATTTAAACTCCCAGTGAGGTTTATGGCCAATCTCTGGCCACATTTGTTACAATCTCTGTTATTATTTATTAGACATATGTTAAAAAAATTTGGTTTCCAAAAGCAATTACTGCATAACATTTTAAATTCCAGAAATGTTACATGCAAGTGATTTAATGCATTAAATACTAAATGTAAATTACAAATGATAGATGATAAAAGCATTATAGTCTTTTTGATGTTTTGCAAAACTTTGCAAACATTGTAGATATTCTCTGAAATAACTGGGGCGGTAATGATATTACTGCCAAAGAGATGCTTTACAGTTCAAGGTGTTGACTTGGCCTCCAAATTCCCCAGATCGCAGTCCTATTGTCTCTAGCATTGATTAAATGTATTCATTTAAATTACAACTGAGATTATGTATAATGTACCTTTGCAGCCCCAAAGTGTATCAGGTTGCCCATTGATGGCCTCAGTAGTGTTTGGCTGATACCCAATGGACCTCTAACGCTGGGTACACACTGATAGATATGTCACCTGTTCCATTGAATGGGTGATATATCTATAGTGCATTGCCGGGTGTGTACAGCAGATACTGTATGTCTGTGAACAGCGTCATTCACAGACATATCTGATCTGCTGTGCTGCACAGAGGATGGCCAATATGTCTGAAAGATATATGGTCATCTGCTGGTGTGTACGGACGACCCCAAATCATCCATACACATGCTGCAGCAACCCAGCAGTGATTGACAGCTAAAACAGGTGTGCAATTTAAATGCCCACCCAGTTGAGCTGTCAAGTCTGGCACATTGGGCAGATGATTGGTACACTTACCAATTGTCAGATAGGTTGGCCTAGTGTGTACCCAGCACTCTTTTTTAGGATCCCTAGCAGTCTTTTTTTTCTTTAACTACAAAGGCAAGCCATGTCTGGGCCCCACCCCCCTGCTTCCCTTGGGTAAACCCACTTTGTACATGCAGATATAGTCTAGCAATTTTGTGCAGTCCGAGCCGGCCCTAGCCCATTTGGTGCCCTAGGCAAAATTTTGACTGGTGCCCCCCAACAACTTCCCATACCGAGATGAACAGCCCCTCAGGAAAAAAACAGGTGGTCCTCCTCAGTAGGTGCTGTCGACATTTTAATAACCATCTGTCTTTTCGCCAGGACATGTCATGATGAAAAAACCAATGGGTCTTGAAACATCATCATAACCTATGTGATTTGTGACAATATATCACTTTGTTACAGCTACTGAGGAGTACCGCCTGTTTTTTTCCTGAGGGGCTGTTCAGCTTGGTATAGGAATTTGTTTATTATCCTAGGAGGACACCCTCGAGATTACCAGTATATTTATCCAAAGTGCCGGGCTGAATGTATATATGTGTGTATATAAATATACTATATTTATAGTAATGCCCCATGAAGTGCCCATATAGTAATGCCCCCCCTTTAGTGCCCTTATATTAATGCCCCCTCTAGTGTCCTTATAGTAATGCCCCCTGTTGTGTCCTTATATTAATGCCCCCCCTTTAGTGCCCTTATAGTAATGCCCCATGAAGTGCCCATATAGTAATGCCCCCCCTTTAGTGCCCTTATAGTAATGCCCCCTCTAGTGTCCTTAAAGTAATGCCCCCCTGTAGTGCCCTTATAGTAATACCCCAGTAGTGTCCTTATAGTAATGCCCCCCCTGTAGTGCCCTTATAGTAATGTCCCCTGTTGTGTCCTTATAGTAATGCCCCAATTTAGTGTCCTTATTGTAATGCCCCCTCTAGTGTCCTTATAGTAATACCCCCCTGTAGTGCCCTTAGAGTAATACCCCCTGTTGTGTCCTTATAGTAATCCCCCCCTATAGTGCCCTTATAGTAATGTCCCCTGTTGTGTCCGTATAGTAATGCCCCCCCTGTAGTGCCCTTATAGTAATGTCCCCTGTTGTATCCTTATAATAATGCCCCCCATAGTGCCCTTATAGTAATGCCCCCTGTAATGTCCTTATAGTAATGCCCCCTGTAGTGCCCTTATAGTAATGCCCCCCTCTAATGCCCTTACAGTAATGCCCCCTGAAGTGCCCTTATAGTACTGCCCCTTGTAGTGCCCTTTTAACTGCTTACAAACAAACACACACAAAAACAAACTTACCTTAAACCCGCTCCTGCGTCCTCCACCCTCTGGTCCGCCAGGCTGCTCCTCGGAACTATGGGAGTGACATCATGACATCTCTTCCATAGTGCCCGTGGGGAGAGCCGGAAGCTGGAGTTCAGGGGAGAACTCCAACCTCCGGCTACCGCACAGTCCGCATCGTGCACTGAGCTGAGAAGTCTGTGTTCAGCCTGTGCTGTGATCGGAGCCTGTCACAGGCTCCGATCACAGCACAGGCTGAACACAGACTCAGCTCAGTGCATGATGCGGACTGTCTATGCTAGGGGGGACTATCACTCCAATCTATGCAGAAGCTCATTCTGACAAAGGGCCGGGCAGATGCAGGTCCCGGTCACATGACCGGCCTGGCCATACGCTGCGCTGCCCAATCGGAGAGCTCCGATTGCGGCAGCACGCTGGAGGAGAGAGCAGGAAGCTGCACCAGCTCCGGGGTAGCAGTGGCAGGTTGCAGCGGCAGGGGGGGACAGGCAGAGCTCAGCCCTGGAATGCCTCTAGCATTCTGAGTCGCCCCTAGGCATTTGCTTATAATGCCTATGCCTAGGGCCGGCTCTGTGTGCAATACATCTACTGGTGTGCATCCAGACTTTCTAAACACAACCACCATGTTTAGACAAGTATATTATTTAAGAAGTAATAACTGGATATTCCTGTACCACCCCTTTCCTGTTGTGGAGTGTGACTTAAGAAGCTGAAGGTCAAGTTATATCTGTATTCATTCCCCAGTTGATAAATCCTGAAGCTATAAAAATATTGAAAATGGAAAATCCAACATACAGCAGCTTTAATCAAATACTAGCCGAATAAACAAGGCATTCATAAACATTAAGGTGACATTAGCAGTCATATGAGACTCCCTGTTTATTTTTAACATTTAAAGTACTTTGCCTTTTATGAGATAGATAAATGTTAAGTCAGTCCAGGCATATCTCCTAAATAGTTGATTCATTGGAAATATATGACATTACACGCAAATAATATGGAATGATAATGAATCTTGTGGATTACAATGACTAATACACAGCACGGAGGAAGAATGCATACAGCATTATAATTATTCCATTCTTATACTGTGATTTTTTACGTTGTTGCCAGGATTTTGCTTGAGATTTCAAAATGTGTTTATAGACAACTCAATTTCTTTTTAGTGCATTAGTGCATTATTATAGTAAAGAGCAATGCTAGTTTACCACAGATGGGATCCACTTATGGGTTAACTTTTCCATTACAATATTGTGAGAAGATGCAAGTGATAGAGCTGAAGTTTCAGTACCATGAGTGATTGATACCGGCTAAGCAGAGAATAATTTTAAAATGCGATGACATTTTGAAGTGCGGATGGATTTCTTCCCATGGTTTTCATTATAACAGACTTCACTAATTAAACAGTTTGAAAGTCAGATTATGAAAGTTCAGTACATTTTCCAAATATAGAATTAAATTAAATGAGCGGCTTACTTTAATTTCAATATAAGCATGCCAGGGAACTGTCTGTGTCAAAGTGATGCAAAACTTTCAACAATTGTGGCTATTTTATAATTTGTGATAAGCATGCAAAGGATTATAATAGATCTCTTAAAACTCCAATGTCCCTGTTTTCAAATAAATGCAGAGAAGTTTAAGATAAGTACTGTGTTTGTGTGTTTGTTAGGATGATTTGAGACAGACTGCGTCTAATCATGTGGCTGCAGGCAGGTTGACATCAGTTGTGCATAAGCAGTCATGTCATGATTACAATACTTCCTTTCAGAGCAAAAATATCAGTGTTTGTAAACCTGCAAAGAAATAGGCTCTATAAAGGGTATTTCTGTAAAAATAAATAGGAGTGACTATCTTTCAGGATCAGATATTGATAAACCAGCCATGTAGCAGCAAAATGGTGTCCATCAAGATTTGAGCACGCTTTTTACATGATGAGTTTTTTAGGAGGGAATAATGGTAATATATATATATATATATATATATATATATATATATATATATTAGGGGTGAGCGGGTTCGGTTCTATTCGGTTCCGTTCGGATTTAAAAACCGAATCTTATTGGCTATCCAAAACTCTTGACAGCTGATACCCAATAAGATTCGGTTTTTAAATCCGAACGGAACCGAGTAGAACCGAACCCGCTCACCTATAATATATATATATATATATATATATAGTCACAGTGATGTAACACCATAGACTGCACCAATTGCTTTTATGATTACAATTCTTGCTTAGGAAAATCAGTTGTTCACAGACTATTTGTGAAATTGTCATAAGAGTTTGTTTCTTAATTTTCAACAGGAGATTTCAGAGAGTCCCTATTTCTAGTATCAATACTTAGGGGTACATTTACTAAAAATCGGGATTGACCCGATTTGCAAAGTGATTCATCTCGGTATAAATCACTGGAACTCGGGTGTTTTATTCCCCTTTTTTTCCAAATTTACCAACAGGTGATTTGAGGCTAAATGAGTTTGTCGATGGTGATGTAGGTCGAGATTCTTGGGTGATTTGTAAGCAAGCTCGAGTGAGTTATCTCACCCGAGAGTGCAGTGATTTCTCTCTGCACAACTCTCCCTAGCAAGCAGCCTGCACATATCAGTGAGATATGTGAAGCTGCTTGTATTAAATTTGGAGTGAAAAGGCGTTTTCGGGGAAACTTTTTCAGCAATGATGTCATTTTCGCCGATTTTATTTATCCCCGTATCAATTTCCCCGACTTTTCACCGGTGCGAAAAGTTTGCGCATTGTAACCAGCGAAAAGTATCGGCAATGGATACCTGGTGGAAAAAAGTGCAAAATTGGGGTTTTGGGGTGTAAACTTGCAGGGACCACCCTAAACCCTTTTTATACCCCCCTTGACGCTAACAGCGTAAAAAACGCAAAAAATTACACAAAGGACACCCCAAAAAAATCACCCCCAAAAAATCACTTTGAAAAAATGAGCGGAAAAAAAAAGTTGGGGTACAAATTCAAAAACTAGCGAAATAGCCTCTGGGGGTCTGGAAGTATGGGGGATGTTTTTTTATTGCAGGTGCTTGCTGAAGGTGTGTTTTTTTTGTGCACTTTAAAGCTTTATTTTAGTGACTTTGAACTATGCTTGCACCCATTTTCATGTACCCCAAATTTGATGGGAATACTTATTTACCCCCCAAAAAAACAATAATGTATTCTTCATCACTTGCTCAATAATGCGAAATAGTGCCCATTGAGACCATTTAAAAACCCCAAATACCTTTAGCAGGGCTATTCGGGGGTATCCATAGTGATTCCCCAGGACATCTTTAGGGGGTGCTAGGATGATTTCCCGAAAATTTACAGGACTTTTCCGATACTTACCTTTCCACCGGGTCCCATTTTCGCCGGATCCAAATTGAATATGGGGATAAGCGGGCACGTGCCCGATACTTTATCCCAGAAAAAAAGTCTGACCTCTGACTTTTCGCCTAAAATTGTTTAAAAAAAATTGACGTGAGTGACTAACCAGCCCCGAACTTACCAGCAAGTCCTGGTTCTTAAAATTACAGGGAACAAAATGTGTAGGGTTCCACTGTAATTTAAGAACCAGCACCAGGAAGCAGGGACAGAGCTTTTTTTAAATATAGGGATAAAAAATTGGCGTGAGGTTACCCCTATATTTAAAACCAGCTCCAGACCCTTTCTAGTGGGGGACTGATGCCACAGCCAGGGTTGCCCATTCACTGCAGCATCAGCCCGGACTGCTAGACAACCCAGGCCAGGGATCCCTGGGAAGTTGGGCACCCCTTTCCTAGGCTGATAGCCCGGGGCTATCCTTGTCACCCTAGGGCGGTGGGTGCCGGGTTGATAGTGTTAGTAAGAAGTGTAAAATAAATGGGTAAATATTGTCTTTAGTTCTGGATCTAGCAAGCCTCCCCCGCATTCTGGTATTTGGAGAACCACAAATTCCAGCATGCGGGGCATTACTGGCCCGTTGGCACTTGTAGTTCAACAACCAAAGCAAACTGAAAAAAAACACAACATACACCGTGAAAGTAAAATTTATTATAACATATATGCACACTCACTATAACACTCACACTCACTCTCACATATACTCACCTAGTATCCATAGTAATCCATAGGGGTACGTATAAATAAAAACATACTCCTATGCATAGTTCACATCCTCTTCTCCAAGTAGGCATCCATGGGGTTAAATCCAAAAAATGGGTGCTACTGATTCCAAGCTGGACTGTGCAAAGCTATGTGTTAGCTATGTGATACAATGTTGCATTTCCCACATAGACTTCAATGGAGATTTTTCAGAAAATGAACCCTATTTTAACCATTTACAGAAATAAACATACACAAATCACAATGATTTGTGTATGTTTCTGACCATCTCGCAGTTCAAGGGGTTGAGAGATTGAAAAGTGATTTTGACAGAAAGGTTTCTCGTAACTCACCCGAGCTTGTCATCCTGATTCTTGGTAAATTTGAGAGATGTATGTTTTAGGTGAAAAGTATTTCCGATTTGGCCTGATGGTGATTTCATTCGAGATTGCTATTTCACCCGAGTATTACGAGTGAGATGAGTGAAATCTCTCCCAAACTCACCCGACTTTTGCCTTTAGTAAATTTGCAAGCAGGAAAAAAATGAATAAATCACCCGAGATGATATTTACCTCTTACTGTATTAAAGTACCTTGTGATATCCTGCACCATGATTTTTATTAGACAAAATATTTTTGATTGGAGTTACCAATTAAGTTATTGCCATTAGTGGATATACTGTATTTGAAAGCGTCCTTACTTTAGCAGGAAATTTTTAACCAAACAAATTAATATGACATTTATAAAGTATCAGAGTTTCCAATAATTTCAGCTACTGTAACCTCCTTGCTTTGTCCATAAGTGCCAAAAAGATAACACAGTGATGATCATGCATACCTGGATGTACACCCACTTGCTTAACATAATATACACAAATTTGTACTGCATACAGTATACCCACAAAACAAAGCACTTAATGGACGCTTAAATTTGTTTTCAGATTTGGTGCTTGCACCTTCTTAGGGCTGAGAATAGTAAAAGCGTATTCATGTAATTGTGATCTGACCATTACAGAGCTACAGTCACTCCTGACAGTAATCATGAAGTGGCTCACGATAAACGTCACTATATATTGCATCACATCAATGCGATATATAGTGATGTTTAGTAGCCATTCATGTATACTTACCTCTCCGGCGTCTTCGGGTACTGTCTGGCCCCTCTTCGATCACTGGGCGCGGTGAGAATACAGACATATCGGTAGCCTGATATGCTGCAGGAACAGACAGCAGGGAAGTATGCAGCTTCCCTGCTCTGTTCGGCTTGTGGTACAAATAACACTATCCTCAGATGGTGAATCTGTACCGCTGAGCTTTCCGTTCCTTCATGAATCACACTCACCATACAAAAGCATAGTGATGCGATTAATTCACGAAGTGGTGGTGCCGCTGGAGAATGAAGAACCTTCTCCATGGCCTCTAAGAGTCACCAAAAGCAGTGAAATGCCCTGTTTTCAGCTAAACAGGAGTTTTCACTGCTTCATGAATAGACCCCCATATTACTTGCAGGAACCTGAGGGTTGATTCAAATACATGCTGATGATTTTATAAACATATTTTAGAAATATTTTAATACTTTCATTAATACACTCCCAGGAAGTAATATTATATTTGCAGACAAATAAATAATGGATGATGAGTTTGCAAATGTACTGTGGGCCAATGTGCAGACTACTCTGTGTGGGCCCCCTCCTCTATGTGTCCTCTATACCTGGGACATCTCTACTGCACATGCACAGGTCTCCGGAATCATGGCACCCGTGCGTTGGTACAGGGCGACACCATCTACTGCGTATGGGCAAATCTTCGGGAAAATTACCAAGGGCCCATGTTCATCCCTGCACCCATTATTGATGTGCCAATGGAGCCTGCTGGTTTGCAATAAAAATGCTGTAGTTGGAAAATATTGTGAACAAGTGTTTCTTTTGTAAACAGAGTGTTACCATTTAATCTTATGTTGGAGATTTTGTCACCATGGATCAGAGATGTTAGGTAACAAATGCACTTTGTATTAATTGTTTAAACAGTGTAACACCCCCTATTATTATTAATACTGTCTACTCATTCACTATTCATTATTTTCATACCAGCTAGGTGTTATCATTTCAGACCCATTTCGTATCATTCAGGGCTGACACTCCTACACCCCATAATATTGTCTTTGTGGGGGGTAGGGCACTCTTTTTATAGCAGTGGGCAGCAGATTAACTACACAAAGACAGCATAGTTATATTTCCTCTGTATAACAATAAAAATACTGTGTGGAACATTCTGTGTGACATTGTAATACAATACTTTTGCATGCCACTGTATATTTGGCATGCAAAAGTATATATATATATATATATATATATATATATATATATATTGCTTAAAGTGGGCAGATACTTCTACTGTTTTTATTGTTACACTATAAAACTCAACCAACTTACATTTTTAGATACCATTCCATATCACTATTTCTGAATTTGCATACCACCTCTTCTAAAGTTCCACTTTGATATATCTCTATTATTACATTTCCTAGAGTGGGCCTCATTTAGTAATGCATTTTATCACCAAAATGAGTGATAAATTTCACTGTGTATGATAAATAGTGCTCCAGCCAATCAGCTTGCAACTGTCAACTGTTAGAAAAATGACAGTTGGTAGCTGATTGGCTGGAGCACTATATATCATACACAGTGACATTTATCATTCATTTTGGTGATAAAACTCGTTAATAAATGGGGGCCAGTGTCAGTCTAGCACAAGCCAAGTAGAGAGCTGCATGGATGCCCCCTCCCTCCCCTCACAGCTCTCATTGGCTGCCTAACAGACAGAGCCTTAATTCCAAACTGTTCCATGGAAAAGCTGTAACTCTGCTGCAGCAGATAATATATATAAAATTAAAGCTTTATGCTCTCTAATGCTCTCCAGGGCCCTGACTAGCAGCACCCAGACCATCCTTCAGTGTGAAGGTGTGGAGGGCTCTAACCACCTGTTGCAGCATTAATCTTTCACCATAAAACCAAACATTAGTCCATGCAAGAGAGGGTACTACAACTTAAAATCTTAGGAAAAAAACACTGCATGAACTTCATCATTAGCCAAATCCCTGCTACACACTATAATGGTTTGCAGGCTCCTATCGCTGCTGGACATATCATACAGTGTCACATGATCTAAATGCATTCAGGTGCATTCAGGGCCTGATTCAGACCTGCTTGCAAGCGCATTGCGCTCGCAAGCGGGTCGATGGTGGCCCAGTGCGCACGTGCAGCATGTGCATTGCACGTACGCGAGCCCCGAAGTCAGCGCAAAAAGCGCTCACTCCGGGACTCACTACAAAAGGGGTGGCTGTTGATGTTGATCGACAACTCACCCCACTTTGTAGGCATGGGGGGGGTGGCTTCACAAACGGAGGCGTTCCCATGCGAACACCTGCCATTTGTGGGCGGCTCCACTGACATCACCAGTGATGTCAGTGAGAGAGCTTTCGGCTCTATTTGAGCCAGAAGCTCTCTGGGGCTTGTGGCCATGAGACCCTACCACAAGGGTCTCGTCGCAAGCCCGATGGTCGCAATAACCCACAGCTATGCGAGCGGCCAAGAGGCCGCAACTAGAAAAACCTGCGCCCGCCCTGATTCAGAGCGAGTGCTCGTTTGTATGATATTTTTTATGTAGATGGTGTGGTCACATACCAAGGGCACCCCAGATGGTTGAGTGCCGTGGATTGAGCCTGTCGTTTATTTAAATTTTGTGGTCACACTTGCTAGGGCACCCTGTTTTTCAAATGTAAGACAAACTTTTTTCTTTTTCCAGGTGCTTGTTAACTGATAGCCCTGGGTGTGGACCTGTCTCTTTAAGGCGGGACCCAGTTTCATGTTTAAAATGTATGCAAGCTTGAGCCCAAGATGGCAGATCAAGTTAATTTATCTTAGAATTAGTGTAGGGACTGGCTAGATGGGAATGACCGTGAAGCGGTGGCCAGCTTAACAAATTATTGCAATATTTTGGAACCAACATTCCCTATGTTCAAAGGAGTTGCAGTTTGAAAAGCTTGTGATTGCCGACTTTGATATTGATATTTTTATATATATATATATATATATATATATATATATATAGAGGCACACACAAAGTATATGTTTATTGTATATGTATTTTTTAATTCTGTATACAAGTTAACAAAAAGTAAGTAAAAGATTGATGTTGATAAATGTTAAAGAATATTGTATGTGTTTACGCTTTGCTCTGTAGTTTTCTTATTTTGCATTAATAATGTATATAATTTATGTTAATTACATAACTACCATTAGTGAATCAGCTTCACTGAGATTTGTATGACAGACCTATGTTTATAAAGATGCTAATTACCCATAATGTCAGTAAACACTCAAGGGAATGTGTCAAAGTGCCTTTTAAAAAATGTATTTTAAACCCGCCATCAATTGTTTGTAGTTTTCAAGCACATATTGCAGAATTTATTAATATAGTTAATCCATGTAACTATGTATCTCATCTGATGTGTTACAATTGTAAAATACACTAACTGCACACAGTTTTTCATAAACCACATGGCATTCAGGACAAACCACTTGTCTTTGCGCTGTGTGTGGTTTTTGGCTGCTGTTTTGTAAACCGTCGCTTTGTACATTGCACCATTTGTCTGCATCTCAGGTAATAAAGACAGCAATGTGTTTTATGATCTGCCAGTTTGATAAAATAGTGCTGGATGTGAGCAAAAAGACGCATATTAAATTCCGATATGGAAAAACGCAATTGATACATCCTACTCTTAATGTCAAATAAACATCAGCTGAATTTTCCAAGGAAATAATAGAGTTATGGCTGTTGTTATATGACCTCTGGTATGTAGGAAAGCTCTTGATTTTCTTCAACTGCTGACATTGTCATTTCAATCACTGAAGGTCAAAACAGAATGGAGTTAAGATCTTACATCTCTAGACAAACTAACAAGCTCAGCAATGTGATTCTATATCCACTGAACAATGAGTTTGTGAGACTGACAATATATGCTATTTCTTTTTATGGAACTTTATTGTCATTATTTTAAACGTTCTAATCACTGTCTACAGGATTCCAATTTCACAAAAGATTAATTTTAACATTCCTTCCTCTTTGCTCGCCCCGTTATTGTAATTTTATGAGCATTGCTTCGTAATTCAGAGATGATGGAATCTTTTTTTTTTATTCCCATGTTATCTTTAAAAAATGATTTAGGTGTTAATTAGGATGATTTGTTCAGTATTGTAAATCTTACTGACTTACTCATATTTATACCATGCCTTCTACTAAAATGATATTCATCTTGCTACCTCTCTAACATTTTCATTTAAATATCAAAGGATTAGACATTCACAAGGCCTAAAATTATAAATATGTGTGGAAGATAAAAGGTTTGGTTTAAATTTATATACTCGTATGTTACAGCTTATTACATAAAACTCCTTCAGTTCAAATCTGTCTAACATATTTTGAGTTGAGAGTTTCTTAAATGGTAAGCAAGGATAATAATATTACAAAAAAATTTCCTCTTAGTTCATGTAATAACAATTATAATGCAATATTATTGTAGGCCTAGTTGTCAAACACTTCTATGATGAGTTTTACTTTACACTCTTGACTGTGGGGTTCAAGCGCATATATGTGTGTGTGTGTAGCAAATATAAATGTAGCAGGCGGCACTCATTGCAATAACCATAACCACTTGACGTTTTAGTGTTTGTGAACTAAAATAGACAAACATTTTCATCAGAGCAGCAACAAACAATGTGACAATCTTACCTATATACCTCTAACCGGACAGTCAATGGCATCATCTGCATTCTCTGCAGAAAAAATACATCACAGGAAGCACCGGCATCAGCGTCACAGCGGGAACCGTACCACCTGACAATAAACACCATTAGAGGATTAGGGACCAGGTAACAATATCCATGTTAACAATCAGCATTTGTTGAACACTAGTCTCTAACCTGATTATTGCAATGAGTGCTGCCTGCTACATTTCTGTTTGACTTGTATCGCCTGCCTCAGGGGGTTCAAATGAGGAGGGTACCTGCGTTATTGACATTTATTCATAATCTATGAGGAGTGCTGCTGGATGTTTACATATATATATATATATATATATAAAAGATAATCACAGATTTCACAGAATTTGCATTTGAAAGACCATCTTCAAATTAGGACTGTAGTGGCAGAACCATCTTTAATTGCCCAATTTTTGAAGAAAGGCTCTAAGTCAACCTATGATCCCACCTCTAAAAACTCTTCTCTGAGTACATTTAGTAGGTTGTGGGATGGGGCAGTGTCCAGGTTTACAGCAGCATTGTTTAATCTTTTTAGAGCAGAGGCGATGGCACTATGAAACCTGGGTGCATATCAGGATATAATAATTAGGCCCGCTGAAAAGGGTGGGGCCATTGTCGTGAAAGACATCCAACATTATTGGTCTGAATTGCATGACAATTAGCTGATAATGATGTGTATAAGCCATTCAGATTGGACCCTACTAAACAATAGGAATTAAAAGTATCTTGGATACTGATGTGAATAGAAAAAAAATACCAGTGCTATTGGCCAAGAGGTTATTTAAAGAAAATCCTATGGTTCCGGTTCTGTATATGCTACTGAAACTACACAAAGCTAGTGTAAAGCCTTCTGGTTTGCCATTACAAACTGATTTTTTAAAAGATACCACCAGTTTTTTTAAGTTGCTTTTAGAAAATAAGGAGGTACCAGCAGGTACCGTACTGTACTGTACTGCCTTGACATGTGCAGTCTTTATACCTCTATATTCCATGCAGGGGGTTTACATGCCATGATAAAGTTTTTTTTCACAACACCTAGCTCCTACTGTGTTTGATCATGATCTGATTATGACTTTACTCTCTGTAGGAATTACTCTCTGCATGATGGCTAATACTTTTTGCAACTCCACAGATGTGCCATTTGGTCATCGGCGGCACCATCATATGCAAACATTTTTATGTTTGAGCAAGAAGATCATATGTTTTTATCTTGCCCTGACAGTAGTTTCATCAGTTTATACACTAAATACATTGATGATGTATTTCTTTTGTGGACAGGGGGTTAGAAAATTTTGAATTGTTAATTAAAGAAATAAATGAGCCTGACTCTACCATCACATTTTCCTATGTATGTAATCTGAACTAAGACAATTTTTTGGATGTACAGATCAGTGGTAAATGGTCAACTGGTGACAGATGTATTCTTTATGGATGTAGATAGAAATACTTTTTTGTTGTCTACAAGCCACCACTCCCAAGCATTGAAGAAGGGCTTACTGCTCTCTCAGATAATAAGAGTGGCCAAGTAGATGAGCAACAGATCTAAAATTCCTGCTCGGCTGGATGAGTTTATTTTCAAATTCATTCTGAGGAGGTATGGTCATAAATTATTGCTTGAACAAAAACGAAGAGTTCTGTCTATGTCTAGAGCTCAACTCCTGCAATCTAAAATCAAGGAGCAGGATAGCATTATCCCTTGGTCAAGTAGCTACACTGTAGCTAGCCCAGTAATTTGGCATGCCACTAACCCTCTCGGGCCCACTGTAACCACAGATCCTGATTTACCAATGTTTAAAAATATGAGACCTACTGTATAGCAGGAGAGGTTGTAACCTTAAGGACCATTTGATGATTACTGATATTATAGGTAGAGGTATCCCTAAACCACATAAAATGCACATCAAAGCACCTGGATGTTATAGTTGCTATAATTGCACTACTTGTAGGTATCTGATCCCTGGTAAATATTTGAAACACCCTCATTCATGATTTGATATCCGCCATGTTCTAACTAGTATACCCGCTTTTGTGGTTTACATTATTTGGTGTCCCTGTAGTCTCTATTATATCAGCCAGACAATCCAGAAATTCCAGGATAGAATGGCCTTGCATAGATCAGCCATTATCTTATCTTTGTCAGAGAGAGATATTGATCATCCAGTGGCAATGCACTTTAAAGAAAAAGGTCATGCCCTCTCCACACTAAAATATACTATTATTGACCATATCCCTGAATCTCATCGTAGAGGTGATAGAGCCAAAGCCTTACTGTACTTTTGAATGAGGTACGCTGGATTTTCAGACTGGATTCTATAATCCCTAAAGGTCTGAATAAAAAAATTAATTGAAACAGTTTAATTTTGCTCTATGTCTTGATACATACCTGTGTAGGTTAAGGTACTTGATACAGAATAACAGGTTTGTTAGCTATGCTTCTTCTGTTCCTCTATTTATATTGTTATGTGGCATTCATGTTTTATGCATCTTCACTTTGGGGTATTCTCTAATGGGATTATTGGCACTTTGTGTTTTTAATGTTGATGTTCTGTTTATGCTCCCCTTCCAGTGCTGTTAGTCCAGGATGCAGTCTCTGGGGCCTCTTACTGTGTGGACAGCAAGCCGGAAGATTGCTATGGCAATGCCAGCTCTGGGTACTCGGAAGTGTATCACCCATAGTGTCCGTGTTCCCGGCGAGTGCAGGAGGATGATGGTGGCTAACAGATCAGTAAGGAAAGTATCTACGGTGGGTAACTGTTCACTGTACCATTTATGTATGTACTTGGTGTGTCCTGAAGAAAGGGCAGATGCCTTGAAATGCTGACAACACACTTGATTTTTTACATTGTTGATCATGTCCCATGAGTGCCGTTTCGTGTTTGGAATAGTATAATATATATATATATATATATATATATATATATTATTCATATATATATATATATATATATATATATATAGAGAGAGAGAGAGAGAGAGAGAGCATGGAGTACTCGACACTCTGGCTTGAATGTAAACAACAAAGCGTTGGGTGCCTTCCCTTGTGGAAGAATGCAAATAGTAATGAAAAGTTGGGTGGCACTCGCAGCTGTACAGGGGATCAATCAATCGGAGGTCCTGCTCTCCTTAAGTTCAACGTTTCAAATTTATTTCAAATTTTTCATCAGGGACAATAAAAACAAATAACATCTTACCTTAAATACATGTGCGAATCACCCACCCGACCGTGCACACCCGACACCGTTTTTGCCCGGACTTCCGCTGACGTCACTGAGAACGCACCAGGTCGCGGCGGGCCTGATGTCAGATGCCGGGACAGTTGCTTAGCAACCCAAAGAAGGGTGTAAACATAACCACAGTGACAGCTACGGACCCTCACATAGCAAGAGCAAGAAACCATCTGTGAAATCAAAGTAACAAAGTAATAATAGCGAACATGTCAACAATCTATCTGACTACATAACATACTGAGCTAGAAAGTAAAATAAGAAACATGTCACACGGAGCTAGGTACAGCACAAAATAGAATGACAAACTAAAGCTACAGTATAAGAAGTATGTAAATGACAAATACTCATTAAGACCAAATGGTCTGACAGTGTTTAAATCATGAATACATTTAACTTCTTTTTGCAACAGTTTTCTAGCCCTATCTCCTCCTCTAATGTTGGCTGGTACAAAGTCTATCATTTTGTATTTCAAGGAAGCTATACTATGCCTGCAATCCTTAAAATGTTGTGCAACCGATTGGTCTATAGATCTACCTTCAAGTGCCAACCTTAATGGCACTTCTATGCAAAGCCTTTTACTCCTTGAATTTCCTAGTGGTCTTTCCTATATAATATAAACCTCACAGGCATCTGATGAAATAAATAACAAACTGACTATTACAAGATAACCTATGTCTGATTATAATATAATATAAAATCAGACATAGGTTATCTTGTAATAGTCAGTTTATTATTTATTTCATCAGATGCCTGTATGGTTTATATTATATGGGAAAGACCACTAGGAAAAGAAGTGTCATTAGGTTGGTACTTGAAGGTAGATCTACGTACCAACTGGTGGCACAACATTTTAAGGATTGCAGGCATAGTTTAGCTTCCTTGAAATACAAAGCCGATGTTAGAGGAGGAGATAGAGCTAGGAAACTGTTGCAAAAAGAAGTTAAATGGATTAATGATTTAAACACTGTCAGACCGTTTGGTCTTAATGAGAACTTGTCATTTACATAATTCTTATAGCTTTAGTTTGCCATTCTATTTTGTGCTGTACCTAGCTCCGTGCGACATGTTTCTTATTTTACTTTCTAGCTCAGTATGTCATGTAGTCAGATAGATTGTTTTACTATGTGATATGTTTGCTATTATTACTTTGTTACTTTGATTTCACAGATGGTTTCTTGCTCTACCTATGTGAGGGTCCGTAGCTGTCACTATGCTTACGTTCACACAATTCTTTGGGTTGCTAAGCAACTGTCCTGGCGTCTGACATCAGGCCCGCCGCAACCTGGCGCGTTCTCAGTGACGTCAGCGGAAGTCCGGGCAAAAACGGTGTCGGGTGTGCACGGTTGGGTGGGTGATTCGCACATGTATTTAAGGTAAGATGTTATTTGTTTTTATTGTTCCTGATGAAAATCCATGGTACTCAACCATCTGTGGTGCCCTTGATATGTGACCGCACCATCTACATATAAAAATTTCATACAAACTCGGCGCTCACTTACTTTTCATACTGTAATTTCTTTGAATACAGGGAATGTTAGTCAAATGATGAGAGCTGGATAAAATTCTAACTAAAGCTCTAGAAGTAGGTATCATCTCCAAAAAGATCTTTTACTCTTTGATTCAAGAATGGCCAAAAGTACCAGTGATGTACACTATCCCAAAACTGCACAAAAATGTGTTTAAACAACCAGGCAGGCTGATCATTGTTGCCAGGGACTCTTTGTATTATGTCATATCGCAATTTCTAGATTATTTGTTACAGCCAGTTGTTCAGGATCAGCCCACAATATTAAAATATACTACCTAATTTATTCTTTCATTGAAACAACTGTCCCTCTCTTCCAACCAAGCAATTGATGTGCACTATAGACGTAGCTAGCCTATATTCTAGCATAGCTAATCAGAGTGGCATACAAGCTATTAGCAGAATCCTCACCAATAGCTCTTCATAATCTGGTCCATATGTCAATTTTTTTCTTACTTTACTGGAACTTACTTTATCAAGAAACAATTTTGTATTTGATAGTAAATTCTTCATTCAAAATCCTGGATGTGCTATGGGATCATGTGTGGCCCCGACATTTGCTAATTTACTTATATGTGAGGTGGAGAAGGATTTAGTTTTTTAATTACTGGAATGATCCAGATACAAATCCACTTACCATCGATATATAGATGACATCTTTGTCCTATGGTCAGATACGGAGGAGGCCTTTGAGAATATGATGATCCAAATCAATAATGAGGATGCAGCAATTAAATTCACCTATGAGTACAGTTTCAGCTCTGTACACTTTTTGGACATCCTTGTCAAAGTCAATGCTGAGTTGGAGTTTGTTACTTCAATTTATTTTAATGATAACAAGATAAATACAGTCCTTCAAGCTAATAGCTTTCATCATCCAGCAACCAAGAGAAGCCCTTACTCCCATTTTTTGTGGAATATCAGAATCTGTAGTGATCATGAGTATGCCTTACTTCAGATTGATCAAATGATCTTGAAATTCATAGCTAGGGGCTATCACTCTAAAACATTAAAAGAATGTAAAGAGAAAGTTTTGAGGGTCCTTAGACTGGATGCATTGAAACAGGCAGCCACAATAAGGGAACAACATGGTTTGGGTACAGGACTTCTCCTATGCTTCTCCTGACAAAATGAAAAAGGCTAAACAACTTTGGCCACTTGTTACGTCGAATGTGTCATTAACTGCACTTAAGGACACCAAAATTTGACAAGTTAACAGAAGAGGATGCAGTATAAAAGGCATGGTAGTACACAACAATACAAGCTAACACATATCACAAGCCCCTGTACATATTCTTACCAGAAAAATTGGTAATTTCAAATGCACAGGTTGAATTTCATGTAGCCGTCTAAAAATGGGTTATAGTTTCATACACCCTCACTCTGGCAAAAAATACACCATTAAATACTGCACCTGTATGAGCAGATTTGTGGTGTACTTCATTAGATATCCCTGCGGACTATTATCCATGGGGAAAACCACCCGTCAATTGAAAGAGCATCTGGCACGTCACAGATTCAGCTTCAGGGCAGCATTAGAGGGCAAACAGGTGTTTCAACCTGTAGCAAAGCACTTCTGTGATTTCAAACATAGCCTGGCTACACTACGATGCAAGATGATAGACTGGATACCCCCGAATGTCTGCGGTGGTGATAGAGGCTGGACATTATTACAGCACGAAACCAAGTGGATTCACACTCTCAAGATCGTACAACCATTCGGTCTGAATTAAATTATGTCCTTTTCTTGTTTTCTATAGACAACAAATTATTTTTATTCTTGTATTAACCTTGTCTTTTTGCAGTTTCTGATATGAGATTTATAGATGTAATATTTTGAGACAGCGTCTATTTATGAGATATAGATAGGTCCTTACTCCTTATTGACCTGCTAATATAGGGAGTTTTAATAGCATATTGCTCCCCTATAGCTTCATTCTGCTCAGTATAGTATTCATGGTGATGATTGTTCACCACACCTTGCCATATTGCATAGGGTTATTGACCAATTTACCATTTCAATTGTGGCCATCACCTTTTGGACTAATAATGAGTTATAATGTTTGGCTCTATTATACTCTATTTGGTTTAAAACCAAAACACCAGAATCCTGTCTATTTGCAGATTCTAATATGAGATCTATAGATGGAATATTATTTTTAGACAGCGTTTATTGACTAGATATAGGTAGGTCCTTTCTCCTTTTTGACTTGTAAATATAGGGAGTTTCTAGTAGCATATTACTTCCCAATGACTTTATCCTGCTCAGTACATTAGTCATGGTTGCTTACCACACCTTGCCATATTGCATAGGGTTACTGACCCCTTTCAATTGTGGCCAACATTGTTTGGCCCAATAACAAGTTATGATGTTTGGCTCTATTACTCTTTATTAGATATATGTGGTTTAATTTGTGTATTTGTTATTATGCTTAACCTGCTGAAGCATTTACACATGTTTATGTTTGTAGTCATGGTGACAGTTCACTACGTTTTTGGCTACGTCCCCCTGACCATGGCACCGTCGTAATGACGCGCTTGATGATGTAATTGGCTCTTGTCGGGGATCATGTAGCGTGTATACATGCACTGGGTGCACTCATGCACACAGGGGGGGTTTCCGAGTACCCAGAACCCCCCCCCCGACCAACCAAATTCTTTTTTCAGAGGCCGTAACCAGGGTGGCCACACTGAGCGGATAATGCTCTTGGGTGGACACGGCCTCTGGAGCAATTTCTATTTGCCAGGTGCCTGCTGCTATGTATATCAGCGGCTCACCCGGCTGTCCTGGCTGCTGTGAGGGTTTTGTATAGATCCCCTTCTGTTGATACATCTACGGAAGGGGATCTATCCATGAACCTGCTATGAGCCTTTGAGCTCCGCCTCCTCCGGCTCCCGCATGGTGCGCTGGCTCTATGGAGAGACGACATGTCTTCTCTCCAGTGACAACTGCCACAGCGCATACAAGGGAGGGATCGAGGAGCTGGTCGGCGCAGTGAGACGTGGGAGGGCGGCACGGCACTGAGAGGCTAACTGCAGAATCATGTCAGGTCAGTTTCTTTGTTTTTAGTGTTGGCTGGGTAGGTGTGTGTGTGTGTGATGTACAGTATGTGTGATATATGTATGTGTTACTCTGTGTGTGATGTGTGTGTGACATTGATGTCCCAGGGAAGAAGGGGGGTGAGGGGAGGGTGTTTGTGATGTGTGTGAGTGTGTGTGTGAGACATAGGAGTCCCAGGGAAGGTGGGGGGGGGCAGTGAAGGTGGTGGAGGGGGGGGTGTTAGGTGCCACCATGATTATATACAATAAAGCTATATCTACACAGACATTGCTGGTGCCAGTGTGGTCCAATTGACCAGGTGGGTGCTGTGCATCTAAAGTCCCAGGAGGGGAGGAGGAGGGGAATATAGTAACATGAAATACTAACAGCTCTGGAGTCTTTTTTTTTTCCTTTGTAAATAAACTCTATAACTATTCCATTTTCCTTTTTATTTGTTCAATGTGAATATTTAATTGGTATAAATGACAACGGAACATGTATGTATGCTGTGTGTGTGTTTGTAAGTATGTTGTGTGTGTATGTCTCACACACACAACAATCTCTCTCTATATAAAATAATCTCTCTCTCTCTCTAAAATATGGAAAGCCCCCCCCTTAAAAATCCTGCGTTTGCCCCTGGGGAGATCATTAGAAAGGTATGTTATTGTGTTGTCATTATGTGGATGTCTTCATAAAGTAGGTACAACTCCAAAACATTGACTTACAGGTATAGTATTGCTTAACTTATTTTTCTGTATCTGGTCTCTAGGAGAGCTGCAGATTATATACCTATTGGGGAAAGGCACTGGAGCCACTACTGACAGAGGGGAGTGCCGGGTCTCACCTACTGTTATTTATATATATATATATATATATATATATATATAGCATCCACAAGGCGGCACTCCGTCAGAAAAACATCAAACGACAGTAAATAATTCTGCAACGTTGCAGAATTATTTACTGTCATTTGATGTTTTTCTGAAGGAGTGCCGCCTTGTGGATGCTATACTCAGTTTGTCCTGGTTCCAGAGGCTGACTGTGGAGGGCACCCGGCTCAATACACCTGGTATCCTGTGAGTGCTGGATTGTTTAGACCCATATATATATATATATATATATATACTGTGCATCCAGAAAGTATTCACAGCGCTTCACTTTTTCCACATTTTGTTATGTTACAGCTTTATTCCAAAATGGAATAAATTATTATTTGTCCTCAAAATTCTTTTTGTCCTCAACTTTTTACACGTTGTCATTATGGGGTATTGTGTGTAGAATTTTGAGGACAAAAATTAATTTATTCGATTTTGGAAAAAGGCTGTAACATTACAAAATGTGGAAAAAGTGAAGCGCTGTGAATACTTTCCGGATGCACTGTACAGTATATATAGGTTTGTGAGTATCTTGGACTTTTGGTCTCTAAAGAGATGGAACAAGAATGGGCAGGCTAAAGATGAGTACGGTAAGGGCATGTATACATAATTGTACCCAAGAAGTACAATCTAATGAGTCTTGGACACATTATCAAAAATGTTTCTAAGAAGGTGTATATTTGGGGGAACTGTAGGACTCCTGTAAACATATGTGGTGGTGATGAAACCAGCACACTAGTTGCTTCTGGCTGTTTATGCTATGAAACTTCCAGTACTCCATTCATTAGGATTATTTTATGTGAAGTCATGGCTATTTGGATTACTTATTTATCACTTCCTTTTTAATTACTGCAGGAATGAAGATGCCTAATGAAGTAGACATATGTGGATGTGTTTGAATTTCATTACATTGTATATTAAGATACAACTTACTAACATCACTGCCAATACTCCTGTCTTTATTTTGTATATGATACCTCATTACTTTATGTATGGTATAGTATGACTTTGGCACATACAGTATTACTAACACTGACAAGCAACATCTCTACACTAGTGTGGTGCATCTAAATGCATGTCATATGCCTGACACAGAAATACTGCTGTGTTTAGACTTGGACATATCATAAGATACATATGACTTGGCATGCACATGTGGTATGCACTTTTATGATAGAATTTATGCGTGTATGATTACGTGCAAAATGCTTCAACCTCAGAGAGAGATGCATTAAAAATGTAATTCCAGCAAGCTGCTTGTTTTGGCGTTTACAAAAAGCCAAACTGAACATGAAACTGTATTATTTCAAACTGACAGATCTAAACCATTATACTGATTTTTACACATAAAAAGATTACAAAACCACACAATAAACATCCAGAAAAAAGGCAAACACGTTTCAACTGAAAGATCTTTGTCAAGGTGACACCTTCACAAAGGCCTTACAGTGAAATGCGTTGGTTTCAACCTAATATGCTGCTGCCATCTAGGACATAAGGAGGAACTTTTGTGGTGGAAAGTTGAACTGCTCCCGAAGTAGTTAAATCACCCCTATAGAGTAACTGTGATTTTGCATTCTCTTTAAGGCCTTTTCTGGTACTGCTGACACTAATTTATACATGTGTTAAAAGAATACCCAGAAGATTTAAAGGGGAAGCTTTTTGGGACATTATTGACCATTTACTCATCTATCTTCATTTGGAATAAGAACTATACTAAATCCATCAAACTTGCATCATGGTATTTCACTCTAACCCTAGTCGGGGAGCACTTGACTGTTTGTTTTGACTCCATATTTGATTGAGTGATAGGTAAAAATCAAATTTTTTGTCAAGCTGCACCTCCCTACATTTTAGCGCCGGAGAATAATTTATATTGTTAATTTGTGAAATCAGTCCCTAATTCATACAGATGATTTTTTCAACTGTTATATACAGGTCAAGTCTCCCATATCCAAAATGCTTGAGACCAGGGGTCTTTTGGATATTGGAATATTCTGTTGTTTGGAATAAATGCACACCATAATAAAATATCTTGGGAATGGGACCCAAATCTAAACACATAATGTTAATGTGTTATATATACCTTATACACACAGCCTGCATGTCATTTTATACAATATATTCAATAATTTTGTGGCTCAAACAAAGTTTGTGTACATACATGACATTTATTTATGTTTCATATATACCTTATACACAAAGCCTGTAGGTTATATTTTACTATATGTTTAATAATTTGTGCCTTAAACAAGGTTTGTGTACATTGAACTATCAAAAAGCAAAGGTTTCACTATCTCAGTCATGATAAAATAATTCCGTATTTCGGAACACTGTATTTTGATATGGGAGACTCAGCCTGTACTGTAAGTCCTTTATTCAATTAGCCAGCATATGGAAGTCTGTATGTTTGGAGAATTTGCCTCCTAACCTTTCCAATATTGACAGGGCAGATTCTAATTTAAGGTGAAACTTGTCCTAAAGCCCTGGAGAGTACCAATTTGCGGATGGTGTAGGGATTTCTTCCTCTGCCACAGGCATTTGTCGCATGTGCCACTGAGAACCCAAGCAAATCTGTTGAATGGCATCTGCATGATTACACTTTTTATTTGTGTTTTAACTTCTTTATTTCCTATCAAAATGATTTTGCTAGATGACGTTTACTGTAATCCTCTGGCTTGACTGCTGCAGTATTGTTTTATCAGAATGATGTTTGTCACAGTAAATTCACTACTAAAGAACAATTTTTCATGTAGTCGTTAAATTTAATGGAATTGCAGAGACTATGTGGATTAGGGTACACCCAAGGGATCATATTGTATTCCATCATAGCATTATATACCTGACACCTTTCTTCACAGTAGGAATAGTGTTTTTGGCACACCTAAGGGGTCACATTGGGTCACATTTGACCATACATGCCTACTCTCCTGAAAATTGCGGGAGACTCCCTACTTTTCAAGTAGCCCCATGCAACCCCGGAAGAGTACACATATCTTCCGCATCCTGCCCACTTCCTAGTAAAGTGGGCAGGATTGGGAGATTTCACCAGGAATTTTCAGGACCGCGACATCATTTAGCCTCACCCCCTAACCGTAGACCAGCGAATTTCCCCATGGTGGGATGGGGCCTTATTACATATACACTCTGGACCCCCCCCCAAGTAATCAACAGAATCTCCTCCCTGGGCTTCTCCCGGGGATGAGATATATAATGTTGGCAAGTATGCATTGGACTCCACCATAGCATTATGCTCCAGCCACCATGCTTCATAGTAGGAGTAGTGTAGGCTTGTGTCACAGAAAAGCAGATTTCGCATCCACATGGGCATAATGGTACATTATACTGTGTCTGCATAAACACTTAACTTTCCCTTATAAAGGTATATGTAATGTTATTTGTGTGTAGAAGATGACAAGCCTTTGAAGATGAGCAGTAAAGGTAGAAAGAGAGGTTATAGGAAATGCTGTCTTCCTGCCCAGCCGTAAATGTCCAATTGTATATGGCCAATAAGAAAGATGTCCCTAGAAATTACAAGAGATCTAGCCAGGCTCTTGCTAAACTTAGACATTAAGAACTCTGGGGGTCATTCAGACCCGCTCACGAGCACAGGACGCTCGCAAGCGGGTTGATGTTGCCCCACTGCACATGCGCACGACAGGGGGAGCTCCATTGTGCGCATGCGTGAGACCCGGATAGCGACGAACTCTCCGTCGCTCCGGGTCTAGCACCAAAGGGGGCGTGCTGTCGATGTTGATTGACAGCATGCCCGCTTTGGTGGGCGTGCCGGGGGCATGTCTGCCCAGACAGAGGCATTCACATGGGAACGCCTACCGTCTGAAGCCGGCCCCACTGACATCACTAGTGATGTCAGTTGGAGTGATTTTGGCTCTGATAGAACCAAAATCACACCAGGGCTTGTGGCAGCGAGACCTACCACAGGGTCTCCGTCGCAAGCCCGATGGTCATGATGGTCATGACCATCGCGACCATCATCATGGACGCTCGCATAACCTGTGGGTGGTCACCCACAGCTATCCGAGCGTCCAGGAGGGTGCTCCATTTTCATGGAGGAGGGCCCTGATTCAGAGTGAGCGCTCTGGTCAGAGCGTTCGGCTCTGAATCAGGCCCTCTGTGTGCTGTTTAGGAACAGAGACCAAAGAGTGGTTGTTTATACCAACAGTCAGTCTGCAAATGTGTGTATTCCCTCACCTGATCAGTGTGTGTGTTTATTGATATAAGTCTGTGATCCCAAACTTGTCAACTTCTAAAAGAGCTGAATGTATGATTAAAAGAACCCCTGCTCACTTGACCGAGAAACCCTACAGCATCAGCCAGCTGGAAAATACTCTGAGCTGACAAGGTTTAAAATCACCCCTGGAGAAGCAGGCATAAAAATGTGACACACTGGTAGTTCAGTGTTCATTCTGCGTGGGGCTATTAAAAGGTACAGATGATCCAGAATTCACCATTGGGACGGTCCCATCCCAGAACTACTTACGTCGACGTGGTCCAAGTGGTTTGTCTTCCCTTTTATTTTATTTCTGAACTTGCGAGCAATTGTGTGATTCCTTTTTAACATTAATATCCTTATAACTTTTTGTAACTAAGCTTTGAAAATATTGTTGAATTAAAACATGAATTCTACTTTTGGACCTGTGTTTTTACGACCCAAGGCTTCCTATGGCTCATGTTACCTATTTTTCTAAGTATTGATAATTATGTGTAGGTGGGAGCAGAAGCCCACCTTATGCTTTAGCATTACAGTTTTCTCCTGCTGGTGGAAGTTACCCAGTTTATTTAACCACATGTGCTGAGGTAACCTGTAAAAGTCACGAGCGGCGATTCTCAAATTGGCGTATCTGGAGGATCGGTTCTGCAGGACTGTGGCAGCTTGTGTCAAACAAAACACTTAGGGGGGCTGCAAAGTTCAGTGCTGGACTTATAAGACCATAGAATCTTTGCCAATTGCAATATGGTTCTTTCATATGCTTCCTAAAAAACTATAGGCAAGATTTCATGTTTGTTTCCTAAAATAATTATTTTATTTTGCCACCCTTTCATAATGCCAAAGGCCTCCCATTGGGTACCTAACCATTCTTGCAGTACAGTAATTCCCAATTTTGAAGGACAGTCTTACATACACAAACTGACAGTTGTACCACAGTTATTGCAATTATTTTTGATGGACGATGCTTCAGGAGACTATTAAAACCTTTAAAATCTGACATGTTTCTCAAGTGTTCCTTTTTAAATACCCTTTTCTCATACTGTATGTGCTTTGAATGTGCTTCGACCTTCATGAAGAAGTTCCAGTGTTGAAAGGTAATCTCCAGTTATATTACGTCTTTGTAGGAAGGTGTATTTATCCTAAATTCAATTGAAATACTCAAATTTTACTCATATTGATTCTATCAATTTAATATGTTACTTGTAAAGACAAATGACTGCTCTAATGTTTATTTAGGTCAATATGTAAAATGAATAAATTCTTCTGCGTCTTTCTTTATTTTGTTATTTGTAACTAATACAGACATAGGGCCTGATTCAGACCCGGATGCTATTTGCGGCCGCTCGCTGGCTAAAAGGGGCCGGCTATTTAAATCATGTACTCGCACTGTGTCACGTAAATCCGCCCACTAAGTAATAGCGAGCGCCCCACTATGCGCTCGCACCTGTATAAAGATGCCCCTTTACCACTCACAACACACGTCATCTCCGGCAGTTATAGGATTAATCGGGACATCGAGAGCCATCGGAGCTGCTCGCAGCACTTGTGGTAGCCTTTTGAAACCACAATATTGCGAGCAGTTCAGGCTAAAATACAATCCAGTCACTTGTGTAATGACGCTACTTTGCTAATTATGCACACCCATTAAACACCGTTTTGACGGTCGGGCACGCCTGCGTTCGCACATCCACACCCCCGTTTACAAGCACCTTCCCCTGTTACCACCCACAAACGGCACTATCTGTCACTCAAAATGGCTGCCCGACTGCGGGCTACTGGCGAGCACTTCCCCATCGCAATGACTTTGTGAAAAATCGTTCAATGCGAGCGAGCGCAGTATAGTGTCCGGGTCTGAATCAGGCCCATAGTGTAGAGCATTTTCTTTATATTGAAAAAAAAAACCCAAAAGGAGAATATTTTGTAACTGCCAATGTACTGTAACTTCATCCTTCCACCTTTTTTTTCTTTTTAGTCTCCCAATATAAACATAATTTTAGAAACCTACTGTATAAAATAAAGCTAACCTATAAATTAAGTCATCCTTATTTGATATACTCTCTGTATTTATCTTCTATAGATATAGAAAGATTAGTTGCTCTTTATTTTACATGTCAGAGGGATACTACAAAGAGGAAGATGCTGGTTATGGTGGAACACATGGTTGGCACATGCATCCTGGGTACCCTAAGCACAACCCCCAACTGCATGCAAGGTAAGTAGAGTGGCATCAACTTCTCAAGCTGGGAGTATGGTGATGACATCAAAGCCCAGTAGTGACCTCTCTACCCACACATATTGTTGTAGTTCTCATGGCTCATACAAATTAACTTTCAATACATGAAAAAAAAATCAGTCCCAAATTAAATGTTTAGAAAATGTAAATAATAACCAGGTAACAAAAACAATGTACAAGGTGAGCACTATATCGCAGCTCGGCCACCCTACTGTAGGTCAATGCCATGCTTCATTTCCACAAGTCCATAGCTACAGCTATGTGTATACTGTGCATAATGAATGACTACTACAGTACCTCTCTCATGTTTTAAGTGATGATAACCGGTGTGTGTATTTAAATTACCATACTTATTATACTACGTATCTAATGTATTTCACACTACTGAGACTGAGCCAAAAGGAGCTAATACAGTATGAAGCAGCTCAGTCAAAGGCAGATTGTGCAAAAAAAAAGACAATCATTCCTGCTTGGCACATTCAAGCATTTGTTAGTGATATGAAAAATTAAATGATCCATACATTCATGAATATATATCATGACTTTGACTTATAGACCCCAGCAGCTCCCAAAAGTCAAGGCTGAACATAAGTATCACCATTATTGTTTAGTTATTGCTCAATGACTCAAGTAATTGGAAAATGATAGATGCAATTTTATGGTAAACTTATATTATGGGTAAAATCTTTATTGCTTCTTGTTTAATTGAGTGAAATATTTGGACATTGTCAAAGTTCGAGTGCAAAAGATTTACATTTTATTCCCAATTGAAGTTTCCATATATTACATAGTCACGAGCCATTTCTTTCTAGACTGGAGCCTGCCACCCAGTGGGGAGATTGATGTTATTGTATCATACCATATGAACACAACAGGAGAAATGTGTTATTCTGTAATGCTGAGATGACTAAGTTTTTCTTTTATAGTTTTTTAGTCCTTGGGTTAAACTTAATAATGGCTAAAACATACAGAACTGTATAATCTGTGATTTTACATGAACTCCACTATCTTACTAAGGAATACATATCTATTCTTGTCATTAGGTGTATGCTAAGAAATGATTAACCACTTATCATAACTGACTAATTTTATGTCCACAAACCGCTCTGAAATTGTTGTCTTTTAATTATTGAATTAGGTTAAGAACATCTATCTATAACTTATAAAAAAAATGTAAAAAGGAAAATAATATTTTTTAAAATAATATAACAAAAATATATATATTTTTAACATATCGGTGATGGTTATAGTGTATTGGACTATCGATGATCAGAACCTAGTGGCACCGCAACTTTACATTTCCCCAGTGGCTGTTCCTCTGACCAGTCACCAAGTATACACTGGGGGGATGAGCGCTGCTGGATCTACATTTCCCCAGTGGCTGTTCCTCTCTGCAGCCGCTGGGTAGGGGTTCCTGCCAAGTTGCACGTGGAGCAGTGATCAACAGCATGGCAGTCACTGTGGGAAGGGTGCAGGGATGCAAAGGGGCTGGTAGTGTTAGATAACCATGACAAGTAATGCATGGTTGTTGATGTCTGTGCCAGGTTTGTAAACAGCTTTAGCTGTTCAAATTATATATAATAATTTGTGATTGTTTATTATCTATAGAAACAGTTAGTTCATAATTTGTAAGTAAACATGTTCACATTGTTTAGTGAAGTTAAGGTGTATGGTGCATGATATGTATCTATTAAAAAATGTGTAACAAAACTAATAATGTAACCAGTGCTTTTTTTCTGGGGATACTCAATGGTATGCAGTATGTGCACCTTTCTTTAAATACATTTTAATTCTTTTAACTACTAATGGAAACAGGAACAAATCAGTAAAATAATTTCAGTACAGAATAAAATAAGCCACTAAAGACTTGTCAGGATTATGGAAGCTACTGTACTGTGCATCATGTATCAACTTGTAGTTTTAGGCATACTGCCTAACACTGCCACTCACTGGTGGCATGGTGGGACAATGCACGGAAAGCTGTACTGTACAGGCAAAATCAGGAAGAATGGGAGGTATGGCTTTAGGTTAGTACCAGTACTTTTTTCCCCATACAAAATGTTTAGAAATGTGTAAGTGAATTATGGCCCAGATTTATCAATGAGTGATATTCTTGTTATCACTCCTTACTAATCTTAAATTGTGCTCCAGCCAATCAACTCCTGTTATGTGTTTGAAAAATGACAGTTAGGAGCTGATTGGTTGGAGCACCTTTTAAGATTAGTAATGAGTGATAACAAAAATATCACTTGTTGATAAATCTGGGCCAAAATCTATAATTAGATAATTAGATATCCATACATTATCATTACAACCATAATCAGTATACACATTTTTTCATAGTGAGAAGTGTGTTCTTTAAGAGGGATAACATTACCTGAATTCACTAGATATTTGTCGATGAGTATCAGGTAACCAATATACACAATAATGGATTAATATAACAGAATTTGGGATCCATAGTTACAGTAGTAGTTTCTAAAAGCTTATCTTTGTGAAGAGTACAATAAAACCAATAAACTGTTCTAGGTACATTTGATAAACAAGTGATATACTATAAAATTGTTTGTAATATAAAAAGTGCATGACAATAACATTAAATCATTTTGGGAAGTTTGTAATTTATTTAATGAATAAGTTAATTTCTTCGCCTTTCCTTTTCTCACATCAGGATACTTCCCCTGTCACATACAGCTTTCAGTAACACAATGACATGATGTCACAGTCGTGGGATTTTGAGTCTGTGTTCCTGGGCTGGGCCTTTGACCTGTATTACTCAACTCAGATGCTCTCTGGAGGAGACTTGGTTTTATGAAGTTTCTCCGCATGAGACGGTGCAGAAGACTGGTGGAGAGTTTGGTTCAACACAGAGACTGCTTGATGTGGCTGGGGAGCCGTAAGGAGAGTGAAAGGTGGCAGTATGGACTGTTTGGAGCGGCTGGGAAGCCGTGAGGTGAAAGGTGGCAGTATGGGCTGCTTGGAGCGGCTGGGAAGCTTTGAGGTGAAAGGTGGTAGCGTGGAAGCTACTTGGTGTGGCTAGGGAGCCGTAGGAGAATGGTGGTAGCGTGGAAGCTACTTGGAGTGGCTGAGAAGCTGTATGGAGATGGTTTTAGCATGGAAGCTACTTGGAGCAGCTGAGAAGCTGTATGGACATGGTGGTAGCACGGAAGCTACTTTGAGTGACTGAGACGCCATATGGAGATGGTGGTAGTGTGGAAGCTACTTGGAGTAGCTGAGAAGCCATATGGAGATGGTGGTAGCGTGAAAGCTACTTGGAGTGGCTGAGAAGCCATATGGAGATGGTGGTAGCACAGAAGCTACTTGGAGCAACTGAGCAGCCATATGGAGATGGTGGTAGTGTGGAAGCTACTTGGAGTGGCTCAGAAACCGTATGGAGATGGTGGTAGTGTGGAAGCTACTTGGAGCAGCTGAGAAGCCGTATGGAGATGGTGGTAGCATGGAAGATACTTGTAGCGGCTGAGAAGTCGAATGGACATGGTGGTAGCACGGAAGCTACTTGGAGCAACTGAGAAGCCATATGGAGATGGTGGTAGTGTGGAAGCTACTTGGAGTGGCTGAGAAGCCGTATGGAGATGGTGGTAGTGTGGAAGCTACTTGGAGCGGCTAGGGAGACAGATGAGAATGGTGGCAGCACGGGCTGCTTGGTGGGGCTAGGTAGCCAGATGAGAATGGTGGCAGCATGGGCTGCATGGTGCGGCTAGGGAGCTGGATGAGAATGGTGGCAGCACCTATGGAGCACAGTGGGGAGGCTCACTTAGTTAGACTAAGGGACTTGTTGCACTGGCAACTTGTGAGGGCTGTAGAGATTCTTTTATATGAAGTGTTGGAAGCTGTTTGGATAAGAAATGAGGGAGAGGCATTCTATTGGATGTGCCCATGTCCTTCAATCCATGTGCACATGGGTAATCCAAGATGGCCATGAACATGGATTGAAGGACTGTAGTTGAGATGCCGGACCCGAGGCAGCAGTTAGACTGCAGGAGCTGGCAGAGAGCAGGAGGAGAGACCACCCACATGGAGAGGCACACGGGAACCCACAGGAGCTGACCGGCGGGTACCCAGAGAGCCACAACACAGCGTCCTGACAGGTAAGTGCCGGGGTCTGGTTCTGGGGTTTCTATTGAGGGCTGTGACACATGATAAGCACACTCATCTACTGAAATAGCCTGAGTTGGTGTGACTATTATTTTTATTATCAGAATGGTGCGCAGGATTTCTATCCCAACCCACTTGAAAGCTGAGAAGGTCCTGGAAAAGAATGATATTGACTATAATAAGGTGCTCAGACCCAAGCAAATGCACCTTAAAAATACATACCTAGAATCAGAAAGCATGGCTTCATCAATTAGTCTTTGGCTTCCACAAAAATACTAGGCACCATTATGACATTTGGTTATCATTAATTAAAGCATATCAATTTTGATCCTAAAATTATTTCACCATCATTAATGTCTGATGTAATTTGACAATAAGGAGACATGAAGTAGAGGTTGCTTTTCTTTCAACCCACTTAAATTTTGGGCTACACTCAGGGCCGGTTCTATAATTACACATGGTATGTGGCCGCATAGGGCACCACATAGTGAAAGGTTCCACAGCCGCAACCATGCTGGTATATTACTTAATTAAACAATACAGCCAACAGCGAGGCAGACCGCGGTCAAACTGTGTCACTGTGACACAGCTGCACCATGGTTGTAGTGGACGGCCATCCGATTGCTCGTGTGGGGCGATATGATGTCACGTCACAAGGTCGCAGGCACATAGCGCTAAAAGGGCTGGAGCAGGAGCGCGGTGGTGGAGAGTTGGACAAGAGCCGTGGGCCAGCGGCTTATCTCAATCCCTGTCAGTGTCTCCCTGTCCTCCCCCCACAGGGCAGGCTGATTCATAAACAGACTGCCGGCTGCTGTGATTAGTTCTCAGCTCTCTGATTGGGCAGTATGAACCCAGTGGTGGGAGGTGTTTAGGGCATTCCTCCTCCCTGTACTCTTAAAGTTTCATGCAACTTACAAGCAAAATATTGTTGTTGAGCAACCCCCTTGAGTGGTCCCCCAGCAATGACTGTTTGCAGTATCCCGGCTGAAGCTGCAGTTCTGATGGAGAAAAGTTCAGCTATAAAGAGGAAAGTTGCTGCTGCTTATGTGATCCAGTGTATGTACTGTGCTGCGTCATGTGTGCGTATTATGGTGCATGTGTGTGATTAAATACATGTGTGTATTATGTGTCATATGTAAGCAATGTGATTATTAAATACATATATATTACAATAAACAATTGAGACATCAGACATCTTAAATGTCATTACTTTTAGTATGCTGCAAGATACTATGGCAAGGGAGGGAGTCAGTGGGTAAGCTGCTTGTCTGACAGCAGCAATGATCACTTGGAAAATACATGATCTTTATTGTAATTGATAAGTTATGTGTACAATATATCCTTAAAAGCGAGGTATACTTAAGCTGAGTACACACTACAGCAGTTTCCCAACCTCAGTCCTCAAGGCACTCTAACAGTCCAGATTTTAGTGATATTCATGCTTGAGCACAGATGGTTAAATCAAAATAACTGAAGTACTAATTAAGACACCTGTGCTCAAGTATGGCAATCTTTAAAACCTGGACTGTTAGTGTGCCTTGAGGACCGTGGTTGGGAACCCCTGCACTAGACGATATGTCATCCGATCTGGGCACATCGGGCAATGTGTACCCGCTATGTTGCTGACAATGCGCGTTCCCGCATGTCATCAGCGACATCTTATGCTGGGTACCCAGCTGATGTGTCGTGCGGTGGGACTCGGCAGGGGTCCCATCATCGGCAAGTGCATGTACACTTGCTGATACCAGGAGTGACAGCGTGACAGTAGGGGCAAGGCTGCTTTCCGCAGCATGGTCCTGCTGACGATATCACCCATCAGACCTGTATGCCAGCCACAGTACACATGGTTAAGTGTGTACCTAGCATAAGTTTGAGTTTCCCACGTGAAAACTCCAGGGTTCCATGTATGAGACAAATGCTATCAAAAATAAATTTTGTGTGCCATTTGGAGCTGATTTGATTGCAGATGAATTTAAATGTGAATAAATATAATTTGGATAAACAGGTTTATCCTGAGATTAATTTAGTATTAAACTAAATATGGACATTATATGGCACTTTGGGCCTGATTCAGACCCGCTCGCAAGCGCATAGCGCTCGCAAGCGGGTCGATGGCCGGGCAGTGCGCACATGAGCCCCGGAGCAAGTGAGAAATTCACTCACTCCGGGGCTAGCTACAAACAGGGCGGCTGTCAATGTTGATCGACAGCTTGCCCCGTTCTGTAGGCAGGATGGGGAGGTGGCTTGCCAAATGGAGGCATTCATGAAATAATGCCTGCCGTTTGGGGGTGGCCCTACTGACATCACTCATGATTGACTGGGGCTTGCGGCAGACGAGACCCTACCACAAGGGTCTTGTCGCAAGCCCGATGGTCGCGATGGTCACGACCATCATGACCATCACCTGGCTGCTCTCAAAAGCTGTGGGACAAAATAAAAAAAACACCCTTCAGACCTGCAAGTTGCCTCCGGCAGCAAGCGGGTGTGAATCAGGGCCTTTATCTTTCATGTCATCAATATTATCCTGTTCAAAATGACCTGTAGACACGTTTTTTCTCCTGTGGGATTGTTACCAGGAGCTGATTGGGCCACCGGGAGAATGGGGCACTTGCCGCTGAGTTGTACCCCTCTCTTACCAGTGCCCCGACCCCCACACAGTGACAGCATTGAAGCCATGCTCAGGGCACTGCCAATCACTGAGGTGTGCCTTCATCCTCACTTTACCAGTGACAGGCAGTCTGCATTGGCTCAGTGTACTTCACACACTGACCACTCAGGCTGCTGGGGTAGAGGGGACAGGCATGGTGGCATGTCAGGAGGAGTGGCTGCAACACTGCTCACCTGCTCTCTCTGATATTTACTTATCGCTGTGACTGTAAATTAAGGAAGTGATAGAGGAGAGTAGGCACTTGGGTGTGAGGGAATGAGCAGGGTGAGGAAGAAGAGGAGGCACTGGAGTGCGAGGGAAGGAGCAGGGTAATGGAGAAGAAGTGCTGGAGTGTGGGAAGGAGCAGGGTAACAGAGAAGAGGCACTGGAGTGTGAAGGAAGTAGCAGGGTAAGGAAGAAGTGGAGGCACTGGAGTGTGAGGGAGGGAGCAGGGTAATGGAGAAGAGGCACTGGAGTGTGAGGGAAGGAGCAGGGTAATGGAGAAGAGGCGCTGTAGTGTGAGGGAAGTAGCAGGGTAATGGAGAAGATGCACTGGATTGTGAGGGAAGGAGCAGGGTAATGGAGAGGAGGCGCTGGAGTGTGATGGATGGAGCAGGGTGATGGAGAAGAAGTGCTGGAGTGTGAGGGAAGGTGCAGCATAATGAAGAAGAGGAGAGGCTGGAGTGTGAGGGAAGGAGCAGGATAATGGAGAAGAGGGGAGGCTGAAGTTTGAGGGAAGGAGCAGGGTAATGGAGAAGAGGAGAGGCTGAAGTGTGAGTAGGAGAAGAGGGGAGGCTGAAGTGTGAGAGAAAGAGCAGAGTGATGGAGATGAGGAGAGGCTGAAGTGTGAGAGAAGGAGCAGTGTGATGGAGAAGAGGAGACACTGACGTGTGATAGAAGGAGCAGGGTGATGGAGAAGAGGAGATGCTGAAGTGTGAGAGAAGGAGAAGAAGAGAGGCTGGAGTGTGAGGGAAGGAGCAGGGTGATGGAGAAGAGGGGAGGCTGAAGTGTAAGAGAAGGAGCAGGGTGATGGAGAAGAGGAGACACTGAAGTGTGATGGAAGGAGCAGGGTAATGGAGAAGAGGAGAGGCTAAAGTGTGCAAGAAGGAGCAGGGTGATGGAGAAGAGGAGAGGCTAAAGTGAGAGAGAAGGAGAAGAAGAGAGGCTGGAGCGTGAGGAAAGAAGCAGGGTGAAGGAGAAGAGGAGAGGCTGAAGTGTGAGAGAAAGAGCAGAGTGATGGAGAAAGGAGAGGCTGGAGTGTGAGGGAAGGAGCAGGGTGATGTAGAAGTGGGGAGGCTGAAGTGTGAGAGAAGGAGCAGGGTGATGGAGAAGATGAGAGGGTGAAGTGTGAGAGAAGGAGCAGGGTGATGGAGAAGAGGGGAGGCTGAAGTGTGAAAGAAGGAGCAGGGTAATGGAGAAGACGAGACGCCGAAGTGTGATAGAAGGAGCAGGGTGATGGAGAAGAGGGCAGGTGCTGGAGTGTAAGGGAAGGAGCAGGGTGATGGAGAAGAGGAGAGGCTAAAGTGTGAGAGAAAGAGAAGAGAGGCTGGAGTGTGAGGGAAGGAGCAACCTAATGGAGAAGAGGTTAGGCTGAAGTGTAAGAGAAGGAGTAGGGTGGTGGAGAAGAGGGGAGGCTGAAGTGTAAGAAGGAGCAGGGTGATGGAGAAGAGGAGAGGCTGAAGTGTGAGAGAAGGAGCAGAGTGATGGAGAAAGGAGAGGCTGTAGTGTGAGGGAAGGAGCAGGGTGATGGAGAAGAGGGGAGGCTGAAGTGTGAGAGAAGGAGCAGTGTGATGGAGAAGAGTAGAGGCTGCAGTGTGAGAGAAGGAGCAGAGTAATGGAGAAAGGAGAGGCTGGAGTGTGAGGGAAGGAGCAGGGTGAAGGAGAAGAGGAGAGGCTAAAGTATGAGAGAAGGAGAAGAAGAGAGGCTGGAGTGTGAGGGAAGGAGCAGTGTAATGGAGAAGAGAGGAGGCTAAAGTGTGCAAGAAGGAGCAGGGTGATGGAGAAGAGGAGAGGCTAAAGTGAGAGAGAAGGAGAAGAAGAGAGGCTGGAGTGTGAGGAAAGGAGCAGGGTGATGGAGAAGAGGAGAGGCTGAAGTGTGAGAGAAAGAGCAGAGTGATGGAGAAAGTAGAGGCTGGAGTGTGAGGGAAGGAGCAGGGTGATGTAGAAGAGGGGAGGCTGAAGTGTGAGAGAAGGAGCAGGGTGATGGAGAAGATGAGAGGGTGAAGTGTGAGAGAAGGAGCAGGGTGATGGAGAAGAGGAGAGGCTAAAGTGTGAGAGAAAGAGAAGAAGAGAGGCTGGAGTGTGAGGGAAGGAGCAACCTAATGGAGAAGAGGTTAGGCTGAAGTGTAAGAGAAGGAGTAGGGTGGTGGAGAAGAGGGGAGGCTGAAGTGTAAGAGAAGGAGCAGGGTGATGGAGAAGAGGGGAGGCTGAAGTGTGAGAGAAGGAGCAGGGTGATGGAGAACATGGGAGGCTAAAGTGTGAGAGAAGGAGCAGGGTGATGGAGAAGAGGGGTGGCTGAAGTGTGAGAGAAGGAGCAGGGTGATGGAGAAGAGTAGAGGCTGCAGTGTGAGAGAAGGAGCAGAGTGATGGAGAAAGGAGAGGCTGGAGTGTGAGGGAAGGAGCAGGGTGATGGAGAAGAGGGGAGGCTGAAGTGTGAGAGAAGGAGCAGGGTAATGTAGAAGAGGAGAGGCTAAAGTGTGAGAGAAGGAGAAGAAGAGAGGCTGGAGTGTGAGGGAAGGAGCAGTGTAATGGAGAAGAGAGGAGGCTAAAGTGTGCAAGAAGGAGCAGGGTGATGGAGAAGAGGAGAGGCTAAAGTGAGAAAGAAGGAGAAGAAGAGAGGCTGGAGTGTGAGGAAAGGAGCAGGGTGATGGGGAAGAGGAGAGGCTGAAGTGTGAGAAAACGAGCAGTGATGGAGAAAGGAGAGTCTGGAGTGTGAGGGAAGGAGCAGGGTGATGTAGAAGAGGGGAGGCTGAAGTGTGAGAGAAGGAGCAGGGTGATGGAGAAGATGAGAGGGTAAAGTGTGAGAGAAGGAGCAGGGTGATTGAGAACAGGGGAGGCTGAAGTGTGAGAGAAGGAGCAGGGTGATGTAGAAGAGGAAAGGATGAAGTGTGAGAGAATGAGCAGAGTGATGGAGAAAGGAGAGGCTGGAGTGTGAGAGAATGAGCAGAGTGATGGAGAAAGGAGAAGCTGGAGTGTGAGGGAAGGAGCAGGGTGATGTAGAAGAGGGGAGGCTGAAGTGTGAGAGAAGGAGCAGGGTGATGTAGAAGAGGAGAGGCTGAAGTGTGAGAGAAGGAGCAGGGTGATGTAGAAGAGGAGAGGCTGAAGTGTGAGAGAAGGAGCAGTGTGATGGAGGAGAGAGGCTGAAGTGTGAGAACAGGAGCAGGGTGATTAATGAGACTTCAGCCTAGCATGCCAGGACTTGCATGTGTGCCAACCCATCCTGCATAGCCTGACCAATCATGGGCAACTTTGAGTTACACACAGTGTAGTGGCACTGCAGCATTGACAGAAATCAGTGTAGAAGAGCTGGAAGTGAGCAGTCACCAGCACTGTAAAGAAGATGCAGGGCACATAGGACAGAGTTTGAAGTTAAGACTAATAATAATAAGTATAATCCTGTACTGGCTTCAAGAGCTGGTGTTTTAGGGTAGATGGGAGTGTGTGTGTAGGGGTGTGCGAGTAGCAGGGCTATAGGGTTCATTGTATTGTTAGTAGAATGGACATTTAGGATCTTAGCCGGTAATATCAGCATTAGTTTAATTACTTTTCCAACATTTTATCTAAATCACACAATTATCATACATATAAAGGGTGCTAAAATCTATAATCGCTTACCAAACAATTTAGGCTTGCGCCGGCCCTGGCTGCACTCTCTTATCTAAGGACTTTGACCTGCAGTGGCAGTGTACTGCCTTCCACCACTGCTGATGTTGTATAAGTTACAACTTACTATATGTAATAGTTTTGTGACATTATATAAAATTATTAATTAAATTAATTAATTAAAATTTACAATAAAAGTTTATAGACACGTTATATCATATATATTACTTGTTTTAAAACATATATATTTTAATTTATAATACTGTATATTAATCACAATTCATTTAAACCGTGTATATCATGTAAACCGATAGAAAGTATAAATTTTACGTAACTGACAACCATACTGTATAAACTGCAAAATAATGTGCATATATAATAATTAATTACCATTATGATTATAAATGCTCTAATGTTTGCACTCTCTGCCTGTTTAGTTTACATTCAGTACAAGGTTTAAATTAATGGTGATAAGCATAAAGCAAGTACTGTATTATAAATTAAAAAATGTATATTTAAAAATGTGTTTTGTCTCCCTAATTCTAATGATTATGCTGTAACTTGTCCATAAGCCAATTCTGTATAATTTCTACACTTCTGGCCACTTCCCATCTTAACATTAATGAGGAGAGATGGAGCTGGCTGGGCATTTTACAGCAGCACACCATGCAGGTGGGGGGCCTAGTGGAATCTTTTTGCTATAGAACCCCCATAGGTCTTACTATGCCCTGCTTGGTTGCCCTGTTAATAAATGACAATTAAATTGTGGCAATAATTTATATTTTTGTGCCACGATATGCAGTGGCAATCAGTCAGCTTTATCCCTAGGATCAGGGCACCAATGAAGTAAAATAGGAAAAGTGAAACTCAACCATTGTGTTATTGGAATTTTGCTCTGCAACACATTTGCAAAAAAGCCTATTCCATCACAAAAATCAATTCTCATGAAATTTTCTCCCCATCTTTGTCATCTCTATATTCAGCCTTCCCTCCTCATATTTAAGAAAAAAATGTGTGGAAATCTCCACTGGGGGATTGTCCAAGCTGTCTGAAGCACTATGACAGTCTTGTTGTGGTGGTACAATAAAGGACAATGAAATGAAAACAAGACAGCTAGCAATGTTAAAATATAATATCAGAATAAATTGTTTATTGCTTACGTATATACTAAAATTGCTTTATGGAAATTAGATGTTAGATAAGTGAAATAAAAAAAATAATATGCTAATATTTAATACTATAAAAAATAGTTTACAAATGAAAAGAGACTCTAGAAAAGCCCAGAGTGTACATCTACGAACCTGTCAAGTTAGATTACAAACAAGTTTATTTTGATTTATATAGGCAGCAAGAGAAAAACAAACATAAGATTTCATAAAAATGTTTAATATTGAACTTTAAACATATTAAAACTCATATAATTTCATCAGCTCAAAAGAAAACAAACAAAAAAAATGATTCATGGCTGAATTTAATTAGCAAAGTGAATTCTGTAGTTTAGCTGTATTCACATTTATTTGAATGAACTAAAACTTGTTTCTGTATGTTATTTTTGTAAACATTTCGCTGATCGCCACTCGTTATTTGTTCTGCATGACCCTTTTAAAGCTCTGAGACTTAGAGAACTACAAGTCAAGAAGACATACTATACCACATTAAGGCACATTGGGAACACAATGCTTAGTTCTCAACAATTATATTATTGAACATAGAAAGGATGTTTCATTTGGGCAGCACATTCTATAGGAATGGATTTTGGAAAAATTTAACTTTTTACCTTTTCAAAAACTATCCAATGTACAGTGCAAATTGTGTCTGTCAGTTGCAACGAGACCAATGGGCACATTGTGCCTGGGCCTTAACCCCCACATGCACTAATTCCTTTTAAATAATATGTCAATATGTATGGATTCCTATTAGATCATCTACAAGGTTCTCACTATCCCTGAGCCTTCACTGTAGCATGCATATAATCATATTAAACAATGGGGTACTAGGAATTTAAAGTGACAGGTTACCACTCCAATATCTGTAGTCATATTAGTGATAGAGGAGGCCAATGCAACATGCAATTTTAGATGAAGTCACAACAGCATTATATATTGTTCCCTATAGATTCTAAACTAGCAAGCAGGGTCTTCCTACATATGTTTGTTTATTACCCAGTTTTGTTCTATTACTGTTTTTTTCCAATTGTAAAGTGCAACAGAATGTGCTGAGCTATATAAGAAACTGTTAATAAATAAATACAGTAAAAAATTATACATGCAATACAGAGACTATCAAAAGACCACTATACAATACAGGAAGCATCATAATAACAAGCCATACAATATACTGAGCATTATATTGACAGTATACACAGTATCCTAATGTCCTCATACAATACAGGAGGCAGCCTAGTGACATCATACAATGTGGATAGCATCTCAGTAACTACCAAAGAGTACACAGGACATCCCAATGACCACCACAGAATGCTGAGTGCATCTTAGTGGCCACCATATAAGAGAATATAAGAGAATATTTGTGTTGTCGCCCCACAATAAAATTCCTTCATCATTAATTAACCTTTATAATCATTAACTCCCTTTTCCCCATTATTAGTTAACCCACCATCAATGAATTCTAGTTATAATAATTGAGTGGTAATTAGAGGAAATCAGTCTCATCAAAAGAGCTCCTCCATTAATTAGCTCCATTAATAATGTTCACATTCATAGTAAAGTCCTAACTAACCCCCTTATTATCAACATTACACTTTATATACAATTGAATTTAATGTGATTTAATCTTATCCTCACTTTCATTTCTCTGTTGCTCAACTAATCCCAATAATAATAATACAGGATTTAGATTCTATTTTGGCTAATTGAGAAAAATACTTTGTTACATTATGTATTCAATTGTAAAATATTTTGCCAGGATCAGAACATCTCACATATAATGTCTCCCCCTACCACCCATATTAATTTTTTTGGCATGGCTTATTAAACTGTTAAAGGTTATTTCTGTTCCAACGCTGTTGGTGATCCACTATGTTTCCTTCTCTTTGTTGCTGCCATTCACACAGACATAGGTCCAAACTCCTGCCCACAATGTCTGTGAAGGGGAGGGTCCATCAGGGAGGAGTTAGGAGCTTAGAACTGTGGCAATAAGCTATACAGCCCTATGAAAGCAATGCAGAGGAGGCCCCCTATTTAGAAACGTGGTGAGTCTGCCCTCCTATGTAAACCCTTGCCCAGCCCCAGGCCACTGCTGGCGAATAGTAAATAAATCTGATAGGAAGACAAAAAACTAAATTCAAGTGAGTTCTGAGTGGCCTCATGTGGCCCATCTGCTTCTGCTATCAAATCACCTACCCAGAGTACAACTGTGGCTGGGACTTAACTCCAACAGCCTTCCAAGTTGCACTATTGCTGATTACACTGCACAGCTTTATCACAAAAAATTCATAGACTCTCTTATATTGGACAGTCTAGAAGTATGCAGGATATCAGTGCTCTTTTTGAGATGGTCCACAATGATACCAAATACTGCCACATTTTATTTCTGGAAACAGGAACTACTTCTGCTGTCATTTACAAGTACACTATGTAGACAAAAGTGATTGGACACCACTGCGCAAGCGAAATGCATACCACACATACCATTGCACAAGAGTAGCAAATGGCCACTAATGTGGCGGTTTCAACAAGAACACTTCATAGTGCCCATGCACTTGCAGTTCTATGGAAACAATTAATGTTTTTATCAGGACGACAATTACACCTGTCAGTTTTCCAGGGCAACGCTGGACTGGAATACAGAAAATTTGGTAAACCGGATGGACTGGCCAGCTCAGAGTCCAGATCTTTGAGAATGTCTGGGATGAATTGGAGCAACTGGTGCATTCTAGGTCGAATCAACATTCTTCAGTGTCAAAGGTGATCACTGTACTTAAGGCGAATGACAAAACATACTATCTGCTGTTGTCCAGGAACTTGTGGACAGTTTGCCAAGAAGTGTGTCTGCAGAAATCATTGCACGGGGTGAACCTACAAAATACTGACATCAATAAACAACTTGTATCACCATACTAGTCCCTTCCAGCAACTTATTAGACCAGAGAGCCACTAACCTGGCCACAGGACCTTCAGAGTTTAGATGAGTATTGGTACCTGTTTATCATACTACCACCACCTGTATTCATAGAAAAAAAATCACTGTTGGTATGAAAGAGATAGCATGTATGGTAAGGGGTGTTGGTTGCGGTAAAAGCAGAGAGGAAAAGATGGAGACATCAGGGAGGCAATTTTATAAGATAATGACAAGAGACATGGGAAAGACAAAGGAGACCACACCAAAAAAAAAATGTTTAATGAAAAATAGAGTGACTGCAGGTTTTTGACTTTGCATCAGGATCCAGGGGCTTCTAACTATACTGTTGAAAAAGTTATGCTTATTATTTATTACTATTCTGGAAATGACAAATAATATTAGATTTTTGCAAAAAGACTAACATGAGGCACGTAGTGGCTTTGCACATTGCTACCTCAGGCCCTTTTTTCTATATTGGCACTAGAAATACAATAAAAAAGCCTCTACATTAGCACCACTGTTGTTGTATTCCCTGCCATCACTTCGGAATATTAACACTGACAGCAAAAGAAGTGTCAGTACTGTATGTTGCAATATTAAATGTGAACTTACATAATATATTATGTAAAAAAGTGTAGTTTTAAGTATAATTTTGTTAAGTTTAAGGAGTAATATATCATCTATTCTTTTGAATGTCAGTTTGTTTTCTTGCCTTTCAGTATGCACTTTTCATAAAATAAGAATGAATTGAAACAGCAGGTTAGAACAGACTATGTTGAAATATATGTAGGCCACCTTATCAAACTAATATTCCGGAAATTTTATTTTTACAGTGCATCTTTATTTATGCTTTAGTGAGCTGGTAAAGGTATAAAAGGCAAATGATTGGTGCCGACAGGGAATCAAAGGAAACAATAAATTTTACTGTGCATATGATATGAAAAATTACTGCAAAGCTAGAAAAAAAATTGTGGTAATAATTTCAACCAAAGCTTTTCACATGCCTAAGGGAAAACACAAAATATATTGTCTAGCTATGCACTCTCTGGGGAACTGCAGTAATATGAACATTATAATCCATTATTAGGTATCGCTACTATTAAATACATGGAATGAAGAGGAAAGAAATATCCTTGAAATATACATATTGTATAAATTCAAATAACAACAACAGTTTTGACTTATGCATTTAAGGTACCTAGCAAATATAAAACAATGCAATCATTACCAATGCAGCTTTTCCCTGTACCTTGGGCTTTTAAAGCTGCACTACAAAATGATGTGGACAAAAACAGACCAAGACGTGGAAGTCCACTTCTTGGTACTCCTGGCGCTGTGGTATAATGAGTATAAATATTTTAATATAATTAGAACACCTGCTGCAGATGAATTGTTTTGTTAGTACTCAAAACAGTTTTCTTGCACATAAAACAATAAAGTGTACATATAGGGTAAACTCTTTTCACTGCACTGATTATTATAGAATATAATTTTATTTCAAATAGTGATGAAATATAGATCAATTCATATGCATGTGTGCTCCCTATTTAGGATTTGATTGAGGCTCAATTTGTAAAAATACAGTTTTAAGTTTATTAAACTAGTTTAATTCTATTACTTTTTTGTATAACTTCTATGTTATATTGAAACTGTATTTTTACAAATTGAGCCCCAATCAATTCCTTAATAGGGAGCATACATGTATATGAATTTATCTATTATTTATCACTATTTGTTATAAAATGATATTCTACATATACCAGCGCAGTGACAAGAGTGTACACATTACCAGTGTTTAAAGTGACCATATATACATGGTGGAACTCACCCCCCCATCATCAGTGCTAAAAGGACAGTGAGGACCATAGGCATGGTCTCAAAAGAAAGGGGTGTGGTCTCAAAAAGGGGCATGGTCACACAATAGTATCCCCCAATTAAACTTATTTCACACAATAGCACAATCTTATTTACATTACACTGCACATAGTGCCTGATTCCCATTACACCACATAGTAGTGTCCCTTATTCATGTTATTACACACAGTAGTGCCCCTTTTACACAGTGCTCACATTAGTGCCCCTTATAAACAATGCCCACAATAGTAATGCTCCTAATACACATAATGCCCACAGTAGTAGAGCTCCTTATACAATGCCCACTGCAGTAGAGTAGTGCCCCTTACACATAATGCCCACAGCAGTAGTGCTCCTTATGCAATGCCCCCAGTAGTGGTCTCCCTTATTCAGTGCCCCCAGCAGTGTTGCCCCTTATGAAGTGCCCACAGTGGTAGTGTCCCTTAAGCAGAGCCCACAGTAATAGTGTCACTTATGCAGTGCCCCCAGTAGTGGTGCCCCTTATGTAGTACCCTCAGAAGTGGTGCCCCTTATGCAAAGCCTCCATTAGTAGTGCCCCCTGTGGTAATGCCCCACTTAGTAGTGCTCCCAGTAGTGATGTCCCCATTAGTAGAGCCCCCAGTAGTAATGCCCTCAGTAGTAATGCCCCCAATAGTAATGCCCCCAGTAGTAATGCCCACAGTGTAGTGCCCCCAGTAGTAATGCCCCCTGTAGTAGTGCCCCCAGTAGAAATGCTCCCTAGTGCCCCAGTAGTAATGCCCCCAGTAGTAGTGCCCCCAGTAGTAATGACCCCTGTAGTAGTGCCCACAGTAGTAAAAAAAAAAAAACATTAACACACAAAACTTACCTTAGGCCCCACTCCTGCATCTGCTGCCTTCTGACTGGCTGCTCCTCAGAACTATGGGATATGTCGCCATAGGGAAGAAGCCGGGCAACCGCTGGTAACAAAATCTCAGCAGGGCTGACTGGCCGGGGAGGGTGGGCTGGAGGAGGCAGAACTTTTTCAATCTCCAAATAGAGCTAACAGAGGACAGTTCCACCCCATTCCCAGCACAATTTAACCCCTGCACTATACTGTATGTACACTTTAATGTTTTATGTGCAAAAAAATTATGCGGACATGCAAAAGTCCAAAACATGACACAGGTCATATATTGAAAACTTGAGTTAAATTTTATAAAGGTCAATTTAATTGATTTAATTGATATTAAATTGATCTAAATCGATGTTGTGTTTCAGGGACTAAATCGCACATTTACGAACATTTAAAAATCAATATTAAAAAATTGTGTTAGTAAATGTGTGATTTAGCTCCTGAAAGACAACAATTTAGATCAGTTTATATTAATTTATTTGTTGTTTTCATTGATTTTTTGGGTGGCTTGCAAACCAACATATTAGAGTCACTGAAAATAAACAATTTTTAGCTAGTACAGACTGCAGCTCACCATCCTGATTTTTTCAGTATGCTGAATACAAATTGTCTAGTACTGACTGCAAATACAAATTGTCAGATATAATAAGCATTGAGTTGACAAATTGCCAGCAAACACAGAGGAAAATATCACCATGGAAAATGGATGCCTCTGATGAGATTACTCAAACTGCATGCAGTTTGAGCTACTGTATCTGTCCAGCCAGGTCCTAATAAGGAGCCATATTCTCCATATGTATTAAAGTGGCTATAATTAATACTTAATTTAAGAGCCAAAACAATTTATAAATATATCCATGGAGGCACAATTATTTAATTTATTACAGGGCAATTTAATACTAAATAATAATGTTATAAGACTACAATTTTTAAATTAACATACCATAAAATAAATATTAAGGAGCCAATTATATTACAATGATATGCTTATATATCTTTTGTGAATTAGGGCCTTATTAATTAATTAAAGATATAAACATGCAGGTGCTTATGTGCACAATAAATGGTGCTTCAATTATTAGTTTATTTATATGATCATAATTAGCAAAACATTAATAAATTTACTAATAATATTGCCACATTCATATTTAATATTATATTATTCATTCAATTAAGATTTTCTTTTAATATTTAGTATTAAATTGCTCCAAACAAAACAAATCTCAGACCACAATGCAGGAATACTTAAGTTAAACTGACAAACTCAACTACTTAAAACAATAATTTAAATGTCTAATACCACATAATTAATTTGAAATCTTCCTTTGTAAGGTCAATTTAAATATAATTTTTCATGTCTCTCATTCATGTGTCCCCAATTTTAAAAAGAGTGGGAATAGAATAACTTGTAGCATAGCAAATTATTGGTTTGTTTGCATTACCACATACTTGTCGCTGTATATTTTTTTGACAATAGGGCTGGATGTGACAGGAGCAGCGTAATTATGTATTGAGGAGAATAAAGGTAGGCAGGAAACCATAGACTGAAAATTAGAACAAACTGCCTAGAGTTTGATGCCCCTTCACATTTCATGTACAGCCTGTAATCCTATTAGTCAAAGTGCCCTATGTTACAAAATAAATAAACACACAGACATCTATATTTGGTGAAAGAAGCTACAGCTTTGATTATCAATATAACCTTTCTGATAATTCAAATCATGGGCAAGCAATCAGCTCAATCAACCAATAAATAAATGGGCACCCTATATACCCTCAGAGCTCCCAGGTCAAAGTATTCTTACTCTGGTTCAAATGAGCAGACACCACATACAGGTGAATGATCTGAAAGACCTACTATAAAGGGTAGTAAGTAACTCAAATGTAACCACAAATTATTAAGGAAAGTGCTGCCAACCATTCTTGCACGAACTATAGCCGCCAAAGCACAGGAACAAAAGGATATATGTGGAAGGCAAGAAAGGTAAGTTAACAATAAAATATCAAGTGCTGCAGTCCAATATGCTTCCCCAAACTCACAGGAACAAAGAGGCAGAGCACAGACCTGTCAGCCAATATATAACATCCCTTCCATCCAAACACCTCCTTTGTATTTTCCTATTGCCCCTTATAACACAGTCACAGAAATACCATACCATACTAACTGTAAAAAGCCCAAGAGGACAAATATTGATAGAATTAACCCAAAAGTGAGAGTCCTGCACTGTAATGTACTGTAAGTTACTTGTTTCTTGTTCACCTATTAGTTCTAGGTACTATGTAAGGCACTGCGGAACACTTGTGGCGCCATATAAATAAAGTATAATAATAATAATAACCTTCTGACTTACTCAGCTTTCAGTTCTCCATAGAAAGGAGCAGGGGTCACAACAGGCTAGAGTGGTGATGTAAAAATACTGTCAAACTGATATAGGAAGTTTATGGTGTTCATGATTCCTCTATATAAAACAAGGTTCTATATCAAACATTCATTATAAATTTTCTATAAAGCTCAGTTTTTAAAATCAGAAGTGAAAAACTTTAGCTAATGGAGAGTCGAACATATACAAGTTTGCAGAGGTATCTTGACTAAATTTGCAATGAAAGCGGGCACATGCAAGTGTAGGTTATTTTGTTTTATTATCAGTTATTTATATAGCGCACACATATTCCGCAGCTCTTTTACAGAGAATATTCACATCAGTCCCTGCCCCAGTGGAGCTTACAATCTATAGTCCCTTCCACATGCTCACACACATACACACTAGGGTTAATATTTTGTTGGGAGCCAATTAGCCTACTAGTATATTTTTGGAGTGTGGGAGGAAACTGGAGTACCCGGAGGAAACCCACGGAAGCACAGGGAGAATATACAAACTCCACACAGTTAGGGCCGTGGTGGGAATCAAACCAATGACCTCAGTGCTGTGAGACAGTAATGCTAACCACTACACCATATGTGCTGCCCCACAGATGGTGTGAGTGTTACATATTCTTCTTACAGCCAAAAGACAGAATTGAGGTGTTCTCACCTAGGCAAAGTTCAGTGGAGGTTAAGAAGACCTGGAAATAAGAAAAATATGCTTGTTTGGGGGCTTTTCTTTTGGACCTAGTATAGTAAGTGCATGCAGGCCCAGCTATAGTACTACAGATGCAGATGTGGTCACATATTGTAATGCATACATCTGTGCATTTGTACTTTTTTTCATACAAGCTTCTTTTGAGCAATGCATGTCCAACTTGCTTCCAACTCTGCTTCATTGATGTTCACTAAATATGTTCTCTGAACCTCGTGTTTTGCATCTGAATTCATCTTTGTATTTTGGTTTTGGTTTTGCAAAACCACCCTCAAGTGTTTTGGTATTGGATCTGGATTTTTTTTTTTAAATAGATAAAAAGTTTTTAAAAACAGCAAAATTATGTAATTTATGCAATCCAAAACCCAAAATTTGAATTTAAACTCCAAATTCCGAACCGCAAAAAGATCAAAACTGAGACTCGGATTTACCTGGATCTCCGCAGGAGATCAGAACCAAGACTCGGATTTATCCGGATTCATGGCATTCGGGTGGATTCGGAATTCTGGAGAATGAACCACTCATCTCTAATGTCCACCTTAGAATAATAACTAGAAGATTATTGTAAGACTTGGAACTGTCACCAACAGTTTCCACTTCACCAACTACTGGGATTATCATGGTTAACATACAGTACATTCAGGTGATATGAGAGTAATATAATTGGGGTCCAAGTCCAGCACATACTGAAGGGGAAAAAAATAATAATACTTTACTTTAATGTGATGTTTTTCCAGGTCTAGGCCTATTACTATTACTCATATTGTAAAACCTGGTACTCTCTCTATTCAGTCAACTTTATACAAATGCTAGTGTTGTGATTTTATTTTCATAGCTTGTGTTTTGTTCTGGAAAAGAGCAACTCTGCTACTTAATGCACGGCACACTCTCCTGAATGTAATTTGTTTACTTTGCCTTTGATGTTTTAGCTTTTTTACATCAATATGAATATAGTACAATGTTTTTTTCAAGATGAAATTATTGCCATACCAGCTGCTGTGTAAATGAAAGAACACTTCTCTAAGGACCATTGCTTCTTCCAGGACAGTGACCCAACTCACACAGCATCTGCTGTTTTTCATCAAAGAATAAAGATCGGACTCTTTCTCATGACCACACATGCAGAATGAATGCACGGTTAGATAGAAATTTACAAAATAGAGCATCTACAACAAGAAAGTTACATATAATTGCCTTCCTTGCAATAGCATGTCCTGCTTTTATTTCTACAAATGTAACTTCTTCTTGACTTAAGCAATTTACAAGAAGTCCCCATTCCCACTATTTCCAATCCTTTTGCATGCACACTTATGGCCAAATAACACAATGAGCCTGATTCAGAGTTGTACTGAAAACCTATGGTTTACGTACAACTCCAATGTTTTGCGATTTGTGATTGCGCGTTATCTGGTGTGCTCATGTGCAGATCTATGCCTGTGACATTGGTCGCTGTGCTCCCTAAACTGATTTAGAGAAATCCACCCCCATTTAATTCCAATCTGCATTCCCCAGCGGCAACCATTGGAATGCATGTGCAGTGCATCTCAGCCCTAGGTCTCCTCCCACATGCCCAGGGTGTGTTGTAATTCAAATAGTTAAAATAGAAATATCAGCATTTTTAATGAGGAAATCCCATGTAGATATAAACTACTTGGTTGTGTTGGCATTCAGTGACATGTAGAGCACCATGAACAAACACAATCTAGTTCATTGTATCAATGTAGTTTATAGGGCCTAACCTCAAGTAGTTTAAGTGCTTCTAACAAATCAGTGTAACTCTCTCATATTCTGACCAGATACAGTTTAGTTATGGAGCTCCGAGTGGAGCAGCATGATTTGCTTACAGTATGTTCCTTTTCCCTATGGGATTAAAAACTGGAAGAAAGAGAAGGATCCCACACAAAGACTTAAATTGGAAAAAGGAGATGTATGGAACTATGTTTATTTTAATAAAATATTTTATCATGGCATGAGTGCTTTTATTTATACAGTATTTTTTCATGTGGCATTGCAGGTTCCAGGTGAAGCTGCTCAGCCTGGCTTTTAGGTGGCTGGACACGCCCATCATGCAATCACCAAAAATGTCAGATGGCCAGTCCAAACCTAGTTGAAACTGTCATAATATGGTGCTGGTTACTGCTTCTGTGGGGAGAACCTTTATGTCTAACCCTCCTGCATATGCCACAACCAGCATAGACTGTCACCTTTTGGTGCCCGTAATATTTTTGGGAGGAGGGACAAAACATTATTTTAAGGTATTTCCTTTTTTTTCTTGCACATGGATGATGATAATTACTAACGTCTCTATCATATGATGATACGCTTTAAACCTATATTCATTAAACATGCGTGTGTTACATAAAGTAGTGTGTTGAGTCACATGTATCTCAAGATATGTACTGTACAGTATACACACATAATTGCATTACTTTTTTGGACATATATTTCTTCTCTTTTTGAATGTTAATGCATCCAACATTACATGAGGCTCATAGAGTATTTATAGAACACATACATAAACACAATGTGCTTTACATATTATTATTTATTATTGCATTAAACAAACCTTTCTAAATGTATATGTAGCTTTCTAATGGTAGCTCACATAGCAAAGACAATTATGCCGTGCAAAATAGCATCCAGTCATCAATCAAAATCACTAAAACAATTAAAGCTAGACATATTTTCTTCACTACCTGAAGGAGCAATTATTTATTACCTTATGATTAAAATAGAGTAGACATACTTGATGCTATTATCATAGGCATTATAGGTGTGACTGCAATTTATTGTGTCCCAAGTGTCTGCAAGCAGTGCTGAAAACAAAATAAAATGTTAACAAAATATGTATTCAGCACATTTTGCAGTGTACAAAGTGCAATTATTTCCCTTTTTATTGCCTGAAACTTTTCTGAAGTTTCATGCAAATCCAGTAGCAGGAGAAGGGGTGTTGAAATTTAACTTTACGCTGCTTTGGCACTTTTGTTCCCTTGGCAGTAAGAAAGTATGTAATAGCACTGTTATACCTTTAGAAAATTAACTGACTGGAGGGCAGAAGTAGTGCAGGTGGATTAGAAGGATTTGTTTTAGTCTCAAAGCTTTAACAACTAATACATTTCAAATATCCCAGCTCTAACACATAGTTATCTGCTGTGTTTATTAATTAAGCAAGTAGGTTGTCATGCAAACATAATATTCCTTTTTATTTATGTTAACAATGAATATACCTAATTGATTATGAACTTAAAGTGAATCATGATAAAATGTAAGTGAATAGATTACACACACACGTCAATACGAGAATGCCGGTACCAGTACCCACAGATGGTTGTAATGCTACTTAAAGCATTTTAATAGTGTGGGCATTATAACTTTAATTATGGTGTATTACCAGTTAGATTGCCAACAAGGTAAAAATTTCCTGTTGAAACTTGCACTTAAAACTCCTTGGTAAATATACAGTATAACATGAAAGCTACAGTAAGTACAGAAAAAACACAAGGTTGAACAGGCTATTTTACCTAATTTGAAGGGAAATTTAGCCTGGACCAAATTTTTTAAAAAGTTTTAGTATTTTAGAGTCAGTTTAACTTTGCTACCTGGGCTCTATATCTCCCTCTGTCTCTTTTGTGTTACTTTCTTTTTCTCCCATTCACAGTTCAGTTCCATGATTCCCTGCATTAGTGAAATAGCATTTTTTGAGGGCATTCCTGCTCATCCATGTAACATACTGTACACAAATTGGAAAGCTTCATTTTAACATTGCAATTTACAGTTGAGCTGGAATGTGCCCCCTCACAAATCTAAGACTGCACATTTGAAATTTATATTTTCTAGCTGAATTTATTCCTATCTCTAGATGAGTCACATTGGACCTGTTGCAGAGTTGAACGTATGACTGTTTGCTACTGTATCTTGTGTGTTTTTGCACCAAGTATGCTCTGGAACTGTGTACATGCACTGATGTAAATTTATATACATTTAAATAACTGCATTACAATTATGACAGAAGAGACATAACTAGGCTGTAATGGGGTAACCTCATATAGACAAAGATCCCTCAGGGTTAGTCGCCACAACTGGGAACTAACACAGGTGGATATAGGTGTAAATGCGCATGATTTTTAGATAGACATTTTGTACCTAGTTTAGGGCCGGTGTGTGATGATGATGATGATGATTACCATAAGATGCGTACAATTCAGCATGTGGGTGAACATATACATATTTCTTCCCTGTACAGAATGTAGGTGCACATACAGCTAATATATGACAAACTCTGCATCAGGTATGTGAGCAAAATATTCTTGTCTAAAAAGGCAATTATATCTTATAACACAATAAATGCATATATATTGCATATATACTGTATATATCTCATAGGAAAAAGTAAAAGTAAACAATGTCATTGCAATAAGACATGAGTAAATCATTTTTTAAATTGCTACATTTTTATGTTCATTGCTTCATTCCTTTAAACAAACTTATTAAGATGTGTTCCACCTATTAAAGAAAGCAGGTAATTGCATTTTTCATAACCCATAAAAACGAACCACATATTAGTTCTCAAGTTCCGCAATGCTTCATGTAGTTTACAGTGCATTTGTTTTAATGGCTCTAGATAGTTATAAAATCCATAAGAAGCTTAACAACCCAAATATTAACACGTTTACAGGAAAAAAAATGTAAAGAAGGGATTGGCAAATCCTCGGCAGCAGTACTGTCTATAGATGACCAGTTCAGTTTTGCAGAAATACGAAAGCACCTGAACTTGGGGTTTAAGAGTGGATCCAACTCCCAGCTGGAGTCTCCCTACCAAGTTCGGATCTCAAAATGAGGTAAAATGTTGTTTACCTGGAAATCACTGATCTCACATTTTGGATTAAATATTAAGAGTCGTTCTCTCGTGATTACGTGCCATTTCACACAGGAGAGAGTATCAGAAGGTGTGGGCTTCAAAAGATGGCATTAGGATGCCATTAGGATTAGATTAGAGAGAGATGTAGGTGAATGAAGTTGGTGAGAAGGGTGACTGGAGGCATCTTTTGTCACTGTGTGTGTTTGTTTGTCAGACACACTAGCTAGCGACTGCAATCCAGTGCACTGCATACTGCAAACAGGTTATTGTGTTTGTTTGTTTGTCAGATATACAGTAGCAGCAATGGCAATCCAGTGCTGCAAACAGGTTGTTAAAGTGAACTTCTTCACTTGTTTTTTTTCAAAAGGATATCTTAGCTATCTACACTGCAGTATGTCATTTAGATTGTCACTTGAGAGTAAAGACAGTGTGATCTCAAGATTATTTGTCCAAAAAAATAGTATACTGTCTGTGCTGCGTCTGAGTTTGCTGCACCCCACAGAAGAACCCTTTTCATGTTATTATAAATAACTACAATGCCTATTTGCAGTCTTTTATAATTCAATTTAAATAGTACTTCAAGAGTTTGTGTCTTGGAAAGGTAGCGTATATTACTGCACATTCTCTGTGATCATGAGTAGTATTAAAAGTAATGATGTTGATGATGTTTTAGAAATAGAAATTAAGGTTTCTACTATGGAAGTGCATCATGATGAGTAGGATGATTCTGTATCTAACATTAATGAGGATATTGATGTTGGATGTGATGAACAAGTTGATCAAATTCTGTAGGAGGATGTTGTTTGTGCCAAAATAAGTCAGCCATCAGTGGCAGTAGTTGTTGTCGGTGATAGGAGGGACATTATCATGGCTGGGCATAAGACCAAAATAGCTACCTCTTCCATGTGAACATATTTTTACCCAAATCCTGACATTTGTCAAGGCATCTGTAGCATTTATGATGCCAAATGTAGGTAGAGGAAGGGGCATTAACCATCTAGGCATCTCCTCCCCATGGGCGGAACTACTGGTCTGCAGCAATGAAGGGGCCCATGGGCCATAACAATTCAGAAGGGCCACTCCTACTCTCACACATCATCCCATGCTCAGTGTGTCATGTGTGCAGCGGGCCTTTGACCATGATGGTGTTGGCTTTGGGAGAGGAGCTGTTGCTGCCTGGGGGGAAGAGCAAGGTGATGTTGTGATTTAGCACGAGTATCTGTGGCCCACACAGAGTGGCTTAAGGAGCCAGCACCATGCTTGGATGCCTTTCACTGTCTACATTTTGGTAATGGGGGGAGTAGAGCCTCCATTCACTAGTGCAGAGGACAAGGCATGTGGGCACCATAAGGTGAGCCATCACTTTGTGCCTGGTGTGGCTGCAGAGCCTCACTGGGTGTACAGTATCAGCCATCGCTCTGCGCTCCCCATTCATTTGTTGTCACAAGAGGTTCTGCAGCATCTGGCATCATGTGACTGCATGGTCTGTGTCTGTGGTCTGGAAATTTTTTTTTACTATATCTCATTAGTACAGGGGGTGCTTGGGTGCATTTTGGGACTGGATGATTGGCATAGATTTAGGTTACTAGCCCGACATAGATTTAGGTTACTAGCATAGATTTTACTAAGGGCTCTATGTACTAAGGATTGGAGAGAGATAAAGTGGATGGAGATAACCTTACAATCAGTTTCTAACTGTCACTTTACAGGCTGTGATTGAAAAATGACAGGAGCTGATTGGTTGGTACTTTATCTCCATCCATTGTATTTCTCACCAAGGCATAGTACATAGACCTCATAGTGAAAAGTGTAATCTGGTCCATGCATTTGGGTGCCAGAGGCTGCTATGTCATCACCATCGGGAAAGCTAATGGTGGTAAATGCAAAAGTTCACATATCCTGTATGTGTTCCTGTGACTGGAGCAATGACACAGGCAGCTAGCACATAAACACTGAGTGCTGCATTATTCCCATTTGCATTGTACATGAATAATAGTGATACCATGTGTGCTGCAGGGCCCACAACCATATTTTAAAATCCCTAATTTGCTTGGGTCAAGCATATTGTTGCATCTGGGCCCAGCACTCACCAGTTCTGCCATTTGAAGCAAGTTCATGCTAATTATTTATCAAATCTGTAAAATAACAAGCAGTCCAGCATCAGCAACCAGCAGCATGGATAAAAATCAGCACATGCAATCTCCACCGCCAACGTCTTCATCATCAACCTCCTCATTAATAAACGGAGGTAGGTATGCATGCAATTTGCAATAGCAAACTGACTCAATGTGTGCTAGGGCTGCTGCTGCTGAGGGTGAATCTTCATTACAGAAGGATACTAAGATGAAGACTTTTAGTTTCACACAACAATTGTCTGTGAAACTATCTTTGCAAGAGGAACCAAGATTCCTGTGCATCCTGTTACTCTAGCTTGAATCACCTGTTTTGGCCTGAGGCCTGTGATTTGCTGTTTGGAGAAATGTTTTTGGTAATATATTATATTACTTGTTGCATAGTGGATAACTGAAGCCATGATGACTATATTAGCAGTAGATCTGCATCTAATATCCACCATCAGTGCATCTCATTTTAGACTATTTATTGAGGTCATGTGTCCACGCTACCAAATTTTTCACAATTCTATTGTGCACCCCTTTTCATCAATCTTTGCCAAGATTGTGTGTGTTTGAAAGACAGCATTAATTACTTTATTGAGGGTTTTGGCCCTGAATCTAAATGATATTAATACAAAGCTAAATTCTGACTGCATGAAGACAAGGTTACAAATCTCCACATGATAATCACCACTATGCTTCAGTATAATGAATGTGAATAGTAATGGCAACAGTATGAATATGTGGAAACTCTTATGAAAAATAAAGTCAGCAGATTATCTCAGCCAAACTGATTTTATGGAAATATAATATAAACATCCTCTGATAATGAATGTAGATCTCAAAGAAATAAGCAGCGCTTATAGCATTCAATTAATAGAGAAAAAAATATATATTTATTTATATAGAAATCAAAATATTGAATATAAAATATATATAATTTCAAGCAAACTAAAACAGGAGAAATGATTCCCCACATGTAATTAAAAAGTCACAGCCTTTGCATATAATAATTCACTGAAGGGTGAAACAATAAAAGGAGATGAAAAAACACCTGCATATATTCAGTTTCTAATATTCTTATGTTTAAAGTTTATATCGGAACAATTCCAAAGGCAATAATGTCTCTTCTGTTGATAACAAGGATATTTTACTGAATAAAAAATAGAATTTTTGAGCTCCAAACAATGTCCAGGTAATTGGAGAGCAATGGGGGATAAATAAAGCCACTGTACAGCCCCGTATTAGTCCTTTATATAAGGGTAGGTGTCTCACATCCAGGTGGGGGGACAGTCACCTGGTATAAATACCTGTATTGTCCCTGGTGTAGTTATCAGATGGAGCTGGTAGTTGAGAGGCTCAGATTCCAGTGTAGTCGGCGGTGATTGTTTCTCACAGCATGGACTTATCTCTTATTGAGGGATAAGGGACGTCCGTGGCAGCGGCAATGAGTTCATGTAACCCAAACGTAGTGACTCGCTGCGTGACCAAGCCGGGCAGGGTGAAATTCGGCAGCTGCAGTCTGCAAACACCCTCCCGGAGGGGAAGTCTGATGATAGCCGGTTAAGTGTGCTGCATCAAAAGACGGGCTCTTCCTATGGTGGTGATGGTACCAAAGCTCCATATGTGCAATAGCCACTGTTGCCGCTCACTGTTTAAAAATCAACACAATGTCCCGTATAAACAAGAAGCTCAGTTTCCAAAGATGCAGGTGTTTAGCGTATAGCTATGAATCAATCACCCTCAGCAAGAGCCTAACGCATTTCCCTGTGTATCACAGCTTCGTCAGAGGCAATTACATGTGGGGAATCATTTCTCCTGTTTTAGTTTGCTTGAAATTATATATATTTTATATTCAATTTTTTGATTTATATATAAATAAATATATATTAATTGAATGCTACAAGCGCTGCTTATTTCTTTGAGATCTACATTCTATATATCACCAGGACACTACCTGGCTATTGTTTGCAGCAGCTACAGCATCCAGGAATAGAGGAATTTTAGAATACTCTATATAGCGCTACCTTTTTATTGTTTATCCTCTGATAATGAGACTCTCTTTTATATTCCTCCTAATTGGTTAATTAATTCCATCTACTTCCATTCACCTATGTTGGCCTCAGGCCTAAGATTTGCTAGTTGAAGAAGTTTGTATTTAATTCATTTATTAATTTATTATCTATTCTACTAGGCTGTTACTCTAGCTTGAATCGCCTGTATTGGCTTAAGGCCTGTCATTTGCTGTTTGGAAAAATGTGTTGGTAATATATTATATTTTATATTAGGCTTTTACTTTTAGGCTATTCATTCTTATTATTGAAAACATTCTATATGGTCATATAGTTTATTAAACTGCAATCTTGCCTGCCACTACTATGCCATATGTTTTATACTGTAGATGTGCTATATTCTTTGTGTTTGTGTTGTTGCTCTGTTACTAGTTTAACCACCCAGCTTGCTGCAGTCTTTGACCAATATTGATGAAAACAATACTGTGAGCTGGTGACCGGAAAATAATGTTATTGATGTTAATACTGAAGGATCTAAAACACGTCCAAATTACAAGACTTTTGCTGTTTTTATCAATTTTTAAATAAATCTAAAACAACTGAGGGTGGTTTTGCAAAAACCAAAACACGATGATTTAGAACCAAAACCAAAACACAGGGGTCTTGCACATCTCTAATTAAAGGACAGTTTAGAACTGTTTCGAAGGCAGTGTGAACACAGTGCCAATGTGAAGTTGCAAAGCCAAGAGGACACCATGTTTGTTTCCCGGATGGAACCTGCCTCCTGCTTTTGGGGAGATTGGAGGCACTAGGTATGGTATTAGGTTGCATCCAGCTTTCTGAAACAAGTCTCCCCTTCAGTGACTTGATATATGTGTCACAAACTGCAAAACTAAAACTGCTTTCTTACCTCTGCGATGCCTATCCAGGATGGCGCAGAGGTCCGTCCAGGCTGCACGCTGTGCACGGCTGATGTTTGGGCATGCCAATGGTTCTCTTTGGCCTCCTAACAGGCTTCCCCTGCATGTCAACACACAGGCCGCACACTGGAGTTTCCTCCTGAATGGTGATATGGGCGTGGGCATCTTGATGCTATGCCTCCATTCAGAACACTACCTTCTGACCTGCTGACCGCAGTATCCAATCATCAGGGATCCTGCCCTATTTATTCCATTTCCTGACTGGCCTCTGTTGCCAGTACAACGTTGCTTCTTGCTGAAGTTACAGCTCAAGTATTGAGCTCCCGGATACGCCTTATCTGAATGGTGCAGTCTGCCCTATTCTATTTCCTTCATCTAGAACCAAACCCCGATACCGTCTGCTGCAGTCTGGAATTGCCATTGAGAATTATCTCTCATATCACCATCGGTCCTTACCAATCAACTACATTAAAGTATCACCATCGGTTCTTACCGATCAAACATCGGATCTTAAGCAAATCAATTAATATTCTTCAAACATTGGATCCTAAGCAAATCAATTATTATTCTTCAAACATCGAAACCTCATCAAATCGAATATTATTCTTCAAACATCGGATCTTCAACTAATCAACTTATTTTCCTTCAACATCGAAACCTTATTAAATCAAGTTATTGTTGTTTATCATCAGACTCTTATCAAAGCAAGTTATATTATTCAACATCGGACTTCTGTCAAATCAAACTATTAATCTCTCAACTCAATTTATTAATAAAATAGACTTTCTTTATTCTGTCATCGCCTTCAGGCACCTCATTCCCTATCATATCCTCATATATCTTTATGAGGAGGTCCTGGTTAAAGCCACCCAAGTTTATCCATGATCCTCCAATCTCTCTTTTAGCCTCCCATGCCTGTTCCTTTCCAAAAAAATATGCAGGCATGATAATATGCTTGGAATCCGTGGGCAGCAGGGGCCAGCCCATAGGCAACCAGTTCTGAGCAGAACAGAGTTGGTGATTTTTCCCTAGGCTTTAGGCGCAAGAGTAATAAACACTAACTATAAAGGGGGAGACAACATCCTCCTTACTAAAAGCTACCACAGGGCAGAGTTATATTAGCAACTGATTGTTTTACTGTAAATCAGTCAAGTATTTGCCTACTCCTTGGATCTTGGGGCTGTCACTATACTGTGTGACACCTTTCTACATCATCTTGGTAAACATCAATAACATAGAAGGGCAGAAGACTTGTGACCAAAGAGATAAATACACTTTGGATATATCCAAAATCTTTTAAATATGTGTAATTTGTGTTTAGAATAATTTTGAAAACAGCTGTTGTTCTTTGAAAGAATACAGTTTGTATACAAAAAAACAATATATTTTCTCTACAGTCTAAAATAGAACAATCCACCTTTTGTAATGCAAGTTCACTCGTACCTTGATAGAGTAGAATAATGTAGCATGGCCTTTGTCTCACGGCATGCCTCAGTTTTATCCTCTAACCATACAGTGTTCAGTGATGATAATAGAATGAAACAAGTTTGCCAGCATTATAATATGTCCAAAGTTCCAGCTCATCACAGCCCAATTAATCTCAGCTATTTGACAAAACAATCCAGCCAAAGTGAAATAATAAACTGCTAGGGCACAGCACAAAGCCCAGTGTGTACACATGAAATGTTCAGAAATACAAAGGGACATAATAACAGTCCATTCTTTTCATATATCGCTATATTTTGTTTTACCCAAGAAACATGTAAGCACATAGCAGCTAACATAGTTGTGATTGGAAAAGCAATTAACCTTGCTCTATGAATGTGGCATTGTGCTTGGATTTTATGATATAATGTATACATTGCCCTTATGAAAGCTACTACTAAATACTAATGCATGTATTTACTTGTAAATGCATGGGCAAAAAGATAAAGCACTTTTATGGGATCATACATTCTCTTGTCCATTTCAATGCAAATAAACTCTTAGATGGATGTTCACTTTTAAAACAGATTTTGCCTAATACATCATGGCCTTTACTTAATCTGTCTTTGCCTATATGTACCAGATGGACTACACAAAGGATTATCTTAAAAGAAAGAATATTAGTATTACATAGCCAACTATTAAGCTATATAATGATTCAGAGTCATACGCAAGGATAGGAACCCACCTGTTACCTCCCAGGAATTCCCATTAAAATCTGCAGCTCTCTATAGCATCAGCCAACTCCGTGAATATAGGCATTGCATGCAACTCTGAACCAGGCCGTCAATATCTCACTTTGGAGGCCACACTCAGATGAAAAATCTGCACCTGTCATAGAGTTGGTGCAAGTATCATTGGTGCAACCAATGATGGTTTCTAAATATGCACAAGGCAGTATTATTGCATCTATGGATGCTCAAAGTGGGCATCTCAGTCCTTGCACATTCATACACACGGATGTACACTAGGAATAACTTTGTAGCTGCATTTTCATAAAGTCACAGATGGAAACCACCAAAAGATGCAGCAGTATCTGTGTCATCCTTTGAATCAAGTACCAAGGGGTCTATGTACTAAGCCTTGGAGAGAGATAAGTACCAACCAATCAGCTTCTGTCACTTTACAGGCTGTGTTTGAAAAATGACAGGAGCTGATTGGTTGGTACTTTAGTTCCATCTACTATATCTCTCCCCATGGCTTAGTACATAGACCCCTAAATGAGGTGATAGAGTTCAGTTGGTGGATCAAGAAGAAAACAGTTTTTTGTGGGATATTATTATAGCAAAATTAAATCTAAAATCAAATTTATTAGTTTCATTTAAAATACATGAGCACATACAGTAGGCACTGACTATAGTGAGCTTGCAGGTACATCCTCTGTGCCATTAACAGTCACCAAATAGTAGCTGAAGTCCTTACCCACCCTTAATTATAGAAAATTGCTTACATTGCTAAAGAGTAATAGTCACAAATAATGCTCCATATCAACATGTGTGTCAGTGACTAAGAAGTAGCACAGCCAACAATTACATTTACACTGATGGATTTATAAGGAGCAAAGATACAGTAGGTAAAATGAAGGAAGGTGGGTGCTTGTATCATCAGTGGAAATACATTGTGCTATTTGCTGACTGGAAGACTGATGTTGCACTTTCCCAAACACCCACAAATAAAATTTTTAATAATTTTCTTGAAGACTACATAGAAGGATTCTACTTAAAAAATATGGAAATCAACAATAAACCAAATTAAGATCATGTTAAAATGTATATGGTGTTGAAGGATGGTGCTACCAGGGAAGTCACTGGTGGGGAAGAATAAAACCACCTCTAACTAATATGTAATGTATATTGTGGTTTCAGAGATAATGGATTTAACTGTATGTTCCTTATTATATTCTCATTTCAAATTCATTATTGTCCTTTCTTCTTTAATCGATGGATTACACTTTTAAGCGTGTATTGCACCCGATACATGTAAAAAAAGAGAATCCAACGGGATGTAGTCGGCATCCTGGCTTGCGGTATACTGATGGTGGAAATACCAGTGCAAGAATCCCAACAGCGTCGGAATCACTGCTCCAGAATCCCAACTGGTGGCATCACAAAGGTTAAGGGATAGGCACTTGGGGGAGGGTTAGGCACTAAGGGGGAGGGTTAGGTTTAGGGTGCGGGTACAGGGAGGTTAGGTTCAGGCACTGGGGGGGAGGTTAGGGTTAGGCATCAAAAAGGGAGGGTTAGGGTAGAGAGAGGAGTAGGGTTAGCATACCGACCAACAATTGTTGGTATGTTAACTAGGGCTGAGCGGGTTCTGATCTCAGATATCCAAACCCACCCGAACTATGGGGATCCGAGGCAGATCTGAGTCGGCTCGGGTTTTCTTGCCTGACCCAGATCTGGAAATTAGGCAAAATGTCATCATCCCACTGTTGGATTCTTGCTGGTTTTGGATTCTATAAAGGTTTCGTGATCACCTCCATTTTTCATTCCGGCTGTTGAGAGTGAAGAGGGAGGGTGCTGGGATCTGTGCTGTTGCATGCTGATGCTGTGCATAGGGGCTGGCTACTGTTGTCCATATAGGAGCTGGCTGTTGTCCTGTCCAAAAGGGCTGGCTATTGTCTATAGAGGGGCAGGCTGTTGTCCTGTCCATAAGGGCAGGCTGTTGTCTATAGAGGGGCTGGCTGGCTGTTGTCCTGTCCATAGGGGCTGGCAAGCTGGCTGTTGTCCTGTCCATAGAGGTTGGCTGTTGCCCTGTCCATTGGGGCTGGCTGGCTGTAGTGCTGTGTTGTCCAGGGGGTGCTCTGTCCTTCAGGGGTGCTCTTCACCCACCCCCCGTGAGAAAAAAAAAAATTGTGTGTGCGAGTTAGCCATCAGTGCAGAGGTGCTGTGCTGCTGTCTGTCAAGGGGCTGCTGCCTCTTTCAGGGGTTCACCCCAGTGTTTAAAAAAAAACAACTATTTTTTTGTGTATGTATTAGCCACACCTGTCATTGGTGTAGGTGCGCACTAGTGCTATGCTGCTGTCTGTCAAGGGGGTGCTGCCCCCAAAAAATAAACATTTTTTTTTGTGTGCATGTTAGTCACACCTGTCATTGGTGTGGGTGCACAGGGGTGCTGTGTTGCTATCTGTCAAGGGGCTGCTGTCCACAAAAAAAGAAACTTTTTTTTTGTGTGCACGTTAGCCACACCTGTCATCAGCATAGGTGCACAGGGGTGCTGTGCTGCTGTCTTTCAAGGGGCTGCTGCCTCTTTTAGGGGTTCACCCCAGTGTTAAAAAAACAAAAAATTTTTATGTGTGCATGTTAGCCACACCAGTCATCGGCATAAGTGCGCAGGGGTGCTGTGCTGCTGTCTGTCAAGGGGCTGCTGCCTCTTTCAGTGGTTCACCCGTGTTAAAAAAATAAACATTTTTTTTGTGTGTGGTTGTGTGCGTAGTGAGTATGGAGGACAGTCACATGACGGGAGAGCAGGATCCACATACCAGTCTTGTAGCTGCCGGCAGCAGTCATGATGACAATGCAAGGCTGTCAAAGTCATCTATGAAGGCCAATGTACTAGGGCTTAATCAGGCTAAAAAAATCAACTTTTACCCTGTTAAAGCAAAGAAAATTTAAAGCTAAGTCAGCTTTAGAGAAACAAAAAATTGGCAAAATGCCGTTCACTACACAAAGTGGCAAGTAAAGTATAAGGCATTGGTCTGTATTTATGAAGACTTATGGTTCTAATGATAATTTAAGCCCCTCTGCTTGTAGGTGAGGTACAAATAAAATTAAAATTGTTAAGATGAGTAAGACACCGGAACCAACTGTGTGCTCTAAAACACAAATCCCAGAGGAGAGTTCAAAGGTGTCTGCTGTTGCCATGTGTGAGCCTGACCTAGTTTCTAGTAATACTGTACTTGAAGAAGATCCTCCTTCCACCATTTGTGTACCTTTTGACATAGAAATCGAGGATGCTTCTGTGGAATTGCACAAGGAGGATGAGGAGGATATTTATCTTGTTGGTGATAACAACAAGGATGATGAGGATGTTGATGGTGAGGATGTTTGTGTAAAAACTGTAAATCATGCAACAATTGTTGCCCATGGTGGGAAAAATCCCATTGTTGCCATGCCTGGGCAAAGGACCAAAAATCCACTTCTCGTGTTTGGAATCATTTCCACCCAAACCCGGGCAACTATTGCCAAGCCATTTGTGACCAATGACAAGTAACAGTGAGTAGAGGTAAGGACCTGAACCATCTTGGAACTTCCTCCCTGTTATGTCACTTGCAGCGCAATCATCCAATCGGATAGGGTATTGCAACTTTGGGGACAAAAAAACAAACAACAATCAGTCCAGTGTCACCAAGCTGCTCCCTTCTACCTGGTTCGAAGCGCCTGCAATATATCCACCACCAACACCTGCATCATCATAAACATCCTCATTTGTGATCGGAAGTAGTCCTGCATCAATATCATAAGGACTGACTCCTCTCCTATCCATTGTTCATCAGAAGGATCCTTGAGTGCTATGCCTGCTGCTGCTATAAGTGGATCTTCATCCCAGAAGGGGACCAGGAAGAAGACTACTTTTTGTAGTTCAGAAAGTTGAACCAAACAATTGACTGTCACACAGTTCTTTGCATTGGCAAACAAGTATGACAGCAAACACCCAGCTGCACAGCAGATTACAGACACCATAACAGCTATGCTGGTATTAAATGTGCATCCAGTGTCCACCATTAATGCAGTGGGTTTTATCCAGTTAATGGAGGTCCTGTGTCCCCGCTACAATGTGCCTTCTAGATTCAAATTCTCTAGAATAGCAATTCCCAATCTGTACAAGGGCATTTAAAAAAAAAACGTATTATTGTCTTCCAAATTGCCGTTGTACCCACTGTCCACTTAACCACAGATATGTGGACAAGTGGGACAGGGCAAACTAAAGATTACATGACTGTGACAGCCCACTAGGTATGTGCATTGCCTCCAACAGTGCAAACTACAGCAGCAGCTAACAAATGCCAGCTCACAGGCTACTCTGTGTATCACAGGCTTCGACAGTAATCCAGGGTCATCAATCTGTTGAAATCTGATCACTATAGTTTGGCGACCATACTTGAGCCTAGGTTTAAGTCATTCCTTGTGTTTTTCTTTCCAACAGACATAAATCTGAAAAGATGCAAAGAGCTGGTGGTGAAAAAATTGTCAACTCAAGCAGAATGTGACAGGGCAGCATCTCCTCCTTCAGTTTCAACAGCTGCCAGGTAAAAACTACATTTTCTTGAGAGACCCACTGCTGGTGGTGATGCAGATCAGTGAGCAAAATCTAATGACATCTGGTTGGGTCTGAAAGAACTGCCTAGAATGAGTGACATGTCTACCGTGACTTTGATACAGTCACCATTCAGAGAATGGTGGATGACTATTTTAGGGATAGGCATGTCAGACAGTCCGTTTCACTACTGGAAGGAAAAAGAGGCAATTTAGAGTCCCTTACACAAACTGGCTTTGCTGTACTTAAGTTGCCCACCTCCAGTGTGTACTCTGAAAGAGTTTTCAGCACAGCCAGGAACCTTGTCAGTGATCGTCATAGGAGGTTACTTCCACAAAATGTGGAAAAGATGATGTTCATCAAAATGAATTACAAATTTCACGAGGAAGACCTTTACCAGCACTTATGTCCAAAAAGTACATTAGCGCCTGACTCTGTAATGGTGGATTCCAGCGGGGACGAATTCATATTGTGTGAAGAAGAGAAGAATGCACACACTGAGGGGGATGACGATGACGATGACTACATCTAATGTATTGTAAAGCCAGTTTGCATATGGCATCATTGCCACCAATGTCCACTGCGCATTGGCAGCTTGTTTTGTGGTGGGTCCAAACAAACCAATAATTTCAGCCACAAGTGGCAGTCCATGTCGCTGAAGTGATTGGTTTGTTAAACTATGAATGTCCTGTATCATATATACAACATAAGGGTGGGTTGGATGGCCCAAGGACAATTCCATCTTGCACCTTTTTACCTTCCATTATGTGCTATTTGGAGTATTGCTGCCTGACATTTTTAAAGTTATGGTTTATAAATGTTAAGAAATTGTAATGGCCACAGACAGCATCTCCTGCTTGCCCCTTTAATTTTTTTTAAAGAAAATTCTGAACCAATTGCTGCTTGTTGTGTCAACTCGATGGCACAAGTCGCACAACAGTGACATTCAGCCAAGGGTTCTCAGCCCTTAAGGCTGCTACACGACCCAAAGGCCGCATCCTGCTTCATGGCCCAAAGGCCACCTGTCGTCACTCCTCACCAGCCCTCAAGGCTGTAATGGCCACAACTTGTCAAGAGTTCCAGGCCTCAATGCTGTTGCCGGACTCATCATAGCTCTGTATTCCACTACTACTCAGCCTGGAGGCTACATCAACAATTAACTATAAGCTATCAAATTTTCAGCCAGTGGCTCCACCAATTATCAATTCTTCAGCCAGGGGCTGTACCAATTAATTTATCAATTCTTCAGGCAGGGGCTGCACCAATTATCAATTCTTCAGCCGGGGGCTGCACCAATTATCAATTCTTCGGCCAGGGGCTGCACCAATTATCAATTCTTCAGCCAAGCACTGTACCAATTATCAATTCTTCAGCCAGGGGCTGCACCAACTATCAAATCTTCAGTCAGGGGCTGCACCACTTATCAATTCTTCAGCCAGGGGCTGCACCAATTATCAATTCTTCAGCCAGGGGCTGCACCAACAATCTATTCTTCAGCCAGGGGCTGCACCAATTAGCAATTCTTCAGCCAGGGGCTGCACCAATTAGCAATTCTTCAGCCAGGGACTGCACCAATTAATTTATAAATTATTCTGCCAGGGGCTGCACCAGTTATCAATTCTTCAGCCAGGGGCTGCACCAATTATCAATTCTTAAGCCAGGGGCTGCACCAATTATCAATTTTTCAGCCAGGGGCTGAACCAATGATCATTTCTTCAGCCAGTGGCTGTGCCAACTATCAACTAACAATTCTTCAATCCTCAAGGGGTACCCCAACCATCATCTTTGCACAATCCTCAACTCTAATTATCACTCAGTTATGAGCCAGCTAGCTGGATGCAACCTTTTGGCCGTTAACTAGATGAAAAAATCAATATTGCGAGCTGTGAGGTGGTCAAAATTGACTGGAAATGAGTGGAAATAAATGTTATTGAGGTTAATAATACTGTAGGAACAAATAAAGGCCAATTTTATGTGATTTTAGCTGATTTTATGATTGTTTTAAGAAAAAGTCCAGATCGAAAACCAAAACAGAAAAATAAAACACGGAGGTGAGGTTTTGGCAAAACCAATCCAGATCCAAAACCAGGGTAGACGCAGATCCAAAACCAAAACACGGGGATCAGTGCACATCCCAAATGTTAACCTTGTTGGAATCCTGACTGCTGGGATCCCAACTGCCGGCATTCCATACCCAACATAATGTGTAGTATTTTACACTGAAATAGTATGAAGCTATTCCTTAGTTGTTTATTATAGGTACTATAAGGGTGACGTGTATCATCCACAAGGTGGGACTCACTTTAAGGCAAAGGATATGCTTATCAGTTACTTATAAGTGTATCTTTAAATGGTGTAAGATGTGTTACTGGTATATGCAGTCAGTGATGATGGCATACCTCACTTACAGTATACTGACAATTGTGAGATCAAACATATATGGGTGTCTTTGCAGATGAAGGGTGATAATTCCATATGTACCGTACTCACATTGTACATACACTGCCCTTCATGTAAATGTTTCTTGTTTAGTACAAATAGAATACATCTTTGCTTAAAAAACAAGTTTTTTAAACAGATCATTTAGGTCTTGTAAGTTGTTGGGTGGGGCCTCAGAATTGTTTCTCTATCACATCCCAGAGATGGTAGATTGGATTAAAATCTGCAGAATTTGGAGTGAACACCTTTTAACTCTTTTATGTTCCTCAAACCATCCCTGAACAACTTTTGCAGGGTGGTGGGGCGTATTATCCTGCTGGAAGAGGCCACTGCCATCAGTGTATACAGTTACCATGAAAGGGTGTACTTGGTCTGCAACAATGGTTAGGCAGGTGGAACATGTCAAATGGTAGGACAAAGGTTTCCCAGCAGAACATTGCCCTGAACAATATACTGCCTCAGTCGGCTTCTTCCGATAGTTTATCCTGATGCCATCTATTCCCTAGGTAAATAGCACATGCACCTGGCAGTCCACTTAATGTAAAATAAAATGTGATTCATCAGTTTGAGGTGTACATGGACACTTTGGCAGGTCTGTGACTGTGCAGCAAGCTGTGATGCACTTTGTGTTCTGACAATTCTCTATCATAGCCAGCATTTTTTTCAGCAGTTCGTGCTACAGTAGCTCTTCTGTGGGATAGAACCAGGCCAGCTAGCCTTCACTCCACATATGCATCAATAAGACTTGGATGCACATGACCTTAATGTTGGTTCACAGTAGTCCATCCTTCCTACTACTTTTGGTGGGCACTAACCACTGCATACTGTGAAAACCGAACAAGACTTACTGTTTTGGAGATGCTCTGACCCATTCATCTAGCCATAACAATTTGGCCCATGTCAAAGTCATTCAGATGCTTATGCTTGTCTATTTTTCCTGTGTCCAACATATCAACTTCAACAATTGCACTTATAAACCAGTGTACTCACAGTAGTTAAATGGTAAAATATTACAAGGTGACTCTAAAGCTGGGGACACATTGGCTGATATATCATGCCCCTGTTGGCCAGTTTGTATAGACAATATGTCTATGACCAACGTCGTTCACAGACATATCGCATTGGCTATGTTGCACAGCAAATGAACAGATTAATCCAGAAAAAAAAAAAAATTTTTTGGTGTGTGTATGTGTTAGCAACTTAGCTGCGCTATTATTGTTTAGTGACACTGCCGACCAGACCACAGTTTATCGTCCGCGTATTTGTGACTTTGCACTGCAGGTGGTCTGTCCGCACTCTAAAGGGGTGCTTTGTTGTCCATAAGAAGGGGTGTTGTCTCTGTAGTTCATCAAGGGGCTGCTGCCTCATTCAGGCTGCAGTTCTTCCCCAGTGTCAAAAAAGGGGCTGCTGCCTCATTCAGGCTGCTGCTCTTCCCCAGTGTCATAAAAAATTAAAGTGCTTTTTTTTGTGTGTGCAACAGCAACTTAGCTGCGCTATTATCGTTGGTGACACTGCCGGCCAGACCGCAGCTTATTGTCCACATATTGTGACACTGTAAGTCGTAGCCTAGTGTGTTATTTTTATTCATAAAAATATTGTGACACTGTAAGTTGTAGTGCAGTCTAATATTCAACTTTTCACTTCTTTCCTCAATCATGAATGAATGATAAGTCTACATGCTGACTACAAGACCAAAACACAGTGCTAAATAACATGCGTTATATATAAAACATAATTACATCACTGTAAGTGGCAGCACAGTGTGTTATTCTTTTCTCATTCATAAAAAAAATCTTGTGACACTAAGTAGTAGCGCAGTGTGTTATTCTTTACTTATTCATATAAATCTTGTGACACTAAGTAGCAGTGCAGTGTGTTATTCTTTTCTTATTCATAAAAAAAATGTAGTGACCCTTTAAGTGGGTTCACAATGTGTTATTCTTATTCAGAAATAATCTTGTGACACTAAGTGGCAGCGCAGTGTGTTATTCTTTTTTATTCATAAAAAATATTGTGACACTGTAGATAATTGATACCACAGTGTAATATTTAAAATTGGTACAAACTGACATGTGTACTGTACCCAATTTAATTTGTGTTTGTTTATATGGAGAACGATCAGTTGAGAGGAGAGCAGGAACCACATACTAGTGCTGGAGCTGCTGCCAGTGCCACCAGTCATGATACTAGTCCATCTACATCATCTACTAAAGCCGACACCCAAGGGCATCTAAAATCAAGATCCTATCTTTTACAGTGGTAAATAAAAAAACATCAAAGGGAAATTAGCTGCAGAAAGACAAAAAATGGCAATATGACTTTCACCACACAAAGTGGCAGGGAAAGGCAAAGACCTTGGCCTTTATTTATGACTGGTGGTTCTGCCTCTTATGATGATGTAAGCACAAGTGAACATGCTGACATAGAAATAGGGGATGCTTCTGTGGAAGTGTGCCAGGATGAGCAGTATATTTGTGTAGCTGACGCAAATAAGGATGTTGTTAATGAGGATGTTGTTTGTGTAAATTAGGCACCAGTGGAAGAAACAGTTATTGCCCATGATAAGGAAAAGCCCATTGTAATGCCTAGGCACAAGACAAAAAAATCCACTTTTTATGTGTGGAATTATTTCTACCCAAATCCAGACAACAATTGCCAAGTCATCTGTACCCTTTGTAAAGCCAGGGTAAGTAGAGGGTAAGACCCTGAACCATCAAGGAATCTCCTCCCTGTTACATCATCTACAGCGCATCCATCCAAAATGTTTAGTTTTTTCTTGGCAGATCCACTTGCTGGAAAAGCTGAAGGAGAAGCCATTGCTGCATCACATGCCACTTGAGCTGACTATTTGCTTACCAAAACCAAAACCACAGGGGTCAGCGCACATCCCTATTACATATGCACCAAAGCCGCAGATGATAGATTAGCAACAGAGAGGATTTATTCACAAAAAAGTGAGTGACAGGTAGTCAACGTTTGTGGGAGGTAACAAGAGGGTGATTAAAAAAACGCAGGCATATCTGGAACATTTTCTGGTGAGTCTCTGCAAATTCAGTTTGCAGCTGGAGAGGCCCTGGTGTCTTAGGAGGCTTAATCAGACATTCAATGTGCAACCAATGTTTCTGCTTTTGTATGTAAGTGGCGGATGTGAGATGCCAGAGTTAGGTGTATCAGTGCAAAAGACATCAACTACTGATGTGCCCAGCTATAACGTGGCATCACAGCACTATCTCTCATGCCACGCATGGCGCGCCACACACCACGCCATGAGTCGCGCCACAAAGAAAGTTTATTAGTGAAAAAAGTCATTACGTGTAATACAACATTTTGCCCACCAGATGTCACTTTTCCTAAACTACATAGCGCATGCGTCTGATTTCATTATGTGTAATACAACATTTTGCCCACCAGGTGTCACTTTACCTAAACTACATAGCGCATGCGTGTGATTTCATTACGTGTAATACAACATTTTGCCCACCAGGTGTCACTTTCCAATGTAACGTACGGTATGTTCTGTATCACCGGCCGATGATTGTTTGACAGAAGCTTAGACATTAGACTTTACAAACTACAGAACTCTAGTAATGGGTGAAGCGTGTGGCCTAGCGGTCTAATGCCTAGTCTCACTGCTTCTCCCCTCTTCTTGTTCCTTGGGTTCGAGACCTTGAAAATACAATATGTTTTTTTAATTTATTTTAAAAATCTTCACTTAAAATATTCAGTATTCAATACAGTACATGTGGAGCGCATGTCTGCCCAGTACTTCGGGAGTCAAACAGTGAAACTAGGATTTTTATTATTGTACATACAGTACTGTACCTTAGAACGTAAACTTGCTTCAATGCCGGCGCTGACATGACCGCGGACATTATAGTGATTTATTATGACCATCAAGTGGCAATGGGCCCTGTTAAAGAGACTGGTTTCTGTATATCAAACTGACTGCGCGTTTAAACCGCAAAATTGCGTCAATGTCTGCGTGTGCCCAGTGGTCGGGTTTTAATCACAATGGAATGTGTGCCCCATGTCCAGTGTAGCCAAGCCATACATTAATTAGCGCTATTTTATGGCGCATGCCCAGTTGTCTGTATTGCTAACAGTACTGTTGAATTTTCACTCTAGTGCCATTCTGCACTGTCTGAGACTTACCGCACAGTATACACAATAGTAAATTCATTACTACATAAGGTGCTACAGTAGTGGACTAACAGCAGTTTGTAGGGCAGATGCAGAGTGCAAACTTGCGTCAATGAAAATGCTGTCCTAGACTTGGAAACATTAGTAATTTAATATGTTTAGTAACTGATAGTTGACTGTGTATAAGAGAGGGGTCTCTATAGTACAAACTGACTCCGCGTTTAAACTGCAAAATTGCGTCAATGTCAGCACAGTTTGCGTTGTGGTAACTTATAGCCAGTTCTGATGGGTTACGGTACAAATAGGATCTCTGGCGCGTGCCCAGTGGCGGGGTTGCAATGCATTGCCAGTGGTGCTGTGCCATAGCCATACCCTTGTAGCGCTATGGCTATGTACTGTAGCCATGGCGTACAGTATGGAATATCATACTGTACAGTACCGGGTCATGATTCACACACAGTGAAAGTGTGTTATTATTATTACACTGACTGTGTAATAATAATATTAAAAATAAAAAGTGTAACCTTGACTGTCTAATAATAATGAAAAGCTTCATTATTAAGCTTCCTGGTTTCGAACCCGGGTTGTACAGACGTCTGCAATGTAGAAGTTCGATTTCTTACCTCTACACTACAGATGCCTGAGTACTGTACTTCATCGTATGGTACTGTAGATGTCACATAAAGTACTGTAGAGGACTAGAAGAGACTTGTGAGCAAGGGCTTTGGTGATCCGTCTTGCTTACACTTCTCTCATGTTCGAGACCTTGATAATTTAATTTATTTTTTTAATGTTCACTATAGTACTGTAGTTCAGTCTTGTTATCCAACCCTTACAAAAATCAATCTATTGTACTGTAGATGTGCCCAGCTACAGTACTGTAGTTTGTTGCTCCATACGGTACGCCATACAGTATACCGCATTGCTAGTTGCGCGCTACACTGTGGCGTATTGAGTCTCATAGCACTGCGCATGCCCAGTTGTCTGTATTATACGGTACTTACAGTACAACTGTAGTTGTAAGTACAATACGGTAGACATTGTAGTGATTCCCTGACTCTAGGAACTACAGTACAGTAGATGCAGTAGTCTAGGGGGCTAATGCCTAGCCCTACTGCATCTACCATTTTCTTGTCCCACTGGTTCGAGACCTTTAAAGTACATACTGTATACGGTAATTTTATTTTGTTTTAAATCTTCACTAATACATTATCCAGAAATTCTGGTATTTCTATGCCACAGTACTTTGACAAAAAAGTCTAACCTTGTTAATAAAAAATAAAAAGTGTAACCTTTCAAGCTTCGAACCCGCAAAAGGGTTGTACAGGCAGCGTAATGTATTGGTTTGATTATTTACCATTACACTGCAGCCACCTGCAATACCAAGTTTGCACCTGGCTTGAGTGTTTCCTACAATAATGTACATCATCGTATCTCAGGCGCATGCCCAGATCTACTGTATACCCATTTAACGCTTTTTTTTTTTTTTACTAAACTCAGTACATTTTATATATTAGGGGTAAATGTACTAAGATGGTAGTGCTATTAAGAAGTTATGTTGCCCATAGCAACCAATCTGATTCCAGGTATTACTGTACAGTATCTTCTAGAAGGTGCTACTGTAGATAAATGCTAAGTACAGTAGAATCTGATTGGATGCTATGGGCAACATACGGTACAGTAACTTCTTAAATAGAACTCCCATCTTAGTAAATTTACCCCTACAAGTTTCACTTTTTCCCCCAATTTTTTTTCTTCCGCCCCCCAAAATGAAAGTGAATTTTTAGTGTGTTCTGACTTTTTTTTTTTTAAAAGTTACGCAGTTTACAGTACCTTTAGGGGACGTTGAAGGCTTCCCGCAACATTGCACCTCAATTCATCAATTTTTTCCGCCTGCTATTCATACAGTAGGCGAAACTTTTTAACATACTGTCTTACTGTACATTGCATTGACTTCCCGCCTACAGTAGGCAGAAAAGCTTTCAAATTGAATACAGCGATAATTTTACGCCTGGCAAAATGACGTAATCTCCGAAAGTTTTTTTAGCAAATCCCGTGTTTTTGCTCCAATGTGTGAAAAAGTGCCAACAAATGTTCTCCCAACTGTCATCTCACAGGCTGTGTTTGAAAAATGACAGTTGGGAGCTGATTGACTGACACCTTATCACTTTTTTATCACTTCTCACTGTCTAACACTGCTTAGTACAGTAAATAGACCCCCTTGGAGTGAAAATACCAGACCGGCTAAAAAAAGTAAATAGACCACCCCAAAATTGAAAACGTCCCTCAGTGTATACAGTACTGTATGTCTACTGTACTGTATTCTACTGTAAGTGCCGGGCAGCTGTGAAATCACTGTGATGGGCAACAGGGATACTGTACAGTATATGACTGTGGGCGGCAACCCCCAACGGCCGGCGCTCCCCTGGTGAGTGAAATCCTGGCAAATAGGACGATACACCCCTGCATCTGTGTGTTATTGACTTTTTGTACCTTTTTAATGACAGATGCACGTGTTGGGTCTCAGGCGCACTTAAAGACTGAATTACATACAGTACAAACACCAATTGTATAAATTAATGACAATTTTATTTAACCTACAGTAACATGCTTTACAGAGTGGGGGGGAAAACTTCTTTAGCTTTCCACTCCTGTAGTCCTCTGCTGTCACATGCTTCTTTCTTCTGCCGCTGGCATGTCCTGGAGTTCCAAGCTGGACACGGGCATGACTACTGTACAGTACCTACAGTAGGAGGAAAGAGATGACGTGAGAACAGTCCTTCCTCAATGCCGACTGATATGCCCTACTGGACCGAGGACTACACAAAAAGAGTTGGCATTTAAGTTAAAATCATCACTGGCACTTTTGGCCTCAGATTCAGAGTTTCACCTATACCAGGTGCAGACTCTACCGTGCATCAGAGTGCAAGGTCCACTGTACGCCCTGAAGAAAGGAGGATAGGCAGACACAAACAGACTGTAAAAGAAAGACACACAGGTTCTCACTGGAGATGCTCTTGTTCTTCATCCTACTTGATCCCACACACCCTGTACTGTAGGAGAGAGAATCCGCTGTGCAGGGCCCTTCCCTGCTCTGACAGTGTCACACTAATCCACTTCTCCACATTAATATATGCCCTAACTAACCAGACTAAGAATTTTATTAATAACTACAGTAATTTGTATTATACTGTAATTAAGCCTGGTGGTGAAATACTGTAAGCAGTGCCCCTAGGCCCACAGCCCATACTATAACGATAAAAAAAAAATACATGAAACAAGACAGTATTTGGGTGCCCCATATGGAGGTGAACACCAGCTGTCTGAATACGATAACAGAGCACTAACATTACCAAAAATCTCACCTTATCCTGATGTCGAAGGGACCGCCATTCCAACCATACAGTAGATGTACAGTAGAAGCCTGTCTCTCAATTCACAGTGCACCCACTACTGTACAGTACTGTATGTCTGCAACTATGGATGTGGATGTTGAAGCAGCCACTACTACTGTACTGTATATGAACTAAAGGAACCTGAAAACTTGAAACATCTTCATTACAAATGGCAACATCAAGCGCAGTAGCAGAAAGTGTCAGCTGCAGCACAATCTGTGATGATGCCAATGTGTGCCTTGGAACAGGGGTCAATGTACAGTAAAAGTAGGTGTAAGGAAAAGAGGAAAAGTATGAAGTACAGTACATAAGGTACAGTAAGGGAAAGTTATTGTAGACAAAGAGCTTATAAAATAAATTAGGAGAATACTGTATAATGTAGGGACAGAAAGCACAACCACAATACTGTACATGCAGTATGGACACAGTGTACAGTACTTAGCAGTCCGGATCACAAACTGAAAAGAGGAAGTTAAACCCCTCCTCCACATTACAAATTTCGATGACAACTGGTAAGACTCTATGGAGATGATCAATATAATTGTTACACTGGGCACGTGTCAATATTGTTCTCCAAAACTTCATTATCCCATCCAAAAGTTCCTGTTTAGTTGTTGGTTTCACATCAGACCTGATGAACCTCTTCAACTGGGCCCAGACCATTTCAATGGGATTCATGTCCGGTGACCTACAGGTAAGTAAAAAAAAATATTCAGTCAAAGTACTGTACTTTAGTAAAAAGTGTACTAGAATAATTACTGCTCGGTACTGTACATACTTTTTGGTACAATAAACAGTTAATACAGTACTATAGGACAATACTCACTCTGGTGGTGTGCGTTCCCAATTTATTCCTCTCTCTTCCATGAATTTTGCTGAAGCCGAATGTTTGGGATCATTATCCTGGAATAATCGATGTCCTGAACTAAAATGGCCGCCGAGCAAAACAAGATGGTGACAGTCACTCACAGGAGACTATGAGGGGCAGCGGGAGGCTAGGGAATGATCATTGTGTGTGTGATAGTTACTCCATACACAAATAAGCCTCTATGGGGATGGGTGAAGGACGGGGCATACCTAGGCAGCGGCACGATAAACACAGCAATATTGCCACTGAAACTAAAATGGCCGCCGAGCAAAACAAAACGGTACCGTATATGCATTGAAAACTCGCTGCTCAAATCAGCGTCTAACACAGAAAACTGCAAAATGACCGTGAACCTAGCAAGCTCCCATACTTACAGTACCAGTGGGTTGATACTGTAGGAAACACCTTTAGAAGCTCAGGGTACAATGAGCAGCAACAGCAGCGACTTAGAAGTCAGGCAGCGTTGCAGGTAGTAGTAGTAGTAGCTCAGGGGTTCGTACTGTTGATACGTGCTGATGAGACAATCCGAGCAGCAAGTCCATACAGTTAAGTAGCAGATTCACAGTGTGGATAGCTAGTGCAGTCTGGGATGCTCTTTTATGCTACCAGAGACAAAAGAATTCCTTCCCGCAGAAAATCTGGCCGCTGATCGGTGTATTTGAAAAATGTACTTCCTTGTGGTCCAATGGCATGGCAGAGTTTCGGCGGCAAGGTTTTCTTTGTCTCTGGTAGCATAAAAGAGCGTCTCAGACCACACTAGCTATCCACACTGTGAATCTGCTACTTAACTGTACGGACTTGCTGCTCGGATTGTCTCATCGGCACGTATCAACAGTACGAACCCTTGAGATACTGTACAACTAGCTGCAATGCTGCCTGACGTCTAAGTCGCTGTTGTTGCTGCTCATTACCGTGATCTACCTCTGCAACTCTGCCTGACTTCCGAGTCACCTTTGTTGCTGTACCCTGAGCTTCTACAGCTGTTTCCTACAGTATCAACTCGCTGGTACTGTAAGTACGGTAGCTTGCTATGTTTTTGCAGTTTGCTGTGTTAGATGCTGATTTCCGTAGCGAGGTGTTGTGTTGTCGTCCCGCTGCCTCGGTATGCCCCGTCCTTCACTCATCCCCGTAGAGGCTTACTTGCGAATCCAGTAACTATCACACACACATACCGATCGTTCCTAGCCTCCCATTGCCCCTCATAGTTTCCCGTGAGTGACCGCCGCCATCTTGTTTTGCTCAGCGGCCATTTTAGTTTCAGTCGCAATATTGCTGTGTTTATCGTCCCGCTGCCTCGGTATGCCCCGTCCTTCACCCATCCCCGTAGAGGCTAACTTGTGAATCCAGTAACTATCACACACACATACCGATCGTTCCTAGCCTCCCGTTGCCCCTCATAGTTTCCCGTGAGTGACCGCCGCCATCTTGTTTTGCTCTGCGGCCATTTTAGTTTGTCGCAATATTGCTGTGTTTATCGTCCCGCTGCCTCGGTATGCCCCATCCTTCATCCATCCCTGTAGAGGCTTACTTGTGAATCCAGTAACTATCACACACACATACCGATCGTTCCTAGCCTCCCGTTGCCCCTCATAGTTTCCCGTGAGGGACCACCGCCATCTTGTTTTGCTCAACGGCCATTTTAGTTTCAGTCGCAATATTGTTGTGTTTATCGTCCCGCTGCCTCGGTATGCCCCGTCCTTCACCCATCCCCATAGAGGCTTACCTGTGAATCCAGTAACTATCACACACACATACCGATCATTCCTAGCCTCCCGTTGCCCCTCATAGTTTCCCATGAGTGACCACCGCCATCTTGTTTTGCTCAACGGCCATTTTAGTTTCAGTCGCATTATTGCTGTGTTTATCGTCCCGCTGCCTCGGTATGCCCCGTCCTTCACCCATCCCCGTAGAGGCTTACTTGTGAATCCAGTAACTATCACACACACATACCGATCGTTCCTAGCCTCCCGTTGCCCCTCATAGTTTCCCGTGAGTGACCACCGCCATCTTGTTTTGCTCGGTGGCCATTTTAGTTTCAGTCGCAATATTGCTGTGTTTAACGTGTGTTTGCATTATTGCACCAGTTTGCACATTTAACTTTGAGACTAATGGTTTTAATGGTCATGTACACACTAAGTTTTGATTTATGTTATAAAAATAGCAAATTTGGTGCTGTACTTTACAGTACTATACTGTATATCAGTTGAGATATTCACACATTTTATTACTGTTGAGCTGACACCTACTGTACCTTACCGTACAGTATAAAATTAGGGAGTGTTTTTTATACACCTGTATTTATCATATTTATTATCTTGTGCCTCTATACAATCTCACAATAGTGGTTAGTGCTTTAACAGTTTTAGCGCTGTGCAATCTCCTATATTTACCTGTATATACTGTATAACACACGCACAGTCTTAGGAGACAGAAAGAGTACTATAATTGTTTACAGTGTTGTAATGTGAAACATTTACTGTATACAGTACATGTACAGTATTTCCACTATTTTACTTAACATTGTATTTAGTGTCTTTATACTTGTGTACTATATTTCAGAGTGCACCGAACTGTCAAAATGGTGAAGAGCAAAGGTTTTTACAACGGAAATGAATCTTGCCCACTTCCACTGACCAAAAGGCTGAGTGCATTAGTCCCATAACGGTCTACAAGCAAACCTTCCAAGAAGAAAACAGGTAAGGAAAATGTACAGGTACCTCTTCTAGTCAAGGCAAGGAAGAATGCAAAGGCGAAGAACAACACTTTGCAAGTGGACATCGGAGAAAATGGACCAGGGAATGTGGAGCAACCCATGAACGTCCCGAACCAGGAGGAAACACCAGTCATTTATGGGCCAGAAGAATTGGACACCTTTGAACCTCTTGTTGAAGATGTATCCTGCTCAAGAACTCGGCGAAAACTGTCATTCCAAGAAGATAACGCATGCACAAGTAGCTGTGCCAGGATGGTGAGAGACCTTGTCGGAAAAGTTGGTCAACTGGAAGCAAAAATTGACAACTTGAAAGAAGAGCTGAAGGAAGGGCTGAAGGACACCATTGCAGAAGCAATGAAAGAAGCAATCCAGCAAAGTAAAGAAGAATGGCAAGAGGCCGCTGCCCAGAGTACCAGGAAGAGACATGACCAGGCAATCCAGTATAAAATGGTCACACCGGAGGAATTTGAGCCTGAGGAGAACAACGACGATTTCAACTTGGAGACTGACCCATCCTTCCACTTGCTACATATGGACAATACAGTGGCATCAGAGCACTTGGACATGACACCAGTGCCATCATGCAGCCTGCCTCAGAGGGAGAGTACACCAGTGGCATCACATCGCCTGCCTGAATGGTCAGTTGAAGAATCAAGGATCAACAATGCAAGCATGCCTGTACTTTCACCAGGAACGCCTGTCATGTCGAGCACGCCAGCACCACTGACTGTATTTGGAACACCCTTACCGGATATACCACTGGCTGTGATCAACGTTGACAAGGACAATGAAATTTACAGAGCTGTGAATTGTGAGATGCATCGATATGCGCAAGCAATATTTCAGGAACACGTGCCCTTTGACCTGTATTGCAATTGGACGAAGCGGGTGAACTTTGATGGAAGTCGGAAGAAAGTGCCAATCCCCAACAATTTAAGAGAAGATATCCTCTCAAGATGCCGGACAAGATTCAGGATTGGCAAGGAAGAACTTACCCGGATAAAGGACATGCTGAATGGGGTGCTGCGCATGCCAAGTAAACATGCATGGAGGACAGTCACGCATACAAGTACAGATCTGCAATCAACAAACGCGACTTGAAGGGACTTGTCAGAAGACAGGAAGACCCGGCGCCGCCGCTGTCCAGGACGTGGCAGCGGCAGAAGAAAGTAGCTGAGGAGAGGAGAGGACTAAAGGGGTGGAAAGCAAAAGAGCTAAAGAAGTTCCCCCCCTCAAAGCTTCTTCCACCATAACAGATAGGCCCTATGTGAGGCCAACGGAATATTAAACCAACCTATAGTAGACCAACAGGTCTGAAGAGAGGAAGACCCATGTGAAGAGAAAAGCGGAGGACAGGAGAGGACTAAAGGGGTGGAAAGCAAAAGAGCTAAAGAAGTTCAACCCCTCAAAGCCTCTTCCACCATAACAGGTACTGGTAGGCCCTCTGTGAGGCCAACTGTACTGTACATTAATTTATATTGTAGTTTGTTAGGCTGGTGAGATACAGTAGGGCTGATATTAATGTTACAGTAGATTAGTGTGACACTATTAGAGCAGGAAAGGGCCTTGCATGGCATATTCTCACTCCTACAGGGACCTCTGTGTGGGATTTAGCGGGACAAAGAACAAGAGTATCTCCGGTGAGTACTGTATGTACCGTACCATACCTGTATGTCTGTCTTTTACTGTCTGTTTGTCTCTGCCTATCCTCCTTTCTTCAGAGCGTACAGTGAACCTTGCACTCTGATACAAGGTAGAGTCTGTACCTGGTATAGGTGAAACTCTGCATCTGAGGCCAAAAGTGCCAGTGATGATTTTATCTTAAAAGCCAACTTTTTGTGTATTCATCGGTCCAGTAGGGCGTATCGGTCGACATTGAGTAAGGACTGTTCTCACGTCATCTCTTTCCTCCTAGGTACTGTACAGTAGTCATGTCCGTGTCCAGCTTGGAACTCCAGGACATGCAAGCGGCAGAAGAAAGAAGCATGTGACAGCAGAGGACTACAGGGTTGGAAAGCTAAAGAAGTTTCCCCCCTCCCTCTGTAAAGCATGTTACTGTAGGTTAAATAAAAATTGTCATTAATTTATACAATTGGTGTTTGTACTGTATGTAATTCAGTCTTTAAGTGCGCCTGAGACCCAACACGTGCATCTGTCATTAAAAAGGTACAAAAAGTCAATAACACACAGATGCAGGGGTGTATCGTACTACTGGACAGGATTTCACTCACCAGAGGCGCGCCGGCCAATGGGGGTTGCCGCACACAGTCATATACTGTACAGTATCCCTGTTGCCCATCAGTGATTTCACAGCTGCCCGGCACTTACAGTAGAATACAGTACAGTACACATACAGTACTGTATACACTGAGGGACGTTTTCAATTTTGGGGTGGTCTATTTACTTTTTTTAGCCGGTCTGGTATTTTCACTCCAAGGGGGTCTATTTACTGTACTAAGCAGTGTTAGACAGTGAGAAGTGATAAAAAAGTGAAAGGTGTCAGTCAATCAGCTCCCAACTGTCATTTTTCAAACACAGCCTGTGAGATGAAAGTTGGGAGCACATTGGTTGGCACTTTTGCACCCATTGGAGCAAAAACACGTGATTGGCTAAAAAAAGTTTACTGTTGTCGTGTATTTATTAAGTTAAAGCTTAGACAGAGATAAAATTGTAGATACAGTAAATAGCACCAACCAATCAGATCCTAACTGTCACTGTACAGGCTGTGTTTGAAAAATGACAGTTACAGTAGTAGCTAATTGGTTGGTGCTACTGTATTTACAGTTTCTCCAATTTTATCTCTCTCCAAGCTTTATGAAATCACCCCTTAAGAGTGGTGTGCAATTAATAAAAGTACTGAATGGGTGACTTACTGTACTGTACTGTATATTCTTACCTTTTAGTTGTTACCATATCAATACATTTAAATACAGTATACTGCAATTTATCCACAGAAGCAAGTAAATACAGAAAACATTGTACTATATAAAACAAGTTTTAATAGAAGTCAAAAATAAACAAAAATAAAGTAAACAAAAAATTTAAAAATAAATCCACCAGGTGGTGGGCCATCTGGCAATACAGGGCCAGAAACAGTATGATTTGTTCTGTAGGGAGAAAAAAAAGGGTACAGTATTACAACACTAATATACAATATTGTACAATCTTGACACTACCGTACATACTGTACTCTACCTCGAGTCAGGCGGGGTCCCTGCCTCCTTTGGGGTCCCTGAGAGACTGTATTGGAAAAAAATATATTCACATTAACGGTGCTGTATTTACCTTAATATGGTATGGTGCTACTGTACATGGTTTGGCTACTGTAGCTCCTAACAAAGTACTGTACAATGCAGGAAAAGTACTGTACAGTCTAAACATTGATACACCAAAGGTCATTATACTGACTGAAGCTTCAGGGTGGCAGACAGAGGGATACTTTAGGTACGGTGTAGATACAGTACAGTAACCTCCCACAATTTAATGACTATTACTGTACAGTATCTGCAAAGCATGTTTGCAAATGCTTGATGACCCTGCACTGAACAACTGCTTGTTCAGAGTAGGCTCATCACATACTGTACTGAGAAACGACTGCACAATTACAATGTCGTAATCATGCAGTGGTTGTCATACCGGTATCTTTAAGTGGATGGGCACCTTTAGAGTGATGTCCTTTATAAAAAAAATTAAAACACAAAGTGTGTAAGGAAAAGAGTTTGGAGATGCATTGTTGTAGTATAGAAGAGAGAGAAAGAGACACTGTGAAAACAAAAAAGGAGAGAGACAGTACAGAAGAAGACAATGTACAGTTGTGTAGGGTACAGTACTTACACGGCCTGTGAGCCCTGCTTGGTCCAGGTTCTGGCAACTGGCCAGTGGGGGGCTGGGTCTGTGGCAGGGGTCTTCCACATTCCCGCACTGTGGGAAAAAAAAATATTCCTGTTACACAAGTACAGAAACAATTAGTGTGTAAGGAGAAGAGGTTGGAGATGGGTCTTTGGAGTACAGGAGGAGGAGAGAGTCACTGTAAAAAGGAGAGCACAATGTACAGTAGTGCACGGTACTTACTCAGGGCGGCAAGCCGTGTTCTAAAGGGTGCAAAGGAGACACGAGTGGGTGGTGGTGGGGGTGCCGCCATTGGTGGGGGTGTAGCCTCTGGTGCTGGTGGTGGTGCTGGTGCGGATGGTGGTATGACTGTGGACAAAGAACAGTTTCCATCAAAACCATTTCTAAACAAATAAACTGTATAATGGTGCGTACACACTACACGATATGCTCCCTGAGTCGTCCACTTTATCGTCCAGTGTGTACGCAACATAAATCTTGAACAGAGCCGCCATAACAACAAAAACAAACACAGTTAGAGGGAGAAAAAAAGAGAGGGAGGGGGGAGAGGGAGGGGGAGAGGAGGGGGGAGAGGGAGGGGGAGAGGGAGGGGGAGAGGGAGAGAGAGAGAGACTGACAATGGTAAAAAAGGAGACGATACAGTGCTGTAGAAAACAATGTGGTGTACAGTACTTTACTTACGCGGCACGGAGACGGCACTGGGTGGTGATGTTGTAGCCACTGGTGCTGGTGTGGATGGTGGTATGACTGTGGGCAAAGAACAGTTTCCATCAAAACCTTTTGTAAACAAATAAACTGTGTAATGGTGCGTACACACTACACGATATGCTCCCTGAGTCGTCCACTTTATTGTCCAGTGTGTACGCACCATAAATCTTGAACAGAGCCTCTATAACAACAAAAACAAACACAGTTAGAGGGAGAAAAAGAGAGAGGGAGGGGGGAGAGGGAGGGGAGAGGAGGGGGGGAGGGGGAGAGGGAGAGGGAGAGGGAAAGAGAGAGAGAGACTGACAATGGTAAAAAGGGAGAGCGATACAGTGCTGTAGAAAACAATGTGGTGTACAGTACTTTACTTACGCGGCACGGAGACGGCACTGGGTGGTGATGTTGTAGCCGCTGGTGCTGGTGTGGATGGTGGTATGACTGTGGACAAAGAACAGTTTCCATCAAAACCATTTGTAAACAAATAAACTGTGTAATGATGCGTACACACTACACGATATGCTCCCTGAGTCGTCCACTTTATCGTCCAGTGTGTACGCAACATAAATCTTGAACAGAGCTGCCATAACAACAAAAACAATCACATTTAGAGGGAGAAAAAGAGAGAGGGAGGGGGGAGAGGGAGGGGGAGAGGAGGGGGGAGAGGGAGGGGGAGAGGGAGGGGGAGAGGGAGAGAGAGAGAGACTGACAATGGTAAAAAAGGAGAGCGATACAGTGCTGTAGAAAACAATGTGGTGTACAGTACTTTACTTACGCGGCACGGAGACGGCACTGGGTGGTGATGTTGTAGCCGCTGGTGCTGGTGTGGATGGTGGTATGACTGTGGACAAAGAACAGTTTCCATCAAAACCATTTGTAAACAAATAAACTGTGTAATGGTGCATACACACTACACGATATGCTCCCTGAGTCGTCCACTTTATCGTCCAGTGTGTACGCACCATAAATCTTGAACTGAGCCACCATAACAACAAAAACAAACACAGTTAGAGGGAGAAAAAGAGAGAGGGAGGGGGGAGAGGGAGAAGGAGAGGAGGGGGGAGGGGGAGAGGGAGAGGGAGAGGGAAAGAGAGAGAAAGACTAACAATGGTTAAAAGGGAGAGCGATACAGTGCTGTAGAAAACAATGTGGTGTACAGTACTTTACTTACGCGGCACGGAGACAGCACTGGGTGGTGATGTTGTAGCCGGTGCTGCTGCTGGTGCGGATGGTGGTATGACTGTGGACAAAGAACAGTTTCCATCAAAACCATTTGTAAACAAATAAACTGTGTAATGGTGCATACACACTACACGATATGCTCCCTGAGTCGTCCACTTTATCGCCCAGTGTGTACGCACCATAAATCTTGAACAGAGCCGCCATAACAACAAAAAAAAACACAGACAGAGGGAGAAAAAGAGAGAGGTAAGGGGGAGAGGGAGGGGGAGTGGGAGAGAGAAAGACTGACAATGGTAAAAAAGGAGAGCGATACAGTGCTGTAGAAAACAATGTGGTGTACAGTACTTTACTTACGCGGCACGGAGACGGCACTGGGTGGTGGTGTTGTAGCCACTGGTGCTGGTGCTGGTGCGGATGGTGGTATGACTGTGGACAAAGAACAGTTTCCATCAAAACCATTTGTAAACAAATAAACTGTGTAATGGTGCGTACACACTACACGATATGCTCCCTGAGTCGTCCACTTTATCGCCCAGTGTGTACGCACCATAAACCTTGAACAGAGCCTCCATAACAACAAAAACAGACACAGACAGAGGGAGAAAAAGAGAGAGGGAGAGGGGAGAGGGAGGGGGAGAGGGAGGGGGAGGGGTAGAGGGGGAGAGAGAGAGACTGACAATGGTAAAAAAGGAGAGAGATGTAATGGTGCATAAACACTACAGAAAAAAATACAGTACTCTACTTACGCATATAGAGGCTAGGGAGCTGTGGCTCTGGCTGCTCCTGTTTTAATTTTTTCACTGTGTGTTTAAGAAAATACAAACACAGAAAAAACAAGAGTGATACAGTAGATGACAATTTATAGTACTGTATACTGTAGAAGTGTAAGTACAGTACTTACGCGGGCAAAAACCCAAATTTGGGTAAGTGGGGGAAAGGCGGTGCTTCCCTTGTTGGAGAACTGTGGGGAAAAACACAAGGAGAGAAAGAATTAGCGTGTATTGAGAAGAGGTTGGAGATGCATGGAGAGAGAGAGAGACAGTAAGTATACAGTGGGAGAACAATGTAATGTACAGTACACTACTGTACTTACAGATCAGGGCAGGGCTGCTGCCTTCCTCCACTATATAGCAGTCATCTGTGTGTCAAAGAAAAACAAATGTTGACAAGTCCAAAAATTAATGAAAACACACGAGAGAGAGAAAAAAAGAGAGGGCGAGACAGAGAGAGAGGGAGAGGGAGGGAGAGAAAGAAAGAGGGAGAGAGAAAGAAAGAGAGAGAGGGGGAGAGGGCGAGAGAGAAAGACAGAGGGAGAGAGAGAGGGGGGGAGAGGGAAGGAGAGAAAGAAAGAGGGAGAGAGAAAGAGAGAGAGAGAATGAAAAAGAGAGAGAGAACAATGTACTGTACTTACACAGACTGTCGTTGGTGCTGGGTGGGAGTACGGTCTCTGGAACTGTGGGAAAAAAACATGTAAAGAGAGAGAAAGAGAGGGGGAGAGGGCGAGAGAGAAAGACAGAGGGAGAGAGAGAGGGGGAGAGGGAAGAAGAGAAAGAAAGAGGGAGAAAGAGAGAAAGAGAATGAAAAAGAGAGATAGAGAACAATGTACTGTACTTATGCAGACTTTCGCTGGTGCTGGGTGGGAGTACGGTCTCTGGAACTGTGGGAAAAAAACATGTAAAGAGATAGAAAGAGAGAGAGAGGGGGAGAGGGCGAGAGAGAAAGACAGAGGGAGAGAGAGAGGGGGGAGAGGGAAGGAGAGAAAGAAAGAGGGAGAGAGAAAGAGAGAGAGAATGAAAAAAAGAGAGAGAGAACAATGTACTGTACTTATGCAGACTGTCGCTGGTGCTGGGTGGGAGTATGGTCTCTGGAACTGTGGGAAAAAAACATGTAAAGAGAGAAAGAGAGACAGAGAGAAAAAAAGAGAGAGAGAAAGAGGGAGAGAGAGAGAGATAGAGGGGGAGAGAGAGGGAGAGAGAAAGAGAGAGAGACTAGGGAAATAAAGCAGAGAGATACAGTACTGTACTTACATGGCATTGGGAGGCCACTAGTTGGTGATGCTGTTGAAAAAAATGACAGTACAGTATGTTACAGAAAAGAGAGAAGAAGTTGGAGATGTTTTAAGAGAGAGAGAGAAACAGAGGGAGACAGGGAGAGAGAGAAAGAGAGAGAGATAGGGGGAGAGGGCGAGAGAGAAAGACAGAGGGAGAGAGAAAGAGAGAGATAGAAAGAGAGAGAGAGAAAGAGAGAAATAGAGAGAGAGAAAAACAAAGAAAGGTTTACTGGATTCGCTGCTGTCCAGCTCCAGAATCACTATATGGAGGTGTTCTGCATAAAGAAAATAATAATACACTATTGTACAGTACTCAGTGGGAAAGTAGAGGGTAAACATACTCAACTGTAACATTACTACAGTATACAGTATACTGTACTGTATTACAGTACAGTATTAATACAAAATGTCCTAAAGTATAAAACTGTATACAGTACTTACTTGGCTGGGGAGGGGAGTCTGGGACCTCCTCTTGCCCTGGGGAGGGCTGAGGCACTTCAATGTCTTCAACTAAAATACACAAGGACAGAAACAATTATTGTGTAAGGAGAAGACGTTGGAGATGTTTTAAGAGAGAGAGAAACAGAGGGAGACAGGGAGAGAGAGAAAGAGAGAGAGAGAAAGAGAAAGAGAGAAAAACAGGGAAAGAGAGTGAAAAAGAGAGAGAGAGAGAGGAAAATGAAAGAGAGAGAAAGATAAAGAGAAAGAAAGAGGGAGAGGGAGAGTACTTTACTTACAGAGCAGGGGGCTTCCTGCATCCTCCTCATCAATGACGAGTCTGTCTGTGTGTACAGTATAAGAAAAAAATATATTATACAAAAAATCAAAAAGGCAGTAGCATGACACTATTGTGTCCATACTGTAACAGTTGTAATCATTACCACTGTCATTTGAGGAGGCTGGAGAAGGTGGTGGTGGTCGTGGACGTAGGACTGTGAAAAAAGAACACTGTACTGTCAGTTTCCCTCAAAACCATATTTAAACAAATAAACTGTACAATTATTGACCAGAGTCTCCATAACACCAAAAACACCAAAAACAAACACACAAATGAGAGAGAGAGAGAGAGAGAGAGAGAGAAAGAGAGAGAGAGGGAAAGAGAACAGTGTACAGTAGTGTGTACTGTACTTACTCCGAAAATTCAGCCCGCTGGGGCCGGCTGCTGGCGGTGATAGGGGTGGTGGCATTGACGGTGGCGGCGGTGGCGGCGGTGGTGGCGCTGCCGGGGCAGGGGGGGGCTACTCGCCCTGTGGGGAAAAATACATGTCGTCATTAAGGAGCATTTGAAAACAAGAGTTCAGACCTCTATTCCAAATTGGAGAGGGATTACGGTACAGTACTGTAGATGGCCTCAGTAGTGTGTACTGTACTTACTCCGAAAATTCAGCCCACTGGGGCCGGCTGCTGGCGGTGATGGGGGTGGTGGCATTGATGGTGGCGGCAGTGGTGGCGCTGCCGGGGCAGGGTGGGCTGCTCGCCCTGTGGGGAAAAATACATGTCGTCATTAAGGAGCATTTGAAAACAAGAGTTCAGACCTCTATTCCAAATTGGAGAGGGATTACGGTACAGTACTGTAGATGGCCTTAGGGAATTAGCTATTGATTAAAATACAAACCAATACAGTATACTGTAGTACATAAACTACTGTAGTCTGTGAAGCTGGCATTGGGGCCAAAATAAAACAGTATGGTACTGTACTGTACTGTATATAAAAAAATATACAGTCCAGTAAAGTACTGTATGACCAAGTGGTGCAACGTTACACATAGGCTATGTGGGTGGCACTGTCGCCACCCCACGAGCTGTACAAGATGGCACATGCGCATGACACTGGAGCCCGAACCCAGCGGAGGACCCCGCTGAGGACTTTGCGAGACCTCGCCGGAGGGGTAAGTACGGTATTAATAAATACAGTACCAGTGGAATTTTCGTTTGTTTCACAGTGATACCAAACGAAAATTCCCCCTGGTATTTCCCTTCGTTTGTAAATGGGGCACAGAGTGAGAAGTGATAAGATACCAGCCAATAAGCTCCCAAATTTCATTTTTCAAACACAGCCTGTGAGATGACAGTTGGGAGCTGATTGGAGACCCCTGAATCTGTCCATGACGTACAGTAATAATGTCAGACTTAAAGGGGGCAGGCCCAGCACAGACAAACAGTGTCTACAGTACTGTAGGTTAACATAGATTTGGTTGACAGACATTAGAATGGTGGATCAATCAACTTGCCTTTTGTTACTAATTTATTAATCAAACAAGCCATGTCGATCAATAGTGTGTAACCCTTTAGTCCATGTACAGTACTGTAGATTTAATCAGCCTGTCAATCAAATGTCTGCCAGTCATGTCAGTATGTGTTAACAACTGTCAGTCATCGTCAGATACTGTACTATCCAACACCCTACAGTGCAGTGTACAGTAATGTAGAGTATGTCAGAGTCGTGCATTGTACTGTATTCGTTATTGTACAGTATACTGTAATTCATGTGATTATACAGCAATGCTGTACTTACTTCAAATTATTTGCCTCCGAATTTGCTCTAGGCGAGGCCTGTCCCTCCGAAGCAGGTCACTCCACCTGCGCTGCAGTGAGTGAACTCGGCGCTGAACGCCATATAGGCGATAGATTTCATTGCTCGCGGCTCTGTAGGCGAGCTCTTTGTCTTCGTTAGTGGAGAACGCTTAGTCCCACCACTTAACCAACACAAAGAGCTCGCCGGACGAGTAGCGTCTTGCCCTCATAGAAGCCATTTTGACTAGCCAGTGATGCACGTCGTACATCGCACGACGCATGACGCACGGCGTCTGTGATGCAGAGCCCTGTCTCACATTCTAGACAGTAGATTCACTAGCAGTTTCTGCAGTTATGAAATCACTATTCTGTGGTGCTAAATTGTACGGCACCGTCAGTTTTGAATATTCAGTACAGGCACATTCATGGCGGCACACTAGTTGTCCTAGCAGACGGGGGATGGTGTCCTTGGCAATGGTGACAATTCGTAGCATTTTTCAGGACACTAGGGCAGAGCTGACTGCTTGCAGTAAATTAATTAACAAAGCTTCCTTTATTATGGTAATGTGAGGCTCTTTGCTTGCTTTGGGGGAAGGGACCTGATGCACTGTGTATGACTCTCAGCCCACTCGGGCAATCGGCAGAAATCCCATCGCAACCCTTCTACTGGGCATGTGCCCGCCAGAGATGGAAATGCAACAGCATAGAGTACAATACTGTACCAACTGCAGGAATACAGCCAACTGCGCATGCTCAGTGATAGCATAGCGCTACATGGCGTATGGCTTGGCGCCACAGATCCCATTGTACCCCCCTCCATTTCCAATCCATCGCAGATGGCTGACAGTGACCATAGCACCAACCGTGTAATACAGAGAGCTCTCTCTCATACAGATCCCACTACTACCGTACTAAGTGTGCGAGGTTGGAGCAGCATCACCAAGGCTGAGACCGCATATGCGTTGTCGCATGTTTGCGTTTTGCGGTTTTGGTCGCACAGTTTGTGATGCAGAGCCCTGTCTCACATTCTAGACAGTAGATTCACTAGCAGTTTCTGCAGTTATGAAATCACTATTCTGTGGTGCTAAATTGTACGGCACCGTCAGTTTTGAATATTCAGTGCAGGCACATTCATAGCGGCACACTAGTTGTCCTAGCAGATGGGGGATGGTGTCCTTGGCAATGGTGACAATTCGTAGCATTTATCAGGACACTAGGGCAGAGCTGACTGCTTAGAGTAAATAGATTAACAAAGCTTCCTTTATTATGGTAATGTGAGGCTCTTTGCTTGCTTTGGGGGAAGGGACCTGATGCACTGTGTATGACTCTCGGCCCACTGGGCATGCGCCAGAAATCCCATCGCAACCCTCCTACTGGGCATGCGCCCGCCAGAGATGGAAATGCAACAGCATAGAGTACAATACTGTACCAACTGCCGGAATACAGCCAACTGCACATGCTCAGTGATAGCATAGCGCTACATGGCGTATGGCTTGGCGCCACAGATCCCATTGTACCCCCCTCCATTTCTAATCCATCGCAGATGGATGACAGCGACCATAGCGCCAACTGTGTAATACAGAGAGCTCTCTCTCATACAGATCCCACTACTACCGTACTTAGTGTGCAAGGTTGGAGCAGCATCACCAATGTCATAAGTTTGCGATGCAACGCTATTTTGCGCTTCAAACGCACAGTCAGCTTTGAACACAGAGCGCTCTGTCACAGACGGAAAACACTCTCAGACACAGTCCAAGGGATGTAGCCATAGTGAACAAGGCTTAGACCGCTTATGCGTTGTCGCATGTTTGCGTTTTGCGGTTTTGGTCGCACAGTTTGTGATGCAGAGCCCTGTCTCACATTCTAGACAGTAGATTCACTAGCAGTTTCTGCAGTTATGAAATCACTATTCTGTGGTGCTAAATTGTACGGCACCGTCAGTTTTGAATATTCAGTACAGGCACATTCATAGCGGCACACTAGTTGTCCTAGTAGATGGGGGATGGTGTCCTTGGCAATGGTGACAATTTGTAGCATTTTTCAGGACACTAGGGCAGAGCTGACTGCTTACAGTAAATGGATTAATAAAGCTTCCTTTATTATGGTAATGTGAGGCTCTTTGCTTGCTTTGGGGGAAGGGACCTGATGCACTGTGTATGACACACGGCCCACTGGGCATGCGCCAGAAATCCCATCGCAACCCTTCTACTGGGCATGCCGCCGCCAGAGATGGAAATGCAACAGCATAGAGTACAATACTGTACCAACTGCAGGAATACAGCCAACTGCGCATGCTCAGTGATAGCATAGCGCTACATGGCGTATGGCTTGGCGCCACAGATCCCATTGTACCCCTCTCCATTTCTAATCCATCGCAGATGGATGACAGAGACCATAGTGCCAACTGTGTAATACAGAGAGCTCTCTCTCATACAGATCCCATTACTACTGTACTTAGTGTGCAAGGTTGGAGCAGCATCACCAATGTCATAAGTTTGCGATGCAACGCCATTTTGCGTTTCAAACGCACAGTCAGCTTTGAACACAGAGCGCTCTCTCGCAGACGGAAACCACTCTAAGACACAGTCCAAGGGATGTAGCCATAGTGAACAAGGCTGAGACCGCATATGCGTTGTCGCATGTTTGCGTTTTGCGGTTTTGGTCGCACAGTTTGTGATGCAGAGCCCTGTCTCACATTCTAGACAGTAGATTCACTAGCAGTTTCTGCAGTTATGAAATCACTATTCTGTGGTGCTAAATTGTACGGCACCGTCAGTTTTGAATATTCAGTACAGGCACATTCATAGCGGCACACTAGTTGTCCTAGTAGACGGGGGATGGTGTCCTTGGCAATGGTGACAATTTGTAGCATTTTTCAGGACACTAGGGCAGAGCTGACTGCTTACAGTAAATGGATTAACAAAGCTTCCTTTATTATGGTAATGTGAGGCTCTTTGCTTGCTTTGGGGGAAGGGACCTGATGCACTGTGTATGACTCTTGGCCCACTGGGCATGTGCCAGAAATCCCATCGCAACCCTCCTACTGGGCATGCGCCCGCCAGAGATGGAAATGCAACTGCATAGAGTACAATACTGTACCAACTGCAGGAATACAGCCAACTGCGCATGCTCAGTGATAGCATAGCGCTACATGGCATATGGCTTGGCGCCATACAGTAGTTTCTCTATAGTGTCAGTGACAGTGACAAAAAAAAAAAATACGGTACGGTATATTCTTTTCAAGGAATCGAACCCGGGACCATAATTCTACCAAAGTGATCACCTAACCACTAGCCCACATGACAGCTACAGTGAACCACAGAGAGTGGCCTCATCCTTGTGCTCTCCTCCCGCTGCTGTTTTTTAATAAAAATTAAAAAAAAATTGGCATACTGTAATGCATCCCATATCAGTGAAAGCTGTGCGTGCATCTCATTAATCTACAGTATCGGTTATACCGTGTCAACAACTCAGGCAACTTCTCTACTATTCAGTTACTGCACTGTACCGTATGTATAATACAGTATGTGCATTGATTTGCATCCTTTTATAAGATGTTACGTACGGTACAGTACTATATACTGTATATGTATATTATGCGACATTAAAAATACAGTATGGGTTGTGCGTACATGAAAATGCTGTGAATGTGATATCCACCCAATTTACTGTAAGTTTAACATTATGGCATTCTATACAAGGCATTCAGTACAGTGGAGCACTCGCCACCCAGCGGTTAAGCACTATATTACATGCAATTACAAAAGTGGAGCACTCGCCACCCAGCGGTTAAGCACTGTATTACATGCCATAGCATATCCTTCGTTGAAGAATACCACGGTGTTCCACAAGTCCATGGCGTGACTCAGAGGCCTGCACGCCATGGCGCGACTCATGCCATGCCATGAGCACCAAAATAGCTGGGCAGATCTGTAAGTCATTAGCAGAAGTCCGCTGCATATGGAATCGCAGTTATGACAGGATATGAGTCAATCTCTGAATAAGGCCCAATGTCATAATGTGATCAAGGGAATGACAGCATTCAGCAACTATTGTCTGGTGAGACAGTGACTTTAACAGTACACAAAATTTACCATGAACCATGAATGGGATGAGGGGGGATTTAAATGTCCTATCTTGTGGCACATAAATAAGGGACTCCTCTAAGTCATAGGTTTTCCAGTTTAAAAAATGATAAACCCTATTTTGCTGCCATTTTATTCCTAAACAAATGTAACATCTGCTCATTAGTATCAGATTCTTCTGATGAGTGAGAGGGTCACACTAATAACTTAAAGGGCCCCATATAACTGATGGCTGTTTCCACAGTGGCCGAACCGCCAATCCTCCGGTTTGAAATGCTGATCGGTGACCATCGATGATCACTGATCCATCTGGTAATCTGTGAAATTCTTCATGTTAAAAATCCTCAATTTGCTTATCCTGATCATATTTTGGTCAGGATCTGCAAATCAGGGAAATTCAACATGTAGAAGTATGGGGGGCTTTAGTTAGATGTTATCTCTTCTTAGTTAGCTTCCCTTTCCAAAGAAAAGGAGGTCTAGTGCTTTACCCCCACACACAAACACACACACCCATAAATAAACACAAAATTTCACAGGTGGTAAAAATTGAGAAACACCTAAGGGAGTAGATAATTTTATAAAAAATAAAAGAGAATATTGTTACTTTCTAGAGGAATAGCAATGTAAAAATTTCTTAATATCTCTAGACTTTTATTAACTCTACATCCAAGATTCGGGGACACTTTTGTTTGGCATAATATGGACTGAGGGTATTACAGTTTGGTATAATGTGAACTTGTGGTGCTAATGTTTGCCCTAACATAAATTGGGGGCACTATGGTGTGGCATAATAAATGGTTTAAAAATTAAATCTGCTCAGAGGGGAAGGGAGATATGACGTTCCCTTCTTTCCTAAGAAGGAAATTTCAGAGTGAAGCATAAGCAAGTGTAGAGAACAGGAACTGGCTTGCATGATCTTTGGTAAGTGAAGAAAAGAAGTTTTGGGGACTGATGACGATATGATTATATTGGAGTCTAAGGAGTGAAATAGGATATGGGGGATTGTGGGTGAACATTATAAGAAAAGGGATTAATGCCTTGAAAATAGACTCTAGACCAGTTGTGTCAAACTTACATCCCTCCAGCTGCAGTGGAACTGCACATCCCAGCATACACTGCCACAGTTTTGCTATTAGAGCATGCTAATACTGTGGCAGGACATGCTGGAATATGTAGTCCCACACCAGCTGGATGGCCACGAGTTTGACACCCCTGCTCTAGACACTCCCCCTAGATGGTGCTAGACACGGTCTTCCAGCAGTACAGCACAGAGAATGCCTCTCTTGATTTCCGTGGTTGAACAATGTAGTGAAATGTGATGCATACACCTATGAAGATGTAGACAGGCATGCATTCAACTTTACATCAGCCCCAAAATATCAAGAAGAATTTGATCTTAGCTCATTCAGTTATGTTGGCCATACACCTGCACAACCATCTTAAGATCAGATTCACATACGATTTCCCGGAGCTCCCTGGCAGTCCCGGCGGCACGATTTGTTGTTTTTCATTGCTCATGATCTGTCGTACGATCGATCGTGTGCCTCAAGCGCTCATAAGGGAAAAGTCATTGAAATGACATGAATGGACACACGATACGGTACGATCTGCACACAATACGATGGATAATATGGGCTGCACATCTGATCATACGATCTGTTTTAGGAGCTGCGGGAGGGCACAACGGATCGTATCCTATTCCAAAAATACACAATTTCAACACGATTCATCATGTAATACTTGTCGAAAATCGGGCACTCAGCCCGAAATTGTGCAGGTGTATGGTCAGCATAAGTCTTCAGAAATGATTTTCATTTATGACAGGTTGAGGAAAACATCTGTTTCTATGCATTGTCTAGTGCTTAAAGTGGCATCACGGATACAGGTATACAAAAAGTGTTACAATACATTGGGGAAGAAATACAAAATTACATCATAACATGTATATGATTGCATTAGCTGTTGGAACTACTTTATATTATGTAATCAAAGTTTGTTTTATCTATCTACTGGAATAGATCACACTTCTGTTAGTATCTAAGGGAAAAGACACGCATTTTAAACAGTATATTATTTTCCCTTCCATAGCTGCATTGTGGTTCTAGCCATGAAACATTTCTAAAGGCTGGATATATTGTTCAAGGTATCTTTTTAGAGATTTATAGTCTATGCCAAATTCCAGATAATTAATATGACTGTGCAATATCTCACATAGTAATTGTTTCCTGGCAAGTGTTCCATCTATGTCTTGACATTTACTATAAAATTAATATTTATTACATAAATGATGTTCTAACATACTGCACATTGTCTTTCATTAGGTTATGAAGAATATTAGTGTACTGCTTTAAACAAATTATGACTTGAAAACAATTAGTAAAAACGGTTATATATACAACAGATTACAAAGACTAAAATGTAAAATGTAAGAAATCAGACTTGTTTGGATGTTGCAAATTCTGCATAATCTGAAGGTCTGCTTTAATGTGTGTACTCACTGATAGTTTACCATCTGTCTTTAATGCATTATCCTGCTCTGCTTCCTTTCACCTGAAGATTGAAACAGGCAAAAAGGTGATAGTTGAAAAAGCATGACAAGCGCTGTAACCATACAAAACAGTTTTTACAAATAAGTAACGGATCATACACAGACTGTAGATTGATCGCATTCTGGTGTACAGTGCTGCAAACCGAACCCCTTGTGGATGTTAAACTACTTTTGAGTATGTACCCTTATAAAGATTGTAAAGACTGCATAATTAACTCCTTTGTTGTCCAGGCTCTACTCACTCCTGTACTGAACCTATTGCACCTTTTGTGCTAGTCACATTCCAATATTAGTAATTTGTTTATGCAATACCTTGATTTTTTTTTAATCAGAGGATTGAATTTACAGAAAATGACCTTAAATTGTTTATACCTTCACATACTGTATGGCAAACAAAATAAATTGTGTTGTTTGCTTTCCTAGTCATACCATTTAGGTTGAATGCAGACAATGGAGCTCATTCAGAGCCGCTCGCAAGCGGCTCGATGGTGCCCTACTGCGCATGTGCCGCATCCAACGTGTGCAATCCCCATCCAGTGACTGCAGCTCACTTGATGAGGGGCTTGCTACAAGATGGGGCAGCTGTCGATGGTGAGTGACAGCTCGCCCCGTTTTGTAGGCGGGGAGGGGGGGTGGCTGCACAAACGCAGGCGTTCCCTTAGGAACGCCTGGCATTTGTGGGAGGCCCTACTGACATTACTAGTAATGTAAGTAGCGGACTTCCTGCTCTATTAGAGCAGGGAGTCCCCTCGGCTTTGCGGTAGCCGAGACCCTACCACAGGGTCTCGTCAAAGGGCCGATGGACGCGATTATCGCGGTGGCCTCCTGCCCGCTCACACAAGGTGTGGGAGGTCTCCCACAGCTTTGCGAGCGGCCAGACAAAAAAAAAAAAAACACGCCCACAGACCCTGCGAACTGGGGGTCTGAATCAATGCCAGTGTGTTGGAACAATATGATAGCCCAACAAGGTATAAAGTTGTTGATATGTTTTATTTGGTGTGAAACCAAGTAGATTTACAATGGGTACCAGCCAGGGGTGTACTATGCATTTGAAGGCCACATAGCAAAAGTTTGTAAGGGCCCCTATGTACCACCCAATGGTTGAAAAATGTATGTAACACATGTACCTTTGACAAAGAAGATGGGCCCCCTCAGCTCTGGGCCCCATAGCAACTGCACCTCTTGCACCTATGGTAGTTACACCTATGGCACCAGTGGAATTGTGTTTTGGAAATGAAGTGTGAACAGGGGTTTATATTGCAGAGTTATATATGCCAGTGCCTGACTCAAACTATGAGTGGGTATAAAATGGCCTGAAATCTGACAAGTAAGATGGTTATAACATATAACCCAACTGTGATTTTGGCCACACACCCTAGTCACGCCCCTTGTCTGGGCATATAAAAATGAAAAGGTGTTAACCCTAGCACACTGACATTACTGTTGTTTTGTCTCCACCCCAGCTCCCTATTGATATAACCTATTGGGTGGGACCTGGGTGGTCACAAATGGTGTCAAACAGAATGTGAAAGTGGATATTAGGCCACACAGATGACATGGTAACAGCTGTATATGTAGGAAAACACCTGAGATTAGCATAGTACTGTGCATCCTCACAGGACAGTTACACTCTACACAGTACCTCATGTCAAACTGCGCGTGCGCAGGGACGGAGGTCGCATCTCCGGTAGGCTCCGGGTCCTAGTGCCTGAAGTGTATAACAGAGAGGAGACAGTGCCGCAGCGCTCTATTCTCCAACGCTAATGGTTACTGGTGGAGAAAGGTAAGAATTTGTTTTCAGTGGATTCATCAGTTTTGATGTACAGTATATGTGGAGGATAAATCACACTAGTCGTCCACTGGGAAGTGGATAAAGGTACACCATGCGTTTGCAAATTTTGTTTTAGAATGCATTTTTATTAAACAAGAGAGAGGATTACAGAAATGAATAAGCATAATAATAATAATAATAATAATAATAATAATAATAATAATAATAATAATAATAACCCTTACAATAAGAAATTAATAAAGTTAAATGAAAAACACAGCTATACTGTACAGTCAGCAATGAAACATTTATAGGTATCAAAGTGCAGCATACAGTAAGTGTTCCCAACTCTTGTTGATCTTTATTCTTTATAACAGGGTTCATGACACTACTGGCTTGTACACAACACTAGTCAAATTTATTTTTACAGGCTTTAAGAATGCTTATTAAACACTTAAGAATTAACTCCCATGTGCATGAGGCCATTCTCTGTATTCCCTTTATCGGAGAGAGAGATAGAAATAAATTACAACAGTTGGAGTGAGATTAACCCCCAGCTGGGATACCTAAGTAAGGAAATAAGTGGGATACCAGTAAGGTAAAAAACAAGTTGACCCTAATTAAGAAACGAACTTGAGAGGAGATGCTGCCTACAGAATCCAGTCACTGACAGGCATCACCAGTACCTCAGTACACTATGGACAAAGTAAGCCTGGACTCTTTAGTACATTCAGTAGGTCACAAATGTTTGGTACAAAATATGATTAACAGTTATTAATAGCAACAGGTAAAGTAATCTTCACAACTAATTGACGGCAAACAGATGTACATATGAAATAAATATCATCTAAACAAAAAATCTTGTAGTTACCAGTGTGCCATATCAGAGGCCATCATTCAGAGCCGTACGCTCTGAGCAGAGCGCACGCTCTGAATGAGGGCCGCCCTCCATAAAAATGGAGCGCCCTCCTGGACGCTCGTATAGCTGTGGGTCACCACCCACAGCCTATACGAGCGTGCAGTTTGATGGCCGCGATGGTCTTGACCATCGCGACCATCGAAACTGAGAGCCGGAGCCTGCGGTTGAGGTTTTCAACCGCAAGCCCCGGAGTGATTTTGGCTCTATCAGAGCCAAAATCACTCCCACTGACATCACTAGTGATGTCAGTGGGCCGGCTTCTGACGGGAGGCGTTCCCGTGGGAACGCCCCCATCAGGGAGGCACGCCCCCGGCACGCCCACCAAAGGGGGCGTGCTGTCAATCAACATCGACAGCACACCCCCTTTGATCAGACACAACGAGCGAAGGACTTTCCTTCGCTCGTCGTGTCTGGCGCATGCGCACGACGGAGCTCCCTCCATCGTGCGCATGCTCAGTGCAGAACATCGACCCACTTGCGAGCGGACAGCCACTTGCGAGTGGGTCTGAATCAGGGCCAGATTTCATTCATGTTATCCTTATATAATCAAGTTGTTTGCAAGTAATGCATCCTGAGACCATTCATGTGTGGGGTTGCTTCTCAGCCAAGGGAGTGGGATCGCTCACAATTTTGCTTAAGAACACCGCCATGAATAAAGAATGGTACCAAAACATCCTCCAAGAGCAACTTCTCCCAACCATCCAAGAACAGTTTGGTGATAAACAATGCCTTTTCCAGCATGATGGAGCACCTTGCCATAAGGCAAAAGTGATAACTAAGTGGCTCAGGGAACAAAACATCAAAATTTTGGGTCTATGGCCAGGAAACTCCCCAGACCTTTATCCCATTGAGAACTTTTGGTCAATCCTCAAGAGGCGGGTGGACAAACAAAAACCCACAAATTCTGACAAACTCCAAGCATTGATTAGGTAAGAATGGCCGGCCATCAGTCAGTACAGTATGTGGCCCAGAAGTTGATTGACAGCATGCCCGGGCAAATTGCAGATGTCTTGAAAAAGAAGGGCAACACTGCAAATATTGACTCTTTGCATAAACTAAATGTAATTGTCAATAAAAGCCTTTGACACTTATGAAATGCTTGTAATATTACTTCAGTATACCATAGTAACATCTGACAGAAAGGTCTAAAAACACTGAAGCAGCAAACTTTGTGAAAACCAATACTTGTGTCATTCTCAAAACTTTTGGCCATTGCTGTATATAGGTGTACCTGCTAGGATCTTTCTTCCTTACTTTTCAGTAACACACTTTCATTGCTTGGTAAGCTGATGAAGATCATATGGGACCTCTCATCCCACTCAATTTTCACAACATTTCTACGTTTCAGCTAGAAAAATAAAATTACTAATCTCTCAGTGAATACATCATCACTGGGAAAAATCATCATTCCTGGAAATTTATTTTGAAAACCTTGGTAAAAAATACATGCCCTCCAGGAATTTTGTGACTGACTGCTCACAATATATGCACATACAGAGGTCTATGTACTAATAATTGCAGACCAGCCGCGATTATTATCAATCCATATCGCTGAGGATATTTTTTTATTTTTATGAAAAAATCCCCGCTATGTACAAGGGGGAACTCGCAGGGACAGCAGTTGCAGTCACCGCTATCCCTGCGAGTTATATCCCTGGCAAATTGTTGAGGTCTTTCACAGAAGACTTCGTCCGGAGCTTTTTGTAGTTTAGAACATAATAGTCAGATCGTAGTCCCCATTGATAATAATAGGGATTGCAGTCTGATGTGCTAATTAGCACTTTGCCGGAGATTTCTGTTAAATCTCCTACATTGTGCCATTAGTACATAGGAACAATACATAAAATTATGCAGAAACTGCATAATTTTATGTGAAAAACAGCTTGATAAATAGGCCCCTTAGTATTAATATGCAAATATATCTGGCCTTCTGTTTTTAAAAATATAATTAATACCCCTTTCACACAGAATTATTTCAAAATCTTGGCTTTTACCCAGTATTTGAGTGCCAGGTCATTGTGCCGGTTCTAGCCTCAAGCTCCTTTCACACAGAAAAGCAAATTACCGGGTAACATACTTTTACCCGGTAATTTCCTGATCAAAATGGGTATTTTTTGTATGTGAAATGATCATTCCAGGTCGAAATTGGCAGGTCTCCAACCCTGGTGAAAACCAGGGTCGAAGTCCCGGGAATTACGTCCTGGGTTGACCCTTTCACACAGAAAAAGGACCCGTGTTGATCAGCAAATTACCAGGTAAAAGTGCTTTACCCGGTAATTTGCTTTTCTGTGTGAAAGGGGTATAAGTAATTTTTTTATAAATTCTTTCATATTAAAGTTTTTGACCCGCATGTTTAAAACAGCTGGTTTATAATAACGTATAACAAATTGTGGTGACTAGAAATAAAAATAAAGGCAGCAAGTACCTTTATAGTCTAAATTAATTAGATAACCTCAAACAACCTTTGTCCGTTACTAACTATCTTAAATTACATCATATTTAAATGTGTACCACTAATTACAATTTACTGACAACTCTTCCCTTAAGGGAGCATGATGTGAACAGTGAAATGTCAATAGTAGATTTGTAAAGGATTGATGTGATCAGGACCTAATAGGCATCATGGTTGTCAGCCGGAGAGACCTTGCTTTGCATTTAAAAGGATTTAAAGAATTTGTTGGAATTAGAGGAAGTACAATCTTGCCTCTTTTAGAAAATGAACAGGAAGACGCACATTCCATCATTCTTTTTATTCCTTTTTATTTTTCTTGATACAGATGGACCCAGCTGCATTATTGCTTATAGCGCAGCGAGTCTCACCATGCGTGGCACAAGATGCCATCCCGCGATCTGGGATGCGCAATAGTTTCTCCATTCAATCCTATGGAGATTCATCCCGTTATAGGGGATGAGCAAGTGCGTCTCCATAGGTTTGAATGGAGACACACTGCCACGATCAGGGATGCACCATAGCGCAGTGCGGCGCATAGTGCGATTTGTGGACAAGTTTGTGTCACGTTCGGCAGCAAACTAACTGGGTGCATCTGTATATGACTGAATGACATCTATTGCAACATAATTAATGCTAAAAAATAAGATAACACCTCTGCTTTTGTGGACAAGTATGTCTCTGTAGAGTTACAGTAGGAAAGTTTTTCAATACTTAAAATTTTTTTTATATATTATAAGGGCACGGTAGTGCTCGTATATTAAAGCTGAATCAAATAAACAGAATTTTCCCATAGAGAATTCCTGAGAGGGAGCATGGTGTTTAAGGGGCTACACCTCAAAAGTTATTAAACGTACTGAGCTGAAATTTGGCAGAGACAGTGATAAATGTTGCTCGGTGCTGCTTGCCAAATTTCAGGGAAAAAAAAAATGAGTATTTGGGATTAATCTACATTTGAAATGGTCTGTTTTTTCTGCCACTTACAGTTAGGACCACTTTTCTGCTTTAGTCTATGGGGGATTTTTGTGAAGGAATAACTCAGGGCAGAGGACGAATAGGGACATGGGGTTTGTTTTATTAGTTAGCTATTGTTCCATTGTAGGTGCTTTTGGGGTTCAGGTGATTGAAAAAGTTACTGTTTTTTAACTATTAGCCCACAAATGCCCCATTATAGAGATAGGGAGCTTCAACTTGCTGCACATGCGCAGTAGGTGGCCTCCTGCAGGGGATGTACAGTGACTTCACTTGGGTGCTCTAAGATGGCTGTCCTTTGTGGGCTTTAGCAGCAGGACCCAGCAGCGGTAGCGGGTGCTTGCGGCGGAGGGAACCCGGCCACCCCCCCAACCATCAGCCTGGCGGCGGTGGGATGGTAGTGGGATGCAGAAGGCATGGAGATGGGATGCGGTGGGCATGGCATGGGAGGCAGCTGTGGGAAGTGGCAATTACCTTGCAGAGTTCGTCAGCGGGCGCCAGAGTTCAAAAATAGCATGGTCGCGCCAATTTTGAAAGTCAAGCTGGTCACAGCAAGCCAATCACGGCTCGCCACATCATCGCCTCGCCCCTTTATGCTGGCTTATATAATCCAGCGCAAGGCAGTGGGTGTCAGTCCAATGGCGGAGGAGGAGCAATGAAGAGCTCCTGAAGATGGAAGACGGCAGGGAAATCCTGGATGCACTGCGTGCTTAAAGGTCGCTGCCCTCCAGGTGAAGACGCCATGGAAGTCCTGGGGGAGGCGGCAGACATGTAAAAGAGCTTAAAGGTTGCCGCCCCCAGGTGAAGCTGCAGCACAGAGGGTGTAATGGTTAGCATTACTGCCTCACAGCACTGAGGTCGTGGGTTCGATTCCCACCACGGCCCTAACTGTGCAGAGTTTGTATATTCTCCCTGTGCTTGCGTGAGTTTCCTCCAGGTGCTCCAGCTTCCTCCCACACTCCAAAAATATACCGGTAGGTTAATTGTCTCCCAACAAAAATTAACCCCAGTGTGTATGTGTGTGTGCATGTGATAGGGAACATAGATTGTAAGCTCCACTGGGGCAAGGACTGATGTGTATGGCCAAAGTGCTGCGGTAAGTGCTGCGGAATATGTGTGCGCTATATAAATAACTGGTAATAAATAAATAAAAATAAATAAATAAAACATTCAGTGTAATGTTTTTATTTTGATATTTCTTTTACAGGTGTACTATAGGTACCAGCGGGCCCTTTATGTCCTGGTACTTGTGGTTCTCCAAGCACCAGCCTGCAGTGGAGGTTTGCTGGAACCTGTAGTTAACCTGCAAAAGACAAAATTTTAACTCTTTATGTGCACTACACAATTAACCCGGCACCCACCGCCCAGGGGCGCCGGGGATAGCAGGCTTGGGTGCCCTGGATAGGGAGACCTGGCTGTGGCTCTCCTGGCTGTGGAATTATTCCCCCACTAGAAAGAGCTTGGTGCTGGTTATGGAAAATACAGAAGACCCATACTCTTTTTGTCTCCTGTATTTCCAAAAACAGGACTGGCTTCTCGCTAAGCCCTGTGCTGGTTGTGCTAAATACAGGGAATATCTTTGTCCCCTGTATTTTCACAACCAGGATCGGCAGTGAAAATCTGGGGCTGGTTGTGCTTTAGGTGGGGCACATTACACAATCAACCCGGTACCGACCGCCCAGTGGTATCGGGTTAAGCCTCGGGCTATCAACCTAGGCCTGTGGTGCCCTGGAGTGGGGGAACCCTTTATTGGGGAACTAGGTGGATCCTGGAACCATACAGCCATATGGTCTTAAAGTAAAAGTAGCGTGGGGTGCATTAATCTAATGCTCTAGGAACAGTATCATTGGCTATCTAGTCGTTCTAGTTTTTGCTTTAGCCATGTTTGTCTGTCTTTTGCTTTTGCAGTGATTTTGTAGGCATGTCAGTTACATTGGATATCCTGTTCACCTTGACAAAGCGGCGTCTGGGCCCCGAAACGTTGGATCTCTTTTTGATGTAACGAATACAAATTTCTATTTGAAAACTACAGCGAATGCCACTGCTTGTTTGAATGGAGGAGGTTTACATTTTTCCTTAGCGCACCGGTGGTCTTTATTAATATTGTGGGAGTGCCGGACTGAAGGATATAGATATATATATATATATATATATATATATATATATAAACAATGAAAAGTGGAATGGCACTCCCCCAGAAATTATAACACAGTCACAGGTGCCCTCCGCAGCACGCTACCTCATAACCGCTCACACATAAATCCACATTGGTACCACTCCAGTCTTAGAGTATACATGGTCATAGGCTTAATGCATAAAGCCTGTGTTCATGTATACTTTAAGACTGGAGTGCCGCCGATCTGGATATATATATATATATATTTATATATATATATATATGCTGATAGCCCGGCACTCTGTAAACCCCAACCAGGGTGTAAACCTTGTTCCAGGTGCCCTCAAAGGTGGAGATCACTCCCCTTAATACAAGCAGCAATGGATCAGCGGCACTCAGGAATCTTCTATACTGGTGAAAAAGGTGTCTTTATTTAGACATTTTCAGGGTCATGTGACCCGGTCTTCAGGAACACACACCTGTTCCTGTAGACGAGGTCACCTAACCCCGAAACGTCAAAATAAAGACACCTTTTTCACCAGTATAGAAGACTCCTGAGTTCCGCTGATCTATTGCTGTATATATATATATATATATATATATATATATATATATATATGTATATATGCAATAAAACATATGTTAAGGATAAGTGCTTTGTGATTTCAGAGCTGTTACAGCAAATATAAAATCCACACTGTGCTGCAGAAAACTTCTGACACTTGTAGTGCACTAGGCTTCCAAAGTTGTTCAAACCACTGCTTTCCCCCCTGCACTTTAAATCCTGTGACCTCTCCAGGAAAATATGAATCTGGTTTAAAATAAGCAGAAAGGGAGCGCTATATAGTGCATTATCCTTTTATTGAAACAGATAAAATCTCCAATAAACATTGAATGATCTAGAAGACTCGTACCAAGTCTCACCCAGTGTGGACTGGATACCACATGTCATAAGTAAAACAGACCCGACAACCTCCTGCTTATTCCCTGGACTCACGGATCCTCTCCACATGTGTATGAGCTCACCCACACGCTGGGAACATGTGGATGCCTGCGGACAGCCGGAGCGCTAGAGCACTGTCAGAAGCACCTTGTCAAGCCCAGCTCTAATGCATTTCATTGTTAGACTTGATCAGAGGCCTGTGCAGTTTGTAGCAGCAAGGAAGATTTGGATCTCCAGGTTTTCAGGGTCACACAGGCCCAGCTGCAAGTCGTTACTGAAGACAGAAAGAGTTTAAAACTTTTCACCCAGTGCTCTGGGCACTGATGACGGATAGTGGCCAGCGAGTAGGCCCCAGTGTGATTAGTGCCAGGGACCAACTGAATAGCTGTGCTGGGAAGCATGGCAGGAGGTGGATGCATTCCATGGCAGCAGACTGAACTCTAGAGTAATTGGTGCTGGATTATTTGAGTAAACCTGTCTGCTTCCATTAAAAGACACTGGTACACCAGGAATGTGCCTGTTGTGTGTCCTTATTTCTCCGACCCTGTTACAATATATATATTAATGCTGTTAATGTCCATCTAATCAGTTGCACAGTAGAGAGCTGCTTGACCATACCCTGACAGAGAATATGAACCTAGCATTGGGCTAGAGCAATTTTCCATGATGCAACCGATGGTTGCGTCTACAGATGCATCAAGCAATAGTTCAGTGACTACAGATTCCCAAAACAGGCACATGCAGATGCAAGAATGTTCACCAGGAAAGGGCTTGTACCGGTAATATCATACAGCTGAACATGCTACATCGGCAAAAGACGCACACGGACGCATTAGATACAGGCCCTTAGTATGTAATATAAATTATTATCCCCTATTAATATTTTTATTGGTATAATCTATTGGTAGAACCTGTTTGATTACAATAGGTAGCAGCACAATGTGAAATGGATGTTAGTAGACATAGATGTCCTTAACTAGGATGGAGGGTTTATTTGGTTACAGCACTGTACACAGGGTTAACATCAGTGACAGCGTTAATAGCAGTAAGTGCCGAGTTTACAGATGTAAAAGGAAATAGCTGTGGCAGCGATAACAGCAGATTTCAGGTAAGAAGCTAAGTATTGCATGTCCGTACAGTACTACGGCACTCTACACAGTGGTGCAAATAGACTCACTAGCATGGCAGTAATGTCATCCCGCTAGCACACTCTCCAGCAATTTCTAATTTATTACTGTAGCCCATTAATAATTAAAAAAGATTGTTGTAGTAATTTTTCTGCATAAAGTTTTCAACAGTGTAGTGATATACGTTAGTAAATAAAGAAACAAATTTAAAAAATGGAAGCAAATTGTACATATCGCTTACACAGAGTACCAAACATTAATGTCCAGTATGCCGGGCTACTTAATAAATGGCTAACTAATCAAAAGTGGTCTTTCATCTCTGATGGATGATTGTGACGCTTATAACCACCTTGCCATTGGTAATTAATGTTCTCAGCACATTTAAACAGAATAGGTTAATTTAAATAATTCACTATAGTTCCCATTTAAGGTGTCAATTTAGCTCATAACCAGATTTGTTAAAAATAAAATCATATCACGCGCTGCCTTTCCATTGTTAAACAATGTTAAATACAGTATACTGGTTTAAGTGCATTGTTAAGTCAGAGGTTGAGCCAATCCCATCAAGAAGTATAATGTGTTTAGCATTTCTGTCCTGCTGTATTGCATTCAGTGACAGTTTTAACACATTTTTCAGAACTGATTGACTTATTCTTTAACTTTCCATATTATTTGTCTAAAGAAATAATTTTATTTCTAATAAAAAGTGGCTTATAAAGTTAAACAAGATAATTAATGTAAATTCAACTGTAAGCTCACTGATCTATCTGTGAGCCCCCTGATCTATCTCTGCTCCCACTGCAGTTTATGAAGTTGGCCTCACAAGCACTCACTCATGATATGTTTGCAGATTATTAATGTCTGTGCATACGGTACAGATACAATAAACCCCTTAATGGCTGATGATGGCTGATGATGGCTGATGATGGCTTCAGGCTTCGATCATTTAAACCACACAACCTTTTCGTAACCTAACTCTTAACTCAAAAATAACAAGACTGACAGTTTATGGCAGTAAAAAAAGTAATTTTTATTAACAACAAATATACTATCTATAGTGTCAGACAAAGGGCAGCCAGAGCCAGCGCAGACTAAAGCTGGTCACACACTAGACCAACTTGCATCCAACCATTCAACTTGTTGATTGGTTGGAATGAAAATCTGGTAAGGTATGGGAGTAAATGATCAGCAATTTGCTCCTAAATGCCAGAAAACAGATGAAAATGGTCATTAGACAAGTTTGTTAAATGTTTGATCTAAACAATTTTGTTCAAACAACAGTTTTTGTCCATTTTGCTGATTGTCATTTGCTTTCATTCCTTACCAGATTTTCATTCCAACCAATCAACTAGTTGGCTGGTTGGATGAAAGTTGGACTAGTGTGTGGCCAGCTTAAGGCCAAGGCAACTATCACATGCATAGGGAAATGAGTTGAGATGGGAGACTTAAAGGGGAGAGGCAAAAGCCATTGTCAATTTATTGTTCACAACATTTTATTGAGATTACAAATAGATGTACAAGAGAGTCTACATATATGATATCAATAACTTTGTAGACAATATTAACACTGAAAACACTTTAAACACAATAGAAAACTGTCTATATTAAATATAAGCAACATATGGGAGATAGTACAAGCTATAAAACTGTACTGAGAGAAGAGATAGGGGTGGGCTTATGGAGGGGAGGTAGAAAGAATAAGAAGGAAAATAAATAGAAGAAGAGAGAAAAAAAAGAGGGGGGAGGTGGGCATGAGATCGTTTAGTGAAAAGGAAGACTGGGTATAGGAGCTAATCCGTTATGCCAGAGCAGGGAGAGATGCATTGTGGAGGGCATACCGATGCCACCAAACTGCGTGGAACTTCTCTACCATGTTATTTTGCAGGCTAGTCAAATATTCCATCCCAGACACGTACCATATTCTATTGCTTTGTTCCTGGCAAGAGGGTAGAGAGGATTGTTTACTAGCTCTAGCGATCTGGCATTTAGCCATGCAAGAGATATGGAGAATCAATTTATTGGTTTGCTTGGGTAACTGGCCGACTGGGGCACTTAAGAGAAGCACGACTGGAGAGAGAGGGTGGTGAGAAGCATGGGCAGCACAGACTGTGTAATGGCTAGGATTACTGCCTCACAGTACTCAGGTTGTGGGTTTGATTCCCATCATTTCTCTAACTGTGAGGAGTTTGTATATTCTCCCTGTGCTTGCGTGGATTTCCTCCAGGTACTGTACTTTGGTTTCCTCCCACACTCCAAAAATGTACTTGTAGGTTAGATGGCCCTCAGCAAAAATTAACCCTAGTGTGTATGTGTGTGCACGTACATGTGGTGGGGAATATAGATTGTAAGCTCTGGGACAGGGACTGATGTGAATAGCCAAATATTCTCTGTAATGCACTGTGCAATACATCGAGTCGGCCTAGGATGCATCCGTTGCTCCAGTTTATCCCAAAGGTTCACAATGGGGTTAAGAGCTAGTCTCTGAGCTGGCAAGTCCATCCGAGTTACTGAATATTCTGTAAACCTGTCCAGCGTCGCCCTGGAAACATGACAGGTGCCATTGTCATCCTGATAAAAACATTTGTTATTTCCCTAGAACTGCAAGTGCATGGGCCTCCCTATTAGTGGACATTTAGTACTCGTGTACAATGGTATGCATTTCACTTACGCGGGCGTGTCCAATCACTTTTGTCTACATAGTTTAGTATTGTAGATGTTGTTAGAGAGGAGTGTGCTCCAGTGCTATCTCCTGTATTGAAACCAACAGCAACCTTTACCAAGATGGCCGACGCAAGTCCTTACTGAGCATGAGTTACCACGTGCCCCTGCAGCATCTTGCATATGTGTCTTAGCGGTCTATTATGCATAAACCTTGGAGAGAGATAAAGTGGACAGAGTTAGCACCAACCAATCAGCTCCTAACTGTCACTTTGTTGACTATGTTTGAAAAATGACAGTTAGGATGTGATTGGTTGATACGTTGGAACTCATTCAGAGTCTCTCGCTAGCGTTGTGCGCTCGCAAGCGGCCCGATGGTTTGCGTACGTGCATGCTTCGTTCTGCGCATGTGCAAACTACTCTGTGCGATCGCAGGCCTCTTGCTCTCCCAGCAAAGACAGCCCAGTGAAATGAGTGACAGGAGAGGCCATTTGTGGGTGGTAACAGGGGCAGGACACTAATAATGGGGGAGTGGAGGTGTGAACGCAGGCATGCCTGAGTGTTTCAACGCCATTTTAGAGGTGTGCATAATTAACACTCAGCATCATAGTACACATTACATGCCTGTTTTTTACACTGAAGTCCTCACAGTGCTTGCGGTAGGGTAAGGCAACCACAAGCGATGCGATCGCTTCCGATTGTCCTCGATGTACCAATGTTTTAAAACACTTCCTGGAGATGACGTGTTCTGGTGGGCGGCTCTTCCTGTGCGTTTTGGCGTATGCTGGCTGCTCGCTAAGACATGGTGGGTGTGCTTATGCCTTGGCAAGCAATCGCTTCCCGTGGCGTCACTTTGACAAATTTGCATACGCTGGGGGCGAGCGATCGCAACTAGCGAGAGACTCTGAATGAGGTCCTTTATCTCCATCCACTTTTTCTCTCTTCAAGGCATATTACATGGACCTCTTAGAGAGAGAGGTCTCTACACATTTACTTGCAGAACATGTTCCTCCAGATAAGTAGTAACTCAGATATCACCACTACAGCTGTCTCTGGTAAATATAACCGCTCTGTTACTACTGACAACCACTGTTATCCTGAATAAACTTCCAAACCTGCTTAAGGATAAACTGTCTGGACTAACCTATTCACATTCTTATGGTGCCTATTGTCCTACACCAATAGGACATATCAACATATGTTCCATGCAAAGTGTTAGTAAATGTGAACTTCAAACAGCCCCGTGTCAGTAATTAACAGAGGCACCAACTAGACAGAGCAACTGCTCTTTCAAGCCTGATCGTGAGTTAGAAAACAGCAAGACTCATTCAACTTTTTCTTCTTGACATAGCAATAAGCATTTCAGTACTGAAGGGGGAAAACTCACAAGAACTGTCAGGGACCTTGAAACCTCCTTTGGCTCTGCTAGTTGATGAAAAGGGGAATGTTACATAAAAATAGTCTATATGGCTTATAAAAATGTTTTACATTTTTGTACTTAGTTTACTTATGTATTTTTGTTTACAGCCATGAGTAGTTGAATTTTATTGCATTAATTTTAGATGTATAGCTTCTTGTGATATTAGTATACAGCATGTTAACATAGTTAATAAAATATGTCTCCAGTACTTTTATATTTTACCTTGAAAAAGCACCAGGAGTACAAGTGAATGAAAACTACTGTTTGTATTGCTTTACTGTTTGTATTGTTTTTCTTTAAACATGTACATGGTGGAACAGTTGCCGTTTTCCCAATAGGAATGATTAAATATATTTAAAATGTGGGAACAGCTAAGATTAACTTACTGGTCACATCCAAAACAATTGATTTCAAACTAGGACACAGCTATATGGGATTCTGTTACTCCGTTATTATTTTTTAAATGGAAAGTGCTTTAAGATCATGCACATTATAATGATTAGCCAGCAATAAAGCAGCTGATCTCATGATATTACTAAATTCCAAACACTGAGGGTTTGTTGTTTTTTTTTTTATGCAATTTTTATTATGTGTTAGGGATATTATTGAAGATTGTTACAAGGTCCCCTTGGATCTACCTGAGATGTACAGATATCTCAAAGGATATTAAAAAGGTCAAGACTATTAATATTTGTCTATATCCAGGCAGTGTTATGCAAGCTTTGGAATTCTTGGGGAATCTATCACTAGCAATGGACTGTCCAGAGGGAATGTAAACTAAGGCCTCATTATTTAACCTTAAAAAATAGGACATTTAAACATCTTAGTGTACACATTGTAATACAATCCGTTGCCTAGTACAAAATCAATGCTTAAAAGTTCAATTAAGTAAATGTTTTATTTAGTAAAAATTTACATTTTCTGTATTTTCTGTAAAAAAAGGGTCTTCTTGAGTCTCCAATTTGTCAATGTTTTGAAGAAAACTATAAAAAAAGTAAACCATTTGCAAAAGTTTGTTTTTTTCACCCATATATTTATATAATCTAATCTCATTTGTATTTATTATTGTCTGTTATTTATAATGTCCCACGAGCGTTCCATAGCACAATACACTGGGAATACAATGAGCACGTAACATATAGTAAGTACAGACTAATAAAACAAGCTCACAACTAAATACATAATTACAGTGTTACTTACGTATAGAAGACAAAGGGTTAGTTATTCTCTGTCCTCCAAAATTCCATGTTTTATCATTTAATGCTCATCAAACTCATTACACATCATAAGCATTGAAAGAAGAGACCACTTCCATGTTTTAATGCTAACTTCCAGGTCAGGGGTGGGCAAGCAGTGCCATTACCCATGGCACATTGCCTAGGGGGCAGCACTGCCACTTGCCCATGGCATCTGAATTTGGCATGCAGAGCATCTGAAAAGGCACCCTGCCGCCTAGAGAGCCACTGCAGAGCCACCCAGAGCTTCATTAGGATGTTCCGATTGCTCAGCTTCTTCCTATACCCGGGGATTATCACTATACTACGGCCCTGCTGACTTCATATGTTATACTATAATAAGATCTATTTATCAAGCATATTCCTACAATGCTTCTTCACATTAATGGAAGATACATTCAAGACAACTCACTTAGGGCTCTATTTATTAACATTATTTTTAATAAAATAAAGTGAAAAAGGATATTTTCACACCCTATTCACAGTATTTTACTTTAACATACATTTAGTAAAGGGCAATTGGACTAGAATTTGAATAATTCTACTCCAAATCCAAATTATCACATATTTTTAGTAAGTAATGCACATTTCCCATAATTGTCATTAATTGTTCGCAGGGAGTCGCGATTGGGGGTGATCATGGGGGTATGGTTGGCGCATGTGCGGGCAACTTCTCACTGTATATTTTGTGAAAAATACAGTGATAAGGCTGCAGATGGGATTTGCAGGGACAGAGCTTTAATCGCAAGCTCTGTCCCTGCAGGGGATTTTTGATAAATCCCTGTGATATTGCCTAAATTCACAAATTTCAAATGCGGATTGTCGTAAATAGATCCATTATTATTGAAATACATAACTTAAAGTAATTTTTCATGTATAGTTCAACTGTAAAGTTATACAACTGTGAAATGTCAGCTGTTACGCTTTTAATATATGCCTACATATAAACTTTATGTGCAAAAACATCACTTCACCGTCCTATCTACTGTCACTTGTTAAAGCAGCTCAGTAGCCACACAATAAACCAAGAACACCCTCCTTACTTTGCAATCTTCAATACTTAAAGCTCATTTAAATATCATGTCCCAGAACATAAAATCTTGTTTGTGTCAAAATATGAGGGAACAGTTAACCTAGCATTAGATAACTTTCCCGGAATACATAACCTCAGTGTTTTCACACTCAGGGCCTCATTCAGAGGGGGTCGGAGGATGCAAGCGGTCACTCAGAAACTGGGCGGCCGCTTGCATCCTGACTGGCCGCCTCTGTTTTGGTCGTTAGGCTGTGGGTTAACACCCACAGCTCTAATGACTGCTAGGGTGATGGTCGCGATGGTCATTGACCATCGTGACCATCGGGGCTTACGACGAGACCCTAGGGTAGGGTCTCACTTGTCGTAAATACCCGGGAGAGCTTCTGGCTCTGCCAGAGCCGGAAGCTCTCCACTGACATCACTAGTGATGTCAGTGGGGACTCCCCCAAACGGCAGGCATTCCTCCATTTGGGCTGCCACCCCCGGCCCGCCTTCCAAACGGGGCGAGCTGTCAATCAACATCGACAGCTCGCCCCCTTTGGAAAGAGACCCGCTACGACCGGCGCTGTCGGTCATAGCAGGTCTCATGCATGCGCACGAAGGAGCCGGCTCCCTCGTGCGCATGCGCACTAGACAAACACGCACGGCCGCCTCTGAATGAAGGCCTCAGTCTTCAGAGCCCCAAACAGCTCATGTTTTCCAGGTCACACAGCAGGTGTATTGCCAACTGTCACATTTTAAAGATCCACATGTGACCTGGAAACATGAACTGTTTGATTCCTGAGAACCAAGGCAAAAACTACAGGAATGACCAAAGACACATTGCCTCTTGAGAGGTAATACAAGGCCACTGTTCTATTGCAACAAAACATCAACAACACTAGTGGAAAAACAAACTAACTACAGTATATCAGCATACTGATCCACATACTAACCCGCCAAAAACTTTCATGTGGAATTCCCTCACTATCTGTTATTTATTAACTTAGTTGGTAGGGCATCCTATTTAACTTTGAACAAGCCAAATCTATCATGGTTTACAACATACCATGCCCTTAAGAGCAACCAAAATTATTGCCCTAGGAAGAGCTGAGGGGGAGGGGAGTTCACCTGCACTAAGGGCCTGATTCAGAGCCGGACGCTCTTTGAGAGCGCTCTCTCTGAATCAGGGCGTCCCTTTTTTTTTAAAGATGGCCTCCTGGCCGCTTGCATAGCTGTGGGTGACCACCCACAGCTTATGCTTGCGGCCAGGTGATGGTCGCGGTAGTCAAGACCATCGTGACCATTGGGCTAGCGACGAGACCCTTGTGGTAGGGTCTCATGGCCGCAAGCCCCAGTGGGCTTCCTGCTCTAATAGAGCAGGAAGTCCACCTACTGACATCACGAGTGATGTCAATAGGGCCACCCACAAATGGCAGGCGTTCCTTTGGGAACGCCTCCATTTGTGTAGCCACCCCCCCGCCCCGCCTACAAAATGGGGCGAGCTGTCGATCAACATCGACAGCCAGCCGCCCCTTTTGTAGTGAGTCCCGGAGTGAGAGAATTTATCTCTCACTCCAGGGCTCACGCATGCGCACGCCGGAGCCGGCTCTGGCATGCGCATACGCAGTTGGGGACCATCGACCCGCTTGCGAGCACTGTGCGCTCGCGAGTGGGTCTGAATCAGGCCCTAAGTTCATAAAATCATATTGTTGGATCTTAGAACAGGATTTAATTTCTGCACCAAATTGCATTGCAACTAGTACAAGACTCAGACATTGGTAACATGAAGATCTAATCTGAAGAAGAAATCATTGCATTTATTAAAAATCATTAAGTAGTAATGTTGCATAAAATTGTCAGTTAATTGTAATGTGATTCTACAATCATGGCTTTTCATATTCTATTACATTCACTATGATCACAAATTAAATTTTCAAATTACTGTCTGATTTTAAAGGTTCTTGGGTTAAATATAAAATACTCAAATTTCTTTCACAGCAAGTTAGTTTTTTTGTAATATGAATAGAATGGAGACATACAGTACAGTATGTAGAATTGACATACAAGATATAAAAACAATTATTAGCAATCTCCTAGAATTACATTTAATTTTAATTAAAATCTCAACAAAGATAGGAACAGGGTTTGCTTTAGTATTAAGTAACAGGGAGACAGAGACAGAGACTGAGAGGCAGCTCAATACTTACATAACATATATATGGATTGTTTTTGTCAGGAAAGGCTTGCATCTGGGAGTGTAGATACAAGGAAAGAGAAGCCACTAGCTGTGAGCATGCCAAGATGTGATAATTACACATCTCAGCATGCCTGAGGAGCAGAAAGACCAGAAGAGATTTCAGAACTTTCCACTTGCATAGAGTATCGAGCCAGGGAGAGAGAAGCATGGGAGTTTGACCATAGAGGAGGGAAACACTGCCAGGACTGCAGGAAAAGCTGCCAGTGTAACAGAGAGAGTTGCCAACCTTGAAATAAGAGTTGTTAATCTAAAAGGTGAGCTGCCGGGTAACCTGAGAGGGCTTTCAGAATCACAGAGGGAACTGTCAGTGCCAGAGTAAGCTTGCATTCCCAGAAGGGAGTCTACAAATTCCAGAAAGAAATTTACCAGTGGTGGGAAGTAATTGTTTAAATTGGAGTCATAGTCCATTTCAAAGATCCAAAGAGAGTCCAGAGCCTGTCTAGAGGTCCAGAATGTTTTCTGTTGTTTGCAGACTGTCTTGATTTGTTCCAGTTGTTTCATGTGCCAGTTCCCATGTAGCCTAGTGAGGACTGTCATTGGGGAGCCATCCAAGCCTTTGACACATGTTTAAAGGGCTTTTAGGTTTCCAGAACTCCATCACAGTTCACAGCTCATGTTAGTAACCAGTTGCAAACAGCACCACACTATACATAGGACTGAACACCAGCACCATGGCCAACCTATATGAGCTGGAGTTCTGGCCTTAAGCAGTCTAACACTACCAAGACAACAGCTACCATCATTGTATCTCCATTACTCTTATTATAAAGGGAATCAGTGTCTCTCTTTATCTTTGTCTTCATATTATATTTATTGCAGTGTTACTCACAACTCCATGCTGCTACCTCATATTTTACAATATCTGATAATGGGTTCATACTAATAGTTTGATCCCCCTTATTCTGGTGTTTTTCCAGTTTATATTCACAGACTTGCAAGTCCTGATTTACATTTGTCATTAAAGAGTTTAAGGTGAATGTCTGTAGGTCTAAATGCTCATGCCCCATGCTCATGTGGTAATATACTAGTCACCAATGTTATTGCTGATTCTTCTATTTTGTCATTATTGAATGACATGCAATTGTGTTTTGATGCTATGCTAATTTTCTGTATGGAAACTGCACTATAGTCTTATTATATGCAACTTGTACTGTATTTCACAATTACAGTCAGCCACTTTGGGGTCTATGTACTAAGCCTTGGAGTGATATAAAGTAAATGGAGATAAAGTACCAACCAATAAGCCTATAACTTTCACTTTACAGGCTGTGTTTGAAAAATGACAGGAGCTGATTGTTTGGTACTTTATCTATATCCACTTTATTTATCTGTTAGGCTTAGTACATAGACCCCCATATATTTGATGAGGACAAGATCTTCTTTCTTTACTCATTATTTATTAAGTTACAGCCTCACAGTTATTTTGACATTTAAAAAATGTGTCAAGTGGCTCCATCTTTCAGTCTGGTATTTGTGTTATTCATCACTTGTCATTTCTTGTGAGCCGGGCAAGGGTTTCTTAAGTCAGCCTACAGTGTATGGTAGTCCTTGCCAAGATCTGCAACCTTGAAGAGAAAACACAACTCGGAAGAAGGCCACTGAATTTATGATGAAGTAAGACTAACCTACTGATTCTGTGAAATTATACTACTCACTCCCCTTCCAGGTATACTGAGATGCTCAGTGGTGCAGGGGCAACATACAGTAATCATGCAATTAAAGTCAAATGATACTACAGATATCCAATTCCTCACTGTTAGATTAAAATTGTAAATTGCATAAAATAGTAATTCATTCTCTTGACTTCCAATCAAATTATAAATGATTGGCATTAAACTGATCAGATTTTAATGTGTGTGTGTTTCTTGAATGTTGGTATGATTGTGAAGAGGTACAATAATTTATTCAAGCTTTGCAGAACATTATGGGGGTAATGTAGTAGAGTCCAATTTTTGTATCTCTCTGAAACACATGGCGATTTTACACAAAAACTGGATGTAATTGGTGGGAAGTTAGAAGATGTCGGTATCCGGATGATAGATAGAGAGCAACTAGATAGACAGTCAATAGATAGACACCAGAAGGTCTATAGTTGACAGTGCATTAGGTCGACAGGGCTCAAATATTATGTGGTCAAAAGGTCAACATTCAAATAGTTGACACAAAAAAGGTAGACACATGGTCTTGTATGGTTTTTCATGATTTTTAGGGTACAGGGTTAGGCTGAGATTTAGGTTAGGGATTAGGGTTAGGTGAAAATTAAAAAAAATATGTCAACCTTTTTTGTGTCGACCATTTGCATGTGAAACATTTGAAGACTGTCAACCTATTGACTGTCTATCTAACAATCCACACCTGAAGATGTCTACGTAACTCGACAGAGACTTCTATCAAATTGACACCTGCTGTAAACCTCCAAAATTTCACAAAGAATACAGTGAGCTTCATAACATACATTGTGTTTGGATTGAAACCATTGTAGGTAACTGCACAAGAAGCAATGGGCATATTTAAAACTGTAATCTGTACTGAAAAGCACTAATACCTTTATTTACAAAACAGCTGTGTTTCTCATTACATTACATTGCATTAAAAGATGTGAATGGAATTTTACTCATCTTAACAAATAAACATTGTTTGCAATGCACTTATTTATATAATACACATTTATGCACATGTGTAATAGCTCTTAGGTTTAGTGGTCCTTTAAATGAGGAGTGAGACGTTTGCTCATCTCTGTTCATCAAAATATTATGTTATTATAAGGACATTTCTTGTATCAAGTATTCAGCAGGGTTAGTGGTTTACTTCATCACTTGGGACAGCAGAAAAGAAAAACAGTTACAAACTCCTAAAACTTGCAAGGAACAAACTTTACATATAAAACATAATGGTAAAAGGCATCTCTGCCAATGTATATTGTATACAATATTAACCCAGCAGACAGTTATAATGACAATATACTAATGTTGTTTCAATGCAAAATGATTCACAATAACATAATTTTTTGTCATTGGGGCAGATGCTGAGTTAAACTGAAATGTGTTTGCAGAGCATATCTTGCTTGTTTTCGCTCTGCGCATGCTTTGGGACCAAGTGTATACGCAAGTATGGGAGATGCAGAGTCATATGCCCTCCAGTCACATCTTCCTTTGCAACTGAAGGGGCATAACTAGGTTTTAATGGGGGCATTCTTAGATAGGCAATTTATACTGAGTGAGTGTCAATGACATTGTGGGCTATGCAGAATAGTGGAAAAGGGTAAATATCCATGTTTTTAGGCAGAGCTTTTGTAACTTGTAAAGGGCTGGTGCACATGTGCAATGATGATTATGATGTGTATCAAACAAAGCTTATAAGAGCAGTTTGGCCACAGAGATGCATATGGGTGGATGGGTTGGGTACGGTGTTCCGATGGTTAGAATACAGACAGTGGCATCCCAACAGTTAGAATGCAGACATATTTTTGTAAGTATTATAACCCTTACCCTAACCATGCAGTCAGGAAGTCGACGGTCGAAATGCTGACCACCGGCTTTCCAACTGTCAAATCCCGGCAGGGTACTAATGACAGGCGTTGAAATCCCAACGCCTGTCATTAGACCTATGCCGGGAACTGGATGCCTGGCATACCAAACGAAGGTAAGCTGGGCGACGGGCGTGGACAGCAGCAGGGGTTGAGGGTTAGGTGTCAGGGCCCCCCGGGTGAACTTTGGGTTAGGCACCCCCCCGGGAGGGTTAGGATTAGGCTAGGGGAAGGGGAGGTTAGGGTTAGGCACCACCCCAGGAGACTTAGGTTTAGGCTGTGGGGAAGGGGGTTTTGGGTTTAGGCACTTAGGGGGGTTAGGGTTAGGCACTAGGGGGAGGTTAGGGTTAGGCATCCCTAGGGGTGGTTAGGGTTAGGGGGGCCAGGGTTAGTAGTACTTCCCAAAAGCCCTGTCGGGATCTTCACCCCTGCCGGGCTTTTTGCATCGGGATTTGAACCACCGGCCATGCGGCCAGCGATAATACATACCGATTCCCCTAAACCCACCCCTCCCGTAGCCTAACACTAACCCTCCTGTTCTACAGTCTAATCCTAACCCTCGTGTACTGCAGCCTAATTCTAACCCACCCCCTAGTGCTTAACCATAATCCATCCCTCCCACAGCCTAACATTAACCCTCCCATCCCACAGCCTAACCCTCCCCTTACGCAGCCTAACCCTAATACTTACCTTATCAATCTGCCGGTATTGTGACCATCGGCATCCTGACTGTCAGACTGCTGACTATATTCCGGGCGAATATATACTTTATGCATTTAGTTGTGTGCATTCAATGCGGGAGTAATTATGGCTGACTTGTGTTCAACCAATTATGAGCATTATAAGCTTGCTAGGTTTTAAAACATTTTTTAGCTGAGCCATAATGACCATATACTGTATGTGTATTCATAATGCATTTTAAATAAATATATATAATATATTTTTTTTTTTAAATACAACTCTTGATTTTATTTAATTGTTGTAAACTGTTCTTTAATAAAGCATTTAACATGTACAGTACAAAAGCCAAATTATTCTGTACCCTTCTCTGTGTGAGTCCATATGCTTTTATGTTTGGTAGGGGCATTAAATGACAGTGCCAAATAAAGCACAATACAATAAATATATCCCACAGAATCCGTGCCCTTGGGTTGATCTAATTTATCAAAAACATAAAACCTAAATTAATTAATTAATTAATTACACTAGTAAAATTAACACTTATTTCTTAATATATTGATTTTATATGTACCAAATTGCTATTTGATGTAATTTTTTTTCCTTAACAATGAGAACTATTTATATGTATGTCAGCATCAGAACAAAGATTCCATGACAACAAGGAAATTCAAAAGATCAAAAGCAACAACATTAATATGTAGGAAAAAAATCATTTAGGAGCTATTTTATTCATATTCCTTATTCTGACTTAATAAGCACGACCTACTATAATGTTTAGTTGGTGTTTCTACAATGTAATGGCTATGCTCCGTCTCTGACAAAAGGTCATCTGAGGCATGATTACCTTTTTTAAACCATGTTGAATGATGGATGAGCCGTGCAGTGTGATACTGGTGTATTTACTCTTTGATAAAATATGTTCTGTGATTTGAACCAATACTATAAAAGACACTGCCAAAAAAATCTATATCAATAGTGCATTATAATTGATGGCTCCTGTATAATTCTAGAGAATCAAACAAAACCATGCATTGGTTATGGTCTGACATTTAGAAATAAAGACACTGTAATTGCAATACCGTTTTTATTACTGTACTAAAGTATGAAAGTAATTATTGGACTCAGCTTGGGCAGATGTAGGTACTGAGCATACTTTAAACATGACTGACACAAGGAAGATTTAAAATGAAGCAGGATAACAGATTACACTAAATGTAGGCATTGAGTGGAAATATATTTTAAAATACTTTCTTCCACTTGATTTCATATACTGCATAAGAAATCATGTCAGTGTAATTGTTAGAAGGTAAAAGCATATACTATACAGTACAGTACAGTAATGGAATCTGTAGTCAGCTGTGATGTTTTACGCAGTAACAATCCTTGTAGAGATATGTACCTGAGCTGCACTGTTTAACCCCTTCGCTGATAAGGGTTTTCTCACCCCTGCGCTAAGACCACATTTCTACGTGCTCATTCCAAAATTAATATCACTAATTATTTATGGCGTACCCACATAAATTATACTTTGTTTTTTATTGTTCTAGAAAACTTTTTCAGAAAATAAATTTTTTGTTTAGTTCTTGTAATAAGTCAAATACATTTTTACCAGATTGGCCAAAAAAGTGTTGTTTTTTTCCTTAAAATTGTATATTTATGTATTCTGGTACACATCACAAAATAACTCTTTGTGGTTCTTGCATCAGCATTTATTTACCTTTCCAAGACAGTGAAAAGCTGGTTTCTATACAGAGGTCTTCCTAATAAAATCTGCGCTTCAACATGATTGAATTTGTTGTCCTAGTTTTTGTCATCTTAAACTATATACAAACAATGTGTAGGAGTAAAAGGGAAGCTCGATGGTGATCAACAGCTCGCCCCGTTTTGTAGGCAGGGTTGGGTGTGGCTACACAAATGGTGGTGTTCCCGACGGAACGCCTGCCGTTTGTGGGCGGCCCCACTGACATCACTCTAAAAGGGGGCATCCACTACACGATTTTAGCAGGCGATTGAATGATAACGAGATCGTTATTGTTCAATCGTTTAAAAATCGTTTATAAATCGTGCAGTGTTTGGTCGTTAACGATCAACAATGCGCTCTCCCGCCTGACATTTGATCATCTCGTCGACCGAACATGCAGGTCAATTTCACTTGATCTATTAAAGATACTTTGCAAATCGTTCAGACTGAAAGATAAAATTTCATGGGCAAAGATCAAAGGAAAATCGTTTAGAGATTGGACAGGGAGTAGATCGTCTAGTGGATGTGCCCCTTAATAGAGCCAAAAGCTCACTGGGGCTTGCGGTAGATGAGACCCTACCACAAGGGTCTCGTCGCAAGCCCCGATGGTCGCAATGGTCTTGACCATCACGTCCATCAACCTGGCCGCTCGCTAAAGCTGTGGGTGGTCACCCACAGCCTAGCGAGTTGCCAGGAGGCCGGATGTAAACATAGAAGTGGCCGCCCTCATTCAGAGCAAGCACTCGCATTTTGCGAGTGGCTCTGAATGAGGTCCAATGTGCTCTCCTTCATCTATGGAACATTTTTTCCATAGCACTGGGTAATATTGTCTGGGGATCACAGGTGATCACCAAGCAATAGCTGCTAGTGAGACACATCAATTAAAAAGGGGCTTTCCTCTTTCAAGTGTCTGTGCCCCTAAAAATGGAAGCCTGGATGGGGGAGTTCTTCCCTCATCCCTGGTCTCTATATTAATGTATGGTGATAACACAGATAACCACACATAAAGTTCCACTGAGACACCTAATTTGAAACAAGGGACTCCCCTCTTTAGAGTGAGGGTGTCCCATCTATATAGTGGTTTAACATCCTCACGAACATATAAATTGTGCACATAATGTACTGCCACCTTAAGGCTTTGGTTACATCTCAAGTAGCATACGATTATTATTGTAAACCCAATAACATGATGCACAAAGTACAATCTGGCCTGAAGACGCTAGCATAGGCAAATGCAGGGGGGATTCCATCTGCCTGGAAACCCGCCTCCCCAGCCCACACCATGACCTCAATAGAAATAGTAATATAATTGATTGTTACTAGTGCTGCATGTTCTTCTCAGTATCACAAATGAAATAATTAGCACCACCTGTGGATCTTTTAACATGTATCAGCCAGTAATAAATAACCTGTGCACCAACTAGAAGATCTGGAAAACATGCGCTGTTAGAGATGCACTGCTATAGAGCCCAATATGAACATATACAGTATGTCCAGGTTAGTGATAGGTTCTTCTGCTGCTCCTCCAGGCTCCCGGACTTGCTCCAATAGTCTGGAATGGTGCCCACATCTAAAATAAATACGTTCAGCTCAGGCAGGACGGCCTATTGGCACTGTGATCACTGGTCCTGAATATGCTGGAATTAATTCACACAATACACTTTGTATGACGCTTATTAAAGCTGGTAAAGCACTAATTCTGCTCTCTTCATTGACAGGCCACACTCGCTCTAAAATTAAGCATTTGGAAACCCCCCTCTGGAAATCCTGTGTTTGCCACTGGCTAGACTATCTGTACACTAATGGGGACTGTGCTAGTTTCAAGCCTTCAGAAAAAAAAAGAAGCTTATAGGCAAAAGCAGAAGTGTCCAGAAACCAGGTTATACAGTAGTATCATGAAATCCCCCATCTATATCAGACTTTGGACCTGATTAAAATATGAAGAAAATTGCTGCAGTGCAATATCTAGCAGTTTATGAGCACTTGTACTGATTTCATTTTGCAGGCCCGTAGTCTGTAGGCTTCAGGATATATTAATAATATATGCTATTAAATATAGTATGTCTAGAATAAAAAAACCTAGATCATAAATATTTTGGTAAAAAAAGCAATGTTTGAAACTTTATCAAAATCCTGCACTTGTTCCAGGTGATATGGTAAATGATACATCTTCTCCTAGGTTTATGAATTGCATTGCAGAAGTGCTAATTGCCCTGTGTTAATACTGTATGTCTGCCTTGTATAAAACTCTTAATGGCAGATGCTGGCTCTGAGATATCAGTCAGACCCTAATTCCCAATCAAAATAAAATAATTAAGACACAACAGAGTGATTAGTGTTTCAATGGTCATCATTTTATTGATAACAAAATTTGCATAGTAATTGTGGCAGGAAAGGAGGGCGACAGATAATTAGTAAACTTTCAGGCCCTGCAATTCTGCAGTGGCCTTAAGCGAGAGAGGGGGCAGTATCCTGCCCCTGGCTACCCCGTAGTCCTTCATATCATGCCTAACTGAAGGCTGTTTGAGAATGACAGAATACCAGCTATACACAGGAATTATGTGGGTTAACATAGGAGGTGGTATGGAACATAAAGTCCCTCCTCTATTAGGGCAACATGGTAGGTATATTCCAAGAGTACAGATACTGCTGATAGCCAATGTCAGCTTATCCAATGATTGAAGGATAAGGACTTATCATGCAACTGAGAGCTGGATTGAGATACTGGCAGTGAGATGACTGAAGTCCAGAAAAAGAGCTATTACTGGTAATGGTGAAGGTGCAGTGTTCAGTAATTAAAAAAAAATTGTCCCTAGAAGTATATTTTGAGTACAGAAGCGGTAAAGTTAAAATAAAATCTCTGTATTCCTGTATGCGTTTCTATATGACTAGCTGTCACAAGCCGCCATGATGCCAATGCTGTGCGGGGTGAACGCTGGACAAGCGTTCGCTGAAGTCTCCACCTTCCTCCTGTTAGGATCTGTGGTTAGCATATTGTTTGCAGTTCCAGTCTTGGTTGCTGCTGAGCCTCTGCACCAATTACTGCCTGTCTGTGTGCACTATCAGATGCACACTGATTGATTCTCCTGTCTTAACACAGCCCAGGTGCTCAATAATCTGTAATTAGAGAGACTTGCTCTGGGTGGGCCCTGTTTCTGTTAACTTCCAGCCAGCCCTTCACTCCTTGCTGGTGACAGATTTTTTTGTGCTTCCGGTTGTTCCTGTCTCCTGTTTAGTCAGTTGAGTACCTGAGCCAGTTTGCTGTGTCTGTTCGCTGCCGTTTGTTCCATCCAGACAGCACGGTCTACATTCCACCGCCTCGTGCTGTTTGTGTCATCCAGGCGGCACGGTGCACTTCCTCCCTCAGAAGTGCCAAATCCTGGTCCAGCAGTCTGTGTCAACTCGGAGACACTAGCTGCCTCCCTGCATCGAGTGCACAGGTTAACGCCCCATGGACAGTGTAAACCCGGCAACATTGGTTGCTAACTAGCGTCTCCTGTGTGCTATCCGGCACATCACTGCCAGTGTTAACCCGGCGGCATTGGCCGCATCTCTATGTCATCAGTTTGCAATTCGGTTTACCGTCGCCAGTGTAATCCCGGAGGCACTGGTAGCAATTCAGTGTCCCAAGTGCGCAATCCGGCACACCATCGCCAGTGTCATCCCGGCGGCACTGGTAGCTGCTCTACCTTCCATGTACCACTCCACCCAGAGTCTCATCAGTCCAAAGGTTACACCCGACCCTGGGCCCCCAGGCCAAGACTAGTCATTATTTATCTGTCCTCAAGGCTGCTCCAACAACCCAAAGGCTGCATCACTTCATCTGCCTCAGGCCACAACTAGTCATTATCAATCAGCCCTCAAGGCTGCTCCAACAGCCCAAAGGCTGCATCACATCATCTGCACCAGGCCACGACTAGTCAATATCAATCAGCCCTCAAGGCTGCTCCAACGGCTGCACCACATCTCCTGCCCTTGGCCACAACTAGACTATATCTATCAGCCCTCAAGGCTGCACCTCATCTTCTGCCCTTGGCCACAACTAGTCAACTTGTAGCAGCCCTCACGGCTGTTATCCAACAACTCTTGCCTGATTAACCATCTGATCCTTAACACTAGCGCAGTTTCATCAGAAAACATGTGTTAGGTCCATAGGAGGAGTCCTTATTTAAAGAACGCTTGGGTAGATGTATTAACTGCCAACAGGGCTAGACTGGCCATCTGGCAGTTCTGGCAAATGCCAGAAGGGCCGATGCCAAGATGGGCCGGTCCAGCTGCTGAGATGTCCGGCTGAAAATCCCTCCCAAAATGGCCGCAATGCAATGGTCTCTAGTGTCCATGCTCAGCTGGAGGCGGAGCTACTGATTCCCTGTGTGCTGCACATCACAGTGCACCCCCCCGCGATCACTAGTGACAACCACCTCAATGGGTACACCCCCAGCGATCACATCCGTGCCTCCCAACCCACCAGTGATCACAACAGCCCCCCAGTAGGTCCACCCCCCACAGGTTAACAACAGCCGCCACCCCCCCGCGTGCGGGTTCACAACAGCCGCCACCCCCCCACGTGGGTTCCCCCCCACAATTATGACCGCGCCCCCCCGCCCACGTGTACCTCCCCCCCACGATCAAAACAGTGCACCCCAATGGGTACTCCCCTCCCCCGCGATCACAATAGCCCCCCTGACGGGGCTGTTGATTTCAGCCAGGAATCCGAGGAGAAGCCGGATGATGGAGCGGGGCTGCGGGAGAGTGACTGGAAGCAGCCACAGCAGAAGGAGGAAAAAGGTGAGTTATATACTGTATATAAACTATTGCTTACTGTACACGTCACCTACTGTTCTCCCTCCCTTTTGCCCCTGTGTGCTGTCCTCCCTCCCTGTCCCCCTGTGTGCTGTCCTCCCTCCCTATCCCCTTGTGTGCGCTGACCTCCCTCCCTGTCCCCCTGTGTGCACTGACCTCCCTCCATGGCCCCTTGTGTGCGCTGACCTCTCTCTGTCCCCCTGTGTGCGCTGACCTCTCTCTCTGTCCCCCTGTGTGCGCTGACCTCTCTCTCTGTCCCCCTGTGTGCGCTGACCTCTCTCTCTGTCCCCCTGTGCACGCTGACCTCTCTCTCTGTCCCCCTGTGTGCGCTGACCTCCCTCCCTGTCCCCCTGTGTTTGCTGTCCTCCCTCGCTGTCACCTCCTCTGTGTACTACACTACATCGGTGTGCCTCACCACCTCGGTGTACCTGTCCACCCCTGTGTGTCTCACCAAAAAAGTGCAGGGTTAAAGAGGGATAAAGTTTGAGTGGTGCAGGGGGTAAGTAAGGGAAGGAGGAAGAGGAGCAGGGAAGACGAGACATTAAGGGAATGGTTGTGTATAAATCCCCATCTGTTTTTATACGTGGAAGTGACGTGCAGTGAGGGCGGAAATGCGGTTTCCTGCCCAAACAATCCTCCAAAAGAACCTAGCTGTTCCCCCTCTATGCCCACATGGATGGTAGAGAATGACGTTGGACAGTAACTAATGACGTCATGATACAGAAACGGAAGGCAATCTATCCACTACCTTAAGGGAATGCTGACAAGATCACATTTTGAGTGGCAACGCCCTTGACGCATGGCCATACCCATTTTTTTGCACGCATAACTACGGCACGTGCACCATTAAACACACATTTTTGAAATCTTGAAGTCTCCAAGAGCCGCTACTTGTTCGTATTGCCCATATACAAGACTCTTTCCAGTGGGCACCGGAGCAGGACATATTTCTATGTGGAGGTTTGTAGATATATATATATATATATGCATTGTAGGCACTCCCATACTGTATTGCAATGGCCGTTGTGCTCAACCAATAGATAAGTAGTAAGCCAGTCTTGTGTCACTCTCCGGACTTCTTTTCAGTGTAATAACGCAGTCACAGCTGATACAGTCAACGTTTCGAGTTTATTGACAAACTCGTCATCAGGATACACACACACATACACACACACCCCAATAATGTCCTGTTCTCCAATACAACGCGCCCGGTGCCTCTCCTATTTGGATATGTATCTATTGTGCATTGGACGACACTCTGGGTCTAATAACTTCAAGGAAAAAAAAATCTCCAGGACACTGAGATAGGGTCGACGTTTCAGGGCACAAACCCTTTTTCCAGGGTTTGTGCCCTGAAACCTCGACCCTATCTCAGTGTCCTGGAGATTTTTTTTCCTTGAAGTTATATATATATTTTATATATATATATATATATATATATAATGTAGTGCATATGCCAGCGGACGGGATGCTGGGCGTTGATGCCGGAATTCCATCGCCAGGCAAAATGCAGACGACGATATCTCGAATGGGACCAGGATACCGAAGTCCGCTGTGTGGCTGCCGGAATCCCGATCTAAGGATCTGGGTAAGTATCTGTGGCTGCTCAGGGATGGGGGTTTAGCTTTAGGGTTAGACACCCCGGGAAGGTTAGGGTTAGGCTCCGGGAAGGGGGGTTAGGGTTAGGCACCCCCCAGGGAGGTTCAGGTTAGGTACCACCAGGGGAGGGTTAGGGGGGAGAGGGGAGGGATAGGGTACTTACCAGCCGGCGTCAGGATTTTCAATAGTCAGGCTTCCAGAGTCGGGATTTGAACCTGTGGCTCTATATAAATATAAATATATATGCCCGACCAGTCGATATTTACCCTCGGTCACCCTACCTACGTAATGGTCATGACACAAGGTGGCAAATGTCAAGGTAACAAAAGTTCTGGCGATGGGTTGGAACCGGGACTCAGGAGGATGGGTAAAAGTACGCAAGTTTCTTTAGGGGCATGGGCATACAGGAGAGGTGTAACCAATATCAACAATATGCAGCAACCACACACAACTCACACTATAATCATGCTGTAAATGAGAGGTAGTTGCCATGCCCTCCCATGTAATCATGCACACCCTCCATACCTGGGCCTGCTGAGTGTCTTGGCAGCCCTGCTGGGACCACTCTATGGACCTCATTCAGAGGCGATCGCAAGAAGCGATCGCTCTCTCTGAATGAGGGCTGCCGCTTCTAGTTTTTTGGTGCAGCCTCCTGGTCGCAAGATAAGCTGTGGGTTACCACTCACAGCTTAGCTAGTGACCAGGGTGATGGTCGTGATGGTGATCACCATCGCGACTATTGGGGCTTGCGACCAGACCCTAAGGTTGGGTCTGGGCACTCACAAGCCCCAGGGAGCTTTCTGCTCTGATCGAGCAGGAAGCTCCCCACTGACATCAATGATGATGTCAGTGCGGCCGCCCACAAAACAGTAGGCATTCCTAAAGGAACACCTCCATTTTGGAAACCACCCCCCCGACCCACGTACAAAAAGGGGCGAGCTGTCGATCAACATCGACAGCCGCCCCATTTGTAGCGAGCTCAGGGGCAACAGAGTTTCTCTGTCGCTCCGGGGCTTGAGCACGCGCAGTGCGGCCACTGCGCATGCGCAGGGCCACCCATCGACCCGGTTGCGAGCACATCGGTGCTTGCGACCGGGTCTGAATGACCCCCTATGTGTGTAATGGCCATTATGGTGTATGGTATAATGTGTAAGGACCATTACAGGGTGTGTGGCATAATATAGTGTAAGGGACACTACTGTGCAATGTAATGTGACTAAAAGCACACATCCACCTAAAGACATGAAAACGACTGCACGATTATGACATTGTAGTCGTTTGACAGTCTGTGATGTGCCTACACTAAACAAGCATTCGTTTAGTGTAGGCACAATCAATCACCTGCAAACATGCTGAACCTGACGTTATCGTCAGGTTGTACAACATATATGCCGATGATAGGTGTCTAAACGACCAGCAGGAGCGCGCATCGCTGGTCGTTTTAGACATTTTTTAAACGATGTGCAAACGATTTTCAAACGATTATTGAATGATAATGATATCGTTATCATTCAATCGCTCAATTTAATCGTCTAGTGGATGTGTGCCTTAAGGGGCATTACTGTGTGGCATAATTTGAATTGGGGGTACTATCGTGTGGTCACGCCCTTTCCCAGCGAGACTACACCCAGGTTTTTTTTTTCAAAGCGCGCTCTTTTCCTCCTTGAGGTGTGCAGGTGGGCAGCAATGCTCTTTATGTACACAGAGCAGCAAAATATGTACTTTTGGCTCTACTTTGGTGGCACAGATGTGACCGCCTCCGTGTTCAGCTCCCCTGCCCTAAAAAAATACTACAATGATCACTATCTAATCCTCTACAACTGCTAAGCTAGTGCTTGGTCAATTGAGAAAATGCCTTCCCTTATGCTTGTTTGTGACCTACACCAATGAAGTGCCAGCTTTACCTAACAGAACCAACCAAATACCAAATGTGTGACTATGGAACATATATGAATCCCCTGCAGGATGAGCTCTGTTGTATGTATTTTAATACAGAGAATGATATATACTTGTATGTTGTGAATTATTAATGATGTTATTAATTATATTTATTTATAAAAGTATAGACTAAGAAGTAGGAGGAGTCAGAGATAGTAAGGGGAGGAGTCTACGCCTGGGCCAGATGCTGACGCCAAGGATGGCCTCTGTGTTTTTTAAATGCCAGGCCTATTTTTAGTCCCAGTCCGGCCCTGACCGCCAATATTGGTGAGGAATGGAATCAGCACACATTATGTGCATGAATACCGCTTCTCCCACATGTATTAAAGTGGGGTTCGGTGTTAAATGCCAGGGGTGCTATGCACATGTAGTTTCTACAAGATAGTAGCACCGATGTGCAGGACAATGTATGAAAGGTCAGTGGCACTGTCCGTTCCGACAGCTGCAGCTATCGATATCAACAATTGCAGCTGTCATTCCGCTATCACCACAACAGGGACAGCAATATACCTGCTGCGACAGCTGGTGGCTCCAGGGGATCTTACGATGCTTGCAAGATCCGCGCATGCCAATTAGAGCTTGCTAGGAGGTGAGACACAGGCAGGGATTGCAGGAGGGGGAGTTTTCACTCTACCACTCCTGCAGAGGAGATGCTCATTGGTAGTGCTTCCTGCTTTGCTTCGGTAAAGAGGCGAAGTAGGAGGAGTCATAGTGGCATGATGCATGCCGCTATAATACATTTACCCCTCTTATGCGATCACTTGAAGTGTGTACACATAATTTTAATTAGCAGACACATATGCAAGATTCCTATGGTTAGCACAAACACAAAAAGTAATAGTAATACAAATACAACACATATTATACCAGTTTCTGTTTTATAAGCTGAATTCCTTTTCTGTAAACAGACTATCCATTTCTTTACTTCTGAACTAATTATTGGAGGGGCCGACAATAGCTGTTTAATATACTGTAGAATGCTGTCAATTAAAGTTTACTTATATACCATCTCAGTACAACAGCTAGATCCAGTGAGCACAACTGTCTTTACTAGTTCCATCTCTGTACCTCTTCTGGATATCTTCACTGCCTTCTTGGTGATAGCAGCTACTGTAGCAGCGAACATCATAGGGGAACTAATTTTAAGGTGCTGTTCCCATCAACGAGAATGATATCAAAGAAAAACATCAGACACACAGCTACTCCAAACTGGTGGATAATTACAATAATACTCGTACCCGTGCAGCATGAAAACAAAAACCTTTTCTAGAAGCAGAAGAGAAACAAGGTTGAGTTGAGACAAATTACGAAGCACAGTTATGGTTGACATCAAATGAACATATTAAGATTTCTCCAGTGACTGGTTTATGTTTCATGCCTCCGCTTTCTGCAGTCTCTCATTATCCCAGCAGTACTATGCCGTCAATAGCTGCAAAGAAATGCCATTCGCCAATGACTGCTTTATTATTGGTGACTAATAATGCTCCTGCTTTACTATAGCCATGCATACTTTCCCCACCAGAAGCTACAATTGTTATTTCATTACCTCATCTATCAAGGGTCCCCCACACCATTTAGATTGTAAGCTCAATTGGGCAGGAACATCTTTACCTTCTGCTTCATGGCTTTGTAGTAATGTTTGTGTCATGATCCCCTCATTGTATAATACTGTAGGTCAGCACTCTATGAGGAGTATTCAATATGAAACGTTAACTTCACTGTCGAAGTCAACGTTTCATATCGGAGTTTTAACCTGCGTTAAAGTATCGGGCGCGCTCCCGCTTATCCCCGTATTCAATATAAAATTAACGAAAACGGGAAACTCCGAAGTTGGATTTGCGTAAAGTTGCGAATTTTTCCTTAAAATAATTGTAAGACCCCCCTAAAGTTGTAAAAACATGGGGGAACACTATGGGTACCCCGTTTTAGCCTTTAATTGAAAGCCGGGGATTTAAATAGCCGCAGCAGGTGTTTTTTTCCCGGATTGAAGAAGTGGTGCAGAAGAGCACTTAGGTTATTTTTTTCATTTTTTTTAAGTGGTCCCATCAAATTTGGGGTACATGAAAATGGGTACTAGCATATTTTGATGTCCCTAAAGTAAATTTTAAAAAATTCTGCATTTGTGCACCTGCCGCTATAAGTCTATTCTTCAAAACACCTGCCGCATACTTGCAGAATAGCCCTGAACCTATTTCCCTATTGTTTAACAATTTTTCCCCAAATTTTTTTTTTGTACCCCAATTTTTAAGTTAATTTTTTGGGGTGTCCCTATTTTTTTTAAAACTTTTTTTGACACAGTTCTTTTTTAAATTTCATTCTCAGGGGTGCAGGCTATTTTTTTTAAGCCTGCACCCATAAACCCCGATTCTGCACTTTTTTTCGACACCTATCCAATGATGAAAACTTATCACCGTTTTTTTATCAAAGACTTGTCAAAAGTGCGATAAATTGAATATGGTGTAAAAGTAAAACCTGCGATAATGACGACATAATTGCGATATTAACACAAAAACTATGTTATAGCACCCATATTGAATACCCCTGTATATATTAAAGAAAATATCCAAAAAGGTACACTTTTAAAGTATTAACCACTTAAAAATTGGTAATTGGTTCAAAATACCTACTTTCATTAAGCAATTCATTTGTACTTGTAAACATGCCTATTTGCACTACAAAACAGAGCTAAGCACTCAGGTTTTTAATCTTTACATTGAGACTGAAAATGCAGGAACTTTATCTATAATTACTTTGCTACAAGGGCAGATTGAGAAGTAAAAGTGGCCCTGGAGGAAAAATCTGAAAGTGACCTCATGTAGGTGGGACTAAATCAAATATAGATGTGGACAACACAAATGTAGGCTGGGTTAGAAAACCATTGGAAAAACCTAGAACAAGAGCATAAATTACAGTATGTGTAATGAAGATAATCTGTTGACTAATGATACCATAGGTAAAATAAATGAATAATACAGTAAGAGAAGAACTGTGGAGAGTAGATATTTGTTATTTAATATATACCGAAAATCAACAGGGATAAAAATGACCTTAAGAGACACATGAAAATACAATCAATATAAAATATAAACAGCATTCAGCATGTGAAATATGCAATCAGAGATATCTCATGAACCCTTTATCTTAGGAGATAAACAGATGATAAAAGTGAGGTGCATATAAAATGTCACAATGGGTTTTAGTATTAAGAGTCAGTTGAGGTCTCTGGTGGAGTATTTGAAATCCCATTGTGAAGAGGAAATAACATATATATATATATATATATATTACCAGTTCCTTTGCAAGTTAGCCTAAATGGTGAAAAAGAGTTCTAGAATGTTGACATGGTTTGAATATCAACATTCAGAATGTCAACATGGATGTCATGTTGAAAGTCAAAATGTCAACATTCACAAATGTTGATATTGTCATTATGTCAACATTGTAAATGTCAACAGCTCATGTTAGTTTTAGGATTTAAGGTTAGGCTGAGATTAAGGTTAGGTTACGGTAAGATGTGCAAAAAATTTTATGTTTATATGCCGAGTGTCAACATTCATTATTGTGAATGTTGACAATTCACATGTTGACATAACATCCATGTTGACATGGATGCCTGGTGGAGACGACTGTTGAAAACCATTAGCCCTAGAAACAATACAATACAGAGAGCATCCACATGACCATCATACAATAAAGAAAGCATCCACATAACTTCAATACAGTATAGACAGCATCCATGTAACCACTATACAGCACAGACAGCATTTATGAGGCTGCCATACAGTAAAGACAGCTTCCCTATGACCACCATGCAATACAGATGTCATCCTAGTGACTGTCATACAGTACAGAGAACTTACAAGTGACTGATATAAAACACAGACGGCATCATAGTGATGGCCATACACTGCAACCAGTGACCACCATACATTACATTGAGCATCCCAGTGATGTCCACACAGTACATTGAGCATCCCAGTTACTGCCATACAGTACTTTAAACATCACAGTCACTACCATGATAATTCTAAGTGCTGTATGTTGTTTTTAAGTAAGCAACAAGCTGCAATGTAGAACATATTTTTTTAGAAAATGAACACACACACACCTTAGAAATAGAAAACACTAACTGATGTATGTGTACCAGTAATGTGCTCTTATTACAAACACACATCTCATAGTATGATAAAGGGTCAGACTGGTCCACAGGTGTACAAGGAAATCCAACGTGGGCCCTACTGCCTGAGGGCCCCACACCCTCCTCATGGGTTCAGTAACTTGGTGGAGCAGGATCATGGATGAACTTGGATGCTTGATTTGTTTCTATGCAGACTACACCAAGATTAGCCCTCCTGCCAATCAAAGTGTGTGGTCCTGGCACACCCTGCCCCCATCTTTATAAAAGGCCCCTGCACTTTGCATGTACTCTCTATTGGTTGGCCAAGTCCCTCTGTGGTGGCTGGCCACACCCCCTCATGTGACTGGCCACACCACTCAAGCTTGGGCCCCTACCACTGCTTTCCCTGGTAGGCTTTTCATGTCCTAGTCTGACACTGGTATGAGAAAGGTTACTTTTTGATGAAAATATAAACATACAACACCAGGCGCTATATGAAATATAAAGTTAAAGTTGTTTGTAAAAAATGTGCAAAAATATCTCTACCCAATAAATAGCTCTGATATTACTACTTAACAATAAACAGTTAATATAAGAGGTGATTTCCGAAGTTATTCACCTCAGGGTGTGCTCACATAGACATAAGGATAAATGTAATACAGTACAATATTTTATTAAAATTGCACAATAGTAAACATACAGTTTAATAAACATTTATAAATCAACATCTAAATGGCCATTCTCGCATATCCTTCATATTTGGATCAATAATAACGTGTGTGAACAATCAAGGGTCCACTTATATAGATAAATATATTGGTTTCCTTAAAGAATGTTTTTATGTCCAAATAGGACAATAATGCTCTCCAGTCCCGTCAATAGTTAAACTCCTGATTAAGAAGGGATAGTGAAATTTCCAAGCAAGTTTCAGCTGATAATTGTCCACTCCTGTGTGCCTGGATCAATCAACACTCTCTGCAGCCAACCAAGGATGGTTTAAGGTAGCTCTTTCAAAGAGGGTGATGATATAGCAATACAGTCTCGGTATATTTACCCAGCTCTCCGCTTCCTGACATCTCTAGGGGCACTGCTGGTCTGTAAACACTGCTGGTATCTTGCTTTTCCAGAGGTGTGGAATCCCTTTCTCCATGTAATTACAGGGAGATAGATGGTGTTTGTGTGGGCTCTCACCTCACACAGCGGGTACTCGTTCTCACTGGAGAGCTGCAGCCTTGGACAGGAGGCAAAATTGTAGTCCGGATATGAGAGAGTATCTGGTCCCTAACGTGTTTCCCCATCATGTGACGGCTTCTTTAAGAGGGTATTTATTATATGTTTCCTATTGTGTAATTTTAATAAAATACTTTACTGTATTACATTTATCCTTATATCTATGTGAGCGGACCCTGAGGTGAATAACTTCAGAAATCACTTCTTAAATTAACTACTTTCTGATGAAGCTGCCAAACCCTGTTGGCAGGGCTGCCATCAGAAATTGTGGGGCCCAGGACTGTCAAAATAGGCAGGGACCCCCACATGTTTCTGCAACTTCTGCCATGCAGTGTCTTTCCATTTCCAGTGAACCCCCCTTCTGCCTCCCCAGCCAACCCCCCTTCTGTGGTATCTCCAGCCAGCCCCCCTTCTCAGTCTCCAGCCTGGCCCCCTTTTGCTGTGTCTCCAGCCAGCCCACCTTCTGTCTCTCCAGCCCCAGGCAGCCCTCACACTTAACTTGTTCTTGGTGCTCTGAGACCGACTCATGCGGCACGCTCCTCCCTTTCAGAGGCGCGGTGTCACGGGCAAGGATGTGGGCAGGTGGTGAAGTGGGCAGGCAGTGGGATTGCAGGGGCAAATGCAGGATTTGCATGAGGGGGTTGTTATATATATAATATATATATATATATAAAAATATACACATATATTTTTATATATGCGTATACTACATATAAGCAATAACTTGGCAGTACATGTGTATATGAATGTGTGTGTGTATGCATATATATAATATATATGTATACAGTGTTAGGCATATGGCGTCACTCATGGGTACTTTCTTGTGAGACTTCAAATGACAAACAGTGTCTGTGCCCAAAGTTTCAGTCCATCTGGACTTTTGATGTCAGTGGGGCCGACCCCAGACGGTAGGTGTTCCCATGGGAACGCCTCCATCTGGGCAGTCACGCCCCCAGCCTGCCCACCAAAGGGGGAGTGCTGTCACTCAACATCAACAGCACGCCCCCTTTGGTATGAGACCCGGAGCGACGGTTTGCCCGTCGCTATCCAGGTCTCGCGCATGTGCACGACGGAGCCGGTTCCGTCGTGCGCATACGCACTGGGCCACCATCCACATGCTTGCGAGCGCATAGCGCTCGCGAGCAGGTCGGAACCAGGCCCAGTGTCTTTATATTACCCATAATAGTTGTGTGTAATAATGAGTTTCTCTCACCAAATCTAAGGACCTAAATCTGAATGTGACTTCCCCGCCAAAAGCTAGCCACAGCAAACAATTGAACTGGTCTCTCAGCTTGGCTTATTATGTAGCACTACAAATCTCAGCCACTCTTTTTTTTAAAATCAACTTTATTTTAAAATTAACTTTAACTTTAACCACTTTCCTAAATGACAACTGTGGGGTATCACACAGGACCTTGGAAGGTTCTGCTGTATACTCTAAGATTTTGCAGCACCCATAACATCTGCTGTCTTGTTGTGATCTATGTAAGCTCTATCTCGCAAAGGCAGTGCAGAAGTTAGGAACACTGCAGGCCGTTTGCCTCTCACCCCATCACTGCCAGGGCCATCCCCTTCAACTAGGCTGGTCCACGGTAAGTCCAGGAGCCTCGCATCATGCCCCTCCCAAAACCAAAAGCCCCGCTGCACCTCCAATTCCCACCACAAACACACACACATAAACACACACACATTAGCTAAGATTTATATATATATATATATATATATATGAATCAGTGTGGGTGGCACTCCTATACAGACAGACAATAAACCAGGTGCCCTCTGGAGAAGCTCCTCAGTGGGGGCTCCAAAATGTACACAGACCGGCGGCACTCTGTACAAATAATCACAACGGCAGCAGAGAATAGCGATCAAAGTTTCTATGTAATTTCATCGTCATCAGGATAACAATACATATAAAAAATACACTTACTTATACCTCCACCACTCCCATGTGCTCTGTTACGGTTTCCAGGTCTGTTCTGGCGGCGCCCCCACAGATGACGTCACCTATGCGACCCATTGCCATGGCTACACAGTGAAAATAAAAACAAGGGGCAGATGAATAGACAAACCAAACATCAATCAAGGTAACAGCAAATATATGAATCATTCCAACAACCATTTATATGTAATAGCAATAATTAAAAATTAGCTAGCCAAAACTACACATTCCATATAAATCTAATTAGCTATCTAAAGACGTCATAGCAGGGCCCCTGAACAACTGTACTGTGACAACTGATGGGAAAGAATGGGAATGATATTTGTCACAAAAAATCTACAGGTAATGATATCCAAAGGTTCAAAAATATAATAAATGTAGAGAGTGCTTATTACAGTATCGTCTATCACCCCGGGCAAACACCCGTGAGAGACAGATTCAACCTCATACACAGTGTTGACTTATCTAATGAGCCTCTGAGTGCTGCCGCTTGTTTGTACTGCTACAATGGATCATTTTTTTTCCAGAAGGCACCGGAGTCATTAAGACGCTGCAGGGAGAGTGCCATTCCGAACTGGACTTTATAGACACACGGACAGGCAGCCCCATATGGCCAAAGCCCCAATATACCGTTTGACTCTGTGTGCCCTATGACCATTACACACCTGCATTAATTTGTTGTGAGGAAGTAATTCAAGTAACTAACATGCATTAGTGCTACCGAATATATATAGGCAACAGAACATATGCCATATATTAATAAGCCTTACTCTGCAAACCAAGTACCTATAACACTTGATATAACTCTTAATAACTCATAACTCTTTCATGTCATTATATGCTCTCCTGTGACTCTATTCAAATGATTGAAAAGTTTTGTGTGGTTATTTTCATTATTCTTGTGTTGAATAGAATGTGCTAACATCAATTTTGAAATATTGATAACAACAACTATTGTAACATCAATATAGTCATGTAATGAATACAACCATGAAAATCCAATTCAATGGAAAATAAAATGTTTGTCTCCATATGATGAAGTTGCAGAGATAACATAATGAAACATAATGAAGAACTGTTACATATTAACAGTGCTATTAAAAATTTATATTTGAATTTTTATGACAAATTGTGTTATACTATACATAATGGGAATAGCTTTAGACATATATACAGTAATAGCTACCAGGCTCGTATTCTAAGTATTTAGACAGAGGACTATGTATGTTATAAGTATATGTTTCTCTGATGCTATTATCAATGTCAGTGGAGGATTTTAGGTATGCTGAGGATCACAAAAAGCATGTGTATGGCCTCATTCAGCCTTTGATTGCCACTGGAACACCCCTGGCGTAAATGCTCAGTTGTTAGCTTCCAACTTTTCTTAATTTTCCTTCATTTACTGTATGTTCACATGGGGGCATGTTAACCATCATGAAGGGGGGAGGGCATGTGCAGTAGGCCCTCCCTCTAAGCAGCACCCTCCCAGCCCCGCAGTTTACCTTGCGCTGGGTCCCTTCTCCTCCACAGCGCCATCTTACCAGTGTTATTCAGAAAGATGGAGCATTGTTAAGAGAGCAAATGATCTGACACTGTGTCAAAGTCTTTGCTATCATTTCCAAAGCCATCTTCCCGAAGTTGTCATAGGGAAGATTGCACAGCAGAGGAGGAGAGACCCTTTTGCTGGCACATAGTTAAACTCTGGGTGTAAGGTGCCCGGTGTGGGGACCTCTTGGACCCAGGGCTCGCGTGCACTGTCTGGGGGTGTCGCTGTCTGCTCTGATGCTTCTAGCACACTCAGCTGATGCAATAAATTGCTGAGATACAGACCAGAGTATGCTAGAAGCACCAAAACAGAGAGCGACACCCCAGGCAGGAAAGAGAAACTGCACAGCTTGTGACAGGTGCAGGGTGCTAGGATGAACATTTCTGTGCATTCACAATATATTAAGATCTTAATCTGGAATTTTTTGGACATGGAAATGTTGTTCTTTTTCAATATTTACTAACCTTACTCTACTTATTCTGTATATTGAATGCATTTCTAATAATTTTTATTCACTGGGCTGTATAAGGTAATGTTTATCAAAGCGTTGCAGTGCACCGAGGTCATCCTATATAACACTAGATAGTACTGTATACAATGTGCTTTGCTTCCTTTCCCAAGTAGCAAAATACCCTTAAAAACTATTATTACATGTTGACCATGTTAATCAGGCAAAAATATACAGTACTGCAATGTCTCAAACTGATTATACATGTGTAGTACATTCTCTGCTTAGGCATCCAAGTATTCCAAGAAATGTATCCTGTTCCTCTTGCAATTGTGTTGTGTTTGGTAGTTCCTGGGACAGAACTGCCTGCAAATACATGGTTAAAATAAGTTTTACACAATAAATGAAAGCAAAGTCCTGCTCTGGACACATGTTAGAGCTACATATCAAAGAAAATGTATGCTTTAGAAATATAAATAAAAAACAACAACAAACAAACAGTTACTAATCAAAGTTGCAAGAACAGCTTTGATTAGTAACAGAGAATCTCTTTATGCAGCTAATTACTGCCATATTTTTGTGAAACTATTTCCCACACCCATAATTACTGGCTTCAGCCAATTAATTGAAAGACCTGTTATCAACAATGTATACTGCAACATCATTTTTTTTATTTGCTTAGTGTGCCTGTAACACATTTAATTAGAACATATAAAATTACAAGTTTTAAAGCAACTAAAATCACAAAAAAAACAAAATCTCATAATAATGCTATAAATAAGTCACACCGTTGACCTTCAGGTTTGGATCTGCAGTGCTAGATACAGAAATCACAATTGCTGTATAATATCATATACAAAATCTTATATATAAAATACATTGGTCTGTTTGTTTGTCTAAATAAGGAAAAACCAGCGCTAAACTGTATTAAAGTTTAGTAAAACACTAAACAGGGAAACAGATGTAACAATAAAAATATTACCAATTTATTGATAAATACATAAATAAAACTATTAAGAATGGGCTGTTAAGTATTCAGCATGAACCTGTAGATGGTTAGTGACCTGTTTAAGGGACAGATGTTGCAATTAGGACTCTCTCCAAAGTACACAATTTATATACAGCAATATTTACCAAGTGGTATAAGTCCAGAATAGAATTGACACAGTCCTCTTAGCATGAAATCCGCATGTACTGTGGCTGTATTTAGGTTCCACTTGTAACTGCAAGCCAGCAATCCATGTAGAGCTTCAAAGTCCGAAGTTTGTATATGACCACACAGCCAAAGGTCACCAATCCAAAGTCAGTACAGGTAAGTTTATAAGGTGTTGCTTAACGCGTTTCACTGGCACAACATCAGCCAGCTTCATCAGAAGCATAACATAAGTGATCTATAGAAGCTCTTTTATACCACACAAATTATGGGAATGTGGATCACCTGTGTATAGTAATTAAAATTCACATCTGCTTCTCTTATATTAACTAGAGTGACCCGGCAATCCAACCCAGGTAACTTGCAGGTTTTAACACAGGAACAACCTGTGAAACCCTGCAGTGTGAACGGTGCGATCCAGGTCACATTCAGTGACGCTTGGAGATGATGTCAGCTCTAAGCATCCACTTCAACGCTTGAAGAGCCGGGTCTCCGCAGATCCAGCTCTGGTGTGACCGGCGCCGACTCTGGAATATCCTGGGTTGGCACGGGGGAAGTTCCCGGTCTGATACGGATTGGTACCCTGTTCCAACCTCCGGGTCAGACCCGGAAATTTAGGTATAAAAGTGGTATAATATTAATGGTCATCATGTATTTGCACCTACCATGTAGCAAAAGATATATGTCCTAATTGGTAAATACAGTCATAACTGTTGGTGTGCATGAGACTCATTTGGGTGAACAAGCCCTTACTGTCCTTGGCCTACATTAAGGTAGACTTCCCCTTCCACATCCCACTTCCTACTCCACCTCTCCAGTAATAAAAATTCATGAAAGTCACAGGTCTGCAATCGTGCATATGCATACATCCACTATTATGTAGGTGCAGTGCGATTTCACACACTATGGGCCATATTCAATTTGGCTGCAAAAAGTTGGAATCGGCGATAAATTATCGCCAATGATGTCATTTTCATATGTTTGAATTATCCTCATATTCAATTTCAAAGACTTTTCGCCAGTGCGAAAAGTCTTTGAAAAAAAAGGGGATAAGTTTTTACCATGTTTTACATGGCAAAAAAAAGTGCAGAATTGGGGTTTAGGGGTGCAGGCTTAAAAATATAGCCTGCACCCCTGGGAATACCCCCTAAAAATGAACTGTGTCAAAAAAGTAAAAATAGGGAAACCTCAAAAAAATTAATTGAAATTTGGGGTTAAAAAAAAATGAGGAACATGTTTTTAAATAACAAAATTAATTCAGGAGGGGTTCCCAAGTATGCAGCATGTGTTTAAAAGAATGCGGTAGATGCATTTTTGCAGAATTTTTTAAAATAACTTTATGAACTTAAAAATATGCTTTCCCTCATTTTCATCTACCCCAAATTTGATAGGACTAGTTATTTTTCCCCCCCAAAAAATCTAAGTGCTATTCTTCACCACTTCTTCATAGCTGCAAATATGCACCTGCCACGGCTATTACAAACCCCGACTTCCTTCAGCAGGCAAAAATGGGGGTGCCCATAGTGATCCCCCATGTCTGGACATCTTTAGGGGGGTCCAAGGCACATTTCCCGAAAATTCCCATTTTTTTTTGTAGATCCAATTTCACCGGGTACCGTTTTCGCTCCTTTTAAATTGAATACGGGGATAAGCGGGCACGTGCCCGATAGTTTATCCCCACTCTAACCTCCGCTGTGGAGAGAATAGTCCAGCACAGACTTTTTGCTCACATATTGAATATGGCCCTATAACTGGTAGTAGTACTTACTTGGCATCAGACCTAGAGACAGCAGGCTGAGAATAAGGAAACATAAGGTAACATATGCAATTAGAACAGCATGATCAATTTAATTTCATGTACTATACTAATATTCATCCCATGTAAGATAAATCAGGTGTATGTTAATTAATAGTTAATTGAATTTAATGAAAGTCCAGAATTGCATTCAGCTCTCTGTATGTGATATGAAACAGCAGTAAGGGGCAAGTGACCTCACTATGCTGCTGAGTGCTGTCATCTGTTCAGCAAGAAGAATAAACCTGAACGTTCTTCCAGGGGAACTAGCACAGTACAAACTGTCCATTCTTTTAATACAGTCATCAATCTATTTGATTATATCAAAAGTCAGAACTAAAACTGGAGGCATCTGTTAACTCTGTTAGAAGCCACATAACAATCCATGTAAATGCATTAACAATTGCCCTCAACTTGTTTTCCTCTTGGAACAATGTAAAATAAAAGTACAGTCTCTGAATTTGATACATTGACTTTAGCAACATCTGTGTGTAAAACGGTCTGTTGTTTTTAGTAAACTATTTATAAGGGGCCACTAATCCTAATATAAAATATATTAATTAACTATTTCATCAGGCATCTGATTTGTACATACAATTACAATGGTAGAGACAGTACAAATTAAGCTTCATGATATTTGAATACAGGGTGTATTAAGGCAGAGGTACTCTAAAAGCCCCCATACATCAGCAATTGATTGCAGCAATCATGCAATTTGCAATCGATTGTGTATAAAAATCTTTCCCTTTTTTAATCGATTGTGGCAATTCTGCAATCTGCAAAAATATGCCCTCTGTCACACACAAAACTAAATGATCCGACACTGGGGCTGATGCAGAGTTTCAGGAGAGTCCACTTTATGGATGGACCTTTTCGCAATTTGCACTCATTGTACACGAAGTATAGACACAATTGTCTTGCATACAGAAAGACCTGCCTGTTTTTTGATACATCTCTTGCCCAAAGCTTGGACGATGCAAATGCATGCCGATAATGGTCACGACTACAGTATATAACCAATCCTATTTATAGAGGTGGTGCGATTACATTGATGTGTACAACTTGCAAATATCTACATTTCTGTAACCCCCTTTCACTGCATACTTCCTACAAGGTAGCACATCTCCTTTTGTAATTATTTATCCAATGCCTTGGCAAGCTCATAAGAATGTGGGTAATAATTTGTCGTTACATTACTCTTTTCTCCACCTGCACCTCATAAACAGCATGATGTTACTTTATCTCACAGGTTTCAGTCTCACAGACGCTTATCTGCATCTCTCTCCTGGCTGTCACTTGTAGTTCCACATTGCATCACCAATGAAACTGACACTTTGCTAGCAGATCACAAAAATCTGGCATTAGCTGTCATTCAGTCAAACCTTGCAGCTTCTCTCAGAACTTTTATCACACTTTACTTCTGTAGCCATTTTGCCTCACAGTGACCCCCCCTTTAATGGCTGCATTGTATTCTTTAGATAAAGGCATTCTTCCCCTCTATCTTCCTAAGGAGCTTTTATCTCTCTTCAATATAATCTCTCTCTCTCTCTCTCTCTCTCTCTCTCTCTCTCTCTCTCGAGTCTCTCATGACTCACTTCTCCTTTCTCTCTTGGACAATGGATGGGCAACGTGGTGTCTGCCACGGTCCAGTCATTCTCCCCTGTCAGGGGAGCACCAGAGCTCCCGACCGACTTCCCAGTTCTGAGATGACTCCTACTCCCTCAACTGTTACTTTTACCCCTTTCAGACATACTGAGATTCCTGGGAATTTGGCCTGCCTCGGCCAAATTCCTGGGATGTCGCGTATGTCTGAAAGGTTACGACCCAGGAACATGTTCCCGGGTAGCCGACCCTCCAATCAACCAGGGAATTTCCCAGGACTTAAGTCCCAGGAATTTACCCTGCTTATGTCTGAATGGTACTGTCAGGGAATTTACTCCCGGGCTTCACCGAACAGCTTGTGATTGCCCGGATACGGCTGCCTGTTGATGACATCATCAGCGGCAGCCAGAGAGGGGAGGACAGATGCAACACATGATGGGTAGAACTCAGCGCTACAAGGCTGATTTTGGTGCTGGCAGGGGACATAAGAATAGCTGCAGAGGAGGGCAGCTGCCATACATGCTGCAGAGAGACCCGCACTGCAAGGGTGAATTTGGTGCTGACAGGGGACAGAGTGCAGGTGTTTGTAGAGGAGAGGAGTGGAGCGCCAGGTGTTTGTACATACAGCAATACCTTATGGATGCCCCTCCCAGTCCCTTCAAGCCCCCACCTTGGCATGACCTCATTAATGTGTGCCAGCAAAGTGTCCACTTAAAATGACAAAACTGTAGTGTGAAAGGGGGGTCTCAACCAAATATTCCCGGGAATTTGCATAGGAGATATTCCTGGGTCTGAGCAGGAAATTTCCCGGATCGTATGTCTGAAAGGGGTATTACTGGTCATCCTGGCTCTGTTTCCAAATGGAACAACTTGACTACACCCCCCTGATGATTTTCATTATCCCATGCCATCCATGGGAGCGACAACACAATCACTCCGTAGGGTGTGCTACACTTAGTTCTATGTCAGTGGTCTCCAACCTGTAGCTCACAAGCTACCGGTAGCTCGCGGCCTTCATTTTAGTAGCTCACCAAGCTGCAGTACTGCCAAGTAAACTAGGAGGAAGTGACCCCTGACGGGTTGCAATCGGGAAACCGGCTGACGTGATACCGACAGCCGGCTTCCCGATTGCTTTATTCCGGTGTGGTTATATCTAGACGCCTGTCAATTTTCCGATGCCGAAAGACAGGCGCCCGGCATCCCAATTGAAGAGATGCCGGGCACCGCGAGCGGACAGCTGCAGGGGGAGAGGGTTAGGTTTAGGGCTCCCAGGGGGAAATTAGGGTTAGGCACCCCCTGGGAGGGTTAGGGCTAGGCTAGGAGGAGGGTTAGGTTTAGGCACCCCCGGGGGGATTTAGGATTACGCACCCCCCGGGGGACTTAGGTTTAGGCAGCGGGGAAGGGGGGGTTAGGGTTAGGCACTTACAGGAGGATTAGGGTTAGGCACTTGGGGGGGAGGTTAGGGTTAGGCACCCCTAAGGCGGGTTAGGGGGGTTAGGTTAGTATATTCTTACCTCAGGACGGTTGGGATTTCAAGCGCTGTCGGGCTGCTGCTGCCGGGATCTGTCCTTCTGTCGGGCTGCCGCTGCCGGGAATCGAACCGATTCCCCTCTGAGGTGTGCTCCCCCGTGGCATTCACACCAGGGGTGGAGCCACAGGGAAGCACGTCAGGTGATTGCTGCAGCCTATACCGCAATCACCTAACGTACTTCCACGTGGTCCCACCACGGCATCTATGCTACTGTGTAGTGAGTGACTCCCACCCTGCCCTGTCGGAAAATCACACAGCAGCCCTGCCTATAACTTTTGCTCCTCTACTGCACGTACCTCCTTGGAGCTGGTAATTAACAGTGAAGTGTGCCTGTGCCTACATTTTATTTACATACTACAACAATATCACTGTAATAATTAAATACATTTTTATTTTCTTTTAAACTTTTTTTTTCATTTTCATTAAATTACCATCAATTGTTCAGTTATTAGCCAGATTTTTTTTTTCTACAATTTTAGTAGCTCTTCAGGAGGTTTCGTTTTTCTAAAGTAGCTCACACCTCAATTAACGTTGGAGATCACTGTTCTATGTCCTAATCTAATGTACTCGTATTTACTTAAATTATTAAATAGTCTCCTTTTGATCAGGACTTTTATTTTTATAGGACTTTTGCACAGTAGAGAGTTGATATTATAGATTGTTATGAAGCTGCAATTAATTATTCTCTGGTGCAACCTAATAAAAACAAGGGGTGTGCATCGGCCACTTTTCGTGTTTTGTGTTTTGGTTTTGGATCTGGATCTTTCTTCGTGTTTTGAATCTGGATTGGTTTTGCCAAAACCACCCTTCCGTGTTTTGGGTTCTGGGTTTTGTGTTTTGGATCTGTATTTTTTTTTTTTAAAAAGCATAAAAACAGCTATAATCACAGAATGTGTTGGTTTTTCTGCTCCTATGCTATTATTAACCTCAATAACCTTAATTTCCACTCATTTCCAGTCTATTCTGAACACCTCACAATAGTGTTTTATGTCCAAAAGGCTGCACCGAGGTAGCTGGATGACTATGCTAAGCGACACGAGTGGGCGGCACAAACACGTGACCCATCTAGGAGTGACACTGCAGTGGCAGACAGGATGGCAGTTTGAAAAACTAGGCCCCAAACCAGGGCCGAAACTAGGATTTTTGTCACCAGGGGCAAGACAGTAATTTGGCGCCCCCCATGTAATTCCCCCTGCAGTAGTGCCCATATTGTAATGCCCCCATAGTAATGCCCATATGTTAATACCCCCATAGTAATGCCCCTGTAGTGCCCACCATACAGTAATGCCCCTGTAGTGCCCATGCTCCCATATTAATGCCCCTGTAGTGCCCATGCTTTCATAGTAATGCCCCTGTAGTGCCCATGCTCTCATAGTAATGCCCCTGTATTGCCCATGCCCCATAGTAATATCCCTGTAGTGCCCTTACAGTAATGCCCCTGTAGTGCTCATACCCCCACAGTAATGCCCCTGTGGTAATGCCCCTGTAGTGCCCATGCCCCAATAGTAATGCCCCTGTAGTGCTCATGCCCCATTAGTAATGACCCTTATTGCCTATGCCCCCATAGTAATGCCCCTGTGGTAATGCCCCTGCCCCCATAATAATGCCCCTGTAGTGCAGCTTATTAAAAAAAAAAATACTTACCTTGAACCCCGCTCCTGCATCCAGCGTCGCGACCGGTCCGCCGGCTGCTCCTTGGAACTATGGGGGAGATATCATGACGTCTCCCCCATAGTGCCCGTGGGGAGAGCCGGAAGCTGGAGTTCGGGAGAGAACTCCAGCCCCCGGCTCCGGCTACACCGCGTCGCTGCAGAGAAGGAGCCAGGCGCCCGCTGGTAATAAATATTACCAGCGGACGTCCGGCTTGGAGCCTCTCTGCAGCACCGGGCTGGAGGTCACTGGCACCAGGTACAGCGGCTCACCCAGTGCACATGCACCTCCAGCCCCCCCCTAGTTGCGGCCCTGCCCAAACTGTACATAATGCAAAGAAAAAAAAGAGGTGCAAGATGGAATTGTCCTTGGGCCCTCCCACCCACCCTTATGTTGTATAAACAGGACATGCACACTTTAACAAACCAATCATTTCAGCGCCAGGGTCTGCCACACGACTGTGGCTGAAATGATTGGTTCGTTTGGGCCCCCACAAAACAAGCTGGCAATTAATCTGTCCCTGCACAAACTGGCTCTACGGAGGCAAGATGTCCTCCTCATCCTCCTCATCCACCGATTCCTCACCCTCTTCAGTGTTGTGTACATCCTCATCCTCACAGAGTATTAACTCGTCCCCACTGGAATCCACCACCACAGGTCCCTCTGTACATTCTGGAGGCTGGTCTCCCTGGAAGAGCTGATAATTCATTTTGATGAACATCATCTTCTCCACATTTTATGGAAGCAACCTCCTACGCCTTTCGCTGACAAGGTTCCTGGCTGCACTAAACACTCTTTCGGAGTACACACTGGAGGAGGGGCAACTCAGGTAAAATAGAGCCAGTTTGTACAGGGGCCTCCAAATTGCCTCTTTTTCCTGCCAGTACAGGTATGGACTGTCTGACATGCCTACTTGGATGCTGTCACCGATGTAATCCTCCACCATTCTGTCAATGGTGACAGTATCATATGTAGTGACAGTAGACATGTCAGAAATTGTTGCCAGGTCCTTCAGTCTGGACCAGAAGTCCAAACTTGGTCCTGCCTGCCCTGCATCACTGCCAGCGGGTTGCTTAGGAAACCTAAGTTTTTTCCTGGCAGCCCCAGTTGCGGAAGAAAACGAAGAAGGAGCTGTTGACGTGTCATGTTCCACTTCAGCTGACAGTGTGTTCACCAGCAGGTCTTTGCACCTCTGCAGGCTTGTGTCGGCCAGAAAGAGAGACACCACATAGGCTTTAAACCTAGGATCGAGCACGGTGGCCAAAATGTAGTGGTCTGATTTCAACAGATTGACCACCCTGGAATCCTGGCAAAGCGAATGAAGGGCTTCATCCACAAGTCCCACATGCCGAGCGGAATCACTCCGTCTTAGCTCCTCCTTCTCTTTCTCCAGCTGCTTCTGCAAAAGCCTGATGAGGGGAATGACCTGACTCAAGCTGGCAGTGTCTGAACTGACTTCACATGTGGCAAGTTCGAAGGGCTGGAGAACCTTGCACAACACGGAAATCATTCTCCACTGCGCTTGAGTCTAGTGCATACCCCCTCCTTTGCCTATGTCATAGGTGGATGTATAGGCTTGTATGGCCTTTTGCTGCTCCTCCATCCTCTGAAGCATATAGAGGGTTGAGTTCCACCGCGTCACAACCTCTTGCTTCAGGTGATGGCGGGGCAGGTTCAAGAGTGTTTGCTGGCGCTCCAGTCTTCGGCACACAGTCGCTGAATGGCGAAAGTGGCCAGAAATTTTTCGGGCCCCCCAAAGCGTCTCCTGCACGCCCCTGTTGCTTTTCAGAAAATTCTGCACCACCAAGTTTATTGTGTGAGCAAAACATGGGACATGCTGGAATTTGCCCAGATGTAATGCCCGCACAATATTGGTGGCGTTGTCAGATATCACAAATCCCCAGGAGAGTCTAAGTGGGGTAAGCCACTGGGCGATGATTTCCCTCAGTTTCTCTAAGAGGTTGTCGGCGGTGTGCCTCTTACTGAAACCGGTGATACACAGCGTAGCCTGCCTTGGAACGAGCTGGCGTTTCTGAGATGCTGCTACTGGTGACGCTGCTGCTGTTGCTGCGTAAGGTGATACATCTACCCAGTGGGCAGTCACAGTCATATAGTCCTTAGTCTGCCCTGTTCCACTTGTCCACATGTCCATGGTTAAGTGGACATTGGGTACAACGGCATTTTTCAGGACACTGAGGACACTTTTTCTGATGTTTCTGTACAGTCTCGGTATCGCCTGCCTAGTGAAGTGGAATCTAGACGGGATTTGGAACCGGGGACACACTACCTCCATCAGTTGTCTAAATCCCACTGCACTAATGGCGGATACCGGACGCACGTCTAACACCAACATAGCAGTCAAGGCCTCAGTTATACATTTTGCTTCAGGATGACTGCTGTCGTACTTCATCCTCCTCGCTAAGGACTGTTGGAGGGTCAATTGTTTAGTAAAAGTTGTGGTGTTCCTACTTTCTCTCTGGGATGATGAATGACTCCCAGCAGCAGCAACAGCAGCAGCGGCAGCAGTAGGCGTAACAATGCAGGATCTTCCGGAGGAATCCCGGATAGGAGAGTCAGTCATGCCAGTGACATGGCCTGCAGGACTACTTCCGATCCTGACTAAGGAGGAAATTGACGAGGAGGGAGTTGACGGTGTGGTTTGCAGGCGCTTGGATACAACAGGACAACGGGATTTAGGTGTCCCTGGACTGCTTACAGTCTTAGCCAAAGTTTCTGAACTTGACAGTAACTTTTTATGAATGCGCTGCAGGTGCCGTATAAGGGAGGATGTTCCTAGGTGGTTGACGTCCCTACCCCTACTTATTTCACCTTTACATATGGTACATATGGCAAGACAGTTGTTGTCCGGATTTGGATAGAAATATTGCCAGACCAAAGAGGTGGAATGTTTGGTCTTCTGCCCAGGCATGACCGTGATGGGCTTTTTCATCCCACGGACAACAACTGTCACCCCCGGAGCCTGATTTAAATAAACCACATCACCATCAGAATCCTCCTCGCCAACTTCCTCCTCAGCACCAGCTACACCAGTATCCTCATCCTGTTGTACTTCAACAGTGACATCTTCAATTTGCATATCAGCAAGAGCACTGTGGGTGCTCCTTTCAGCACTTGCAGGGGGCGTGCAAATGGTGGAAAGAGCCACCTCTTCCCGTCCAGTGCTGGGAAGGTCAGGCATCGCAACCACCACCACACTTGGACTCTCCTTGGGGATTTGTGATATCTTCTTAGAAAGCACAGTTCTTCGCTGTGCTTTTGCCAGCTTAACTCGTTTGATTTTTTTAGTGGGAGGAGGGCTTCCATCGTCATGTGAAGCTGAACCACTAGTCATGAACATGGGGAAAGACCTTAGCCATTCCTTGCCACTCCGTGTTGTAAATGGCATATTGGCAAGTTTACGTTTCTCTTCAGATGATTTAAATGTTTTTTTCAAGGTCATTTTCCTGAACTTTGCCATTTGGGATTGTATGTGCCCTCTACTATGACATTGGGCATCGGCCTTGGCAGATGACGTTGATGGCATGTTATCGTCTATGTCATGACTAGTGGCAGCAGCATCAGCACTAGGAGGAAGTGGTTCTTGATCTTTCTCTATTTTATTTTTATCAGAGAAAGTTTGGTACTCCATTTATGTTATATCGATTTGATATATACGTGCGGCAAAGGCGCACACAAACACAGAAAATATTTTTTATTTTTGCTGGAGAGTAGTGCACTTTGTGGGTTACACCACCCTTTAAGAAATGAGCCAGCCGGCTCTTTACTTATGGGACACAGGCGCACGCTTGGCATTGCTCCTTTGTTGATGCACGTGTGGCTGCTGCGCACACAATTCACAAACACAGAAAGAAAATTTTTATTTGGTTTGGAGTGTACTCTGGGGGTTACAGCACCCTTTAACGGTCAAGCCAGTCGGCCCTTTACTTATGACACAGGCGCACGCTTGGCACTACTTTGTTGATGCACGTGCGGCTACTGCGCACACAATTCACAAACACAGAAAATATTTTGTTATTTGGTTTGGAGTGTACTTTGGGGGTTACAGCACCCTTTAACGGTCAAGCCAGCCGGCCCTTTACTTATGACACAGGCGCACGCTTGGCACTACTTTGTTGATGCACGTGCGGCTACTGCGCACACAATTCACAAACACAGAAAAAATATTTTGTTATTTGGTTTGGAGTGTACTTTGGGGGTTACAGCACCCTTTAACGGTCAAGCCAGCCGGCCCTTTACTTATGACACAGGCGCACGCTTGGCACTACTTTGTTGATGCACGTGCGGCTACTGCGCACACAATTCACAAACACAGAAAAAATATTATTTTTTTTAGCACTTGGGGGGAGCACCCCTGATGGACAGAGCACCCCCTGGACAACACTACAGCACCCCTTTAGGACTGGGACACTGCACAGGACTTTGGAGTGGACACAGCCCCTATGGAGAACTGACTGCACAACACAGTCCAGCCAGCCCCTATGGACTTTGAAGTAGTGGACACAGCCCCTATTAACAACAGCAGCACAGCACAACACAGCCAGCCCCTATGGACTTTGAAGTAGTGTACACAGCCCCTATGGACAACAGCAGCACAGCGCAGCACAGCACAGCACAGCACAACACAACTCTGCACTACACTACACTACACAGCCCAGCCAGCCCTAACTCCCACCCTCCCTCTTCACTGTCCACAGCCGAGTGAGAAAATGGCGCCGACGCGGGTACCTTATATAGGATCCAAAACCCGCGAGACCCGGAAGGCGGGATGATGACGTTTTGCCTCGATTTCAGATCCGAGTCAGGCGGAAAAGTCGAGCCTGACTCGGATCTGCCTCGGATCGGGGGGGCTCGGGGGGTTCGGATTTCAGAAATCCGAACCCGCTCACCCCTAATAAAAACCTGCTCATATTACTGGTATACTGTGCTCTAGCTGCTTCAGTCTCACATTGTTGGTCGTCCAGCTTAAAAATGTATTATTGTTACCAAGGTAAATATGCAGGAGTATCCAAATAGTATCATTTAAAACTGGTTGCAACCAGATATAAATGAGAATAAATGCATCTAAAGGGCCCCATACACAGTGCGATATGCACCTTGCGATCCGAGGGCCGACATATTGGGGCGGTCCCCACACAGAGCGATCCAGTGGTCGACCGCCCGATATGCCGGCACCCCCCTCCCCCACCCACATAGCACTGCATGGGATCGTTTGTTAATCTCTAAGATCAATTGAATATGCAGAAAGATCTGGAGGAGCGATGGACGACCACTGGGGCTTGCGGGAACGAGACCCTACCGCAAGGGTCTCGTCGCAAGCCCTGATGGTCGCGATGGTTGTGACCATCGCGATCATCACCTGGCTTCTCGCTAAAGCTGTGGGTGGTCACCCACAGCTTAGTTAGCGGCCAGGAGGCTGTCTTTAAAAAAAAAACAGGGACACCCTGATTCAGAGCGAGCGCTCTCAAAGAGTGTCCGGCTCTGATTAAGGCCCAAAGTCCTTTAGATGATCAATGTCCATGTCACTCTTATTTGTGGACAATTTCATGTGTTCCCATAAATGATATCCAACTCAAAGTGGAATAGTGTAAGATCGTTTTAATTCAGTAAAAACATGCATAAAAATACATAGATGTGACATATAAAATGCATAAGAATTGGGCTCCTACCAAATGGTATAGAGACATACAGTAAGGGGTAAATTTACTAAAGTGAGAGTTTTTAGAAGTGAGTTTTAAAAGTGATGTTGCCCATAGCAACCAATCAGATTCTACTTAACATTTAACTAGCACCTTCTAGAAGATAATAGCTAGAATCTAATTGGTTGCTATGGGCAACATCACTTTTAAAACTCACTTCTAAAAACTCTCACTTTAGTAAATTTACCCCTAAGCCTAATATCAGCAGTGGGTAAAGATGTTAACGCCCGGGTACTCCTCCTGGCATTCAGGGTTCCTAACCCTGGAACAATAGGATGTGAGATCAGCTCCTCTACCGATTTTTAATATCATATGTTGAAGCCAGATTAGGTTGTATGTTGGCTACCAATTAGTCTTGTTTTAAGCATGTATTATGTGTATTTGTGATTATTATTGTCACTATGCAATTTGATTGGTGGAAACTGTTTAAATACTAGGAAGTACTCCTCACCTTCAAAAAGCCATAAGCTGGTTGAAACATGTCGGTAGAGGAGGTGATCTGATATCCTACCAGGGTTAAGAATGGAGCTGACATTCCAGACTGTGTAAAACCTGGGTGTTAACATCTTTACCCATTGCTGATATTGCTTACATCTCTAAATGTATCTACAGTCTAATGATCTAAAGTGGCTCCCTATCCAGATCTAATTTAGGGGGAGATTTAATAAAGCTTTGAGGGAGATAAAATTGGAGATAAATAGCACCAACCAATCAGCTCCTAACTGCAATTTTTCAAACACAGCGTGTAAAGTGACAGTTAGGAGTTGATTGGTTGGTGCTATTTATCTCCAATTTTATCTCTCTCCAAGCTTTATTAAATCTCCCCCTTAGAATGTAATATTCAGGGGTGGGCTGGGCCATGATGCTGAATTCCATCTGCCACACTGGGCTTGTACAATTTTAGTTATCCAGGGCCACCTGGAGAGATCTAGCTGGGCATCAGGGTTTAACATGGCTGCCCCCAAAGAAGGCTACGAAAAGTGTGCGGTCATTGACCAATTGGGAGCCAGGTTTCTTTTCCCAATAATTCAAGGGTCCGGAGAGTGAAAAAAAAGAGGAGGGGGCTTATTGGAGGAGTTTGTCAGGGCTACTGCTGCCAGACCCTCCTATCAGCAGTATCTGCTGCCAGCAACTCTGAGCAGAAAATGAGGCATAAAGAGACACAGTGGCAGCAGGTAAGATACAGCACTGGCACAGCACACCATAGTACTGGGCAGCACTGGGCACACCATAGTATTGAACAGCACTGGGCACACCATAGTACTGAACAGCACTGGGTAAAAAATAGTACAGTGCAGCACTGGGTACATCATAGTACTGGGCAGCACTGGGCAAACCATAGTACTGAACAGCACTTGGCACACCATAGTACTGTACAGCACAGGGCCCACCATCATTCTCCAGCTTCGGTGAACAGTGACTGGTAAGATGTGACTCCTAGCAGCATTGTACTCAGTTACAGACATTTCCCCCTCTGGGGTTTGCCCTATAGACCATTATGTAGGCTAATTTCTCAAATATTACAATCTCAATAACATACTAAGGTTCTGCCTTTGTGCACTGAGAGTATTGTTAAATCTAACAACGAGCAGCAGAAATTGTGGACAGAATGATAATTATGTATAAGGTAGGTGCAAGAAGCCGGGCTTTGTGAGACCATGGATAATATGTGATGGGGCAGTTGGTGATGTATTTGATTATAGTTTTTAGACATAATGATTGTTCATTGCACATTTAAACCACATCCAGATTAGATAAACCACACCTGCAGTTATTTTTTGCCACATAAATTTTGCTGTTGCCATGCACTGGTAGAAAACCCAAAGTCAATTGATTGCATTTGCACCCTTGCTAAAAGTTGCCAGCCAGCCTTCTGTCTTGCTGTTCTAAAAGCTAAAAAGCATTCTAACTGTTCAGATTAATAATGGCGGAGGGTAGTTCATAATTCAGAGAATAATACACACACTGTCCAACTACTTTTCACTGTGGAAGCCTTTTCAAGGCATCAAGTGTTTTTTGCTTTTTTTTTTTTATTTTTTTTTTACATAACATCAAATTAAAAAAAGAAGGCAAAGTAATTGCAAAAAACAGAATAGACTAACCTATGTGCTGGTGTTGTCTGTCATGATTAGCTTAGTGGTATTAGTAGGGTGTCAAATTTGTATTGCTTTTTAATAAATTTCCATATAAAATCTAGAAATAAGTGATTCTTACTTATTAGGGCTAAAAGACCAGCGTCATAACCATTAGCTCACCAATTGGAGGTGTTTGCTGCCTTGTAAAGAGAGGTGGAATCCAGATCCTCTTCAACAAGATCCAATGTAGACAAACTCCATTCTGGCGCAGGTTCCCCCAAATGAAGAGCCTATGATATTTCTTGAAAAACAGTGGGCCTGATTCAGAGCCGGACGCTATTTGCGCTCGCTCATTCAGAAAAAGGGTCCGGTTATTTATTTGAGCGCTCACTCTTTGCAGTCTGTTGACGCCTCTATGTCTGAGCGAGCGAACAAAATAAGCGCTCGCTATTTTGTAAAGACGCCCCCTGGCCGCTCGCATCCTACGTCATCTCTGCTATTTATTTGATTAATCGAGTACATCGAAAGGCATCTGAACTGCTCGCAGTGCTTGTGGTTGGATTTTCCTACCGCAATCATGCGAACAGTTCATACTAAGAGACAACCAAGTGACGTGGTCGATGACGCTGCTTTGTTAATTATGCACACCCTTAAAACGCCCGTTTTGACCTTTTGGCACGCCTGCGTTCGGATCTCCACTCCCCATTTTCAAGCACCTTCCCCCGTTACCACCCACAAACGCCTCATTCTGTCACTCAAATTAGCAGGCATTCGCTATTTTGTGAGCACACAATTTCCGACCGCAATTACTGGTTCGCGCATGCGTATTTGCGTATTACAACCCATATGCATGTGCAGTTGTGCGAACATCGCTCGGAGCGAACGAGCAGCTGCTTTCGAGCGACTCTGAATCAGGCCCAGTATTCCCTGTTTCCTGTCAGGAGTTCAGAGGGCTCTCTGGGCCTGATTCAGGCCCGTTCGCTATGCTACGTTCGCTTGCATTGAGCGATTTTTCTCAATCTGCGCATGCGTATAATTCGCAATGCACGTGCACGAACCAGTCATTGTGATGGAAAAGTGCTCGCCAGTAGCCTGCAGTCAGGCCGCTATTTTGAGTGACAGACAGTGCCTTTTGTGGGCGGTAACAGGGGAAAGTGTTTATGAATGGAGGAGTGGATGTGCGAACTCATGCGTGCCTAACCATCAGAACGGAGTTTAATGGGTGTGCTTAATTAGCAAAGTAGCGTCACTGAACATGTGACTTGAATGATTTTTCCAGGAACTGCTCGCACTGCTTGCGGGAGCCTAGGTCTACCTTAAGTGCTGCGAGCAGCTCCAATGGCTCCCAATGGTCCCGATTAATCCTCCATTTCCTGGAGATGACGTTTGTTGCGAGTGGCAAGGGGGCATCTCTAAAAACTTGCGAGCGCAATAAGCCCTCACCCACTAAGACATAGAGGCGTCCTTACACCACAAAGAGCGAGCGTATGTTTTGCATAGACGGCCCCTTTTTGAGAGCGAACGGCTGCAAATAGCGTCCTGGTCTGAATCAGGAACTCTGTTAGAATCCCTAACAAGAAACAGGCTAAATGCTAGCACACTGCAAGAAATAAAGTGTTCTATTATTACCCCAAAATTTGGTAATTTAATCATCAGAAAAATTTTAGCCATAAACAGTCTGAACAAACGGGCAGAGGTCACGTGAAATGTGTAACAAAAGTTTATACAGTTATTGATATATGCTGTATCTGAATTGTCACTTTTAAAGACACAGATGTGATTGAATTTATGATCTGTGATGAATCCTTAATAAATACTATTTTTTAAGAAATATCATAGACTCTTTAATTTGGGGAACCTGCCCCAGAAAGGTTTTTGTCTACATTTGATTTCTTACTCAGCCTACCTGCCATCATTACAAATAAGAAAATCAGGGCTAGACAGATCATGCCCTGATCCACCAAATCCAGAGCTACTAGAGAACAAACAACACATACTGTATTTAATGCGAGAACATACCCAGTTTGTGCACAGCAATGCTCTCTCTGGGTGCAGAAAATAGAGACTGTCCAACAAATATTGGGACTGATTGCAAGTATAAAAGAGATATTTAATAGATATTCAGGCGAAAATAATGAAAATGGAATATAAAAGGAACAGTACAATCTCCAACATTGTACAAATAAATATAGCAACAGTTCTTTTACAGATTGTAGCCTCTCTCCCTCAATTCAATTATTCAAATATATATGTATATACTGTACAAAACTTCTATGTATGTCAGAATTAAAACACCATGAATGCATGATCCAATAGATCACAATCACATGGGAACCTGCTCCAATTATTTAATTATATCACACAGATATTGCCTTAGGAATCATGGTATTATATGTTTCTATAGACAGAAGTTATCTGAAAAATAGACAAAGCTCAATCAATTATACAGTACATGTCTGGCTTCAGACTTGGGTTGTTTGTATGCAGCTGAATACTGCAAATATTAACTTTTGTCCTATAGGGCAGTTACTTTTCACTGTTTTTTCCCAATATCAGCACTTTCACAAAAGTGTGTACTGTTATATTTCCAGTTGTCATGTTTCCTGAAAGGCATCCAGCCAGTCCTTTAAAAAAAATCAGGTGTAGACCAATTGATGACAGTAGTTTGATCCTCCCTCTCAGATGACATAATATTAAGGCCTTACAACAAATGATTGGAATTCCAGTTACTGGAGACAGACAAGGGACAGACACTATATTAATGGGATACCCAAATAGAGAGGCACAGAAATGTGCACTGGGGTTATGGTAAGGTTATTGAGTAGAGGATGGCACTGTATAGTAAAGTGTGAGAGACCCAAAGATGTGGGCAGGGTTGGACTGGCCCACAGGGGAATCCCCCAGTGGGCCCCACTGTTTGAGGGCCCACCCCCTCCTCTTGGGATCAGGGTCCAGACTGTGCACTTGATTTATACATTATACATAAGTTACATTTTACTGCACAGGACTATGGTGTATTTTCTACAATGCATTGCTGTTATTAATCTAGTACATTATCATGCTTGCACCAGCAGTAATTACTATGTATATATTTTTAAAGGACACACCTCCATAGGGGGGTATGGAGGCTGGCCACACCCCCTATGGAGGCTGGCTACACTCCTAAGTATAGGCCCCTCTTACTGCTTCACATGGGTCGGCCCTTCAAGCCCCAGTCTGACGCTGGTTGTGGGTAAATGTAATACAAGATTCAGGGCACAGTGAATCAGTTTTGGGACAGCACAGCAGACAAGGTTTATTCTAGGAGGTGTGGTCAGAGATCAGGATTCGGTACACAGTGGAGTAGTACTGGCAAAACACCAAAGAGTATCCAGAAGGTGTGATTTTCTCAACTAAAAGTCCTGTGACAGTAGAAATGCATCTTCCAAGACAGTCCTTGACACTAGCACACCCCCGACATGCCCACCGACATACCCACTGACACGCCCTGATGTAAAACCCAGCCCCCATCACTGGCCATAAACACCTATCAGAATTGCATGATTCTCCATGCAATTCCCCGTGTTCCACAACAGTAGCCATCGGGAAGCGTGCACAGTGCAAATCGAAAGCATGCACAGATTTTAAGAGTGGGTGCTTGCGCCCGATGTTTCAAATGTGCCCACCTCTGAATCAGGCACCAGTTACAAATGTATAATATTGCAACAGAAGACAGGGGGCTGGATAGGTGCACTGGTTCCCACTTATTGTGGACTAATGATATTAAACTGGTATATGCGGTGTTATTAATTGAATAGTACACATTTACATCTAATCATGTGTGATCAACATAGAAAAAAAATGGTGGTGCTCCCAAGAGTAAAAAAGAAACATGTTACTAGGAAAAACAAAAGAGAACTTTATTGGCTGGGGCACTCCTTATGATAATTACATTTAACTATTATTATAATTGGGACTCACAAATATACACAAAAAACACTAAAACACATAAATCAGTGGTGGTTCATAGGCAAATTATATTGGACTCACTCTCAGTGCTGCAGGTATGTCTCCTACTCAAACCAATGTTAACAAATGTATCATTTCTCAATAATCCATCACCATGAACGTATACTCTATATTTTAAAAGGAATGTGACATTCTGCACTCAGCAGTTCTGCATACAGTTGGGGGCAGTCTCCTGCAATGCACTCTACAATACTCTGGAATGTACTCTTAGTGGGCAATCCATAATCCACAAGATGTCACACCTTTAATTTGTGAGTACACAGACAAGATGACATAAAAAAGATACAAAAACAAAGTATTTTTTGTAAAAGATAGGAAGGAAGGCACACATACAGTGTCATAATGTATACTGGGCTTCTGCTATTGTCCATTGTGTCTGAAAAGGACATTGGACAGAGTCAATGAGAGCACTCTTACAAGTATACGTATAAAGTAACTCTGCATAAGCTGTTAACTAATGATATATTCTGTATATATATATATATATATATATATATATATATATGCTTTTCTAGATAGACATGTGCTGAAAGACAGAGTGTGAAGAAAAGCATTCTTTATGCATGTGCCCAACTTCTACTTTTGGCCATTATATAACACTGATATTGAATGGTCAATGAGTGCATCAGGAATACATGCCATGGAACACAAGTCTGCTTCTGCTGTCAATCCCCAATGAAGAATACTGATGAGAGAGAAAAAAAAATGAGTATTTGCCCAGCTAAGGCTACTGTTGGGAGAGAGAATGTTTAAAAGTGCAAATACACATACCCTGCTGATGTGAAAGACTCCTCTCTTCGGCGTTGGTAATGGGCCTTGCATGCTTTTTCAAGGGAATGGAGTCAGTCCTGTGTAAGCTCATTGTTCCAGTATAGGTATTGGCAATGAGTCAATCAACTGCTGACATTGGAAGATTGACATCCTAGTGAGCTTATCAGTGAGTATCTGTACGAGCTTATAGCAGGTAATTACAATTAAACCAGTGATTAACAGGGGGTGGGTAATCATCCGACACTCTATTGAATCATTGTGTAGTATGGAGCTGTTGCAGTGATTTACTGTTATATGTTTAGATGTACTGTAATGTTTCACCTGTAGTGTTCTTAATATATATATTTATATATATATATATAAAGTTGCATATAGACCGCCACTCCAAAGTAAAGCTGGATGTATCTTGCCTCTGTGCTCTCCCCGGCAGACCTAGCTCACACCACAATATTGCCAGCAAAGCAGGTGGCACTGAGACAACTAATAAAAATAAGCTGACGTTTCAGTCTCCTTTATTGGAGATTTTCCTTAGGGACCTCAGGGTAGGATTCATCTGTACTCTAATTAACTCAGGTATGTTCCTCTCTGTGAATCATCAGGGGTTAACAGCAGATGCAGATCAACTTTATACATATACTTGTTTACACACAAGGGTGCTCTCATTGACTCCGTACAATGTTATTTTTGGACACAATGGACAATAGCAGAAGCCCAGAACATGATATGTGTGTCTTCCTTCCTACTTTTTACATAAACTACTTTGTTTTTGTACTTTTTTTATATCATCTTGTCTGTATACTCACATATTAAAGGTGTGACAACATCTTGTGGATTATAGATTGCCCACAATGGGGCATATTCAAGTAAACCCCATGGCTAATTGTCGCGCTGGTGGTGATACAATAAGCGGGGATTCGACACGCGGGTGTCCATGAGACCCCGCGCATAATCCCCGCTGATGGGCTTTACCTCGCACCTCATGTAGGTGTGAGGTAACAGCTGCACGAAGCCGCCCTTGTCGGCATCACGTGCGTCAGAAAAACACACTGTTTCCGCACTTCTCGCGGAAACAGTGTGTTCCCGTGAGCGAGGGCTCATTTACCAGCGCTGGGAAAAAGCTATTTTATTGAATAGCTTAACCCCGCGCCGCGGGACATTCGTGCCTCAATTACTCGCTGGAGAAGTCCCGCGGCTAATTGAATATGCCCCTAAGAGTACATTGCAAGAGTATTGTAGAGTGCATTGCAGGAGACTGTCCCCAACTGTATGCAGAACTGCTCAGTGCAGAATATCACATTCATTTTAAAATATTGAGTATAGGTTCATGGTGATGGAGTATTGAGAAAGGATACATTTGTTAACATTGGTTTGAGAAGGAGAGATCCCTGCAACACTGAGAGTGGGTCTAATAAAATCTGCATATGAACCACCACTGATTTATATGTTTTAGTGTTTTTTGTGTATATTTGTGAGTCCCAATTATAATAAAAGTTAGGTTTTATTTATCATAAGTAGTGCCCTAGCCAATAGAGTTATCTTTTTCTTCCTTATAACAAATATATAATATGTTAGTACTGATTGATAAATATTAGAGATGTGTGCCGGACCATTTTTGTGGGTTTTGGTTCTAATTCATCGGCCTGTTTTGGTTTTGCCAAACCGCCGAGACTGGTTTTGGTTTTAGATTTTTTTCCAAAAATTGACAAAGAAAGCTGAAATCACATAATTTTAGCCTTTTTTTGTTCCTAGAGTAATATTAACCTCAATAACAGTAATTTCCAGTCAATTTTGACTACCTCATTGTTCACAATATAAAGATATCATAATTGATTCCTCTTGCAAAGGATTGTTTCACATTCAGTTGTTTTATTAAAATAGTGGTCTTCTTGGTCCCATTCCAGGGACGAGGTTCCTAAATGGTTAACATCCCTAACTCTACTTATCGTGGTTTTCACAACTCTACAGATGGCTTGGCAATTGTTGTCAGGACTTTGGTAAAAATAATTACACACATAAGAGGTGCTGGTGTTGATCCTATGCCCAGGCATGACAATGGACTTTCTCTTATCATGGCTGCTTCTATTGGTGCCTGACTTACACAAACAACATCCTCATCCTCAACATCCTCATTAGCGCTGACATCAGCTACACAAATATTCCTCTCATCCTTTTGCACTTCCTCGGTGGCATTATCAATTTCTATGCCATCAGCAATATTTGTGCTGCTCATCCCCACATTTGCAGAGGGAGAAGAAATGGTGGAAGGCAGCTTCTCTGCCAGTACAACTGTATCAGAAAAGTCAGGCTCACACATCTCACTTGTGGACCCACTTATTGGTATATTTACTAAAGTGACAGTTTTTAGAAGTGGAGATGTTGCCCATAGCAACCAATCTGATTCTACTTAACATTTAACTACAACCTTCTAAAAGATAATAGCTAGTATCTGATTGGTTGCTATGGGCAACATCACCACTTCAAAAAACTCTCACTTTAGTAAATTTACCCCTTAGACTCTTCTCAGAGATTTGTGACATTTCTGTTTCTAAAAGCACAGTTTGTTTTACTGTCTTAGTGGTTTTCATTTTTTTACATCTCTTCTACACTCTCAGTAATAAGGTCTTGCATCGTCATGAGAGACAGAGTAAGATGCCTCACTGACACTTGCAGAACCACCACTCATAAATAAAGGCCAAGGCCTCAGTCTTTCCTTGCCACTGCATGTGGTGAATGGAATCTTGGCAAGTTTATGTTTTTCTGCACCATACTTTTCCTTTATTAGATGTGTTTTTTTCTTTAGCACTGTATACTGTTTTTTTAATTTTAGATGCCCTGACCCCCTATGCCATTGAAGGACTAACGTCATAATCATTACTGGTGGCAGCAGCTGCAGTGACAGTATTTGGTTGCTCTTCTCTAAATGGAACGTTATCTATTTTTCAATTTGCATATCACTGCATGGCTTATATATGCATGTGAACAAAGCGCCATAAACAATAAAAAAAATTTGTTTGATGTTACAGCTCTATTCCTGCATGAACTGAAGCTACATGGCTTATATATGCAGCACATGAACAAAGCACACCAAACAGTACATACAATACAATTTATTTTTTTTATCTCACAGCTCTATTCCTGCGTACACTGAAGCCACAGGGCTTATATATGCAGCACATGAACAAAGCACACCAAACAGTACATAAAATACAATTTATTTTTTTTATCTCACAGCTCTATTCCTGCGTGGACTGGAGCCACAGGGCTTATATATGCAGCATGTGCACAAAACATAGCACACAAAACAGTACAAACAATACATTTACTTATTTGATGGCGCAGCTGTATTTCTCTGTGGACTGGAACCACAGGGCTTATATATGCATGTGCACAAAACAAAGCACACAAAACAGTACAAACAATACATTTATTTATTTGGTGGCGCAGCTGTATTTCTCTGTGGACTGGAGCCACAGGGCTTATATATGCATGTGCACAAAACAAAGCACACAAAACAGTACAAACAATACATTTATTTATTTGATGGTGCAGCTGTATTCCTGCGTTAACTGGAGCCACAGGGCTTATACTGTACATGCATGTGCACAAAATATAGCACACAAAACAGTACAAACAATACATTTGTTTATTTGATGGTGCAGCTGTATTCCTGTGTGAACTGGAGCCACATGGCTTATATATGCACCTGAGAAAAGTGAACAAAACAGTACAAACAATACAGTTTTTTTTTTATGGCACCGCTGTATTCCTCCATGGACTGGAGCCACAGGGCTTATATATGCAAGTGAGCAAAACAAAGTGCACAAAACAGTACAAACAATACAATTACTTACATTTTTTATGTTGCAGGCACAGCTCTATTCAAACAGTGTGGAGTGGAGTCACAGGGCTTATATATGCACGTGAATGTGTTACTGATGGACACAGCACAGCCAATATAGCAGAGTGCAGCACTGCATACAGCAGCGTGCACACCCTATACACATTGACTAAGCAGCACAGCCACTTGTGAGTGTGGACACAGAGTATACAGCAAAGTACAGCACAGCATAAAGCAGCATGCATCCCTTATGCACATTGACTAAGCAGCACAGCCACTTGTGATTTGTTGTGAGTTTGGATATAGCCTATACAGCAGATTTACAGCACAGCAGCAAGCACACCGCTATATACACATTAAAAAAGCAGCACAGCCTATACAGCAGAGTTAAGCACAGCATACATCAGCATGCTTGACAAGGAAATGGTACAGAGTCCAGTCCGTGATGCCCTATATAGAATCCAAAACTCGTGAGAATCTGACACCATGAGGATGATGTTTTGCCTTGAAGTGGAATCCGAGTCAGGTAGGACAATCCGAGCCACCGCTCAGATTTTCTTGGATTCCCAATGTTTAGGCGGGTTCGGAATCTAAGGAATTCCACGGAATCCAAACCGCTCATGTCTAATAAATATAATTTCAGGGGGTTAAATTGGGATGGTATTTTTTTTATGTAAATTATATAAACATTTAATTGCCTTCACATACTGGAATGACCATGATGAATAATGCGTGAAGAATTATTTGCAATGTAATATCTTTGGAAAAAATAATCTCACATTAATTGGACTCATTTTGTTCATCATAAAATTATTGACTACTTTTTAGAATAAATTATATTTGCTTTATATTTTGGGTGAGATAATTAATAACATAGATTACCAGTAAGGTCTTTGCTATTTTACTCAAGTCCAAAATAAATGTGATTGTTGTTATAACGTAACTGCCACCTAGCAGCATTACAGCTCTCACCTTTATTACTATCACCTACTGTATATCTAATCTCTAGTTTCACAGGTTGCCTTATTCTGTATGCGGCACATCCAGGATTTGCTGCTAAAGACTTTTATAAAACAATGATTAAATAAGGATTATTTATATAAAAACCTGTTGGAAAATATGCACTTTAATAATCTAACTGCTCTAAGTTAGTTCTGGGAGAAATACTAGTCTGAATATAATCATCATAGCACATTCTTCTTCAAGTGCTATAAATATCAAGCAACCTATTTTCATTTTATTATTACTTTTTTATTGAGTGGTCACAAAAATATTTTGTTTTGATGACATGTATTCAGGATGAGTGACATATCTGGTAATTTGGGAGAATTGACAATTAACCACTAATAACAGAGAACTAAAAAATAATGACACTTGTCTTCATTGTAAATGGTTATCACATTGACAGGTTACTGCACAGTGCCTCCCGGGTGCTTGTATATTGACAAAAAAGAGGATGAAAAAAATGAAAGAAGTGTATCATCTTTGTAAACACAGCACATAATTAAGTAGTTTTTAAATATCACTTCCCATACATTTTTATTACGATGGAGGGCCCCAATACACCATGGACTAAATTTATTTAGTGGTGGGTTTGGAGTTATCTAGAACTCACCTTAACCCACTGTGGATTGACTGTAGATTCCATTGAGAAAAGTCAGTGTTTACTAATGGTTGTTTTGACCTTTTAAATAGAACCATCCATCGATCCCCGGGTATTTTTAAATCTCTATACTGTCAGAATCCTGGTACAAAACTGCTGTTATCTTGCAGTGGTTGAAAAAACTGCACAGATCCATAAGATCTGTGCAGGCTTATATAATGTTGAAAATATGAAAAATTACAATATAAAATATGAATTTCAACTGCTGTGAGCTGATCAATCAGCACGGCCCCATGCATTCCTATGGAGAGAGTCCGCGTGTAACCTCTCATTTGCAACTAGGCTCACAGTGGAGAAATATCTGCATTTTTTTGTTTTGTCAAGATTAGGGATGTTACAGAAACCAGACCCTGTCATTTTGCGAGCAATAAATGGGTACCATCATGTCCTGACAAGATTGCTTGGACCTGTGTCTAACTGAAAACAACAATGTCACTTTATTACTAATATTACTTATACTTTACCATTACTATTATCTCCACACCCAAAGTCCTGGGGTTAGTTATCATTAGGGAGCTCTTGTTTGTGCTTGTACTACACACAAGGTGGTCTGACTCTATAAAGGAGATTATTTTTGGTATGTACTGTGATAGGATCACTGGTAAAGTGGTCAGTGGTAGATACATTTGTCCTTGGTTTTTGACCTAGGTGTTCTAAAACCCCCAGGAGAAAGTCTGCAGTGAAACAGATTTAAGTATCGGCTTTTGGAAAAGCCAGTTTGGGACCTAGGAGGTGTGGATGTGAGGAAAGGGTGGGCTCCATCCACAACCCACTCCAGGTTTTGGTTTTTAGGCCTTTTAGCCTGCTAATTAGGGTCTGCACCTGGAGATGGCTGATATAGGCTGTGTGTGTTTGTAGGCTAGTGTCTCATACCTGGGAGAGCAAGCAGACTGGCTGGCTCAGAGACACCTGGTGAAAACTACCTGTAAGGTTTTGTGCATGCTCTTGTGTTGATGGTGGAGGCAGTAGGTCCCACTATTTCTGTAGAGAGGGAGCCTCTTCTTTAGTTAGTGCCCAGACGGGCTAGTGTTTACTCATGCACAGCGAGATATCACAGGAAGTGCTTCACCAAACCTTTGGCAATAAATGTCCAGTAAAATCACTGTTATCCTTTGACCCTATTATTCACAATACTTTGATTAAGTGATTTTCAAGGATATTAGACACCTCCAATGAAGATCCTCAAATAGAAGACAACAAGGTCCACAATAACTTGGTCAGAGAGAACAGCCCTCAAAAAATTGCATGGATATAAAGATATTACAATCCACCCTGCTAACAAGCGGTCTGGATTGTAATTCAGGACTTAAGTGACTATAAATGTGAAATACAGTCACAAATGGCAGATTCTACAGTTTTGATTGAACTCCTGCAGATCCTACATCAACTTATAAACTTGAATTAGATGCCATATTAAAAGAAGATATAGTATAAGTCATTATTAGCAAAAAAAACATTACTGGCACTCATGCAGCTGATCACACTTGAGTTCTATACTAGTGTTGATTCTAGAACCCTGCACCTGTCACAACCCATGCAGTTCCTATTTCCTGCTTTGGGTGTCACTTTCTGCTTTGGTGCTTCTAGCACACTCAGCTGATGCAACAAACTGCTGAGATATAGACCAGAGTCTGCTAGAATTACCAGAGCAGAGAGGGACACCCCAGGCAGAAAAGGTGAATTGCATGGTATGTGACAGATGCAGGGTGCTAGAATGAGCACTACTATACCATTCTCAAGCTGCACAAGACCACCCAAAAACCACCCGGTATGTCAATAATTTCTGCCCAATGTTTGCTCTATTATCCCATCTCACAATTCCTAGGTGAATTTTTGCAGCCTGTAATTCAATCTCAAAAGATTTGTCTCAGAGACATGTTGTTGTTTATTTTAAAATTACAACAATTTGACATCTTACCCCACAATGTTGGCTCTCCATCATCTACATTATTAGTTTATTCACTAATATACAGCCCAGTACTGAATACAAGAAAATAGAAGCCTTTTCTAAAGCAGTTGGATTGAATACTTACAAGAAACTATTATTTGATGATCAGTTCTTTGTCCACTTGCTTGTATACACAGTGGGATCATGCCCAAATGCTTTTATGTTTCCAGATTGAACAAGACTTATTTTTTTAGCCAGGAGAAAATACTGTAGCTCCTTTTCTCTTTATTTTCACCAGGCTCATAGACATTAAATTTGTCCTTTGGATGGGTACTAAAAATCAATTTATAGAGGCAATGAAGTTCCTGAATTCTGCCTATGACATGATCAAATTCACCTATGAAATGCATGATTCCACAATCAATTTTCTGGACAAGTATTACTAACAATAAATTAAATATATCAATCTTCTATAAACCTATGGACAGGAGCACATTACTTCAATCTTCAAAACATCAACCAATTTCCTTTAAGAAAGCTTACCCTTTTCATATTTTCAGTAACCATGATCATGCACTCAAATTGTACAAATAGACAAAACAATACTTACATTTGTAAAGAGCTTAGCTGCCTAATGTACTGGCAGATGCAAAGGCTAAAGTTTTTAGACTCAAAATGGAGGACACACCAAAACCTTCAACTAGAAGAAGTATGGACAACAAAATGATCTGGGTGAACAATTTTACCACTTCAAGTACACGGATTGTATCTAAAGCAAGAAGGTTATGACCAGTTGTAACCACAGTCCCAGAATTACCCCTGTTAAAAGAAATAAAATGTTACAGTACCATTCTAAAAGTAAGGAAAGAATCTGAAGTACAGGGTTGTTCAAACAGACATAGCTAATCATGACAGTACCTCTGTGTCCCTTTTTCTAATACATAAACCTGGCAACTATCACTATCTAGGCTGTACATCTGTAGCTATTTAGAGATAGACAAGTAGTTAGTACACCCGCATTTAGGCAAAACTTTTATGACCTACCCATTGACTTTCTCAAGTAGATATGTGATTTACAGGTGTTCATGTGGTCTACTGTATAGAAATGAGCAACCAGTAGTCCTTTGTTTCAAGAACTGTGAACATAGTTTGGCGACTATGCATTACAAAATGATTGATAATGTCCGTACTCAACATGCGTGAAGGTGGTTGAGGAAAGCATTCCTGCAACTTGAAACATGGTGGATATTTGTTTGAATACTATCCACCCTTATGGTTTCATTGAGACCAGCTCATTTAATAACTTTTTGGCAATATACCACTCTCTAGTAATCCTGCAATTGTCCCCATCTGTCTTCTCACTTGTTGCCTGTGTGTGATCTGCATGATATGCATCATATGTGGAAGATTGTAACAATAAAAAATTTCTAATTTAAAGATACTAGAGTATCTTGATTTTTTAGGTACAGAAGAAACCCTGAAACCTATAACTCCCAAGCACATATTTTTATTTAAAAAAGTATGAGTATGCACTGATACTGTAGCTGTCACTATTAACTTTATAATTGTGTAATATAAACTTGTAGCTACTAGTATATATCATCCATCCAAAGGAAAATAAGTCCCAGGTATTGGAAATGAGTAGTTAAAAACATTGATGGAGAAAACATTAATGTGTTAGTCAATAGATATATATTTTAATTAAAATTTTCTAATAAAAACACTGCAGATCTTTTATAACTACCTCAAATAATAGGCATATTTAGTACTATACTGTATATCACAAAGCATAAAAATAATAATAACACAGGTCTACGATGAAAAAGCTGTTTTAACAAATTTTTGGCTTCTGAACACGAAAATGACTCCCGATTTTGCATATCACATCACGTTTTTCAGCAAAACATGTATTTATGAATAAGTAATTTTTTTTATATTCTTTAAAGTAATAAATGTATTCTGCCTACATTTATTATAAAATATTGTCTTAAATGAATTCAGTCGGTAGTAAAGAACATTGCAATTCAGTTCTCGTCATAAAACTTCCATCCGCCTAGTGCCAGATTAAGGTCCTCATGAGCCTGGAGCTGAAATTTACAAAGGGCTTCAATCCCATACTGTATAGAGGAACATTGCACACACACAACAACTACAACTACAAGGTGAGACTGCGAAGGTGGAACCAAATACAACATATGCAATATGAGTTTAAAGGTACATTTTTTGAATTTCCATATTGAGCATTTCCCGATAATCTTGGAGACTACAGTGAAGAACAGGGTGCATGAAAGATGTAGAAAGAAGATACCAGGTTCATTGGGACATCAGCATTATGGCTGACTACTGCTGAATGATACACAGAGACGACACAGAAAAAGCTTATAAGCAAAAAGCAACAAAACGAAGTTTGAAGACAAAAAAACAAGATATTAATGATTTTTTCAATAATTATGGTTTTGTTTCTATTATTGATTAATTTTATTGTTATTTTATTATGTAATTAAGACACAAACACAGTGATATCATCTACACTTCTTTGTATTTCACAATAAATATGTCAAAAACAATAAAACTTCTTGTTTTTTTTTAAAAAATGTATGTAACGCCCTTATAGGTAAATGTGATGTGGTAATTTTTTTTTAATATATACAGGAGTATAATTAAGAATATAAAAGTATTATTAAAAAAGTTTTCAATACCTTAAATTTCACAGACCTGTGCAATTTGTCTTCCATAATTGACAATATTTATATAAAACACAATGCAAATCACTATAATGATGCTACAGTGGGGAAACAATCAAGCAATTGTGTGAATTATTTCAATAAGATGAAGAGTTAAAAAAGTTGCATTACACACATAACTTAATAATATATTTATCCTTACATTTCCTTCATTTAGTTCATATAAGCTCATTGGCTACATCTTCACTTGTTCCTCACCACAGCTTTCAATACTTGTCTCCCCAATCTCTCCCTTTCTTATCTCCTTTTTACTTTTCACAAACAAAATGTAGATCCTGTAAAAAATGTCACTGTAGATAACAATTTAGATGATACCTTGTGATTAGTTAACTAAGCATTTCAAATATTCAAAAATAAGCAACAGAAAAGTTTGTATCACTGTCTACAGAAGCTTCATTATAACTATATATATATGTCTCTAGTGTGTCTTTAAAGGTTTTATTGGTATTAGACTAAGAAATATAAATGATTGAAACTACATATAGAGATCTTACAGTCTACACAGTACCACAGGCTCTTATGTGTTTAGAGTTACTCTTTTGCTGAATACAACAATTTTATCCTTGATTAATTCTCTAACTTTATTAATTAAACAATCTTTAAAATATGTCTTTGTTTTGTAAACATGATAATGTAAACCACAAAAGCAAGGAAATCGTGAAAAATAAAATAGAATAATAATAATGTTTAATGTTGTATTCTTGTAGTTACACGGTTAACAGCTGCACTCTGCATTTTGGAATTATATTTAAGTATAAATGTGCACTGACCCCCATCTTTTGGTTTTGTATCTGGATTCATCTTTGTGTTTTAGTTTTGGTTTTGCAAAACCACCCTAAAGTGTTTATGTTTTGGATCTTGGTTTTCTTTTTTAAAACAAATTGATAAAAAGTTTTAAAAAACAGCTAAACTCATGTAATTTATGCAATCTAAAACCCAAACTTTACATTTTAAATCCAAATTCTGAACCGCATAAAGATCAGAACCGTGACTCGGATTTATCCAGATCTCCTCAGGAGATTAGAATGTGACTCAGATTTGTCTGGAATCATGAAATTTGTGTGGATTTGAATTTCTGGAGAACCAAACCACATATCTCTATATATAAGTAAAGGCAGACTATTAGGAACTGAACTGATTTTAAGTGGGTGAAGTCTACTGACCGTTAGTGAAAGGTCAACTCCAAATGTAACTTTATTGCTAAACCATTCATACTGAATTCAAGGTATTACCTGCATGTTCTCATTCCTGGATGTATTCCATTCACCAGTTAATAAGAACAGATGAGGGTCACTAACCTGCCTCATAGTTTTAACTCCTTTGCAGTCATAAGTCTGCCTCATTACTGTATTGTGGAGAATTTGTCCCAGTAAACAAATAAAATGATTTTATATATATATATATATATATATATATATATACACAGTCAGGTGCATAAATATTGGTACATTAACAGAATTTTCATATTTTGGCCTATATTTACCACCACAATGGCTTTGAAATGAAACAAACAAGATGTGCTTTAACTGCAGACTTATCAGATTTAAATTGAGGGTAATTACATCCAAATCAGGTGAACGGTGTAGGAATTACAACGGTTTCTATATGTGCCTCCCACTTTTTAAGGGGCCAAAAGTAATGGGACAAACTAAACAATCCTAAATCTAACTTTCACTTTTTAATACTTTGTTGCAAATCCTTTGCAGGCAATTACAGCCTGAATTCTGGAACGTATAGACATCACCAGACGCTGGGTTTCATCCCTGTTGATGCTCTGCCAGGCCTCTACTGCAAATGTCTTCAGTTCCTGCTTGTTCTTGGGGCATTTTCCCTTCAGTTTTGTCTTCATCAAGTGAAATGCATGCTCAATTGGATTCACGTCAGGGGATTGACTTTGTTGTTGCATAACATTCCACTTTTTAGCCTTAAAAAAATCTTTGGTTGCTTTTGCATTATGCTTTGGGTCATTGTCCATCTGCACTGTGAAGCGCCGTCCAAAGATTTCTGAAGCATTTGACTGAATATGAGCATATAATATTGCCCGAAACACTTCAGAATTCAATGTGCTGCTTTTGTCAGAGGTCACATCATCAATAAATACAAGGGAACCAGTTCCATTGGCAGCCATACATGCCCACGCCATGACGCTACCACCACCATGCTTCACTGATGAGGCGGTATGCTTTGGATCATGAGCAGTTCCTTTCCTTCTCCATACTCTTCTCTTCCCATCACTCTGGTACAAGTTGATCTTTGTCTCATCTGTCCATAGGATGTTGTTCCAGAACTGTATTGGCTTTTTTAGATGTTGTTTGGCAAACTCTAATCTGGTCTTCCTATTTTTGAGGCTCACCAATGCTTTACATCTTGTGGTGAACCCTCTATATTCACTCTTGTGAAGTCTTCTCTTGATTGTTGACTTTGACACATATACACCTACCTCCTGGAGAGTGTTCTTTATTTGGCCAACTGTTGTGAAGGGGTTTTTCTTCACCAGGGAAATAATTCTTCTGTCATCCACCACAGTTGTTTTCCGTGGTCTTCCGGGTCTTTTGGTGTTGCTGTGCTCTCCAGTGTGTTCTTTCTTTTTAAGAATGTTCCAAACAGTTGATTTGGTTTGTTTTGTTTTTTCAGCCTAATGATGGTTTGCTTCACTGATAGTGACAGCTCTTTGGATTTCATATTGAGAGTCGACAGCAACTGATTCCAAATGCAAATGTCACACCTTGAATCAACTCCAGACCTTTTGCCTGCTTAATTGATAATGAAATAACGAGGGAATAGCCCACACCTGTCCATGAAACAGCTTTTGAGTTGATAGTCCCATTACTTTTGGCCCTTTAAAAAATGGGAGGCACATATAGAAACCGTTTTAATTCCTACACCATTCACCTGATTTGGATGTAATTACCCTCAAAATAAAATCTGAAAGTCTGCAGTTAAAGCACATCTTGTTTGTTTCATTTCATTTCAAAGACATTGTGGTGGTGAATAGAGGCCAAAATACGAAAATTCTGTCAATATCCCAATATTTATGCACCTGACTGTGTATGTATATGTATATGTATATATATATATATATATATATATATATATATATATATATATATATATATATATATTGCTTTCTGGAAAAAAATATATTCTGATTTATAACATTTTTGATAGCTATAGAAAGCTACAGAAATATTTAAAAACTTACAATGAAATTTTATTAAACAAATGTAATAGTTAAGTTGCTATACAATTTTAAATTAGGCATAAATGATAATCTCTCTTTAAGAATGCTGGTAGCTGTTTGATAACAATTAATCTTAAATGTTTAATCAATTTACATACAAGCTGTATATGAGTATTTAGAAGACTAATAGATACATTGTACTCTAACCACTGTCAACAATAAAACAGGTATAGAGCATTCATACTTCTTTCTGCTTAATGACATAGTAAATTAGATTCTGGAATTCTTCCCCAAGAGCTCAATAAACCAGATGTTTAGATTTTATTCCAACAACTTTCAAGAACTTTTTGCATATAAACCATAAGGCAATTTATTTAATGCACTGCAAAAGGCAGTGCATACTAAACAAAGCTTTTATTGTTTTTCCACACTGAAGATTTTACAATATAATAAATTTATAGAAACACTTTCTATCCATTTTACACAGAAAAAAATTATAGTATGTATATTATTTATATGTCTATATGCTGGAGGATATAAGAATCATTAGCAAGAATTAGAATGTAAATACAGAATATGAGCATGAAAATATGATTGTTATATTTATGTATGTTCTAGATGTTCATTATTATTCAAACTAGAAAAAAATACAATTAAACTGGGAAATGTGAATACGTGGAAGAGTGCTTATGCCTGTCTGTATTTATTGATACTTGTGACATGTTCCTAGTTATTTCTTGCTCTATATCTTCAACATTCCTTTCTAATTATAAAAGAAACAACTACATTATTTTAACAAACTGTAACACCTTAGATGTTTTTTATAAAATAAAATATTATTGTGTACATAGTAGGTATATCTTTGAGTTATACAGTACTGTATATAAACCCAACTGAGAGATAGAATCTAGTGCTCTATGTAAAGTACACTCTGATTACAGTAGAGATTAGACAGGACAATGACATATGCAAGTGTCAGTTTTAGCATATCTCAGCACACGAATAGCCTTTCTGCTTTTGGTGCAGGTTTAGGCAATTAAGGTCTAATATAGACATATTTGTTTTAATATGTGGTCATGATGTTTGTCTGTGCTAGATGTGATCATACCTCTCCAGCACTCAAAATTAATTCAAATGCCAGTCTCTATTATATATGTGGGGTCTATATACAGTGTATACGTGGAAAAAAATGCAAGGATAGCCGCAGCTGCATCTATCTTAAGGTGCGTACACAAGGTACGATGTCTATGAACAATATGAATGATAACGATATCGTTCAATGATATATCATTCATATAGTTCATTTTTATGCAGTGAATGGCCAAGGATGTGCGTTCCCGCATGAACGATAACTATATATCTATGATTGTCCTTACATACAGGCCACCTTGCACGATATTGTCAATTTTGCCTGTTCAGAGATGTGGCAGGATGACTTCACTGAAAAATATCTTTCAAGTCATTGGTGGTACAGATCGTACCGTGTGTATGCAGCATTAGATTCAGGTCCAAATCTAAGTGCTGAAGATATGGTCCATGCTGTATATATGCTTAAACAGAAAATAAATAAAAACAAGTCTCCATAATATGCAATACAAACAGAGATTTTTTTTCTGAAACTTTAAATGTCTGGTTGATCTCAAATGTCAGGATCTTTATCCAAGGTACTGTACCTGTTTTTATTTTTACATGCAGCTGCTTGTACAAATGAATGTTACAATTTATGACCTCAATTTCCTCTTTAGACTGCTCTATATCTTATTTTGTATTGAGGTCTCATATTTACAATTTAGGTTATCAGTTTTAATAATGTTTTCATGGTGACATTTAAAATTGATGCTACACATGCAGCAAGTGACTCTGCAAATACAGACTAATTTAAGATCAAGATGAGAATAAAGACTTTTAGATACATTGATGATGCAGGGGTACTGTAGTGTCTGGTTGTATATAATAGCCATCCCACTGCCAAAGGAAAGGACTATATATACTCTGCCAGAAAGTATACCTAGCACAACATTCAATATGGGATAACAGTTATGCATGCAAAATAGACAAAAGTCCACGAATTAGACTTTCCATTTTTAGTTGCTACCTATGTAGATGACATAATGCCCATTATGCCAAAAAGCTAACATTTCTGCAGTACAGCACTGTCATAATGGGCTATGTGTTGAACTTCCATGTTTTCCTCATGTTTATGTGGTTTTCCTCTGTTTATCATTTTCCTCCCACAGTTCAAAACCACACTGATGCTGTAGATTAATTTGGGTGCTAAGAAATATTGACCTTAGTTGTGTGTGTGTGTGTGTGTGTGTGTGTGTGTGTGTGTGTGTGTGTGTGTGTGTGTGTGTGTGGCTGAGAATATAGATTGTAAACTCCAATGTGGCATGGATCAATGTGAAAGATCCAGGCAACTAAAGATTGTGTACTAGAAGTTGCGCCAAGCCATCCCTGGTGGTTATACCGTAAGAAGCAGTATCCTACCCCCCACAACAGACAGAGCAAATAAAATCACTTCCTAGGCACCTTAATATTTAAATACATTAAAAACTCAAAGCAGAGAAAGACCACCAGGTCAAAATGTGTTGACTGTAGAGGGGTGAAACAAGATAACTCCCAAGGAGAAAGGAGAGTGGGTCCTGTGAGTAGTTTACCCAGGAAAAAAAGAAGATCACCTTAGTGGTTACAGGCTCCCAAATCTGGTAGGAGGCCATCTTCCCCTGTGTCTGTTTGGATGTTCATTTTATGAATTGTATGAAGTCTGGAAACACAATTTTGTGTATATTCAAAACTTTTTTTATCTGGATAAATAAAAATAAATGCAATAAATGCAATAAAAAAACAATATTTTTATATATTGATATTTGGAAAATCTTTTCCTTATATGTTAGAATAATTTTGAGAATTCCAATTTGGACATAAATCAAATGCATTTATTTTTATTTTGACATAAGTATGAATTGTCTGCTCTTTAATGTGGGTGATTTTCTGTACAGTGTTGAGTAACATTGTTGCGCTAAATAAATAAATAATGACAATAAATAAATGACAATTTAGGAAGCAGAAAAAGTGTTAATAACAACTATCAGTAGGATCAGTTCATCTGTAGATTTATAGGAGAGAAAATCACTTCTTGTCGATGGATGTAATTTACAGTTAGAGGTACCCAGGAAAATGTGTTATGCCGGTACTACTGGAATTGGCCCATACCTGTGCAGCTTGGCTTCATAGTAGTACCCGGCATCACATTGAGCTGAGCTGAATTCCTCCCCTAGACTCAGCTTTGGACGCAATATGCTCAGACAAATTATAAACTGATTAGACTGGGGTATATCCATCAGGAAAGATATCAAAAATAGAGGAGTGAGAGTAACATATAGCTGGAAGGGTCACTCCTAGGAGTACCTACAAAACAGATAATTTGACACTAATGGACTACATCAACATTACACTAGTGAAAGAATTTAAAATAGTTTGTTCTCACAACCTTGACATGCAAGCATAAGCAATTCTTACAGACATAAGTTAAATTTTACCACAATCTTAAACATTTCATATTAGATGTTCTAGTTTTAAACAATGATTATTAGTATCTGTTTAAGCCATTGTTTTTTCTATTCTTTGTAAGTTTAATATGATTGGACATGTTTTGACAGCAGATCCATGTAAGACTGGATTTGCCACATTCTACCTAAATTAATAGGCATCTAAATTGTATGTGAAACGGAATTCTACATTAGCATGAAGGACTAATCGATAAATGACCAATCCATTTAGATTTGAAAGGACCTTGCAGAATTAAAGGTCATGTTTGATAGGGATGCAATAGCATTAATGTTTTCTAGTGATTCATTTGACATGACATTAGTGTACTGCTTAAACAACACATTTAGGCTATAACACATTTTGTTAAAGTTCAAAGAGCTTAGATAACTTGCACCTTGAAGAAAACAATAAACATTCTCTTTCAGTGTGATTTTAATAGTGTACAAATTACTTGCAATTGTTATTGTTTAGTCAATTACATTGAACAGAAATATATACGTGCACTGACACATTAATAATATAAGCATTCAAGTGTTAATAATTTTTTCTAGGTATACTTTATGAGGGACAGTTATAAAAGCTGTTCCACAAGAAGGTGTTGTGCCCATAGCAATTAAAATATGCTTCAATTTCCTAAACTGTACTAACAAATGATACTTAAAGCAGCTTATGCACATAAAAGTTTTTATTTTTTAAATATAATTTTAAGTACCTTTTAAGCATGTATCCTTATTCAATTCTTTTAGATTTCATTCTACAAAGCATTATCTTTTTTGCCAAATCTTTCTGGAGGGAAGATAAATGAGGCATGCAGACTCAGACCCTCAACAGATCATGTGAAAACAGAAGGGGAGACTGTGGACCAGAGTTTTACAGTGCATACAGAACTTAGAGGGGTGTTCCAGAGCTTCCCTGCTCACTACATTTGCCATGTAACTGTGGTTGCCCGGTAGGCACATGATAATTTGTTAACTCTGTAGAATTATAAATCATTAATAACTGCCTGAAGAAACACTGAAGAACTTAGCCAAAAGAAATAGTAATTACCAACATTCTATTAGCATGCAAAAGTGGTCCGGGAAACTCCTGTCATTAGAGGAGCTGGCAACCAATCAGTGGCCACCTCCACATGAGCAGCCAGCTGATTGGCTTTGAGCAGGCAGACTGTCTGTCAAATAGACTTCAATGGTGGTAAAGTGCCATTGAAGTCTATGGTGGGAATTGCTACATTACATTGTGGTTCCCATCATAGGATACAATGTAGTGGTTCCCACCATTAAAGTCTATGGGGGAAAGTTTGACAGACAGCCTGCCCACTCATAGCCAATCAGCAGGCTGCTCCTATGGAGGTACACGCTGATTGGCTACCAGCTCTTCTAATGACAGGAGTCAGCTGGGTCCGACTCATTCACACGGAGGAAGTGTATGTGTTAACACATACACTTCCATGTGTCCACAATGGTTCACTTCTGATGTCTGTTTTTTTTAACCCCTTGGATGCCTACTTGGACTGAAGAGGACATAACCTACACTAGGATTTACAGGTGTTGTGGATGCTACATGGACAAGATGACATGAATGGCTAAAGGGATTGTAGATGAGTATGTGTGAGTGCATGTGAAATAAAATAATAAAACCTTTGGTGTCTGTGTCCTGTGTTTATTTTAATATTTCTTTTGCAGATGAACTAGAGGTACCACTGGGCCGTTAATGCCCCACATGCTGGTACTTCTGGTTCTCCAAATACCATCATGCAGAGGAGGCTGCTGGGACCTCTAGTTCTACTGTAAAAAACAATATTATCTCATCTATTTTTTACATAAACAAACTGGCACTCACTGCCCTTGTGTGCCGGTGATAGCCCTGGGGGAATCTGTTTTGTGGGGGGATCCCCACCTCTCCAAGGACTGGTGCCCTGACTGTGGCATTACAACCCTGTTAGAAAGAGTCTGGTGCTGGTTGATGAAAACAGGGGAATCCTACATTTTTGTCCGCTGTATTTTCACAACCAGGGCTGAGTTTGCATGTTCCCACACCCTATTACATAGGTTGAGTTCTAAAAATGTGTTAGTAGTATAGCTCCATACTCGCACATTTTCCAAACTTGGACCCTTTTACATTTAGCCCCGGGGCTTTAACTGATATGGGAGGATGATGGAAGAAAATCCTGTGACCTGGAGTTAGTCCAACATTCCAGAGGGTATACATATCTGTGAAAGACTGTCAAAGTGTCAGTAACTATCAGCACTGTGGTTTTCAAGCCCAAATACAATGATAAAATGTCAGGGCTATGGAGAAAGAGGTAATAAGTATAGAAATTTCTAAAGCAGTACAAATAGTTAATTTTATAATATTCTAGGTAAACAATAAAGAGAAGCACAGCCTGGAGCAGTAACTTTAAATTTTGTTGCCTGGGGCAACAAAGACATTTGATGGCTCCAAACCCTCAATTGTAATCAATTATTATAGTTATGTAAATATTCCAGCTAGATAACAGTCAATACTCTGGGCCAGAGTGTATTAGGTGTTAAATGTGTTTCACAGTGGTTAGTCCACACAAGGTACAGCTTAACCAGGTCTTAGGTTTATTGAACCAGGTAGAACAACAAATAGCATAAGAGACAGAGGATATAACAGGTGTGCATATAATAGTATTGATGCAACCTTGAAAATTAGTATATTGCAGGGTATTGTAGTGTGCTGTGCGTCACTGTATTTGCTACTAACTCCAAGGGGGCAAACCTATTTTTGGTGATGTCCATTATTTGCCATGCCGGAATGGCTCACAGTGACCAGCAACATCACAAGTTTTGCCAGTACTTGTGTACTTTACGGACTCATTGCAGAGAGAACCCAATGAATGTTTCAAATGGAATAATATCCCCTGCCCCCCCCACACACACACTATAATAATATCCCCTGTCCCCCCCACACACACACACTCAGCTCTGTGCATTAAGAGGCGCCCCTCTTGCCCCTGATGCGACTATAGTGCAGCCTTTAGATAAATGAAAATGAGCTACAAAATATTTGTCGAGTACTAGACATTTGAGATAATTATACAGTATTTTTGTGGAAGTGGTGTATTATTGCATGTACTGCCAAAAATAATTAACTTTAAATAATAAAGAGGCATAGTTTTGTATGAATACATATCTGAATCACAAGACAAATAAACTGCAGGTACAGTATTTCAAGGTGTTCCTCTTCATCTGAAAGGAAACTAATTTATCAGGCATCAGACTATCGGAGAAGAGTACAATTCCTGCCTGTTACAATACAATCTTTTGTGTTTACACACCATGCTCTGTATTGTTACAGAATATATGAACTCATTTTACAGGAACAATAAATATGCCAATACAAGCTCAGTAAACTAGTAAAATTACTGGTTTTGTAGATTTCTTTTGGAAAATATATTAATATTGTAAAGTAAACTGTCCTTTGTAACGCTATTGTTGTCATCCCAATGCAAAATGCTCTGCTTGGAATAATACAATTTGTGTTCACAACAAAAATAGGTTATGCTCATTAAAATTGGAATTTAACAAAAAAAATTTTTTTGCACTTCTATGAGGTATAATGCAAAATGGTTCTTGCGTACTTTACGGACTCATTGTAGAGAGAACCCAAGTGTCCTACACTCATTATTATTATCAATCATGGTAATGTCTAAATCCCCTTCACGGAGAGGACCCTGACATCATCAGCCAGTGTCCAGCGTCATTCCCAGTGTTCAGCGTCATTCCCTATCATCCAAGTGGGCATATAGGGGGAACATAACCTTGTGGCGAGCGTAGAGAGCCACCGAGCTCAAAGCTTGGCGAGCGCAGTGAGCCCGTGAAGGGACAACTTTCTTCTTTAGGTGGGGACAACTTTTTGGTACTTGTGTATATAAAGTGCACAAGTTCCATTTAAAACATTCATTGGGTTCTCTCTGCAATGAGTCCGTAAAGTACACAAGTACTGGCAAAACTTGTGATGTTGCTGGTCACTGTGAGCCATTCCGGCATGGCAAATAATGGACATCACCAAAAATAGGCTTGCCCCCTTGGAGTTAGTAGCAAATTCAGTGACGCACAGCACACTACAATACCCTGCAATACACTAATTTTCAAGGTTGCATCAATACTATTATATGTACACCTGTTATATCGTCTGTCTCTTATGCTACTTGTTGTTCTACCTGGTTCAATAAACCTAAGACCTGGTTAAGATGTACCATGTGTGGACTAACCACTGTGAAACACATTTAACACCTAATACACTCTGGCCCAGAGTATTGACTGTTATCTAGCTGGAATATTTACATAACTATAATTCCACCCAGTGTCAATCTGCTGTACATCTTTGCTACTGTTACTCTGCTAACAGGTTATTAGAGCAGCAGCCTGAAAGTAATATCTTATGGTCCCCATACACTGGCACTAATGACAGGTAATGAGCCCAGTCGTTGGTCAAACCCCAGTCTACCCTTAAACCCCAGATACAGATTTCACCATGCATGAATCTGGCTGCCAAAAGTTCAGTTACCCTTGGTGTGGAACAAGCCAATAATAAGGATCAATAAAGCTGCTAATGACATGTAGTAAAAAGATCTTAGTAGTTACAAACAGCCCCTTATTCACCTGTATTAGAGAGAAATGTAGAGTGCAGGGATCATTATGAGTTTTGAGAAGCTGGCAAGCGCAGAAAACTATGCTACATGGAAATTTGCCATTGACATGCAGTTATAGAAAGATAAGTTATGTAAAGTTATAGTGTAAATTATGTAAAGTTCGGCGGCTCCAGAGGTGGGGCTGCAACGCAGTCCAAAATTCAGATAGGGGAGCCACACCAACTGCCACTTAGTTCTAGCCAGAGATATTTGGCAGTTTTGAAAGGGCAGTTTGTGTGGCTCTCCTATTTGAATTTTGGACTGTGCTGCAGCCCCACCTCTGGAGCCACCACTGCTAGCAACTCTGGTGATAATCCAAGCTCAGAAGAAGTAGATAGAGCTATGGGTACAATTGGTCTAGCTGTGGAATAACATGTTTTTTCCAACATCCATCGTAAAGTACATTATATGGGAGTAACTCTGCAAATGGCTTATGAAGATAAAGTGCTAATGAGAAGAATTAACTTGAGGTGCACATTGTATGCAACAATGCTTGGTGCAGGTATGAGAATGAATAAGTATATAGAAAAAATGTTATTCATATCTTAGCAATTGACTTCAGTGGGAGTCATAATATATGATGAATAGGTTGCAATGTTGATGCTGCAAAACCTTATGCAAAAGTTTGACATCCTGGTAGTACCATTAGAGTCAAGTACTACAAAGCTAACCACAGAGAGTGTACATGTTAAATTATTGCAGTTTCAAGGATATATGCCTACAGAAATAAATTCTGAAAATTCTGTTCTACTGTTCTAAAGTTTAAAGTACAAGAAGCCTAAGTATAGATATATCCAATGTCACAATTTGGGACATAAGGCCTCAGAAGGCATTAAATGTATCAAGTAGTACCTCATCACCTAAATGTGATAGTGGGAATGAGTCACTCTAGAATGTAGCAGAAATCTACCATAAGTACAGCTAGTTCATGAACTCAGAAGCCACAAGATATTTTACCTGTAATGAAAGTTGGTTCAAAACATTAAAATCATGTGAGTCAGTAAAATTCAGAGGAATTGGAGACAAGGTTCTAAATTCCATAAAAGTCGGGACAATTACTCTATGCTTGAAGGTGAAAGGAAAGGCTATTATCATAGACATTGAAGTTGTATTATTTGTTCTTAAGCTACAGTAGGTAATAATTAAATTGTCATTAGTGCACTTGAGAGAAGAGGTTATAGAGTCCAATTTGTAAAGGGTTAGTGTGTTTTGTACAATGAAAGAGGGACTGTAATTGGTACAAACAATTATATAACCTAGACACAGTGGAGTGTTGTGCAATGGTAGCTGCTGAATCCAACCAGTCAATGGAGCTGTGACACAGGAAGCTAGGACACTAGGCTATGACAATATACAAAAGCTTCAAAGTGGTATGGTGACTGTGATGTTAATGAAAATTGCTATAAGACCAGCATGAGAAAGTTAGGGCAAACAAACACATTGCATGTTTCCCAAGTGTGCATCCAGAACACAACTGTCATTGTAATTAGTGCATACTGATGCGTGTTGACCAGTGGAGCTAGAATTCATAATTGGAAAACTTTACTTCATGACACTCATTGATGATGTAACAAGGATGACACATGTTTATTTTCTGAAGAAAAAAATAAAGTGACAAGTAAGTGCAACATTTACAAGAATCTTGTAGAAAACCAAACAGGTCTGAAACTGAAGGTACTAAGATCTGACAATGGTAGATAATATGAGAATAATGATCTAGCCAACTACTTTATAGAAAATGGTATACAGCATCAGCTAACTTTTTATTATACACCAGAGCAGAATGGCAAAAGTGATCAAGCAAATAGGAAAGAAGTTAAAAGAACTTGAGTTATACTGAATAATGCAAGTTTTAACAAAAGAGTTTGGGCCAAAGCAGTACATGCAGCTCTTTACTTCAAATATTGATCACCTACAGTGGCAGTCAAAGGCAAGACACCATTGGAGGCGTGCAGTGGTAAAAAAAAAAAAACATCAGTCATTTATATGTATTTGAAAGGAGAGCTTAAGCTCATGTGCCTAAAAAGAGACAACCTTGATTCTTGATCCATTGAGTGCAAGAAGCTCATACTGTTAAGGGGCACTGTGTTTCATGAGACTACTTTAGCTTCAGACAACCAGAGTATTGTACAACCACAGAGATTTGAAATGCTACATATGCCTGCAGCTAAAAGTGTGTCAGATGCTAAGATATTGCCTGCTGATAACCATTTGAGAAACAGGAGTTCTATGAGGAGCAACAAGGGGAAACCTCCAAGAAAGTATAGTGAAAAGTTTGCTGGACTTGTTGTCTGTGTTTAGCAGGTGGTCTGTCCTTTAACATGTGCTACTGCACATGCACACCTTACTTGCATGCCTTACCTTCCTTGCATTTCCAGTGTATGGATGAACCTCTCAGATATACCAGCCCTAAAGAGTCCACAGCACCACAAGTACACTATATTACCACCACTACATTAGAGGGGCATAGTGCTACTACCTGTCTAAGTTTTTAATATTCTGACACCTGGTACACTACAACACCCAGCAATAATCTAATGCTCCAGGCTGCTTCAAATACTACTATTTGCAAGAGAGACTGTGCGCCAAATGTAATAGGATGAGAGTATTTTTTAACTAGGCCAATGTAATAGAGTTTGACAACATGCAAACTCACATGGTTTTCAGACTCAAAAAACTCTGATGATTTAAACTCTCGTCCAGATATTTTCCCATTTTGAAAATACAACTTGACCAATGTAATAGTGTGAGAGTTCATTGTTTATCTCTTACATTTTCTAAACTATCACCCTATTACATGTAGCCCTGTAAGAGAGAATGCCGAGTTTTAAATGACTCAGAGATAAAATGCAATGTGAGTTGTTATCAGACAGGGACACTGAATGTTATTAAGATGGGAAAGTAATTTTTTGTAGTAATAAATGGGCAAATCATGTAATTGCAGCCTACTAAATTAGACCTTTAGACAAACAGAATAATAAGTTTGATTTTCAATTCATCTTATTATTCATATTATTATCTGTATAGGAATATGATAAAAAAAAATAGATGATCACCTTTAATTTATATCTAGGAATATTTTGGGTAATATTATAGAAATTCTTCGTAAGACCATTACTGCTAAAAAAATAAATAAAAATTAAACTTGACCATTGCATTATTGAGTTTTTACAATATATGCCATTAATCCTAGTAGATTTTTACATTTTATGTCAAGACATCCCACACTACTCCACACTTTGGATCTCCCTACTCCTCCATTACAAAACTCTCCCCCAATTATCCAATATTTAAATCATTATCTTAAAGCCCACCTTACACCTTGCACTTACATTCTATCTGCCACTTCTACCTGTATTTCATTAGCACCTCTTGTCTCTGCATTCTAGACCAACAAGCAGGGCTCTATCTACCCTATGTCTCATGTCTGCACCTCCATTATCTATTGTCACAACGTTACAGTATCATACTAGTTATGTTTTTATTAATATATTTTTTACTTATAATGGTACAGTATATGTATGATTTATACTTGCAGTTTGGACTTTTATGATTTATATTATGTTTAATTTGTATTTGTGTACTTTATATGCCTACTGACCAGCACTGCAGAATTTGTGACGCCTTGCAAATAAATGATGATGACGATGATGACATGTTAACTAAAGTGTAGCTAATTGCCATAACAAGGCTGTGCTTTACCATGTATAATCACAGCAGCTCATCTGATTTTAATACTCCTAAATGGAGAAAAAGCTGTGTCTTGCTATATGAAGCAAATTTGCTGCACAATAGGCTGCTAAATGATCCTCCAGGATAAAGCACTATAGTTTAAAAGTTCATAAAGAGGGATGGCTATATATTTGTGGAGTCAGTATATACTTGTAGTAGTATTATTGAGTTTAATGTTAAAATACAAGAAAAAGATGAGTGTGTTCCAGAACTATAGCAGAGAAAATAATGCTCACTGGGCCTGCCCCTCCTCCTGCACATGTGACATCATGATGCCACAAAGAGGGTAACCAGGAATCTGAAGGACGCACAGGGCAGATGGATCTGTAGGCTGCAGCATGCTGTTCTAGACACCCTGCAAACTGATATGTTATACAGCTCCAAAAATCATATATAAGCCAAGAACCCCTTATAATTAATAATGAACTTTTATTAATATGCTTGAAAAAGGTGTTGAATGTGCAACTACAAATAAAGTTGAGCAAAATATCATTAAAAGTAGAATGTATGTATAGAAGAAAAGAGGATTGTGGTGTTTAAAAAGAACTCATCACAGTCACCTGTTATACCTGAATGGATCTCCAATATTCGAGTTTATGCAACAGTGATACTAATAGATAGGATCCAGCCTATATACAATTAATGCTTATTATGTATTGTATTTTATCATTCATAAGTAACAGGTCAGCCTGTGGGTATGGTGTGTACAATCTGTGCCACATCTTTGATGTAATGCTGTTGGCACTTTGATTCAGTATATAATGTGTGGCTTGTGCTATCGTGTAAACAGATCACCTCTCACAGATCTCTCCCAAGAATCGTGTTATGATATTGGCTATCCAGAGGATTGTTATTATAATCATGTAACCATCTACACCAGTGGTATCAAACTCGGAAAATCCAGCTGCAGTGGAACTAAACATCCCAGCATGCACTGCTACAGTTTTGCTCTTAGGCCATGCTAAAACTGTGGCAGTGCAGTTTGGAATGTGTAGTTCCACTGCAGCTGGATGGCCTGAGTTTGACACCACTGATCTACACCCTCAATGTAGAACACAAATGCTGCTACTTTATATTGTTGCTTTGCACTTTGTTACTGTATCACCTTAAAATACAGAGATAGACATGTGGCAGAATAACCACAATAATGATAGCTTATAATGTGGTGAAATAACTTGTTGTAATCCCCCTTCCGCAGGACACCGTTAATTATACAGTGATAATATAAGACAAGATGTGCAACGGACAGTAATAGTATAACAAACTACTGTACCACATCTCATCTCTTAGTATCATCATTGAAAACTGGCTGTTCTGCACTAAATAAAATAATTATTTCTTGTTCTGCAATTTGCTGTAAATGGCATTATTAAATAAAATAATATAGCACTGCACTACTGTACTTTCACATTTTGGGCGTGATTCAGAGTTGCCAAAAATACCAAATGCTGACAGATCTTGAAATTATTTAGCAAGTTGTGCTTTTGTCACTGTCTGCATATGTAACTTAGAGTCACTAAGAGTGACCAAGACTTGTGTGAATCTCATTTGCATCTCACTAGTGGTGGAATAGACATTATGGGGTGATAATGGGGTATTCGCACGCGGATAAGTGTGCCATTGGCATGTCGTGGGCACATAGATGGAATTGCAGGCTATTCAAGTGTTACCATTTTCAGACATTCAACCAATTTTAGGCAGATCTCCTGCACTAAGGACAGGGCTAGTGCAAATCAAATGCAGATAATAAAAAAAATCAGTGAAGGCGGCTCTACCATATTTGCCATTTAAGGCTCAAATCAATAAGGACCAAGAAGGGGGCAACCCGAACTGGCCCTGGATTTGTTGATTTTTGTACGTAGCTCAACTGTATGCCGCATCACATAAGTCTTATTGAATTTCCCCCCATACATCTTTAATTATTTAGAAGTTACACAATTGTTTATGAGCCAGTACTCTTTATAAAGTTTATTTTTTAATTTCAGTGTGTCTGTATAGGAATATGACTGACGTTTTCTACTGAAGAATAGGCTACAGTTTAAGGAGGTTAACCCTAACTTGACTTGTAATTCAGTTGACTTCACCTTTCACTAATTATCAATCACTTTATTTTTCTAAATTCCTCCTGTGCTTTTTGCATCATCAGGTATGTCTGAATATTACACTACTTCAGGATAATATGTATTATTACGCTGTACACAGTTGTATAAATAAGCTTGATGTCATACCCTAGACCAATTAAAAATAAGCAATCCTATCTGAAATGGAGAGATATTATTGAAATCACTGACAAAAATTAGAAAGAAGGAAAAGAAATGTATATTCAGCAGGAAAGAATGCAAGAACAAGTAAATTAAAGTCATCTGAAAATAGGAAATCCCTTTTAAATAGCCAATTAATGCTGGTTACCCAATGATGTAAGGAAAATGCCATTCACTCCACATGTGAACTGTGATTGGGACATGCAATGGTAACCAGCGCTCACAATTAATGTCAAAAGCAAGTTAATGGAGGACTGCAACACTCCAGACAGCGTGTATAAGTACAAGTGGACATGGGGGCATTGGAACCCAAAGTTTGATCCCTACCTATGTTTACTGTACATGTTTTTTTTTTACTACTATTTAAAAACTAGCTGCAGAACACTCTCCTGACAATTGTAGTACTTCAGCCCTGTCCATAATAATTTAACCGTTTGTGGTGATTTTTGTCACAATCCAAAGCTGGCACTGTGAACATTTATTTATTAATAGATTTTTTTTTGTACAGCGCAGACATATTCCACAGTGCTTTAAAGAGATTATTTAACTCTTTAATATCAGTCCCTGTTCCAGTTGAGCTTACAATCTATATTCCCTATCCAGGGGCATCTCAAGAGAGGAGGGGACCCGTGTGCACTCCCCGTGCAGGGCCCCCTCCCCTCTGTCCGGTGGCCGGCAGCCGACTGACGCGGCTAGCCAGCCACCAGTGAAATAGTAGACTCCAGGCACTAGAGTGTGCCCAGAGTCTACTGCGCATGCGCAGAACACCAGAAAATGTCTGTGGCTGCCATTTTCCCGGTGTTTTGTGCATGCGCAGTATACTCCGGGCACACGCTAGTGCCCAGAGTCTACTGCACATGCGCAGAACACCGGGAAAAATGGCCGCGACGACCATTTTCTGGTATTCTGAGCAGCCCAGACACCCGCCGTGGGACCACGGACAGGTAAGTTTTATATAATGTGGGTGGAGTGTGTGCGGTGCGTGGCCCCCCTGGACCCGGGGGCCTGTGTGCCCCACACACTGCACCCATTATAGATACACCACTGTCACATGATCACTGGAGTTAATTTTTTTGTCAGAAACCAATTAACCTACCAGTTTGTTTTTTTGGTGCGGGGAGGATACCAGAGTATCTGGATGAAACTCATGGAAACCTGGGGAAAACATTCTAAAACTCCACACAGATAGGGCACTGGTTGGATTTGAACCCATGACCTCAGTGCTGTGAGGCACTTACTACAGTAGCCAGAATTCATCAACTTTCCTGTGCACCTCTAAAGTATGTGAGGAAAATTTGTGAAGTTACTGATACCAAAGTGGATATAGTCATAGTGTCAACATATAAAATGTCAACATTCATAATGTGAACACCACAATTTCACCAGTTATGATGTTGACATATAAAGAATGTCGGCATGTTCGCCATGTTGACATGCAAAATGTCTACATTCTGCATGGACCAGAGGATCAGGGATAGGCTGCGGCAGCAGAGGGTTAGTGTTAGGCTACAGGAGGAGGTTAGAGTTAAGCTGTGAGAGGAGAAGTTAGAGTAAGGCACTAGGTAGAGGGCTAAGGTTAGGGGTTAATGATACCACTGATAGTGCAGCATGATCCACCGTATGTCAACATGATGTCACGACCTGACTCCAAAGTTACCCCTGGAGCCACTGTACCACTAGACTACCAGGGACGTTTTGTCAACATTCTCATTGTGTTGACATTTCATCAGTGTCTACATGATGAATGTTGATGAAGTCAATGTCGATATGTCAAGCATATTGACATACTGCATGTCAATATTTCGACCATGTCAACATTATAAATGTTAACATGTGAACATTGACAAAATATACCACACCCATGACAAGTGCCTTTGCCTGACTCTTCTGGAGGTACTGTACTTTGCAGCCATCACATTGAATTGTCCCATAAACATATATCACATGACATTTCCACAGTCAGATATCACAACTTGTTCAGGCTTTATAGCTTCCATAATTAGTTTTTTTTTGTTAATATAAGCCAAATGTAACAAAAAGACAGAAATATAAAATCCAGCTGCTGCTTCATTTATTCATCTTGCTCCGCCATTTACAGCCCCACATTTTATGCATTTAGATGCTATAAAAAGCTAATACTGCAGAAAGTAGATTGACAAATATTAGAAATGTATTTTCTGTCTAAACCTTCCTTGTTAGTTTCAATTTCAGTACATTCTGTCCCCAGAAGAATTACCTTCACTCTGGGATTCATTATATAAATGACTCTACAGTCCTTGAGCTTCGGGCCTTAGAGAATTTGCTGTTGGATAAGTAATTTTACATAAGAAAATAGATGAGGTACTACAAATGCCTACATCCAGTTTCTAAAACAAAGAATAATAGATGTTCATTTTTACCAGAACGTAGAGGTCAAAATAAAGGAAATAAATATTATTAAAAATCCTGTCGGCAGTTTAGAGTGAGATAAGACGCACACAATTACATTTAAAATGGAACAGTTTAAAAGCAGCAATGTGTTCTGCTCAGATTCTTTTAATTGTAATAGGAGTCAGTAACAATAAGTAAAACTGATGACTTGCATTTCAAAAGTAAAAATCAATTTTTAATAGAGATGTGCGCGGACCCCCGTGTTTTTGTTTTAATTCTAATTCATCGTCATGTTTTGGTTTTGCCAAAACCACCCTCATGATGTTTTGATTTTGGTTTAGCATCTATATTTTTTTTAAAGTTGACTAAGACTACTAAAATTATGTAATATGGGTCTGCATTTGTTCCTACAGAATTGCTGACCTCAAAAACCTTATTTACAGTTATTTCCAGTCAATTTTAACCACCTCACAGCTCACAATATTGTTCACCAATATTTGCCAAAGACTGGCTGGCTAAACTAAGCAACAGAGCAGCGGCACAAACACACAACAGTTTAAAAGATTATAGCACACCTATGAAACATTGTGGCACAACAGTGGCAGACAGGATGGCAGTATAATAAATATTACAACCCCATAGAAAAAATGTTTTCATTAATCAAGAACTAGATCAGAGGCCTGAGGGAGTACAGGGAAATGGAGGTGAAGTATGTAGTCAGGTAAAGCATTGGTTGATTGATTAAATTAGAAAATTTAATTTGAGACATTGCCTTGCAAAATCTTTTTTTCAGAAACTAAGAAGAGGAAAGGCCATAGAATAATACAATGTTGTTGGTAATATAGCCAAAGATTCCTAATAAGGGTTGCAAGAGGAGCTGGTTATGCAACCCCCTCTTCCTTCTTAATTGGGTAACAATCTCTGTAATACATTTATGAGGTGCACCAGAGAGTTGGAATATGAGGGGAACTAGCTCAGAGGACTGAGGGCTTTACAGGGAAATGGAGGTGGAGTATATACATCCCCCTTCTTTTCCCTATGTCATGGCTTTTTGTGAAGGTTGTTATAACTTGTTGCTATTCCTCCATTTAATAAAGCATATAAAGGGTGGAAATCCATCTAGTCACTACCTGTTTATTTAGGTGTTGGCATAGCAAATTGAACTGTTCTTGCAGGTGCTGCAATCTTCCACGTGTAGCTACTAAATGCCAAACATGTCCAGAAATGTTTCTGACCACAGACAGCATCTCCTGCATTACCCTTTCATTATTAAAACAGCCAAGTTTTTTGTGTGGCCAAAACAATGGACATGTTTAAAATCACCCAGTTGTAATGTTACATGTGTTATCGGAGATGACAAATCCTGAGGAGAGTCCAAGCAGGGTAAGTCAGTTTGCTATGACATCTCTAACAGGTTTACACCTGAATGTCTCTTAGTGAACACGGTGATTCAGAGAGTAACCTGTCTGTCAATGTGCTGGCATTGTGTATTAGATGCTGCTGCTGAAGGCATCCACCCAGTGGACTGTTATTGTCAGGGCTGGATTAAGGTCTGTGGGAGCCCCTGGGCAACAAAGTTGTGGGGCCACTATCTATATAACTGTATTACAAAAATATGTATGTATTATTATATACTAGAGATGTGTGCCGGGCAATTTTTGCTGGTTTTGGTTTTGGATCTGTATCTCCTTTCTGGATTTGGTTTTACAAAACCACCCTTGCATGTTTTGCTTTTGATTTTGGATCTGTTTTTTTTTTTTTTAATGATAAAAAACAGCTCAAACCACATAATTTGGGTCTCTTTTTGTTCCTACAGTATTATTAACCCTAAACACAATCATTTCCAGGCATTTGAAGTAAATTTTAACCACCTCACAGCTCACAATATTGTTTTCCCTACTTTTCACCTATATAGGTCAAAGGCTGCAGTGAGCTGGCTGGTTAAAGTAAGTGACAGAGCAGCGGCACAAACGCACGCTCTTTAAATAAAATATAGGAAATCTATGAAACATTGCCACACAGAAGTGACAGACATAATGTCAGTTTAATAAACTATAAAAATGTCAGTCAGCAATGCAAACTGTAAAGAAAAGAGGTGCAAGATAGAATTGTCCTTGGGCCCTCCCACCCACTGTTATGTTGGCTATTAAAAAGGACATGCACAGTTTAACAAATCAAATACTTTAGCGACAATGACTTACACTTTTGTGGCTGAAGTCCTTGGTTTGTTTGGGCCCCCACAAAACAATTGTTTGGAAGGACTACCTCCAATCATTAAGGAAGAGGTTGATGATGAGGGTGTTGGTGGTGGAGATTGCATGTGCTTGTCCAAACTGCTGGTAGCCGATACTGGACTGCTTATTATTAAATTTACAATTCATCATAATTTTGTTAAATAAATTGCATGAACTCGCTGCAAATTACATAACAGGGAGGAGGTGCCAAGATGGTTAACATCCCTACCTCTACTAACTTTGGCTTCATAAATGGTACAGATGCCTTCACAACTGTTGTCAGGATTTGGGTGAAAATAATTCCACACCCAAGACGTGGCTTTTCTGGTCTTATGCCCAGGCATAACAATGGCTTTATTTTTATCACGAGCAAGAACTGCTGCCAATGGGCGCTGATTTACACAAACAACATCCTCATCATCAACATCTTCATTAGCGTCAGATAGGACACAAATATCCCCCTAATCCTCCTTTTGCACTTCCTCCACACTATCATCCTCAATTTCTATTATTTCACCATCTAATACTAGCACAGCCATCATGGTGTCAGTGATCCTCTGTCATACTTGCTTCCTCTATCAAAAGATACTACTACTAGTAGTAGTCTTCTTGGTCCCTTTCTGGGATGAAAATCCACCCCCACCCCCCCCAGCAGTAGTTGGCCTAGTGCTCAAGGATTCTTATGAGGAATCCTGGATAAGGGAGGAGTCACCTAGCCTTGTCCTGGATCCAGAACTACCTCCGATCATAAGTGAGGATATTGATGATGAAGGTGCTAGTAGTGGAGATTGCAGGTGCTGGGATCTTGCTGAGGGAAGGGATCTAAAAGATGCTGGACTGTCGGTTGTTAATTAATAGGGAGGAGGATCCGAAAGTGGATGGTTAAGGTCCCTACCTCTTCTTACTTTGGCTTTGCAGATGCTGCAGATGGCTTGACAATTGTTTTCTGGATTTGGTTAGAAATAGTTTCACAAAAGAGATGGATTTTTTTTGTCTTAGTCCCAGGCATGACAGTGGGCTTTTTTTTCACAGTGCTTAAATGGATACATCACAGTATTTGACTGGATACACTGGGGGACAGCCTGCAGCATCACAGTACTTGTATGAATATTACACTGTGGTATGATGAACCTACAGTGTCAAAATACTTGTATGAATTTTACACTGCAGTATGATGAACCTACAGTGTCACTCACAATACTGGTATGAATTTTACACTGCGACATAATGAACCTACAGCATCACATTATTTATATGAATTTTACACTGCGGTATGAATGACCTACAGCATCATTCATACAGCATCACAATACTTTTATGAATATTACACTGCAGTAAGGATGGCAGCAACACAATTCTTTTATGAATATTACACTGTGGTATGGATGGCAGTGTCACATTACTTTTATGAATATTACACTGTGGTGTGGATGACAGTGTCATAATCATTTTTTGAATATTACACTGCGATATGGATGGAAGCGTCACAATACTTGTATAAATTTTACACTGCGGTATGAATTACCTACAGCGTCAAAATACTTTTATGAATATTACACTGAGGTACAGATGGCAGAAACACAATACTTTTATGAATATGACACTGCGATATGAATGATCTACAGCATCACAATACTTTTATGAATGCTACACTGTGATATGAATGACCTACAGTGGAATCTGTATTTAATGTCGGCAGCTGAATAGCCATTGGATGAAATACCAACAGCAGAACACAACTGGAACTACATCCCGACTGGGGCAGGTAAGTACCCTAACCCTACTCTAACCCTCCCTTAGTGGTGCCTAGCCCTAACCCCTCCTAATGGTGCCTCACCCTAACCCCCCCTTTCCATACCCTAACCTTCAAGGGGGGTGCCTAACCCTAAGTCCCCCTGGGTGTCCCTAAATCTAACCCTACCACCCTCGGTCGGGATGCTGGGTGTAGGGAATTTGTAGTGAGGCTAATGATAAGCGTCAGTATTTCGATGCCTATCTTTAGTCCCATGTCGGGGTCTCAGTGTCAGAATATTGGCAGGAGGGATAGTGCCCGCCTGTATCCTGACTACATCCCACCTACAGCATCACAAAACTTGTATGAATATTACAATGCAGTATGAATTACTTACAGCATTACAATACTTTTATGAATATTGCACTGTTGTATGGCCAGCAGTGTGACAGTGCTTGTATGAATACATTGGGTGGGTACAGCATACAGCGTCAGAGTGCTTATATCGATACACTGGGGTACAGCACTAAAAAAAATTTTTACTTTTATTTTAAATTATTATTTATTTATTTTAACTTTTAGTTACTTTTTTTTACACCCCATGGACGGACAACACACCCCTGGATTGGACACAAAGCCCCTTCCTGGCTGGAGCACAGAACACCCCTGTTTTGACCAATAGCTCCCTGGACAGAGCACAGTGACAGCACACCCCTGGACTGGACAACAGCCCCTGGCCTGGACACACATCACTCCCCTGGAGTGGATGGAGCACAGCACACAGAGCACAGTGAAAGCAGCAGTGGACACCCCTGGATTGGACAACAGCCCCCTAGACACATAGCCCCTCCTTGGAGTGGACGCGTACCACAGCACAGCCCGACAGCCAAGGACTCAGCAACAAAATTACGCCGATCAATGCAGGGAGGGATTTATATACAATCCAAAATCCATGAGAATCCGACAGAAGGAGAATGACATTTTGCCTCGTTTTGGATTCTGAGTTAGATGGGAAATCCCTAGCCTGACTCGGCTCCTACTCTGTTCCCCTATTTTTGGGTGGGCCCGGTTCTCAGAGGACCAGACATGCTCATCTCTAATATATACATATATACAGTATATATTCATAAATATATATTTACACATTAATATTCTCATATATATATATATATATATATATATATATATATATATATCATATATCAATACCACATACTAGATGCAGAATGAGGGCACTCACCAGTTTGTAGAAAATCACTTTGTTTAGTATAGCATCAGTTCACAAGTTCACAAGGTGCCAGAGGATAAGCATACTGATGTTTCGGTCTACATAGAGACCATTATCAAGGTCCAGCATTCCAAACGCAACATGGCAGTATAAATCACACGGAGTAACAACATTAGGTAACAGCTCGGCACAGTAAAAACTCAAACTGAAGTCTAACGGGTCCCCATTAAATACCCCGCCCACTCAATAATAATGATCAATCAAGACATATCATAGGCTGATTACTTACCCTGATATCGCGACCCAATAAGTATAGGCTCAGGTTCCCTCCAGCCATGTCACCAGCCTGAGCACGAGGCACCACCCCTGGCGCCGCCGGCCCACACCACGTGACAACAGGCAGGAGGCACATCGCATTGACGCACCAGTATTGGGCACGCCTAGCGCGACGCAGACCGAGCATACAAGGATCACGTGTCCCAAACCGCGTGATGTACATACGGAGCGTCAGCAAACCACGTGCACCAACCCGCGTGATGTAAACATGGAAGCACATGCCTCAGCTGCGCGTTATGGCAACAGGGATGAACAAATGCACTACCAGGCTTACTCATCATCACCTGTCAAAGCTTACTTACTGGCCCTACGTTTCAACATCCGCATACTGGAAAACAGTACAAGATCCACTACAGGCTACATTGCCAGATGGAGTTCGTTATATACATCTTGACATGTCCTTGCAGCCTTTATTATGTTGGCCTAACCACCAGACCCTTTAGGGAACGAATGGCTAATCACCGGTCTTCTATTCGCTCTGCTCTTCAGACACGCATAACAGATAAGCCGGTAGCAAGGCACTTTCTTCAAAAAGAACATCAGGTGTCTATGTTATGCTGTCGATTGATCGATTGGGTACCCCCATTGAGGAGGGGAGGCGACCGTGTCAAATTATTACATCAAAGAGAAAGTATGTGGATCAGCCGCCTTGATACCGTGTCACCAAGAGGGCTGAATGAGACTAACCCTTTATCTGTGTTTTTGCCATAATTTATCTATATTTATTTTTCAGTCCTCTGTGATTTTTCAGTATATCAATATGGAGGGTGTTTTCTCACCTGTAACATAATATATTATATACCTTGTGGTGTTTGTAGTAATTGGTTATGATGCTATACAATACCTAAATTTTGTGATATTTTTTGGCCTGTTATTATTTTATGATTTATTATTTGCCTTCTTAAGCTATGTATTGTTTTGCCTTTGGCCATGATTCCTTAGTGATTGCGCGCGGTTCCCCAGGCCTAATACCTTCTTCCCCCCTTCATTATGTATCTACTCTACTAATTTTGGCTGTTTACGATGAGTAAGCCTGGTAGTGCATTTGTTTATCCCTGTTGCCATAACGCACTGCTGAGGCATGTGCTTCCGTGTTTACATCACGCGGGTTGGTGCACGTGGTATGCTGACGCTCCGTGTGTATCATCACATGGTTTGGGACACGTGATCCTTGAATGCTCGGTCTGCGTCATGCTTGGCGTGCCCAATACTGGTGCATCAGTGCGATGCACCTCCTGCCTGTTGTCACGTGGCGTGGGCCGGCGGCGCCAGGTGTGGCGCCTCATCCTCAGGATGGTGACACGGCTGGAGGGAACCTGAGCCTATACTTATTGGGTCGCGATATCAGGGTAAGTAATCAGCCTATGATATGTCTTGATTGATCATTATTATTGAGTGGGCGGGGTATTTAATGGGGACCCGTTAGACTGCAGTTTGTGTTTTTACTGTGCCGAGCTGTTACCTGATGTTGTTACTCCATGTGATTTATACTACCATGTTGTGTTTGGAACACTGGATCTTGATAATAGTCTCTATGTAGACCGAAACGTCAGTATGCTTATCCTCTGGCACCTTGTGAACTTGTGAACTGATGCTATACTAAACAAAGTGATTTTCTACAAACTGGTGAGTGTCCTCATGCTGCATCTAATATGTGGTATTGATATTTGATATCTATTGGGTCTTGGACCGAAGAGGAGCACCCCTATTCATCGATTGTCTATATGAATATGTGAGTGCAGATTATAACGATTTTCTATATATATATATTTATATATACAGCCCAGCACCAGACCATGGAAGTATTGTGACAGCAGCAGGGAAATGGCACTACAGAGCCTGGGACACCATTGGGACACTTGTTGCCAAGAGCGCTGACTTGTGTCATTAGCCCAAGAATGATGGGAGCTGTGGCCATTTTGCTCAAAGCACATGAACAGTCTGGGAAGGGAAGTGCGCTGTGGCCTCTCTGCCTAGGTTCCACTCACCAGCTGCTGCTGATGATCATGGAAATGGGGGCCTCACCAAACTGCTGAGCCATGGAGCAGAATTGGAGTGCAGGCAGTTAAATGCTGTTCTTCCCTCCATTTATGTACTATTTGTGGTAACTGTGTGACTCCATGTGTGGGGGCCCAGGGGTGTTCACCTCTGATGCCCCCTTATAATCCAGCCCTGGTCACTGTCATGTTATCTTTAGTTTGACTAGTACCACTCATCCACATATCTGTGGTTAAGTGGATAGTGGGTTCAATTGCATTTTCTAGGCTTTTACAGGTTAGGAATTGCTGTTCTTGTAAAATGGAATCGAGATGGAATTGGGTAGCGGGCACACAGAACCTCAATTAACTGTCTAAAATCACATGCATTGATGGTGTATATTGTATGAAGATCTAATGCTAGCATAGCCGTCCTGGCTTCAGTGCAACTGGATGGCTGTTTTTATACTTGCTTTAATCTTGCAAAGGATTGTTTCATTGGCAATTATTATTTAAAACTACAAGTCTGCTTGTTCCCTTTTTGGGATGAAGATTATCCCCTAGCAGCAGCAGTAGCAGCAGCAGTCCTAGTGCGCAAGGATTCTCCTGGAGAATCCTGGAGAGGAGAGGAGTCAGTTAGCCTTTGCAAATTAGATGCAGGAGGCTACCTTCGATCATTAATGGGGAGATTGATTATGATGGTGCTGGTGGTGTAGATTGCATGAGCTGGGAGCTACAGTAGCTGATGCTGGACTGCTTGTTTTTATTTTAGCAGATTTTTCCAAAAACTTTGCATGACCTCACTGCTAATGATGTAACAGGGAGGAAGTTCCTAGATAGTTAATGTCCCTACCTCCAATTACTTTGGCTTCACAAACTGTAAAGATGGCTTGACAAATGTTGTCAGGATTTGGGTAAAGATAATTCCACACAAAAGAGGTGGCTTTTTTGGTCTATTGCAAAGGCATGAAAATGACCTTCATTTTATCACAGGTAAGATCTGCTGCCTTTGGTGGCTAACTTATAATAATATAAGCAACATCCTTATCATCATCAACATCCTTATCAATGTCAGATACACAAATATCCCCTATTATATTAACCTGTTGCACTTCCACAGTACCATTATTTCTATGTCACAATATTTACTTGTGCTGCTCATCCACATATTTGCGCAGGGTGCAGAAATGTTGGAAGGAGGCTTCTCTAAAAGAAATGGCAGACTTACACATAGAAGTTGTGCACACATTTAAACTCTCCTTTGTTCTTCAACCTTAGTTTTGTTTTTGTGAACTGATTTGCATGTTTTAAAGGTGACACATGTAGACTTAGGGGTATATTTAATACAGTGCAGGTTTTCAGAAGTGGTGATGTTGCCAATAGCAACCAATCAAATTCTAGCTATTATCTTCTAAAAACTGCTATATAAATGTTAATTAGATCTGATTGAATGCTATGGACATCTCAACATCTAAAAACATGCACTTTAGTAAATATACCCCTTAAAGTGAGAAGGTGTTGCATGTGAGGTTTCAGAAGATGCCTGACTGTTTGGCCCCAGCTTCCGCAATAGGCATTCCACCACTCACAAATGAAGGCCATGGCCTGAGCCTTTCCTTGTGACTGCGTGTGGTGTATGGAATATTGCCAATTTTAAATTTTTCATCAGTAATTTTAACTTTTCTTATTAGAGGTGATGTTTTTTAACATTGTGAAATATTGTTTAGATTTCAGGTGCCCTTTCTTAAACTTTATTTCCTCTGGACCACCTTTAGTAAATGTTGAAGTAATACTATGACTTCTGGCAGCAGTCACAGCACAAGTACTGGGTTACTGCTATTTCTCTTCAATCGACTGTTCCATTTTGACTCACAGCACTCCTAGTATAAGGGTGGCACCATAATGATAATTTTTAACACACAAGTTTTATATTATTAAAAATGTTTAACAGTCCCTGAAGGCCCTGAACATACAACAAACTGCTTCACAGCTCCATTGTATAAGCATGGAGGCACCCTAATAATTACATTATATTTTTTAACACACAAGTTTCATATTATTAATTTTTTTAACAGTGCCTGAACATGCAACAACCTGCCTCACAGTGCATCAAAACATGTACAATACAATGCAAAAATGTAGGCAGACAATTTGCAATATGAGTACATTAAAAAAAATATATATAACCACATTTTCAATTTTTAATAAATAGCATAAAATAAAAAATTCTCAAAACAAATAAAGGGAAAGCGAGGTGGAGGGAGGAGGAAGCGAGAGGGGGAGGTAGGCAAACACTTTAGGAGAACTATGATCCGTAAATCCAAGGGAGGGTGGCTGGGACATCAGAAACCCGATGGCCACATGAGCTACTGTAAAAAAACTATGTTACCAGGGACCTGTCTATGAAAGTAAGAGTACCATGGACCCCAAATATCATGATATTCATACACCTTATCTTGAGGAAGGGCGGTTATATATTGCATTGAAAATAAGTTTAGCAGCATTAAATAGAGTCAGGTGCATAAATATTGGGACATTGACAAAATTTTCATATTTTGGCTTCTATTCACCACCACAATGGCTTTGAATTGAAACAAAAAAGATGTGCTTTAACTACAGACTTTCAGATTTAATTTGAGGGTAATTACATCCAAATCAGATGAACGGTGTAGGAATTACAACGGTTTCTATATGTGCCTCCCGCCTTTTAAGGGGCCAAAAGTAATGGGACTATCATCTCAAAAGCTATTTCATGGACAGGTGTGGGCTATTCCCTCATTATTTCATTATCTATTAAGTAGGTAAAAGGTCTGGAGTTGATTTTAGGTGTGACATTTGCATTTGGAATCAGTTGCTGTCGACTCTCAATATGAGATCCAAAGAGCTGTCACTATCAGTGAAGCAAGCCATCATTAGGCTGAAAAATCAAAACAAACCCATCAGAGAGATAGCAAAAACATTAGGTGTGGCCAAATCAACTGTTTGGAACTTTCTTAAAAAGAAAGAATGCATTGGAGAGCTCAGCAACACCAAAAGCCCCGGAAGACCGCGGAAAACAACTGTGGTGGATGACAGAAGAATTATTTCCCTTGTGAAGAAAAACCCCTTCACAACAGTTGGCCAAATCAAGAACACTCTCCAGGAGGTAGGTGTATATGTGTCAAAGTCAACAATCAAGAGAAGACTTCACAAGAGTGAATATAGAGGGTTTACCACAAGATGTAAACCATTGGTGAGCCACAAAAACAGGAAGACCAGATTAGAGTTTGCCAAACAACATCTAAAAAAGCCATTACAGTTCTGGAACAACATCCTGTGGACAGATGAGACAAAGATCAACTTGTACCAGAGTGATGGGAAGAGAAGAGTATGGAGAAGGAAAGGAACTGCTCATGATCCAAAACATACCACCTCATCAGTGAAGCATGGTGGTGGTAGTGTCATGGCGTGGGCGTGTATGGCTGCCAATGGAACTGGTTCCCTTGTATTTATTGATTATGTGACTGCTGACAAAAGCAGCAGAATGAATTCTGAAGTGTTTTGGGCAATATTATATGCTCATATTCAGCCAAATTCTTCCGAACTCATTGGACGGCGTTTCACAGTGCAGATGGACAATGACCCGAAGCATACTGCAAAAGCAACCAAAGAGTTTTTTAAGGCTAAAAAGTGGAATGTTATGCAATGGCCAAGTCAATCCCCTGACCTGAATCCGATTGAGCATGCATTTCACTTGATGAAGACAAAACTGAAGGGAAAATGCCCCAAGAACAAGCAGGAACTGAAGACATTTGCAGTAGAGGCCTGGCAGAGCATCACCAGGGATGAAACCCAGCGTCTGGTGATGTCTATTCATTCCAGACTTCAGGCTGTAATTGCCTGCAAAGAATTTGCAACAAAGTATTAAAAAGTGAAAGTTAGATTTAGGATTGTTTAGTTTGTCCCATTACTTTTGGCCCCTTAAAAAGTGGAAGGCACATATAGAAACCGTTGTAATTCCTACACCATTCACCTGATTTGGATGTAATTACCCTCAAATTAAATCTGAAAGTCTGCAGTTAAAGCACATTTTGTTTGTTTCATTTCAAAGCCATTGTGGTGGTGAATAGAGGCCAAAATATGAAAATTCAGTCAATGTCAAAGTAGGATGTGTAATGGATCTTTAGGAGGAAAATAGGCAATCACCATGCTTATTAGGGAAATACATAATTCCAGTACACTGAGATCAAAAGGCAATCCCTCCAAATATGTTTTTATGTCACTTTGTGTCCATATTGTCTCCAGCAGATGTCTGAAGATGTATGATGCAGTATTTCAGGAACCGAGTACCTTTGTGAATAAATTTTTTAAGAATTTTCCTTATCCACTACATGATTAAAATGAGCGATTGAATGATAACGATATCGTTATCATTCAATCATTTGCAAATCGTTCATTAAAATATCTAAAATGACCAGCGATGCGCGCTCCCGCTGGTCGTTTTAGACATCTATCATCGGCCAAACATGCTGAACAACCTGACGATAACATCAGGTAGAGCATGGTGAGGATGATTGATGTGCCTACACTGAATGACTGAACATTCAGGGTAGGCACAGCACAGACTGTCAAACAACTGCACGATTACAGTGTTTTAATCGTGCAGTTGTTTTGAGGTCTGCTAGTGGATGTGTTTTTTTGAATGGACGATTTAGATATCCATTGCCTTATGTCTAACTAATCTGATTTTTCCAGTGTTATCCACAAATCTTGTTCCCAAGCCTGCTCAAAAGGTTTTTTAAGGTTGCCTGGCAGAGTGGCCAATAAGGAATACAAAATTGAAATGGCGCCCCAGCGACCTAAGTCATAAATACATAAATATTTGAATGGATTTGGTTTCCTAAGTTTGCTTAAAGACTGTATAAAATTAGTGATTTCCAAGTATGTGAAGTGGTATTTTGTCTGCAAACCATACTTTTCACATAGTCCAAAGTCGCAAAGTTTGGAGGAGCAAAGTCTTCTAAAATATGTAAAAATCTAGTTATACCGACCATGGCCAGAGGATGCATGTACTGTATGAAGGTCATACATCCCAACCAAGATTGAGGATAATGCCAAAGAGTAGTCAAGGGGGAGGGGGAGGGTGCTAGATCTAGTTTTCTATTCACTCTGTCCCAGCCCATTTTATTATAATAGAGCCAACACAGGGAACCTCATATACATAGGCTGATCTCAAATGTGAAGGAAGCTATGGGAGGAAACTTAGCGCCTGAGAGCTGACTAGGTCATGACGTTATATTTTTTAACAAACAAGTTTTATGTTAGTTAAATGTTTTAACAGTCCCTGAAGTCCCTGAAAACATAACAAACTCCCTCACAGTGTCCCTAGTATAAGCTAGATGGCACCCTAATAATGAGGTTATATTTTTTTTAAATGCAAGTTTTATATTATTACAAATTTTTAACAGTGCCTGAACACACAACAAACTGCCTTACAGTGCCCCTAGTATAGCCGTATAACCATTGGCACACTAAAGTACACACCTCCCCCCTCAGTACTTGCTGCATGTTGCTGCATGCATACCCCAATTTCTAAAGGCCTCTTGTGTATGGATAAAAAAAATGTGGCATTACTCCAACATGTGGGGAGACTCTAAGGGGCAGATTCAATCAGAAGTGGTGCTTACTGCTGGCTTGTACCAGTGTCCAAGGTTATTCAATTGCAACCTGCGTTAAACCCCTCCTAAGGTGCAAAGAGAAATCCGCAGGACTTTCTGTCCTTACCGCTGCCACATAAACCCATAGCTCCAGATATTAAACCTGGATTCTATGCATTAATGTGTGTTAAATAAGATTTTAATTGAATAGCCCCAGGTGTTAAAGCACAATATAATCTGCTTGTGGTCAGCACCACTTCTCATTGAATCTGCACCTAATTGTTGTTAGGAAAACACAACATCTGGGTTCATTTCCACATAAAATGTATAAGCTATAAGGTGTAAATATAGCCTATGCAATTACATTTATATTACTGTAATTTTACTGTAAAAATGTTTTTCCATGTACCCCCTGGAAAAGAAATCCAAAGAATCCAAACCATTCTGGAGCATGGTCCTGATAGGAAACGCAATCTCCAGACAGTATTATCCTATATTAGCCATGGGCTTTTATTTTGCTAATTTTTACAGAGAGCGATCCTCCAGATCCCTGTCCATCGCTCCCCGGTGACGCATGCACCAGCAGATGGCCATGTATGCTTAGTGTGCACCAAGGACCCGAACCAGGAAATGTTATAACTTTAGGCTATCACACCCGCTACCAGCTCTTCACCAGGACAGGCTCTTATTGAAGCCCATCTCGTGGCAAGAGCAGAATAGTAAATTTGCTTGAAAATATTAATTTTCATGTTGCAAATTTACATGAAAATATTTATCACATCTGCATTAAAAATGTTGATTGTGAATAATATGCCCCTATGGGTTGATACAGAGTTGGAAATAAATTGGGTTTACATTGCTGTATGCATCTCCAGATGTCCCCGTTTCTGTGTCTGACCAAAACGGTCACAACATGCCCGCATTCTTTGCTGCCACTCCCCATTACCTCCCACAAATGCTCCCTGACTGTCAATCACACTGTGAATAAAAGGTAGCTACGAGCGACTACGGTATTGCACCTTGACACATGCACATTGCGACTAAGATGCATGCGCGGTTTACTGATAATCAATTAACTTTGTAAACATTGGAAAAGCATACACCTCTGAATCAGGCCCCTTGCCCATACCTGTGTGCGGCCATTTTTAGACAGGCGTACATTCAACTCTACATCAGATACCATGTTACATGATTGTTCAGGCTATGAAAACAATAGAACATTCTTGAGATGCAATTACTGTACATGGAATTCCTATCTTTGGCCTGGAAAGTACAGCCATACTATTTAACTGCAGCTGGTATTGAAGTCGTAACTCCCTATGGGTCTTTAATAAATGTTTTATTACTGCATGGATTTAACTAGTAAGGTAGCATTGCAGCTGTAAGAGTCAGAATAAATGTGTGTTATTGTTTCTTTATCTGAAAAGACACATAAGTATAGCTTGACTGCAATTTGCAGTCTTTATTGTCAAATAATAGTAACACGAACAAGAAGGAAGAAGTTGAGAAAACAAATAAAAAACTAAAATCTATAGTTTTTCTGCAACAAAATGTTTCATCTATACAGTACATGCTGAAACTGTCCTATCACTTTTGGATATGTTTGTGCTTTCGTACTAGTACTTCGAGATATTACCTAGCTCAAGAAGCCTCTGTTCATTCCTCAAGGTGACGTCTTTTCAGAGAAGGGTTACAGGACAGTTAGTCTATGTTAGGATTGTTAATGGCACTCCTTATATTGGCAACTATTTTGTCCTTGGGAAGAAAATTGTGTGTATAGCAATGTGAAAGTGAATTTGTATAGCATAAGAAAGACAACATTGATCAAGTTGACTGTAGATATTGGACAAACCACTCCTTACCCCCTCCCATGCAAAATGAGTCTCCCTGTTAGCTGATTCCAGATAAAGCCAAAGCTCATGGCACTCCATCCAATTCTGTTTAATATATCTCCTTATAGCTCTAATTAATCAGTAGGTAATATTCGCTAATACGATCTGCATTGATATCAGTCCCCCCTTCAGGTAGAGATTAGGTGGTATATTTACTAAAGTGTGAGTTTTTAGAAGTGGAGATGTTGCCCATAGCAACCAATCAGATTCTAGCTAATATCTTCTAGAATGTGGTAGATAAATGTTAAGTATAATATGATTGGTTGCTATGGGCAACATCTCCACTTCTAAAACTCTCACTTTAGTAAATATAACCCTAATAATCTCAAAGGACCTGCTGTATTTGGTAATCATTCTAAGAAGGTGGTAAACTGGTAGGATTTGATCAAAATTGGACAACTCCATTTCAAGAAAAAAATCCATCTTCAGGAAACATGTTTTATCCAACGCGCAGACCTAAGCTAATCTGCAGTTATACCAACAACTAATGCAAATTAAACAAATCTGTCTAGAAAATAACAAAAACTTGAGGTGGAATTCCTTTGGTTTTTTTTTATGACAATTTCTGCTTTGGTTTCCACAATCAGTAGTATTAAAAAATGAGTAGCCCTTAATCTGCGCAAAAAATAAAATTCTGCAGCTCCAAAGTACACAAAATGAAGTAATACCAACTTCAACAAATAGAAGAAAACAGGAATGAGTGTCTTGGATAGCGCTAATTGTTAGTAGAGCCTTATTAGGAAGGGGATATTTATAAAATACCCATCTGATCCACATACAATTATATCATTTATTTATGTTAAATAATTAAAAAACAATTCAAGAAACATCACAAAAAACATCACAATGAGGAATCGGGGTCCAAATAACAATGTCTCACCAATGTGGGGAACTGCGGTGGGCTAGTGCTAAAAATTAGCAACGTGTCCCGGGCCTTAATCACCAATCTGTGCAGAGATGTATCTTCAAGTTATTAAGTTTTATTATGTGTTGTTGTCCAAATCCATCCAGTGGAAGGCAACCATCGGTATATCAGGTACCATCGGATGTGATCGCAGCACTTGTGGCGGACCATACCCTACCGCAAGCACTGGAGTACTTCAGTGTGAAATACAACCGGGTGATGTGTACTATGACGATGCCTGTTAATTATGCATGCCTCGGTATTACGGTAAACGGTATTGAGATGCTCAGGCACATCTGCATTTGCACCTCCACTCCCCCGTTTTCAATGGCCAGCCCCTGTCACCACCCACAAACGCTTTCTCCTGTCACTCATTCTGCTGGGCTGTCTATGCGCAGCAAGCGAATGCTTCCCAATCTCTCGCACTGTTTCTCACACGTGCACTGCAATGCGTACGCATGCGCACAATGTGAAAATCAGCTAGCTACGAGCAAATGCATCCTAGCGAGCGGGTCTGAATCAGGTCCAAAGTTCTGACTGGCGCACTCCGCCAGGAGATCTGACCGGAACCCCACCACTCCATTAGGCATCCCAGACCATTTGCCACCACTCTGTGAAGTTTTCATCCAAACCCCTCTAGTGGAAGGCCCAGAACAAGCTCCCCAGGTCAAAGTTCTGCCTAGCGTATACCAATGGGAGGTATTCGCCAACAAACACACAAACAAACTTCTTCTTTTATATATATATATAGTAGACATAGTGAGCCCAATATCAACAACTATCAGTCTTGCCTTAAAATACATTATACCACCAATTTCCACTCACCGTACACTGGCCCTGATTCAGAGCCGCTCGTAAGCGGCCACTCGTTCGTTTGGAGCGATGTTCGCACATCTGCGCATGCGTATGGGTTTTAGTACGCATGCGCGAACCAGTCAGTGCGGTCAGAAATCGTGTGCTCACAAAATAGCGAATGCCTGGTAATTTGAGAGACAGGATGAGGCGTTTGTGGGTGGTAACAGGGGAAGGTGCTTGAAAACGGGGAGTGGAGATCCGAACGCAGGCGTGCCAAACGGTCAAAACGGGCGTTTAATGGGTGTGCATAATTAACAAAGCAGCGTCATCGACCACGTCAGTTGGGTGTCTTTTAGCCAGAACTGCTCGAATGATTGCGGTAGGAAAATCCAACCACAAGAATAGCGAGCAGTTAATTCGCCTTTCGATGTACTCGACTAATTTAATAAATAGCGGAGATGACGTATGATGCGAGCGGCCAGGGGGCATTTTTTATAAAAAAACGTCCGCATGTTTTGTTCGCTCATTCAGACATAGAGGCATCAACAGACCGCAAAGAGCGAACGGTCAATTTACATAGCCAGCCCCTTTTTCTGGACGAGCGAGCGCAAATAGCGTCCGGCTCTGAATCAGGCCCACTGTTCAGTGCGCAACATAAAAAACACAATAAATCTGTCATTCTTTCACATTAAACAAGTAGCTTCTCACCCAGCTATGCGTTTATCACATTGCAGAAATATCTATTCTCTGAGAGTACCGTCCAGAATTCAGTGTCTCTTGCCTCCACCCAGCATTTTTCCAAGTACTCTACTTTATTGCCTGAGTTCTTGGATTGTTTGCAACACATCCACTACATTAAATTATATACTCCTAAATACTGTATCTTGAGGGAGAGATGTTTAATGATTTAGGGGTCTATTGACTAAGCAGTGTTAGGAGTCAGACTGAAAAGTGATAAGAAAGTGATAAGGTGCCAGCCAATCAGCTCCCAACTGTCATATTTCAAACATAGCCTGTGAGATGACAGTTGGGAGCTGATTGGCTGGCACATTATCACTTTCTTATCACTTTTCACTCTGTCTACTAACACTGCTTAGTAAATAGACCCCTTAATCATGAACCTTCGGCATAAAAGGACCAAAAGGGTCTTATACATCTAATGGGCTGGCTGCAAACTTAGGGCCTGCTTCACAGCCAGACCCAATACCAATGTTTATGTTAGTGGGAGATATTTTGCGACTCTGTTTGCATCAAAATCCTTAAAAAGTTGCATGGCACATGCGTCCCCCTTTGTGTGCGCATAGAGTTGCAGGATTGTTTGAGCCACACTGACTCTGGATTGTGGACATCATTCAGAGTTGGTCGTTGCGGCCGCACGGTCATACGCCACCGATTTTCGCTAAACTGTGCATGTGTAAAATCCACAATGCGCATGCGCAAACTAGCTATTATGATCAGAAATTGCTCTCTCCTTCAACTTGGCCAGGTCGTTAGTTTGAGTGACAGGATGAGGCGTTTGTGGGTGGTAACAGGGGAAGGTGTTTGTGAACGGGGGAGTGGAGATCCAAACGCAGGCGTGCCTGACTATGCAAATGGCGTTTTATGGGAGTGCATAATTAACTAAGTAGTGTCATGGCACATGTGACATGGGAGGTTTTTACACTGACTTGATCGTAGAGAGGGTATGGTCAACCTTAAGCTCTACGACCAGCTCCGATGGTTCCCGATGGTCTCGATTAATCCTTATATGCCCGGAGATGATGTGTAATGGGAAAGAGAAGGGGGCGTATTTTTAGTCTTACGGCCGCATCCTCCCCTCGCTCGTCCAGCGAACGATCCCATCTTAATGACGAAACTTGCGAGCGCTTCATTTGCATATCCGGCCCCTTTTACCTTACGACTGTGCGGCCGCAACGACCGACTCTGAATGAGGTCCTGTGTTACTTGTTTATGGGCATTGACTGAGAGGTTGCTAAATAGATGCACAAATATATATGATCTAATGGGTGTGTTATGGGAGTTTCACGGGCATGTCACAGGAGAGGTTTTGGTTTTGGTGCTTAGTCGTGTACATTGGAAGCTATATTCTGATGGAGATTCTGCACCTAGCATGGGGCTGGTGCAAGTACTGATGCTGCTTCTGGTAATTGTGACTGCAGCCATGTCCCAGCCCTTGCACATTCAGAGACATGAAAAAAGAAAGAGAAGAAAACTCTTTTTGCTGGGGGCACAAACTTAATATAATCTATTAAAACAAAGTTTATTATGTTGTCTTCAACTTACAAACATACATAGAAGACATAACACCATATATAGATAGACAAATTACAAAAAAAAATTTTTATATGTATAAGTATCACACTGGTTAAATATCAATAATTTTATAATTCTATCATATTCTGGTCACATTATGGCCATGAAAAATACATGTTCCAGTCCAGAATATGTACATTCAGAGACATATCAAGGGAAGGGCTTACAGTCTAATAGCACCTTATACTCTCATGTAGTTAATATGTTGGTGACTTGGGAATACAAGAGAGCACAGAAAAAGTGCACTGGGAAAGAAGAGAACAGTGACGTAGAGGTGGCAGACAATGGAAATGTTAATAAAATAGCCCCCCTCTCTAACTTTCCAGTTTGGGCTACCAATTGCACCATAAGTTGTTAGACTCTTCCACCCGATAAAATGGCCTTAGTTTTATATTTTTTAATATAGAGGGAAATAAAATCACTTCCATCATGATTTCATTAACATTGTTTCATCTAAGTTAATCCTGAAGGTGTTTATAAATCATTTAGACAATGACTTGCTTTTGTAAAGTTTAAACATTCTAATTTACATTAAGTTTGTCTTTGTTTCTTTGTACAGGAGGTGAGTTGTATTGATGGAGCTCCGGATGAACATCCATCATTACTCCAGGCAGTGGTGAATTAAGATGGTCTGGAACTCTGGGCAACATGGGTCCCTATGGAACATGTAAGTCTCAACCATAGGCGTTGCTATTATGGGTGCGGGATGTGTGGTGCACATGGGCCACTAGGTCCAGGGGGCCTTTTGCATCACACACTCTGCACTCAAAATACAGATGTGTGCACATACATCTATCCTTCATGCGCTGCAAGTGGTGCCACACATAACGCTCCATGTGCATTGGTAGTGCCAAGCATGTTTTCTGCGACTTTTTACCTTCAAATGCATCTTATTCACTAAGTGATGCAAATAGCTAGCACAAGCAGCTTCTGCAGCATAAAATGATATGCAGCATGCCTATGTTCTCTGTATGTCTGTGGGTGTATCTGCATGTGAATTGCTACATTACAGTGTTATAGCCACTTACACTGCAACGTAGCGTTTTGCATGCAGATACACCCACAGATGCACAGAGAACATATGCATGCTGCATATCATTTTATTCGGTAGAAGCTGCTTGTGCTAGGAATTCACATCACTGTGTAAATAAGACACATTTGAAGGTAAAAAGTCACAGAAAAGGACATTCAGCACTACCGTGTCTACCATGGCATGGCGCAATGGCGTAAAGTCATCCCAGACGCCCGGAGGCAAGTTATAATTTGGTGCCCCCCCCAATCACAGCAGCTGACACTGTAATGTAGCAATTCACATGCAGACTGGCTATAGATAGACGAAGGCAGCAGCTGATGGTCTGACATGGAGCTCTCCACTAGTGTATGGTGGCTTCTCAGGTGCCCGGAAAGGGCCATGACGGTACACTCCGAGTACAAAGTTACAGCCCTAAGTGGGGTGAATATGTTGTGGACAATGAAGGAGGTGCCCCCTTCAGAGCTGGAGCCTGGCGGCAGGTGCCTCCATTGTCTCCCATAGTTCTGCCACTGGCATGGCTCATTTAGAAGTGCTGTTTAATGCGTAAGGAGGCTAGATGTCTGAGGGCACATCTGTATACTAACTTTGCTCCAGCAAGCAGGTCCTGTCTCCACTGTGGTGCCATCTGTCCAGTGACATCTTCAAGAAGTTGGCGCTGCGCAGTTAAGGTAAAGACTCTGGCACTGTGCCAGAGCCTTTGCCTTCTTGTGTGCATGCGCCATCCTCTTGAAGATGTCACTGGGCAGATGGCACCGTGGAGAGGAAGGACCTGCTGCACTTGCCATAGCAAGGTATGATGTGGGGCTGGGGGGTCCGCTGCACATGGGCCTCCTCCGGTGTTAATATACCCCTGGTCTCAACTATATGTTAAATGTGCAGTACAGATGTGTCCTTTCTTACTGTTGCTTCAGACACACCAAATAGCCCATCTTTGAACATCAGTTCCCCAGCAACTTGGCCGCACCAAGCTTTTCTTTCACTCAAAATGTGCATCATACTTCCCTAATTAAAATACATAGAAGCTATAAACCTACATTACTAGTGTAGAATGAACCATGGGGTGTGCAACATTTGTACATCTGTGTTTGACGGAGTCTGAATCTGTGTAAAAATGTCTCCAATGTGAGTCAGCTTTTCCTCACACCAAGTTCCATTGTTCTTCATCTGCAACTTTGCATATATGTAAAACCAATATTTGCGCGGTTAAATTCATAGGCCAACATCTCAGATACACTGTGAGCAGCTTCTTCCTGTGTCTGTGATATGACTTATACAAAATGTAAAGATTTGTATGCTATTTCTCTTGGAGCATCTCAGTCGCTCTGGGCACCCCACATCATATAGCACACAGTGAGGGCACATCTGTACATTATTCGACACACCTTGCCTTGAGATTTCAGTAGTCCTGAAGCATGGACCCGACGCCTGGTTCTAGAACCTATGATGTCTCAAACATTCCCTTCCCTTATTACTTATGTCCCCTACTCTCTTCTTGTCTTGCCCTCCAATATTTATTACATATGGAAATTGTTATATAATATGTAACAGTATGATGGAAGCTTGGGGTTCATATGAGACACATGGAAAATGGTGTGGGAAGATATAAGCTAAGGGGAGGGTGGGGTGGGCATATATAACCAAATCAGGACTATTCTGACAGAATCCTGATAGTTGGCAGACTGTGCTGCATTATGCTATCTGTTCTTGCAGCTTTGACTTCCTGTTGCTGTTGGTGTCTTAAGCTCTACTAGTGCACACTCAGAGGGAGTATACAGCCAGAAAGCTGAACCCTGCCCTGAATGGATCAACTCTCTGGCTTTATACCCCCTCAGAGTGTGCACCAGCAGAGCTTTATTTTCTGCTGTCAATAGCAGGATTTAATGTGGAGGGCTAAGATGTTCTCTAGGAGCACTAGGGCCCAACCAAGTTATTTTCTTGGTGCTTATAAAGTATGCGTTCTAAAAGAAGCACACACATAGCCTCCTAGAACATCCAGGAGATTGCTTGCACCGTTTTCCCGGGGACAGCAGTACTGTGCATGAGCGAGACACTGGTAAATGGCCGCCATCAAATGCACCGCATACCTTGCACCCATTACAGATACGCCCTGCTTCCATGCTGATCAGAGCATAGGGGGTCATTCAGACCCACTCGCAAGCGGCAGTACGCTCGCAAGTGGGTCGATGTTCCCCACTGCGCATGCACACGATGGAGGGAGCTTCGTCGTGCGCATGCGCGAGACCCGGACTGCGACACCCAAGCTGTCGCTCCGGGTCTCGCACCAAAGGGGGCGTGCTGCCGATGGTGACTGACAGCATGCCCCCATTGGTGGGCGTGCCGGGGGCGTGCCTGCCAGACGGAGGCGTTCCCATGGGAACGCCTACTGTCTGAAGCTGGCCCCACTGACATCACTAGTAATGTCAGTGGGAGTGATTTTGGCTCTGATAGAGCCAAAATCACTCCAGGATTTGTGGCTGGGAAACCCTACCGCAGGGTTTCCGTCGCAAGTCCGATGGTCACGATGGTCAAGACCATCGCGACCATCTTTTTGGATGCTCGTATATGCTGTGGGTGGTCACCCACAGCTATACGTGCGTCCAGGAGGATGCTCCATTTTAATGGAGGAGGGCCCTGATTCAGAGCGAGCGCTCTGGTCAGAGCTTCCGGCTCTGAATCAGGCCCCTAGTTTTATATTAAGCAATGTGTATAGGAAATTACAACAATACATTCTTAATTGACATTGCAGGGAGGGAGGATCTACAGTTTGTGAATTAAAGATAGACTCTTTAGTGGTGCACTATTCTTAGGATAATGGGTTAATATACTGTAACTTTTAATGAATAACATTTAAAAATGCATAAACATGCAAAAAGACTGGAAACTTACATATAATAAATTGTTTATAATCTCAAGCTTCTGAATAGCTTTTTAAGGGCAATATTAAGTAAAAATCGTTATTTAATTGACATAGGCCCTGATTCAGAGCCGGACGCTCTGACCAGAGCGCTCGCTCTGAATCAGGGCCCACCTCCATTAAAATGGAGCGTCCTCCTGGACGCTCGTATAGCTGTGGGTCACCACCCACAGCATATACGAGCGTCCAACAAGATGGTCGCGATGGTCTTGACCATCGCGACCATCGGACTTGCGAGTGAAACCCTGTGGTCGGGTTTCACAACCGCAAGGCCAGGAGTGATTTTGGCTCTATCAGAGCCAAAATCACTCCCACTGACATCACTAGTGATGTCAGTGGGGCCGGCTTCAGACGGTAGGCGTTCCCATAGGAACGCCTCCGTCTGGCAGGCACGCCCCCAATCAACATCGACAGCACGCCCCCTTTGGTGCGAGACCCGGAGCAATGGAAAGTCCTTCGCTCGCCGGGTCTCGCGCATGCGCACGACGGAGCTCCCTCCGTCATGCGCATGCGCAGTGGGGACCATCGACTCACTTGCGAGCGTACTGCCGCTCGCGAGTGGGTCTGAATGACCCCCATAGAGAGTAAAATATCTGTACATGACAAGGAATGTTATCTATAATCTATGTCAATAGTAATGTATAGGGGACATCACTACAGTAAATAATACAATTAATAGTATCAAATAGTAGGTATCTTTTGATGTGATCTATGTCACAAATAAATGATGTACATATGGAAAATATGTCTGCCAGGTATGCATAGATGAAAATGTTTCAAATGCATTGTTTGATAGATAAAATTAATATTGTTCACCCAAATATATGCATAGATTAAACATCCTCCAAATATATAATATACATCTTAAATGTGGTCACAAAACAAAAGCCAAATAATAAATCTCTCAAGAAGAACAAACAGAAAAGTGGTGTGCTTTTGTCATTACTGATCATAGTAATCAAAAATTAATTGTCCCACATTGTAGTTTTAAAATGAGTAGAGAAAAAGATATCCAGGGGTGGTGAGAGCTCCCTGCCTCTGCTGTCAGTCTGTGTGCCTAGGTAGTGAACAGACAATGAGAGGACAGTGAGATCAGTACTGGAAGGAGGCAGAGCAGGAACACTTCTGCTATTTGGGGAGTTCCATTAGTCACCCTTGTTGTAAGGATACGCTACAGGGGATGAACTAGCTGGTTCTCCAATGGAAGAGCATGAGAAGGCACCTTTGTAGAAGAAGATCATCCCTTTGTGGTTATCAATGTAACAGAGGGTTTCCCTGTCTGATGCAAACTCCCCTGGAGCCGAGTCCCATGTACGCAGCACTGGTACCTGGAGAACATGCATTTCGCCTTGCTGACATCACAGCCACTTTTATATATATTATGGACATTTGTCAGGAAGGTATTACATTTACAAAATAGATTGCTTGGCTAGATGTGCCAAAATTTGGAATAAATTAATTAAATGGTCATGAGCCAACCCTCTAGTGCACAAGGAGGTGGAGCACCAATGGCCCCTCATAAAATTTTCTTCCAATGTTTATGTGGAGTTGTACTGGAAGGCTATGAAATGGTTTAAGCAGTGCTAAAGTATACTCACTCTGCATTGTGACCAAAATTATTGAGATATTACATATTACCAAGACGGTACATTATTGGTAAGATTACACCATTTATTCTATAGATTGTAGACTAATAAGGTTTTCAGGAAGTTTTTAGAGGAGACTTGGCAGTGGAAGTAACCATCCTCTAATTCCTTCTTAGGACATACTGTAAGTTAGAGATGGTTTTACATTGATCAGTGCTAGAGAATAATCTATTATCATTACCCATATAATTTGTGGCTACAGATAATACCCTGAATGTACTGATGATCAAACCACACTACTGTTAAAAGCATCCTCTATACTTGAAGCAGTATACTAAAACTTTATGTTATGACAATGCTAGTAGAGATGTGACAGGACCCTTAGAACAGCTTTACAAGGTCTTCACCTATATTACCAGTAATAAGATCACCTAAGGCTGGGGTCTTCAAACTTGGCCCTCCAGCTGCTGTGGAACTACACATCCCAGCATGCACTGCCACCTTTTTTATATAACAGAATGCTAAAACTATGTGCAGTGCATGCTGGGATGTGTAGTTCCACAGCATCTGGAGGGCCAAGTTTGAAGACCCCTGACCTAAGGTATTCAACTCTAGGTAATAAAGGCTTATAACCAGGGCTGCTATCAGGGGGGGACTGCCGGGACTGGAGTCGTGGGCCCAAGCACTCGGGGGGCCCGCATGGCACCTGCTACCGCCACCCGCCCACTAGTAACCCCCTGGCCCATGGTTGCATATGGTGACAGCCAGGTCAAGCAGTGCTGGCCCGGCCTCTCCTACCATTACACTGTGGCCACCTATGCTAAGTGCCAACGACTATCCCCCTGTCTGGCCCCCTCGCCGCCGCACAATATAGTAAATAAGTGACTCACCAAGCCGCACCGCTCTCTAAAAATTGGCTGGTGTGTCCACTGCCCTGCCCTCAATAAAGTTTTTCTATTAACAATGAAGCAGACGCGACGTGACATCATGACGTCACGCCGCTGAATGGGAGAGGAGCAGTGTGAACAGCAAGCGCCCGGAGCAGTCTAGATTGAAGAAGGAGCGGAATAGGTAAGTTAAATGTGTGTCTATGTGTGTTTTTTCTCCCAAACCAGGGCCAGGCCATTGATTGATTTCTGTGGACTCTCATTGTCAGGCCAATCTACCACCTTCCCTGCGCTGGTTCTCCAAGAGGGATCTAATCTTTTACTTTCCTCCAAAAAGCTATGTACACCCCCACTTTGCTCTCACTCCCCTGATCATTGGGTATTTTGTACACAGGGGAGAAGTAGAAGCAGTTCCGTAGCAACATAGCTGTGATACTTCAGTTATAAACAATTGATGAAAGCGATTAGTGATCAGCGACACTGGGGGGGGGTCTGCCTATTTTGTCAGTCCTGGGCCCCACAATTTCTGATGGCAGCCCTGCTTATAGCCAAAGGTATTGTATCGGGCTTAATGATGGGCAGGACACTAAAGCAACACACTAGATGTACTGTAACTAGGTGGTAATTGAACGGGGCAGATGATATAACCAAGGCTAATGAATATGATCTGTGCTGGAGTGATGGGATAACAGGTAAACAGTCCAATAGCAGTATAGAAAACAAGTTAATAAGAGCGCTGTGGATATGAGTGGCACTGTATAATTATGCTACAATTGAATTGAAATAAACTATAAATAAACTTAAATAAAAAAAAAAATTAAGACTAAATATTAAAATAATTATAAAATATAAATAATAATAGGAAAAAAATGAATTGAAGAGAAAAGGAAAAAGACAATGAGGGAAAGAATAACAGGATGTATCAGTTGTTATACAAAAATATGTTTAAAGCTCTTTTTAGATATGTTTGTGGAGACCGTATAGTTCAGCAATCGCAATGAATTAGCAGACTATCGCAGTTGATCTGTGCACGTAAACGCTAATGCATTCGCAGTTGTGATCGGTAGTGAATCAGGCTCTTTGTAAGGCACTGCAGAACCCTTGTGGCACCATATAATATAAAGGATAATAATAATAATAATAATAATAATAATAATAATAATAATAATAAAGGATACTGCAGGGATCTCCATGACAAATGGCCTAGCGTCTGATGCTAAAAACCAGCTAAAACTTTATTGCATTTTTGATATTCTGATGATTGCTTTTATTGTAGCTCTGAATACTCCAAAGTTACACTGTAGGTGAGTTTTCCACTTTTTGTTAATCCACAAGCTTGACTTTGACATGCACATCTGGCATTAAGGGCCTGATTCAGACCCGGTCGCAAGGCTGCGTTCGCACGCACCCATCCGCAGCCAAAGTATGCAAATCCCGCAATAGCTAGCAAGACATTAGCATGCCCACTATATATTGCCATGCGATCGCGGTGTGAAATTAGACGCTCACCAGCCTGACACAAGACGCCCTTAGTAACATACATCATCTCCAGGAGTGTATTAAACAATCGGTGACATCGGCTGACATCGGACCATACGCAGCACTTGTGGCTGACCATCCCCTACTGCAAGCCCTGAGAGTGCTGTTGTGTTTAATTCAGCCATGTAACGTGTATACTGACAATGTGTCTTGATTATGCACGCCCCCGACGTGCATGGCATTGGCATTCCAACGCAAAGACATGCCTGTGTTCGCACCACCAAATTCCCGCTACCATCGACCACCCCATGTCACCACCCACAAACGGCATGTCCTGTCACTCATGCGGTGCGTCTGTGTACTGGGTGCAATCACAGTGATTAGTTCACGCACACGCACTGCGTCTTGTATGCATGCGCAGATTGCAAACATCGGCAGGCTGCATGCGAACGCAGCCTTGTGATTGGGTCAGAATCAGGCCCTAAATGTGATCACAAGCATTTTACAGATGTCTGTCACATAGGTGCTCTAGCACTTAAAAGTAAGTATGCATGATTGAAGGGTCTGGATTGATCTTTTAGGCTGATCTGGGATTTTATAAATATGTTTTTAAGCAGGGACCTAGCATTTGACTGCACCTGGTAACAGGCACATTCCAAAGTAAGTCCTATTTATATTGTTATAGTGTCAGTTTATTTGGGGTGAGCGTTTGGGCGTGGGGTCCCCATGAGCTGTTCTGGCTGGAATCAGTATGATTTACTGCCGGACCCATGCCCGGTGGTTGGAATCCCGACAGCAGCATCCCGGCAGAGCAGGAAATCCTGATCATCCAAAGTAAGTATTGTCTAACCTAATTCTACCCCCTAACCTTCCCCCCCTGTGCCTAACCCTAATCCCCCCTCTAAGTGCCTAAACCTAACCCCCCCTTCCCCGCTGCCCAAACCTAAGTCCCCCAGGGGGGAGCCTAACCCTAACCCCCCCTTTCTCTAGCCTAACCCTAACCTACCGGGGGGGTGCCTAACCCTAAGTCCCCCCTCGGCGCCCAGTGTCCCTTCGGTCGGGATGCCGGGCGCCGGTTTCCCTGCATCAGTAAACTGACAGGCGTCTAGATTTAGACGCCTGTCATTTAACCCTTGTTGGGATTATGCAGTCAGGAAGCCGGCTGTCAGGATTAGGTCCGCCGGCTTCCCCACTGCATACCATTCTGGACCTCTTCAGGACATCATCACTTAATACACATAGGCCCTCATTCAGAGCCACTCGCTAGCGGCAGTACGCTCGTTCCGAGCGATGTTCGCACATCTGCGCATGCGTACGGATCGTTATCCGCATGCGCGAACCAGTCAGTGCGGCCGAAATTCATGTGCTCGCAAAATAGCGAATGCCTGCTATTTTGAGTGACAGAATGAGGCGTATGTGGGTGGTAACAGGGGAAGGTGCTTGAAAACGGGGAGTGGAGATCAGAACGCAGGCGTGCTTAAAGGTCAAAACGGGCGTTTTATGGGTGTGCATAATTAATACAGCAGCGTCATTGACCACGTCACTGGGTTATTTTATAGCCAGAACTGCTCGCAAGATTGTGGTAGCAAAAACCAACCACAAGAATAGCGAGCTGTTCATACGCTGGTCGATGTACTCGATTAATCTAATAAATAGCGGACATGACGTATGGTGCGAGCGGCCAGGGGGCGTTTTTAACAAATAAACGAGCGTATGTTTTGCTCGCTCGTTCAGACTTAGAGGTGTGAACAGACTGCAATTTGCGAACGGATCATTTGAATAGCCACCCCTTGTTTTTGAACGAACGACCGCAAATAGCGAACGGCTCTGAATCAGGCCCATAGTCATTTTGTATATAACCTTCATATTTGTTTATTATTCACGTATTTTTTCACACATATTTTACCTTTTTTACTATTTTAACACTTATAAAGTATCAGGTGTGTAAAAGTAGCTAATAACACTTCGCTGTCACTTTTTTTTCGTGTGATGCCCTGGGGAGGTCTTTGGCTGGGCTGTCTTTTGGGGTGCCCTGCGTCCCAGATGTGAACTCCAGAGTGTTAGGGACCTGCTCAATGAGGGGACCTTGACGATGGTGGGCAGGTCCATATCATTGGCCACTGATATGCTAACTACCTCTGAAATGATATTTAATTACAAAATACATTTAAATGTGAACAGTAATGATCGCATAGTGCATCTGGAATTCCGTTTTCGGTGTATATTACTTTAAAATCTCAGCATGATGTCACCTTTCATTACTATTAGGGTGTGCAGTCTAGAGCCCCTCCCTATGATCTGGGATTGATACCTACATACCTATAGGGTGAAATCAGGGGTGAAGCGTGGGAGGTCCCAGCTCATGCACCAAGCACCTGCTCTGGCTAGTGTGCAGAAGATCAGCCATCCAATGGCAGCAGATCACCTGATGAGCGTGAAGCACATAGAGAGATCAGAGCATCTGCCCATAGCATGCCGGTACGTAAGCAGTGATCTCTTATGTTCTCCAGACCCAGCAGGTGACAATTGTTAAAATAGTAATAAAGGTAAAATATGTGTGAAAAAATAACACAGTAGCTAACGGAGAGAGAGAGATCTCAAGCAGGGGGAGATCTGAGTGAGAGGAAAGAGCCGTGTGAGGTGGTAGAGCTGTGTGAGGTGTATATACACTGTATATATTTATATGTACATTAATATGGGGTCATGAGGCGGTATTTTGCCCCAATCCAGCTCTGGGACTCAGCAGTCGGGAGGAGGGATGAAGCCAGGGGCAATAAAAAAGAGGGAGGAGGAGGCAGTCTTCCTCAATAATCGCTCCCAGCTCCTCCTCTTTCCCTCACTGAGCTGGGTCCAACCTCCCACCCTGGTCCTGATTTCAGCCAGCCTGGGTTGCATGAATTGAATGTCAGTCACAGGAGGAGAGAACATGGCGGTTGTGTCCCTGCTGCTGAGTGGGGCCTGAGCCAGCTTCTGCTGCTGAGAGCCTGGGTTGTGGCAAGGGCCTGGCTGGCAATTTTTATCCTGGGGGGCAAATGCATGCAGGTGGCCCTGGCAGAGGAGTAGCATGTAGCCAGGGTGCCCAGAGCACATGCGTGCTTAGGCGCCTCCCCCCTCAAGTGTTCCAGGGAGGAGGCAGGTCCATATGGAATTAATGTAAAGTAAAAATAAAGATATGGGGCAGCCCCCTGTAGTGGTGCCCATATGCAGTGCCCCCTGTGCCCCAGGAGATGACCCCCTTATACAGGCCACCAGTAGTGATCCTCCTATGCAGTGCCCCTTTATACAGTGCCCCCAGTAGTGGTCCCTCATGTGCAATGCCACTTGTGGCCTCAGTAGTAAGCTTCTTATATAGTGTCCCCAGTATTGGTCCCTCCTGTACAGCGCCCCTTGTGCCCCCAGTAGTAAGCCCCTCATATAGTGCACCCAGTAGTGGTACCCCCTATGCAGTACCCCCTGTAGTAGAACCCCCCTTGTAGTGCCCCCAGTAGTAGTCCCCCCCCTTGTAGTGCCCCCAGTAGTAGTCCCCCCTTGTAGTGCACACAGTAGTAGTCCCCCATGTAGTGCCCCTAGTAGTGCTCTCCCCCTTGTAGTGCCCCCAGTAGTAGTCCCCCCTTTGTAATGCCCCCAGTAGAAGCCTCCCCTTGTAGTGCCCCTAGTAGTGCACTCCCCCTTGTAGTGCCCCCAGTAGTAGACCCCCTTTGTAATGCCCCCAGTAGTAGCCTCCTCTTGTAGTGCCCCCAGTAGTAGTCTCCCCCCTTGTAGTTCCCCCAGTAGCAGCCCCCCCTTGTAGTGCCCCCAGTAGTGCTCTTCCCCTTGTAGTGCCCCAGTAGTGCTCTCCCCCTTGTAGTGGCCCCAGTAGTAGTCCCCCTTTGTAATGCCCCCAGTAGTAATCCCCCCTTGTAACACACCCAGTAGTAGCACCCCCTTGTTGTGCCCCCAGTAGTAATCCCTCTTGTAGTGTCCCCAGTAGTGCTCTCCCCCTTGTAGTGGCCCCAGTAGTGGTCCCCCCCTTGTAGTGCCCACAGTAGTGGTTCCCCCCCACAGTACACACACACGTAATAAATAATAAAAAAAACACTTACTTGAATCTCCGCTCCCGCCGCCACCATCCGTCTGTCCTCCAGGGCCGGTCCGCTCTACATTATAGGAGAGACGTCATATGACGTCATGATGTCTATCCCATTACCCACTGCAGGAGCCGGAAGATGGCGCAGCAGCAGTCAATGAGAGTCTGACAGACTCTCATTGGTTGCCACTCAAAACAAACACACAGCTGCCAGAGCCAGCGGTTGTGTGTTTGTAACTGTGAAGCTCTGACCGGACTCCAGGCCTGATTCAGACTTGGTCGCTCTGACAGAGCACTCGCTCTGAATCAGGGCCAGGTTTTTTTTTTTAGAATGGCCTCCTGGCCGCTTGCATAGCTGTGGGTGACCACCCACAGCTACAGCGAGCGGCCATGATGATGGTCGCGATGGTCTAACAGAGCCGGAATCTCTCCACTGACATCACTCGTGATGTCAGTGGGGCTGCCCCCAAATGACAGGCGTTGTCATGGGAACACCTCCATTTGGGCAGCCACCCCCCGGCCTGCCCACTAAAGGGGGTGAGCTGTCACTCAACATCGACAGCTCGCCCCCTTTGTTGCGAGACCAAGAGCGACGGAGTGCCTGTCGATAGCCGGGTCTCACGCATGCGCACGACAGAGCTGGCTCCGTAGTGCACATGCGCTGTGGGCCACCATGGACCCGATTGCGAGTGCTCAACACTTGCGACAGGGTCTGAATCAGGCCCTCTGTCCAGTCAGCGCTACACGCGCGGTACAGCTGTGTCACACAGAGACAGACTGCCCGCGGCCCGCATGGCGCTGCAGCCCAGGGGGCACATGGCACCCTGCCCCCCGGCCCAGCCCACCACTGGTTGTGGCGCCTGTGACTGACAAGAGCCTGAGCAGTGAATCTGGTGAGATCTTGCTTGACTGCTCTCATGTCACATGCCAATAATGGCCACTAGTCTGGCACGTGTATAGTCACTTTGTATATCACCTTCATGTTTGTTTATTATTCATGTATTTTTTCACACATATTTTACCTTTATTACTATTTTAACACTTATTAGCTACTGGGCACAAGGTGTATAAGGTGTATTAGGGACACCACTGTGGCATAACATGAATAAGGGGCACTACTGTGTGGCAAAACATGAATTGTGGGTACTATTGTGTGGCTTAATGTGAATAAGGGGCACTACTGTGTGGCATAATGTGAATTGGGGGCACTATTTGGACACTATATATAATGGGGGCAAATTGTGTGGCACTATTTGGGCACTATATATAATGTGAATTAGGGTAATTATTTTATAGTATGTATAATGTAACATTGTTTTTTATTATTGTTAAATTACTGATGTAATATATTTTATTAGTGGAATTACTTTAGTGGGTTGAAATATATACAGTATAACCTTCCATACCTCAGTTTAATACTGCCCCTATTTTTTATTTTTATTTCCCTCTAATTCTTTATTTTGCTCCTACATGCTGGACACCAGATTGGTATGAATGACCACCAGAAGACCGGCAGCAGTGAAGATCCCAACAGGGAAGTAAACTAACTAACCTCACCCTCTCCCCCCCTAACCCTCCCTTAAGGGTGCCTAACCCTAACCCCCCCCAAATGCCTAAACCTAACCCTCCCGGGGGGTGCCTAACCCTAACCTCCCCCTCGGGGGGTGCCTAACCCTAACCCCCCCTTCCCCTAGCCTAACCCTAACCCTCCCGGGGTGTTCTACTGGTTTGAATCTACACTGTCTCAGATGATTCACCACATCACGTTCTCTTGCTGACACAAAGAAGATACAGTAGTACACTGCAGTACAAACATAAATAAAACAGAATGACAATATGGTAACTTGTGCCATTTGCTGTGGTCCTGATTCAGCAAGGATCACAACTGCTAAAGCGTACACAGACAGTCAATTGCTGCGTATTGCACATGCATATGCATTGCAGTGTGCGAATTCCTCACTACAATTGGGACAGTGAGTAAGCGGACCTATTGCAGAGTGATTGACAGGAAGCACCATTTGGGGGTGCTAATGGGGGTGTGGTCATAGAAACGCAGGCGTGTCATTGCATTTGAACGCTGTTGCAGGGGCGTACATAAATTAGCCACTGTGATGTCATATGCAGCTTGAGCTCTCACTGCGTGCAGGAAGGTTAGCAACTTAGTGGTAGGGACAGACCTGCCTTAAATGTGTGAGTGGTCAGATGTACTTCGATGTTACAGATGCTTTGGCTGTATTGCAAGGTATCACAGATGTGCAAGAGGGGAAGTGGGCGTCTGGATGTTGTCTGTGCGAGGCCCTGTATTCCCACAAGTTTTAGATGACAGGAAGAAGTAGCAACATCACAGAGAATAGTCTGCATGGCATAAATTGTTTCAGATTATATGACTCACTTCTTTAAAAGGACAAGATGCACCAACCTAAACTAAAATAATGCTATTACAATGTAACTAATACACTTTCCACAGCACTATCTAAAACACTAACAAAAGGCAAATTTTGTACCAACTCTGGAACATAATAATACTCACATAATATCATGAGCTGTAGCAAAAATAAAGATTCAGTATTGCAAGTGAGGGTCAAATGCTTTTTATTAAATGACTAATATTTAAATATCCTTGTCTAGGGTATTAATACTCCAATAAGTGGACAGATAGAATGGAGGCGGGTCCTGGAGTGAAGTGCCCCTATAATGCACTCACATGTTATTAGTATAAGCAATCATTATCAGAAGTTTAATATGGCATACACTAAAAAACTTTACTAATATTAAAGATAGAAATTGAATGATAAAATATAGACTTAAAACAATAATAAATTAAAATAAAATAGAAAAATAAGAATTTAAATATAATTTGTTTTCACTGTGTGGTGTCCAAAAGCAAAGCGTTTCGCAGATTGCAGTCCTCTTCCACAGACAGTAGTGTGCTGACTGCGAGGTTAGGTCCTTTTAAAAGCAGAGTTAGAGCCTAATCTGATTGATTCATGCAGGTAAAGAAATTCATTGCTGAATGGTGCACTTTCTGCAGCTCCTTCCAACATTTCTTTTGCAGATATTGTGCACAGTTTGATGATCCTCTATTCTGTAAGGGAAATGGTACCTTGTGCTTTTTGATCTATCGATCTTATTATCTGCCAGTGGAATAGTCCTGGCCTCTCCTTTGTATTTTCACAGACCTTTCCTTATTATCAGAATCATCATTGCACTAGCTATTCCAATTTGCCCAACTGGTAACTGTGAACTTTATTGAGCTGCTATTAAAATATTTTTTCTTAATATTCTAACTGTTACCTCTGGGCTGGGGACATAACCTGTTAGCATACAATTCAAAGCACTGTCCAGGCAAGTTGAAGTCAAATAAGATGGTTTTATTATAGGGCAAATTTTACAACTTGCTTCCTAGGTTGCAACTACACATACCAATGAACTCTGCGCTTCTACTTTCCTGTCTAAGCTGTCATATAAAATAAATTAATATTTGTTTTAACATGGGTAAGCACAAAACAAACAACATCAACTACAATGTCTATAATTCATAGAAATACAACTAGCAAGCAGCAAAAAATATATATAATAAATGTATAAACAAAAACATTGCAAAGATCTTTATGGTCTTCAGTCATAGGTTAATTTGTGATCAGACAAAACATCATAAATCTTGAGAAACATACAGTTCTGATAAAACCAATGTTAATAGCATAGCTATAATAATCTAATCCACTATGTAAAATCAAATCCAACCCTTATGTTGTTTATTGCTAATAAGCATCTTCTGAAACAGACAAACCAATATATAAATATATATAAAAAACAAACAAACATTTAAATAAGTATCTTTATAAGTTATTTAATTATACTTTGTTGTAATATGTCTGATGGAGTTACTTGTTAGCAGCAAAAGAAGTATATTACAGGCAGGGCCATCTTAATGTATGGGCACACAGGGCAGCTGCCCAGGGACACTGTATTCTAGAGGCCTTTGAGCAGGAGCAGGCTGGGCTGGGGGGCCTCTACATGGAGTGTGCAACCACTCGCTCCCTGCATAGGACAACCAACTGAAGGGCAGGCAGAGAAAGATGCTCCCAAACTGCTCTAAATGTGTATTAAACACAATCCGAGCACCCAGACAGCATTCTCTACCCGTCTCCCAGCCACGATCAAAATTAAAAGGGGGGCACATCCCCCTTGACCCCCCTCTCTCAGGGGATCAACATACTTTAATCACAGCTGCAGTGCAGAGCAAGAACTGCAATGCAATCTGGAGAAGAGAAGAGGGAGGTGAAGTCCGTAATCCTCGCTTTAAATAATATTTTTCTTTTTTATGTTTAAACATTGCTTTTGTTGAAAGTACCAAAACACATAAAGGTTTCATTTTATTGATCATTTATATTTTTATTCTTATGAATGGGATTGTAAGGACCCCAGTGAATTGCTTTGCCCAGTTACTATAATTTTGTTAAGATGGCCCTGAATACAGGTGAGTTTAACAGGTAAAATAATACACCACACCAGTAAACCACTTACAAAGACAGCTTTCAGTTTAATCAGAAATATAGTAATGGTTTCTTTTCTGGTCCAAATTAACTTTTTATGTTAAACTATCTATGACTATATGCAATTCATGGGCACAACATAGCAGATATCCTAACAGTGAAACTTACTGTACAATCATACATATAATATCCTTCCAGTTATTCACTCACAGGTTCCGTTATACATTTATGTATACAAATAGATAACTATATAATCTTAGATAAACATAACTAATCACAGGGGTAATTATACTGATATCAGGAAAAAGTGCATACATATGGGGAGCTTCATTTAAAATGTAGCATAATCTGAAGATTACATGTTAATGAGCCTGATTCTGAGATTTACGAAAGGCCGATATTTACGGAGATTAAGCGACTGTTAGCCATGAGCATACATAAATAAATCTGGTGCCCCCCCCCCCCCCCCCGCTTACCCTCACAGCTGTGTGTGCTGGGCTGCATTGGGAGACTGCTCATGGCCGCAGCAGTCTCCTATTCCTGTGGGGGTAGCGATCACACTGATCTTGCCACCACTGGCTTTACACCAGGTTGAGGGGCTCAAAACGCCCCCCTCCCCAGCGCTCAGAAATTTTTTTTCTATTTTGAATTTATCCTAAGAGGGCATGGCCATGCCTCCTGCAATTAGGCTACACCTACTTCACCTACTACTGTCAGTACACACTTGTATAATTCTCATCCAATCTAACCTCCAACCTCACAGTCAGACATTGGTAGACTGTGTATGCTCACACAATCTACTGTATGGTTTCATCCAATCTTGGTTGTCTCGTCATGTCAAAAGATTTTTAAACCTGCAGAAAAATCATAAGATCAGATCACCAGACCAATTTCGAATTGTGTACTCACAATGGAGACTGTTAGTCCAATTCTTCTCTCAGTGCATCCCTGTGAGTGGCAGCCGGTCTGCCTAAAATTGGAAGAGTATGTATGGTGGCACAATCCTTTCAGCAGAATATTTCAGCAGAAGCAGATCTGAAATCTGCTGTAACATTGAACAGCTTTGTATGCATAGATTGGTTGTGGAATATGCGACTAGGTCTCCAGTAGGATTTAGTCAAAACAGTCTGGTCTGGAATTGGGATTGGATAAGTGTGTCCAGCTTTAAAGCAGTCTCGGACTTCCTATGAGTATTGTCTTTTGTCTCCTATTAGATTTATAAATGATTGAATTTGACATAGTTGCAATGTAACACTCACTGTAACTGATTAAATACAGTACTAGTGGAAGTTCCTAAACATGCTCTTGTACTGTTAGTCTTGGTTGGTGCAAGTTTTCAAGTTCATGATGAGGACTGAAGCATTTGGATACCAGAAGCATATAGTATTCTGTATGTGCTGGATATATTTATCTTAACATATTGTATATAGTATGTGTAAGGATCTTCTCCTACATTTGCTTTGTTCAAATTACACTTCTCCCCTTCCAAATCCATATGGCACAGTGAAAACTATTGAAATAAAATCCTATAGCCATGTTTTTATATTATAAATGTGTCCATTGTGCTACATTTGACTCTTCTTTACAGAATATGATGTTTGAAAACATTTTAAAATGCAACATAATAAAGAATAAATTTAATGAAAACAAACTTCTTATACAGTCAGGTGCATAAATATTGGGCCATTGACAGAATTTTAATATTTTGGCCTCTGCTCACCAGCACAATGGCTTTGAAATGAAACAAACAAGATGTGCTTTAACTGCAGACTTTCAGATTTAATTTGAGGGTAATTACATCCAAATCAGATGAACAGTGTAGGAATTACAATGGTTTCTATATGTGCCTCCCACTTTTTAAGGGCCCAAAAGTAATGGGACAAACTAAACAATCCTAAATCTAACTTTCAATTTTTAATACTTTGTTGCAAATCCTTTGCAGGCAATTACAGCCTGAAGTCTGGAACACATAGACATCACCAGACACTGGGTTTCGTCCCTGGTGATGCTCTGCCAGGCCTCTACTGCACATGTCTTCAGTTCCTGCTTGTTCTTGGGGCATTTTCCCTTCAGTTTTGTCTTCATCAAGTGAAATGCATGCTCAATCAGATTCAGGTCAGGGGATTGACTTGGCCATTGCATAACATTCCACTTTTTAGCCTTAAAAAACTCTTTGGTTGCTTTTGCAGTATATTTCGGGTCATTGTCCATCTGCACTGTGAAGCGCTGTCCAATGAGTTCTGAAGCATTTGACTGAATATGAGCATATAATATTGCCCAAAACACTTCAGAATTCATTCTGCTGCTTTTGTCAGCAGTCACATCATCAATAAATACAAGGGAACCAGTTCCATTGGCAGCCATACATGCCCATGCCATGACACTACCACCACCATGCTTCACTGATGAGGTGGTGTGTTTTGGATCATGAGCAGTTCTTTTCCTTCTCCATACTCTTCTCTTCCCATCACTCTGGTACAAGTTGATCTTTGTCTCATCTGTCCATAGGATGTTGTTCCAGTACTGTAATGGCTTTTTTAGATGTTGTTTGGCAAACTCTAATCTGGTCTTCCTGTCTTTGTGGCTCACCAATGGTTTACATCTTGTGGTGAACCCTCTATATTCACTCTTGTGAAGTCTTCTCTTGATTGTTGACTTTGACACATATACAACTACCTCCTGGAGAGTGTTCTTGATTTGGCCAACTGTTGTGAAGGGGTTTTTCTTCACCAGGGAAATAATTCTTCTGTCATCCACCACATTTGTTTTCCGTGGTCTTCCGGGTCTTTTGGTGTTGCTGAGCTCTCCGGTGCGTTCTCTCTTTTTAATCATGTTCCAAACAGTTGATTTGAATGTTTTTGCTATCTCTCTGATGGGTTTGTTTTGATTTTTCAGCCTAGTGATGGCTTGCTTCACTGATAGTGACGGCTCTTTGGATCTCATATTGAGAGTCGACATCAACTGATTCCAAATGCAAATGTCACACCTAGAATCAACTCCAGACCTTTTACCTGCTTAATTGATAATGAAATAATGAGGGAATAGCCCACACCTGTCCATGAAAAAGCTTTTGAGTTGATAGTCCCATTACTTTTGGCCCCTTAAAAAGTGGGAGGCACATATAGAAACCGTTGTAATTCCTTCACCGTTCAACTGATTTGGATGTAATTACCCTCAAATTAAATCTGAAAGTCTGCAGTTAAAGCACATCTTGTTTGTTTTATTTCAAAGCCATTGTGGTGGTGAATAGAGGGCAAAATATGAAAATTATATCAATGTCCCAATATTTATGCACCTGACTGTATGTATGACTTACATGCTCTCATCCCTGGCACTGCTTGGGTTTCTCTTATTTTCTCTATCAGGTCTTTATTTTCCTCCTATCTCTTCAGTGAATCTGCCTCTCTCTTTTTCTACTTTGTTCTCTTCTCTATCTCTCTCTCTTTTCCCTCCTTCTCTATTGTATTTCTCTCTTTGACACACATCCCCCTCTTTCTCTTCTCTAATCCAATTTCTTTCTAACCTGCAACACTTGCTCTCTCTTGCCTCATCACTCCTCCTCTGTCTTGCTCTCCCCCCCCCCCACTCTCCTGCCACTGTGTATCTGGTCCCTGTGTCTCTCCTGATCCCTCAGTTTATTGCTCTTTTCCCCTTTCTCTCTCTCTTTTGGGCCTTTATAACTCCTCCTATGAGGAACCATATAAATTTTTTCCAGTTGTTGATGAGGTCACCAGAGACTGGCTAAAGCAAGCACTGTACATATAACTACATTAGCCTGCATGCGTGGTAGTGGGAATGAGAGGGCCGTGGTGTTGGCAGAGCATGTGGAAGGATTTTTTTCAATGCCTCAACAGAAGCCATGCCCATTGGATTCAACATTCACACGTGTGCCAACTTGATGGCAGGATATTTATCAGAACTTGATTTTATTATAAAGATCCTTAGGAGCTGTTTATGGCCCTGATTCAGAGCCGGACGTTCTGACCAGAGCGCTCGCTCTGAATCAGGGCCCACCTCCATAAATATGGAGCGTCCTCCTGGACGCTCGTATAGCTGTAGGTCACCACCCACAGCCTATATGAGCGTGCAGGATGATGGTCGCGATGGTCTAGACCATCGCGACCATCGCCAGTGCGAGCAGAATCCTGCGGTTGAGTTTTTCAACCGCAAGGCCAGGTGTGATTTTGGCTCTATCAGAGCCAAAATCACTCCCACTGACATCACTAGTGATGTCAGTGGGGCCGGCTTCTGACAGTAGGCGTTCCCTTGGGAATGCCTCCATCTGGCTGGCATGCCCCCGGCACGCCCACCAAAGGGGGCGTGCTGTCAATCAACATCGACAGCACGCCCCCTGTGATCAGACACAACGAGCGAAGGAAAGTCCTTCGCTCGTCGCGTCTCGTGCATGCGCATGACGGAGCTCCCTCCGTCGTGCGCATGCGCAGTGCACACCATCGACCCACTTGCGAGTGGACAGCCGCTCACGAGTGGGTCTGAATCACGCCCTATATCTCTTACATGTGTTAGTTGGAATTAAAGAAATTACATATGACTATTACCTAGGGTCAAGCATGGTTGCTATAATGTAGTGATCCAAGGTGCTGCAAACCATTGGGTCCTGTTAAAGTGAATTAAGAGCTAGATTAACAAGGCCAACATTATTAGCAGAATTCCTTACTTTCATATCCTTCTTTAGTTTCTCTAGTTACTTTTCATTAGTCTTATTATGGGTATGACTTGACTCAGGCTGGCAGTGTCTGAAGTAATTTCATTTGTTTCAATTTCAAATGGTTGGAGTAGCTTGCACAAAATTGAAAGGATTCCCTGGCAGTGAGGTATCATATCCCTCTCTTCCTACAAATGTATCCTCATACACTATTGCTGCAGTCGCACCAAACAGCCCATCTTGGCGCACCTTGTGCAACCTTTTCTTTATCTGAAACTTTGGGTCTGATTCAGAGATGTATGCTAATGCAGCTGGTGTGCAAAAATATGCAAATGTCAAAGCTGTTGGGATATGAATTGAGATACCCACCCACGGCTTTAAAAATACAAGTGAGTGCATACAAAGACATAGTATTGGTTGCAGATCAGTCAATCAGACTTCTGAGTAAACCTATAGTCACACTGAAAGGCTAACAGAACTAAGACGCCAGAGCCATTTTTGTTGCCTACTGGATCGCAGTAGCAGACTGAGTCACACCCTGAAAATGGTTGCAACATGTCACCACACACTATTGCCATGCATAAATTGACCCTACCTGTCAATCACTTTTCAAATAAATCCTTATTGTGAGTGACAATGGTAATGGAACTTGATGCATGCACAATATGGCTTGATGCATGCTCAACTGCATAAACAGCTACATTGCATCCATCACTTAGTTGGTTAAACTCGCAGCCTGGAGTTTATGGTACAGATTGAGTGGTATTTTGCTGCATCTGCAGTTGCAAATAAGTTGCAAATTTAATGAAAAAGTTGCTACACTAAACCACTTGATGCAATTCTCTTGTCCCAGGTGTCTCATGTTGCATAGCATATTGAGGCTAGATATATGAGGACACAGAGCTGTAACTAAACATTTTGGTGTCCTGTGCCAGAAACAACATTGGTGCCCCCAACAGTCTAAACAGGGACAGTGCACGTCACATGCACATGGCCCATAAAAGGTTGTGGTCTTGTAGGGAAAGGTAGTGGCCACACTATAATACCCCCAATTCACATTATGAGACACAGTACTGCCCCTTATTGACTTGACACTACATACTAGTGTCCCTTATACACGTTACACTACTAAGAAACTATAGTAATGCCCCTTACACATTATGAACACACAGTAGTGCCCCTTACACATTCCGCCTCACAGTAGTAGTGCCCCATACACATGCCCAAAGTAGTAATGCCCCTTACACATTATGCCCAAAGTAGTAATGTCCATTACACATTATGCCCATAGTAGTAATGCTCTTTACACATTATGCCTATAGTAGTAATGCCGACTACAAATTCTGCTCATAGTAGTAATGCCCCTGACACATTATGCCCACAGTTGTAATGTCTTTCCTAAATGCAACCCTTACCTGTATAACAAGGCTCCACAGCGAATCACTGTGGGAGCCGGGGGGAGGTGCAATCTCTTTCTCCTCCAGTTGAAGGCTTGCAGCCCAGCACCAGGGTAATGGCTCCTCGGCGTAGGGCACTGTGGGACTGGATGGGAGAAATGTCATAACGTCTCTCCCAGTCCCAGAAGACAACATGAAATGGGCCAGGGAGGGGGCGGAGCACATGGGACAGACAGCTTCAGCAGTGCTGCCCGCTGTAATGGTTATTTGTAGCGGAGTAGAAAAAAATGGTTATGGGTTTCGCGCTATAGAGTAGTACCTCTAGCTGCTGAACACCAAGAAGGTAACCCCACCTTCTTAAATAGATTAATGCTAATAATACGATATGGTGTCTGCGCTCTGAGGTGCTTATTGTGTCATGTGTTGTTACTAAAATACGGGGTGTTTGTGGGATATATCTGTTGTAAAACGTGAGTGGGTTGTACGTGTTTTTTTAATGTCTATGTTTGATTTGAGAGCTCCCCAAATTTTGGGACTTTATATGGAATGTCCTGGTGTAATCCACCTCAAGGAAGCTGTTGGGTGGTAGTTCTTAAAAAACAGCAGTCCTGGTGGTGTTTACTGGTGGGCAAAAACTTTGGGCGGAATTTTCATCTGTGTATATACAAAGTTAATGTGAAATTGTTGTGATGGTTATTTTTGAAGTTCTTAGAATAATGGTGGGCGTGTGCGCGGTAGGTGTAACCTCCCCTTCTCCAAATGGTCTCTGTCCTGGATAACAGCCACTCCACCTCAGAAATTCACCAAAAAACAAACGCAGTATCAGGTGCTGGTGGACACTATGTTGCAGTGGTAAGTGAATATAGGGACTTACCTGGGTCCCGACGTACTTCTGCTGGTCCACCAGGTGTACCTCCTTCCGTGTAGTGAGAGGTGATGGGTGTAAAGGGCAAGAAGTGCTAGCCAATGTGTGCGGACAGATCACTGGATATATGGATGAGGGGTAAAAAACTAATTTATTAATCTGCACCTAGCCCAATAGGGCATCAATCGGTGTCAGATAGTAAAATAACATTACACTAAGGTAATCAGAACATGTACTGCATATAGTCTGGAATAAGGTCAATAGCATATCAATCAGTATTGTCCCAACGCGTTTCTTCCCATGTGGGGACTTTTTCAAGGGTAGGTGAACTTGTTCTGTCCAGAAGCAGGGTTTAAATACCTTGTGTGTTAAGTCCATTTGCTGATCGCTCCGTTACTTCCGGTTTCCAGTGTGCTCGCGCCTTCTGCGTCATCCGCTAGAGCACGATTTGCTCCTTAACAGTGTGATGTGTTCTGTGTCATGCGCATGCTCTGTAGGCAGTGCGCAGACACCAATTGACCCGGCAAGGTGTTCCTAGGTATAACTATACCGCATCTGTATTGTGATCTCTGCTATTGGTAAAAACGGAGACTTTGTCTCCAATATGCTGGCGGCCATTTTTGGTGAGATTATTTAAGCTTTTCCTATGTAGTATCGTGTAGTACTGAATCATGTGATACTTGCTTTGTTTACAATGGGTTTATGTGCATAGAACATTAAGCACATAAACCTAGACTTGATTTGCCTTAGGTTCTGCAGGAACTTGTCCATTAGGTTGTGTTCTCCACTTGTCTTTAATTTGAAATTAATTGTAATGGGTGTGATTATACACGATTAATGGGTTAGCTAGTTGTTGTACTTGGCAGTAATAATAGTTAACTTATAGTTACAGTTTGATCTATTTCTAAGTCTATAGACAATATTACATATTACTGACTTAGTTGGTTAATTCCCATCATGGAGTCACCCCAATGTACTATTTTCTCATTATATGAATTGATCTCTAGTGAGTAGATGTTAAATCTATATACCTGGATATTCAGGGATGTTGGATTTGTGTAGTCACTCAGGTTGCAGAGAACATATAAAGATGATGTTCTGATGTCATGGGTCTATATTGAGACCATTTGGCTTTAGTGTCCTCATTTCAAAGATCCAACGACTTTCTTTGTCATCAATCTTGTTTGAATGATCCCCCCCTCTCCAATTGGGTTCTACTAGTTCTAGTCCTACGAACTTGAGGCCATCTGGTTTACTATTATGCATAATTCTAAAGTGATCTGACACACTATGTCCGATAAAGGATTTCCTTATGTTTTTAATGTGCTCGTTAATTCTCACTTTTAGTGCCCTCATTGTCCTTCCTACATATTGTATTTTGCAGGGGCATGTTAAGACATAAATGACATTTCGGCTATCGCAGGTGATCATATTCTTAATGTCGTATTTTTTTCCTGTGTTGGACGCAATTAGTTGTTGTGTTGGTGTTGTGCTTCTGTAGCATAATTGCCGGCATGCTTTGCATCGTCCACAGTGGTAGAACCCCGCCTTCACTATCTCGTTGTCTAAAGTGGATTGTTTTGGATGATGTTTATTTCTTATGTGATTCACTACCAATTTTCTCCCCAAGTCTGGAGCTTTTCTAAAAACTAGATCTGGTCGTGCGGGTAAGAGTGTGTTGAGTTTTTCATCCATGTGTAATAACGGCCAATGTTTTTGCAAAATTTTTTTTATATGGTTAGCTGAATTCGTATAGTTTGTGATGAAGAATACTTTATCAGTAACCATCTTTGAGGTTTTGTCTTTGTATTCTAAGAGCGGGGCTCGTGGGTTCTCAAGTGTTTTGTTGTAAGCTTGTTCCACCTTAGCCATATCATAATCCTTATCTCGAAAAAGTTGTATTAAATCTTTGCCTTGTTCTTTAAAATCCTCTATATTAGAGCAGTTCCTCCTCACCCGTGTGAACTGGCTGAGGGGTACACTATTCAGCCAATTGGGGTGATGGTTACTATCTGCCCTAATATAGCTATTCACATCTACTGTTTTGTGATGTGTTTTCGTGTGAATCTCATTATTGCGAATAAAGATGTCAAGGTCTAAGAACTGTACCCATTCTTTACTGTATTGTGTGGTGAACACTAGGTTGCGGTTGTTGGTATTGATGTGCTTTAAAAAGGACTGTAAAGATGTTTCACTACCTTGCCATATAAAGAGCACATCATCTATATAGCGTCTCCACAGGACCAAGTTTGCCCCAAGCTCATTAGGGGACCAGATGTTACTATCCTCCCAATGACTCATAAAGAGATTCGCGTAGCTTGGGGCAAACTTGGTCCCCATGGCTGTCCCACATCGCTGTAAGTAGAATTCATCCTGAAACCACATATAATTATGCTTGAGGATGAAATCTATTCCCTGGAGTAAGAAGTCTGATTGGGTGTCTCCTATTTCTGGATCCTGTTCCAGAAAATATCTAATACTGGACAGGCCCTGGATGTGATCTATTATAGTATAAAGCGATGTGACATCGCTGGTCGCTAGCCAATAGTCCTCAGTCCACTTGATGTTCTGTAATATATTCAACACTTGAGTGGTGTCCCTTAAATATGATCTCTGCTCTTTTACATAAATCTGTAAGTATTGATCTATGTATTGGGAAAGTGCAGATGTTAATGAGTTGATCCCAGATGTAATGGGTCGTCCTGGTGGTTTTGTTGTATTTTTGTGCAGTTTGGGGAGATAGTAAAATACTGGTATTACGGGGTGAGCTGTATTTAGAAAATCAAATTCATGTTTCTTTAGAATCCCTGAATTGAAACCTTCTTTCAGTAGTTGGCGTAATTCCTCATGATATTGTTTTGTCGGATCTCCCCTCAATTTGGTGTAGGTGTTGGTGTCCCCCAAAATTCTGGTTGCCTCTTTAATATAATCAGCCTTATCCAGTACCACTATTCCCCCCCCCTTATCTGCAGGTTTGATAATCAAATCCTGGTCTTCTTTCAGGCTAGTCAAAGCTGTTTTTTCTGCTTTGGTCATGTTGTTCTTAGTGTATTTTGGTCCTATTTTGATTTTATCAATATCACTCAGTACAGCCTTTTCGAAGGTGTGTATATAGTGTCCTTTCAAGTGTACAGGATTAAAACGAGATTGAGGTCTCAGGGATGTGTGTTTATATTTATCCCTATCGGTAATGGTTGTGGTCTCTATTTTCTGTTCCAAAAAATACTTCTTGAGGCTTAGTTTTCTTGTGAAGTTTTTAAGGTCTTTGTAAACGGAAAATTTATCTAAATGGTTATCTGGTGCAAATTTTAGGCCTTTGTTTAGTACCGACAGTTGTGGTTGCGTCAGTATCTTGCTGCTCAAATTAAATACACCTAATGGTTGTTGGATATTGTAATAGACTCTTCTTCCTTTTTGTTTTTTTTGGTGTTGTTTCCTTTGTCCACCTCTACATCCTCTTCTACCGTATTTAATTTTCTTTTTTGTGTGAGTGGTATTCTGTTTTTTAGTAATGGTATCTGGGTTCCTAATTCTAAAAAATTCTCCCCCCATTTTTTTGCAGATGTCAAATCCTCCTGTACTGCAATGATTAGTGACTCTGTTGTATCGATATTTGTTTGGGGAGGGATAATGGGGTTTGATTCTTCCGTTGATATGTCTCTACTATGCAAAGAGTCCCTCCATCCCCTCTCAAAGGACTGTCTTACAATATTAGTGTAATGGTCTGTGGAGGGGCTCAATTCTCTGATGGAGTGTATAGAAAATTCGTCTATATCTTCCTCAATGTGTGTACTTAGATCCAACAATTCTATCAGTTCTTCACTGTCCGTTGGTTTAGTGTGTAATCTGGTCATAAATTCTTGATAGGTTAAATTCAGGGTTTTGTAAATCGGTGTCTGATTGTTGGTATCTGTTATTCTTAATGGGACAGGCTGCAAATGTCCTTGTTCTGTATTTGTGGATTTTTTGACGCCTTTCTGTATAGTAGTAATTGCTTTTTTTGCTTTTCTTTTTGATGGCCCCTTTATGCCGTACTTATCCCTTAGAATCTTAGATTTTTTGGTTTTAATAATGGCCTCTTCCTCTCTGTCTAATTTTTGTTTAATTAATTGTTCTAGGGTTTTATATTCCAGATCAGCCTTGTATGGTTCCAATGTGGTATCCAATGTACAGATCTCTCTCGCTAACTCCTCTAATTCTAGTTCTCTCTCCCTGACAATAAGCTTCATCAATTGTATCGAACATTCATGTAATATTGCTTCCCATTGCTTCATAAAGCTAGGATTATTTTTATTGTGTGTGGGTTTCTTTTTTATTTTTAGACCCTTGGGTACAATGTTTTCTACAATGTACCATTGTATGGTACGTTTGTCCCACCAGATTTTATTCTCTTTGTCTAGTAATTTTTCTAGTTTCATGAATGCATGGCAGAATGTGTGGTTGGGGGAAACTGCGGTATTCCTATTGTTTAATTCTGCTAGTATTGTATCCGCCCTGTCTAAACGTGTTTTCCTTGAATCTAAAATCCCCATAAGCGTTGATTGGTCAGTATTTCTCTAAGCTGCAAATCCCTCAGGGAATAAGGAATAGAAAAAAATGGTTATGGGTTTCGCGCTATAGAGTAGTACCTCTAGCTGCTGAACACCAAGAAGGTAACCCCACCTTCTTAAATAGATTAATGCTAATAATACGATATGGTGTCTGCGCTCTGAGGTGCTTATTGTGTCATGTGTTGTTACTAAAATACGGGGTGTTTGTGGGATATATCTGTTGTAAAACGTGAGTGGGTTGTACGTGTTTTTTTAATGTCTATGTTTGATTTGAGAGCTCCCCAAATTTTGGGACTTTATATGGAATGTCCTGGTGTAATCCACCTCAAGGAAGCTGTTGGGTGGTAGTTCTTAAAAAACAGCAGTCCTGGTGGTGTTTACTGGTGGGCAAAAACTTTGGGCGGAATTTTCATCTGTGTATATACAAAGTTAATGTGAAATTGTTGTGATGGTTATTTTTGAAGTTCTTAGAATAATGGTGGGCGTGTGCGCGGTAGGTGTAACCTCCCCTTCTCCAAATGGTCTCTGTCCTGGATAACAGCCACTCCACCTCAGAAATTCACCAAAAAACAAACGCAGTATCAGGTGCTGGTGGACACTATGTTGCAGTGGTAAGTGAATATAGGGACTTACCTGGGTCCCGACGTACTTCTGCTGGTCCACCAGGTGTACCTCCTTCCACGTAGTGAGAGGTGATGGGTGTAAAGGGCAAGAAGTGCTAGCCAATGTGTGCGGACAGATCACTGGATATATGGATGAGGGGTAAAAAACTAATTTATTAATCTGCACCTAGCCCAATAGGGCATCAATCGGTGTCAGATAGTAAAATAACATTACACTAAGGTAATCAGAACATGTACTGCATATAGTCTGGAATAAGGTCAATAGCATATCAATCAGTATTGTCCCAACGCGTTTCTTCCCATGTGGGGACTTTTTCAAGGGTAGGTGAACTTGTTCTGTCCAGAAGCAGGGTTTAAATACCTTGTGTGTTAAGTCCATTTGCTGATCGCTCCGTTACTTCCGGTTTCCAGTGTGCTCGCGCCTTCTGCGTCATCCGCTAGAGCACGATTTGCTCCTTAACAGTGTGATGTGTTCTGTGTCATGCGCATGCTCTGTAGGCAGTGCGCAGACACCAATTGACCCGGCAAGGTGTTCCTAGGTATAACTATACCGCATCTGTATTGTGATCTCTGCTATTGGTAAAAACGGAGACTTTGTCTCCAATATGCTGGCGGCCATTTTTGGTGAGATTATTTAAGCTTTTCCTATGTAGTATTGTGTAGTACTGAATCATGTGATACTTGCTTTGTTTACAATGGGTTTATGTGCATAGAACATTAAGCACATAAACCTAGACTTGATTTGCCTTAGGTTCTGCAGGAACTTGTCCATTAGGTTGTGTTCTCCACTTGTCTTTAATTTGAAATTAATTGTAATGGGTGTGATTATACACGATTAATGGGTTAGCTAGTTGTTGTACTTGGCAGTAATAATAGTTAACTTATAGTTACAGTTTGATCTATTTCTAAGTCTATAGACAATATTACATATTACTGACTTAGTTGGTTAATTCCCATCATGGAGTCACCCCAATGTACTATTTTCTCATTATATGAATTGATCTCTAGTGAGTAGATGTTAAATCTATATACCTGGATATTCAGGGATGTTGGATTTGTGTAGTCACTCAGGTTGCAGAGAACATATAAAGATGATGTTCTGATGTCATGGGTCTATATTGAGACCATTTGGCTTTAGTGTCCTCATTTCAAAGATCCAACGACTTTCTTTGTCATCAATCTTGTTTGAATGATCCCCCCCTCTCCAATTGGGTTCTACTAGTTCTAGTCCTACGAACTTGAGGCCATCTGGTTTACTATTATGCATAATTCTAAAGTGATCTGACACACTATGTCCGATAAAGGATTTCCTTATGTTTTTAATGTGCTCGTTAATTCTCACTTTTAGTGCCCTCATTGTCCTTCCTACATATTGTATTTTGCAGGGGCATGTTAAGACATAAATGACATTTCGGCTATCGCAGGTGATCATATTCTTAATGTCGTATTTTTTTCCTGTGTTGGACGCAATTAGTTGTTGTGTTGGTGTTGTGCTTCTGTAGCATAATTGCCGGCATGCTTTGCATCGTCCACAGTGGTAGAACCCCGCCTTCACTATCTCGTTGTCTAAAGTGGATTGTTTTGGATGATGTTTATTTCTTATGTGATTCACTACCAATTTTCTCCCCAAGTCTGGAGCTTTTCTAAAAACTAGATCTGGTCGTGCGGGTAAGAGTGTGTTGAGTTTTTCATCCATGTGTAATAACGGCCAATGTTTTTGCAAAATTTTTTTTATATGGTTAGCTGAATTCGTATAGTTTGTGATGAAGAATACTTTATCAGTAACCATCTTTGAGGTTTTGTCTTTGTATTCTAAGAGCGGGGCTCGTGGGTTCTCAAGTGTTTTGTTGTAAGCTTGTTCCACCTTAGCCATATCATAATCCTTATCTCGAAAAAGTTGTATTAAATCTTTGCCTTGTTCTTTAAAATCCTCTATATTAGAGCAGTTCCTCCTCACCCGTGTGAACTGGCTGAGGGGTACACTATTCAGCCAATTGGGGTGATGGTTACTATCTGCCCTAATATAGCTATTCACATCTACTGTTTTGTGATGTGTTTTCGTGTGAATCTCATTATTGCGAATAAAGATGTCAAGGTCTAAGAACTGTACCCGTTCTTTACTGTATTGTGTGGTGAACACTAGGTTGCGGTTGTTGGTATTGATGTGCTTTAAAAAGGACTGTAAAGATGTTTCACTACCTTGCCATATAAAGAGCACATCATCTATATAGCGTCTCCACAGGACCAAGTTTGCCCCAAGCTCATTAGGGGACCAGATGTTACTATCCTCCCAATGACTCATAAAGAGATTCGCGTAGCTTGGGGCAAACTTGGTCCCCATGGCTGTCCCACATCGCTGTAAGTAGAATTCATCCTGAAACCACATATAATTATGCTTGAGGATGAAATCTATTCCCTGGAGTAAGAAGTCTGATTGGGTGTCTCCTATTTCTGGATCCTGTTCCAGAAAATATCTAATACTGGACAGGCCCTGGATGTGATCTATTATAGTATAAAGCGATGTGACATCGCTGGTCGCTAGCCAATAGTCCTCAGTCCACTTGATGTTCTGTAATATATTCAACACTTGAGTGGTGTCCCTTAAATATGATCTCTGCTCTTTTACATAAATCTGTAAGTATTGATCTATGTATTGGGAAAGTGCAGATGTTAATGAGTTGATCCCAGATGTAATGGGTCGTCCTGGTGGTTTTGTTGTATTTTTGTGCAGTTTGGGGAGATAGTAAAATACTGGTATTACGGGGTGAGCTGTATTTAGAAAATCAAATTCATGTTTCTTTAGAATCCCTGAATTGAAACCTTCTTTCAGTAGTTGGCGTAATTCCTCATGATATTGTTTTGTCGGATCTCCCCTCAATTTGGTGTAGGTGTTGGTGTCCCCCAAAATTCTGGTTGCCTCTTTAATATAATCAGCCTTATCCAGTACCACTATTCCCCCCCCCTTATCTGCAGGTTTGATAATCAAATCCTGGTCTTCTTTCAGGCTAGTCAAAGCTGTTTTTTCTGCTTTGGTCATGTTGTTCTTAGTGTATTTTGGTCCTATTTTGATTTTATCAATATCACTCAGTACAGCCTTTTCGAAGGTGTGTATATAGTGTCCTTTCAAGTGTACAGGATTAAAACGAGATTGAGGTCTCAGGGATGTGTGTTTATATTTATCCCTATCGGTAATGGTTGTGGTCTCTATTTTCTGTTCCAAAAAATACTTCTTGAGGCTTAGTTTTCTTGTGAAGTTTTTAAGGTCTTTGTAAACGGAAAATTTATCTAAATGGTTATCTGGTGCAAATTTTAGGCCTTTGTTTAGTACCGACAGTTGTGGTTGCGTCAGTATCTTGCTGCTCAAATTAAATACACCTAATGGTTGTTGGATATTGTAATAGACTCTTCTTCCTTTTTGTTTTTTTTGGTGTTGTTTCCTTTGTCCACCTCTACATCCTCTTCTACCGTATTTAATTTTCTTTTTTGTGTGAGTGGTATTCTGTTTTTTAGTAATGGTATCTGGGTTCCTAATTCTAAAAAATTCTCCCCCCATTTTTTTGCAGATGTCAAATCCTCCTGTACTGCAATGATTAGTGACTCTGTTGTATCGATATTTGTTTGGGGAGGGATAATGGGGTTTGATTCTTCCGTTGATATGTCTCTACTATGCAAAGAGTCCCTCCATCCCCTCTCAAAGGACTGTCTTACAATATTAGTGTAATGGTCTGTGGAGGGGCTCAATTCTCTGATGGAGTGTATAGAAAATTCGTCTATATCTTCCTCAATGTGTGTACTTAGATCCAACAATTCTATCAGTTCTTCACTGTCCGTTGGTTTAGTGTGTAATCTGGTCATAAATTCTTGATAGGTTAAATTCAGGGTTTTGTAAATCGGTGTCTGATTGTTGGTATCTGTTATTCTTAATGGGACAGGCTGCAAATGTCCTTGTTCTGTATTTGTGGATTTTTTGACGCCTTTCTGTATAGTAGTAATTGCTTTTTTTGCTTTTCTTTTTGATGGCCCCTTTATGCCGTACTTATCCCTTAGAATCTTAGATTTTTTGGTTTTAATAATGGCCTCTTCCTCTCTGTCTAATTTTTGTTTAATTAATTGTTCTAGGGTTTTATATTCCAGATCAGCCTTGTATGGTTCCAATGTGGTATCCAATGTACAGATCTCTCTCGCTAACTCCTCTAATTCTAGTTCTCTCTCCCTGACAATAAGCTTCATCAATTGTATCGAACATTCATGTAATATTGCTTCCCATTGCTTCATAAAGCTAGGATTATTTTTATTGTGTGTGGGTTTCTTTTTTATTTTTAGACCCTTGGGTACAATGTTTTCTACAATGTACCATTGTATGGTACGTTTGTCCCACCAGATTTTATTCTCTTTGTCTAGTAATTTTTCTAGTTTCATGAATGCATGGCAGAATGTGTGGTTGGGGGAAACTGCGGTATTCCTATTGTTTAATTCTGCTAGTATTGTATCCGCCCTGTCTAAACGTGTTTTCCTTGAATCTAAAATCCCCATAAGCGTTGATTGGTCAGTATTTCTCTAAGCTGCAAATCCCTCAGGGAATAAGGAATAGAAAAAAATGGTTATGGGTTTCGCGCTATAGAGTAGTACCTCTAGCTGCTGAACACCAAGAAGGTAACCCCACCTTCTTAAATAGATTAATGCTAATAATACGATATGGTGTCTGCGCTCTGAGGTGCTTATTGTGTCATGTGTTGTTACTAAAATACGGGGTGTTTGTGGGATATATCTGTTGTAAAACGTGAGTGGGTTGTACGTGTTTTTTTAATGTCTATGTTTGATTTGAGAGCTCCCCAAATTTTGGGACTTTATATGGAATGTCCTGGTGTAATCCACCTCAAGGAAGCTGTTGGGTGGTAGTTCTTAAAAAACAGCAGTCCTGGTGGTGTTTACTGGTGGGCAAAAACTTTGGGCGGAATTTTCATCTGTGTATATACAAAGTTAATGTGAAATTGTTGTGATGGTTATTTTTGAAGTTCTTAGAATAATGGTGGGCGTGTGCGCGGTAGGTGTAACCTCCCCTTCTCCAAATGGTCTCTGTCCTGGATAACAGCCACTCCACCTCAGAAATTCACCAAAAAACAAACGCAGTATCAGGTGCTGGTGGACACTATGTTGCAGTGGTAAGTGAATATAGGGACTTACCGGGGCCCGACGTACTTCTGCTGGTCCACCAGGTGTACCTCCTTCCGCGTAGTGAGAGGTGATGGGTGTAAAGGGCAAGAAGTGCTAGCCAATGTGTGCGGACAGATCACTGGATATATGGATGAGGGGTAAAAAACTAATTTATTAATCTGCACCTAGCCCAATAGGGCATCAATCGGTGTCAGATAGTAAAATAACATTACACTAAGGTAATCAGAACATGTACTGCATATAGTCTGGAATAAGGTCAATAGCATATCAATCAGTATTGTCCCAACGCGTTTCTTCCCATGTGGGGACTTTTTCAAGGGTAGGTGAACTTGTTCTGTCCAGAAGCAGGGTTTAAATACCTTGTGTGTTAAGTCCATTTGCTGATCGCTCCGTTACTTCCGGTTTCCAGTGTGCTCGCGCCTTCTGCGTCATCCGCTAGAGCACGATTTGCTCCTTAACAGTGTGATGTGTTCTGTGTCATGCGCATGCTCTGTAGGCAGTGCGCAGACACCAATTGACCCGGCAAGGTGTTCCTAGGTATAACTATACCGCATCTGTATTGTGATCTCTGCTATTGGTAAAAACGGAGACTTTGTCTCCAATATGCTGGCGGCCATTTTTGGTGAGATTATTTAAGCTTTTCCTATGTAGTATCGTGTAGTACTGAATCATGTGATACTTGCTTTGTTTACAATGGGTTTATGTGCATAGAACATTAAGCACATAAACCTAGACTTGATTTGCCTTAGGTTCTGCAGGAACTTGTCCATTAGGTTGTGTTCTCCACTTGTCTTTAATTTGAAATTAATTGTAATGGGTGTGATTATACACGATTAATGGGTTAGCTAGTTGTTGTACTTGGCAGTAATAATAGTTAACTTATAGTTACAGTTTGATCTATTTCTAAGTCTATAGACAATATTACATATTACTGACTTAGTTGGTTAATTCCCATCATGGAGTCACCCCAATGTACTATTTTCTCATTATATGAATTGATCTCTAGTGAGTAGATGTTAAATCTATATACCTGGATATTCAGGGATGTTGGATTTGTGTAGTCACTCAGGTTGCAGAGAACATATAAAGATGATGTTCTGATGTCATGGGTCTATATTGAGACCATTTGGCTTTAGTGTCCTCATTTCAAAGATCCAACGACTTTCTTTGTCATCAATCTTGTTTGAATGATCCCCCCCTCTCCAATTGGGTTCTACTAGTTCTAGTCCTACGAACTTGAGGCCATCTGGTTTACTATTATGCATAATTCTAAAGTGATCTGACACACTATGTCCGATAAAGGATTTCCTTATGTTTTTAATGTGCTCGTTAATTCTCACTTTTAGTGCCCTCATTGTCCTTCCTACATATTGTATTTTGCAGGGGCATGTTAAGACATAAATGACATTTCGGCTATCGCAGGTGATCATATTCTTAATGTCGTATTTTTTTCCTGTGTTGGACGCAATTAGTTGTTGTGTTGGTGTTGTGCTTCTGTAGCATAATTGCCGGCATGCTTTGCATCGTCCACAGTGGTAGAACCCCGCCTTCACTATCTCGTTGTCTAAAGTGGATTGTTTTGGATGATGTTTATTTCTTATGTGATTCACTACCAATTTTCTCCCCAAGTCTGGAGCTTTTCTAAAAACTAGATCTGGTCGTGCGGGTAAGAGTGTGTTGAGTTTTTCATCCATGTGTAATAACGGCCAATGTTTTTGCAAAATTTTTTTTATATGGTTAGCTGAATTCGTATAGTTTGTGATGAAGAATACTTTATCAGTAACCATCTTTGAGGTTTTGTCTTTGTATTCTAAGAGCGGGGCTCGTGGGTTCTCAAGTGTTTTGTTGTAAGCTTGTTCCACCTTAGCCATATCATAATCCTTATCTCGAAAAAGTTGTATTAAATCTTTGCCTTGTTCTTTAAAATCCTCTATATTAGAGCAGTTCCTCCTCACCCGTGTGAACTGGCTGAGGGGTACACTATTCAGCCAATTGGGGTGATGGTTACTATCTGCCCTAATATAGCTATTCACATCTACTGTTTTGTGATGTGTTTTCGTGTGAATCTCATTATTGCGAATAAAGATGTCAAGGTCTAAGAACTGTACCCGTTCTTTACTGTATTGTGTGGTGAACACTAGGTTGCGGTTGTTGGTATTGATGTGCTTTAAAAAGGACTGTAAAGATGTTTCACTACCTTGCCATATAAAGAGCACATCATCTATATAGCGTCTCCACAGGACCAAGTTTGCCCCAAGCTCATTAGGGGACCAGATGTTACTATCCTCCCAATGACTCATAAAGAGATTCGCGTAGCTTGGGGCAAACTTGGTCCCCATGGCTGTCCCACATCGCTGTAAGTAGAATTCATCCTGAAACCACATATAATTATGCTTGAGGATGAAATCTATTCCCTGGAGTAAGAAGTCTGATTGGGTGTCTCCTATTTCTGGATCCTGTTCCAGAAAATATCTAATACTGGACAGGCCCTGGATGTGATCTATTATAGTATAAAGCGATGTGACATCGCTGGTCGCTAGCCAATAGTCCTCAGTCCACTTGATGTTCTGTAATATATTCAACACTTGAGTGGTGTCCCTTAAATATGATCTCTGCTCTTTTACATAAATCTGTAAGTATTGATCTATGTATTGGGAAAGTGCAGATGTTAATGAGTTGATCCCAGATGTAATGGGTCGTCCTGGTGGTTTTGTTGTATTTTTGTGCAGTTTGGGGAGATAGTAAAATACTGGTATTACGGGGTGAGCTGTATTTAGAAAATCAAATTCATGTTTCTTTAGAATCCCTGAATTGAAACCTTCTTTCAGTAGTTGGCGTAATTCCTCATGATATTGTTTTGTCGGATCTCCCCTCAATTTGGTGTAGGTGTTGGTGTCCCCCAAAATTCTGGTTGCCTCTTTAATATAATCAGCCTTATCCAGTACCACTATTCCCCCCCCCTTATCTGCAGGTTTGATAATCAAATCCTGGTCTTCTTTCAGGCTAGTCAAAGCTGTTTTTTCTGCTTTGGTCATGTTGTTCTTAGTGTATTTTGGTCCTATTTTGATTTTATCAATATCACTCAGTACAGCCTTTTCGAAGGTGTGTATATAGTGTCCTTTCAAGTGTACAGGATTAAAACGAGATTGAGGTCTCAGGGATGTGTGTTTATATTTATCCCTATCGGTAATGGTTGTGGTCTCTATTTTCTGTTCCAAAAAATACTTCTTGAGGCTTAGTTTTCTTGTGAAGTTTTTAAGGTCTTTGTAAACGGAAAATTTATCTAAATGGTTATCTGGTGCAAATTTTAGGCCTTTGTTTAGTACCGACAGTTGTGGTTGCGTCAGTATCTTGCAGCTCAAATTAAATACACCTAATGGTTGTTGGATATTGTAATAGACTCTTCTTCCTTTTTGTTTTTTTTGGTGTTGTTTCCTTTGTCCACCTCTAAATCCTCTTCTACCGTATTTAATTTTCTTTTTTGTGTGAGTGGTATTCTGTTTTTTAGTAATGGTATCTGGGTTCCTAATTCTAAAAAATTCTCCCCCCATTTTTTTGCAGATGTCAAATCCTCCTGTACTGCAATGATTAGTGACTCTGTTGTATCGATATTTGTTTGGGGAGGGATAATGGGGTTTGATTCTTCCGTTGATATGTCTCTACTATGCAAAGAGTCCCTCCATCCCCTCTCAAAGGACTGTCTTACAATATTAGTGTAATGGTCTGTGGAGGGGCTCAATTCTCTGATGGAGTGTATAGAAAATTCGTCTATATCTTCCTCAATGTGTGTACTTAGATCCAACAATTCTATCAGTTCTTCACTGTCCGTTGGTTTAGTGTGTAATCTGGTCATAAATTCTTGATAGGTTAAATTCAGGGTTTTGTAAATCGGTGTCTGATTGTTGGTATCTGTTATTCTTAATGGGACAGGCTGCAAATGTCCTTGTTCTGTATTTGTGGATTTTTTGACGCCTTTCTGTATAGTAGTAATTGCTTTTTTTGCTTTTCTTTTTGATGGCCCCTTTATGCCGTACTTATCCCTTAGAATCTTAGATTTTTTGGTTTTAATAATGGCCTCTTCCTCTCTGTCTAATTTTTGTTTAATTAATTGTTCTAGGGTTTTATATTCCAGATCAGCCTTGTATGGTTCCAATGTGGTATCCAATGTACAGATCTCTCTCGCTAACTCCTCTAATTCTAGTTCTCTCTCCCTGACAATAAGCTTCATCAATTGTATCGAACATTCATGTAATATTGCTTCCCATTGCTTCATAAAGCTAGGATTATTTTTATTGTGTGTGGGTTTCTTTTTTATTTTTAGACCCTTGGGTACAATGTTTTCTACAATGTACCATTGTATGGTACGTTTGTCCCACCAGATTTTATTCTCTTTGTCTAGTAATTTTTCTAGTTTCATGAATGCATGGCAGAATGTGTGGTTGGGGGAAACTGCGGTATTCCTATTGTTTAATTCTGCTAGTATTGTATCCGCCCTGTCTAAACGTGTTTTCCTTGAATCTAAAATCCCCATAAGCGTTGATTGGTCAGTATTTCTCTAAGCTGCAAATCCCTCAGGGAATAAGGAATAGAAAAAAATGGTTATGGGTTTCGCGCTATAGAGTAGTACCTCTAGCTGCTGAACACCAAGAAGGTAACCCCACCTTCTTAAATAGATTAATGCTAATAATACGATATGGTGTCTGCGCTCTGAGGTGCTTATTGTGTCATGTGTTGTTACTAAAATACGGGGTGTTTGTGGGATATATCTGTTGTAAAACGTGAGTGGGTTGTACGTGTTTTTTTAATGTCTATGTTTGATTTGAGAGCTCCCCAAATTTTGGGACTTTATATGGAATGTCCTGGTGTAATCCACCTCAAGGAAGCTGTTGGGTGGTAGTTCTTAAAAAACAGCAGTCCTGGTGGTGTTTACTGGTGGGCAAAAACTTTGGGCGGAATTTTCATCTGTGTATATACAAAGTTAATGTGAAATTGTTGTGATGGTTATTTTTGAAGTTCTTAGAATAATGGTGGGCGTGTGCGCGGTAGGTGTAACCTCCCCTTCTCCAAATGGTCTCTGTCCTGGATAACAGCCACTCCACCTCAGAAATTCACCAAAAAACAAACGCAGTATCAGGTGCTGGTGGACACTATGTTGCAGTGGTAAGTGAATATAGGGACTTACCTGGGTCCCGACGTACTTCTGCTGGTCCACCAGGTGTACCTCCTTCCGCGTAGTGAGAGGTGATGGGTGTAAAGGGCAAGAAGTGCTAGCCAATGTGTGCGGACAGATCACTGGATATATGGATGAGGGGTAAAAAACTAATTTATTAATCTGCACCTAGCCCAATAGGGCATCAATCGGTGTCAGATAGTAAAATAACATTACACTAAGGTAATCAGAACATGTACTGCATATAGTCTGGAATAAGGTCAATAGCATATCAATCAGTATTGTCCCAACGCGTTTCTTCCCATGTGGGGACTTTTTCAAGGGTAGGTGAACTTGTTCTGTCCAGAAGCAGGGTTTAAATACCTTGTGTGTTAAGTCCATTTGCTGATCGCTCCGTTACTTCCGGTTTCCAGTGTGCTCGCGCCTTCTGCGTCATCCGCTAGAGCACGATTTGCTCCTTAACAGTGTGATGTGTTCTGTGTCATGCGCATGCTCTGTAGGCAGTGCGCAGACACCAATTGACCCGGCAAGGTGTTCCTAGGTATAACTATACCGCATCTGTATTGTGATCTCTGCTATTGGTAAAAACGGAGACTTTGTCTCCAATATGCTGGCGGCCATTTTTGGTGAGATTATTTAAGCTTTTCCTATGTAGTATCGTGTAGTACTGAATCATGTGATACTTGCTTTGTTTACAATGGGTTTATGTGCATAGAACATTAAGCACATAAACCTAGACTTGATTTGCCTTAGGTTCTGCAGGAACTTGTCCATTAGGTTGTGTTCTCCACTTGTCTTTAATTTGAAATTAATTGTAATGGGTGTGATTATACACGATTAATGGGTTAGCTAGTTGTTGTACTTGGCAGTAATAATAGTTAACTTATAGTTACAGTTTGATCTATTTCTAAGTCTATAGACAATATTACATATTACTGACTTAGTTGGTTAATTCCCATCATGGAGTCACCCCAATGTACTATTTTCTCATTATATGAATTGATCTCTAGTGAGTAGATGTTAAATCTATATACCTGGATATTCAGGGATGTTGGATTTGTGTAGTCACTCAGGTTGCAGAGAACATATAAAGATGATGTTCTGATGTCATGGGTCTATATTGAGACCATTTGGCTTTAGTGTCCTCATTTCAAAGATCCAACGACTTTCTTTGTCATCAATCTTGTTTGAATGATCCCCCCCTCTCCAATTGGGTTCTACTAGTTCTAGTCCTACGAACTTGAGGCCATCTGGTTTACTATTATGCATAATTCTAAAGTGATCTGACACACTATGTCCGATAAAGGATTTCCTTATGTTTTTAATGTGCTCGTTAATTCTCACTTTTAGTGCCCTCATTGTCCTTCCTACATATTGTATTTTGCAGGGGCATGTTAAGACATAAATGACATTTCGGCTATCGCAGGTGATCATATTCTTAATGTCGTATTTTTTTCCTGTGTTGGACGCAATTAGTTGTTGTGTTGGTGTTGTGCTTCTGTAGCATAATTGCCGGCATGCTTTGCATCGTCCACAGTGGTAGAACCCCGCCTTCACTATCTCGTTGTCTAAAGTGGATTGTTTTGGATGATGTTTATTTCTTATGTGATTCACTACCAATTTTCTCCCCAAGTCTGGAGCTTTTCTAAAAACTAGATCTGGTCGTGCGGGTAAGAGTGTGTTGAGTTTTTCATCCATGTGTAATAACGGCCAATGTTTTTGCAAAATTTTTTTTATATGGTTAGCTGAATTCGTATAGTTTGTGATGAAGAATACTTTATCAGTAACCATCTTTGAGGTTTTGTCTTTGTATTCTAAGAGCGGGGCTCGTGGGTTCTCAAGTGTTTTGTTGTAAGCTTGTTCCACCTTAGCCATATCATAATCCTTATCTCGAAAAAGTTGTATTAAATCTTTGCCTTGTTCTTTAAAATCCTCTATATTAGAGCAGTTCCTCCTCACCCGTGTGAACTGGCTGAGGGGTACACTATTCAGCCAATTGGGGTGATGGTTACTATCTGCCCTAATATAGCTATTCACATCTACTGTTTTGTGATGTGTTTTCGTGTGAATCTCATTATTGCGAATAAAGATGTCAAGGTCTAAGAACTGTACCCGTTCTTTACTGTATTGTGTGGTGAACACTAGGTTGCGGTTGTTGGTATTGATGTGCTTTAAAAAGGACTGTAAAGATGTTTCACTACCTTGCCATATAAAGAGCACATCATCTATATAGCGTCTCCACAGGACCAAGTTTGCCCCAAGCTCATTAGGGGACCAGATGTTACTATCCTCCCAATGACTCATAAAGAGATTCGCGTAGCTTGGGGCAAACTTGGTCCCCATGGCTGTCCCACATCGCTGTAAGTAGAATTCATCCTGAAACCACATATAATTATGCTTGAGGATGAAATCTATTCCCTGGAGTAAGAAGTCTGATTGGGTGTCTCCTATTTCTGGATCCTGTTCCAGAAAATATCTAATACTGGACAGGCCCTGGATGTGATCTATTATAGTATAAAGCGATGTGACATCGCTGGTCGCTAGCCAATAGTCCTCAGTCCACTTGATGTTCTGTAATATATTCAACACTTGAGTGGTGTCCCTTAAATATGATCTCTGCTCTTTTACATAAATCTGTAAGTATTGATCTATGTATTGGGAAAGTGCAGATGTTAATGAGTTGATCCCAGATGTAATGGGTCGTCCTGGTGGTTTTGTTGTATTTTTGTGCAGTTTGGGGAGATAGTAAAATACTGGTATTACGGGGTGAGCTGTATTTAGAAAATCAAATTCATGTTTCTTTAGAATCCCTGAATTGAAACCTTCTTTCAGTAGTTGGCGTAATTCCTCATGATATTGTTTTGTCGGATCTCCCCTCAATTTGGTGTAGGTGTTGGTGTCCCCCAAAATTCTGGTTGCCTCTTTAATATAATCAGCCTTATCCAGTACCACTATTCCCCCCCCCCTTATCTGCAGGTTTGATAATCAAATCCTGGTCTTCTTTCAGGCTAGTCAAAGCTGTTTTTTCTGCTTTGGTCATGTTGTTCTTAGTGTATTTTGGTCCTATTTTGATTTTATCAATATCACTCAGTACAGCCTTTTCGAAGGTGTGTATATAGTGTCCTTTCAAGTGTACAGGATTAAAACGAGATTGAGGTCTCAGGGATGTGTGTTTATATTTATCCCTATCGGTAATGGTTGTGGTCTCTATTTTCTGTTCCAAAAAATACTTCTTGAGGCTTAGTTTTCTTGTGAAGTTTTTAAGGTCTTTGTAAACGGAAAATTTATCTAAATGGTTATCTGGTGCAAATTTTAGGCCTTTGTTTAGTACCGACAGTTGTGGTTGCGTCAGTATCTTGCTGCTCAAATTAAATACACCTAATGGTTGTTGGATATTGTAATAGACTCTTCTTCCTTTTTGTTTTTTTTGGTGTTGTTTCCTTTGTCCACCTCTACATCCTCTTCTACCGTATTTAATTTTCTTTTTTGTGTGAGTGGTATTCTGTTTTTTAGTAATGGTATCTGGGTTCCTAATTCTAAAAAATTCTCCCCCCATTTTTTTGCAGATGTCAAATCCTCCTGTACTGCAATGATTAGTGACTCTGTTGTATCGATATTTGTTTGGGGAGGGATAATGGGGTTTGATTCTTCCGTTGATATGTCTCTACTATGCAAAGAGTCCCTCCATCCCCTCTCAAAGGACTGTCTTACAATATTAGTGTAATGGTCTGTGGAGGGGCTCAATTCTCTGATGGAGTGTATAGAAAATTCGTCTATATCTTCCTCAATGTGTGTACTTAGATCCAACAATTCTATCAGTTCTTCACTGTCCGTTGGTTTAGTGTGTAATCTGGTCATAAATTCTTGATAGGTTAAATTCAGGGTTTTGTAAATCGGTGTCTGATTGTTGGTATCTGTTATTCTTAATGGGACAGGCTGCAAATGTCCTTGTTCTGTATTTGTGGATTTTTTGACGCCTTTCTGTATAGTAGTAATTGCTTTTTTTGCTTTTCTTTTTGATGGCCCCTTTATGCCGTACTTATCCCTTAGAATCTTAGATTTTTTGGTTTTAATAATGGCCTCTTCCTCTCTGTCTAATTTTTGTTTAATTAATTGTTCTAGGGTTTTATATTCCAGATCAGCCTTGTATGGTTCCAATGTGGTATCCAATGTACAGATCTCTCTCGCTAACTCCTCTAATTCTAGTTCTCTCTCCCTGACAATAAGCTTCATCAATTGTATCGAACATTCATGTAATATTGCTTCCCATTGCTTCATAAAGCTAGGATTATTTTTATTGTGTGTGGGTTTCTTTTTTATTTTTAGACCCTTGGGTACAATGTTTTCTACAATGTACCATTGTATGGTACGTTTGTCCCACCAGATTTTATTCTCTTTGTCTAGTAATTTTTCTAGTTTCATGAATGCATGGCAGAATGTGTGGTTGGGGGAAACTGCGGTATTCCTATTGTTTAATTCTGCTAGTATTGTATCCGCCCTGTCTAAACGTGTTTTCCTTGAATCTAAAATCCCCATAAGCGTTGATTGGTCAGTATTTCTCTAAGCTGCAAATCCCTCAGGGAATAAGGAATAGAAAAAAATGGTTATGGGTTTCACGCTATAGAGTAGTACCTCTAGCTGCTGAACACCAAGAAGGTAACCCCACCTTCTTAAATAGATTAATGCTAATAATACGATATGGTGTCTGCGCTCTGAGGTGCTTATTGTGTCATGTGTTGTTACTAAAATACGGGGTGTTTGTGGGATATATCTGTTGTAAAACGTGAGTGGGTTGTACGTGTTTTTTTAATGTCTATGTTTGATTTGAGAGCTCCCCAAATTTTGGGACTTTATATGGAATGTCCTGGTGTAATCCACCTCAAGGAAGCTGTTGGGTGGTAGTTCTTAAAAAACAGCAGTCCTGGTGGTGTTTACTGGTGGGCAAAAACTTTGGGCGGAATTTTCATCTGTGTATATACAAAGTTAATGTGAAATTGTTGTGATGGTTATTTTTGAAGTTCTTAGAATAATGGTGGGCGTGTGCGCGGTAGGTGTAACCTCCCCTTCTCCAAATGGTCTCTGTCCTGGATAACAGCCACTCCACCTCAGAAATTCACCAAAAAACAAACGCAGTATCAGGTGCTGGTGGACACTATGTTGCAGTGGTAAGTGAATATAGGGACTTACCTGGGTCCCGACGTACTTCTGCTGGTCCACCAGGTGTACCTCCTTCCGCGTAGTGAGAGGTGATGGGTGTAAAGGGCAAGAAGTGCTAGCCAATGTGTGCGGACAGATCACTGGATATATGGATGAGGGGTAAAAAACTAATTTATTAATCTGCACCTAGCCCAATAGGGCATCAATCGGTGTCAGATAGTAAAATAACATTACACTAAGGTAATCAGAACATGTACTGCATATAGTCTGGAATAAGGTCAATAGCATATCAATCAGTATTGTCCCAACGCGTTTCTTCCCCTCATCCATATATCCAGTGATCTGTCCGCACACATTGGCTAGCACTTCTTGCCCTTTACACCCATCACCTCTCACTACGCGGAAGGAGGTACACCTGGTGGACCAGCAGAAGTACGTCGGGACCCAGGTAAGTCCCTATATTCACTTACCACTGCAACATAGTGTCCACCAGCACCTGATACTGCGTTTGTTTTTTGGTGAATTTCTGAGGTGGAGTGGCTGTTATCCAGGACAGAGACCATTTGGAGAAGGGGAGGTTACACCTACCGCGCACACGCCCACCATTATTCTAAGAACTTCAAAAATAACCATCACAACAATTTCACATTAACTTTGTATATACACAGATGAAAATTCCGCCCAAAGTTTTTGCCCACCAGTAAACACCACCAGGACTGCTGTTTTTTAAGAACTACCACCCAACAGCTTCCTTGAGGTGGATTACACCAGGACATTCCATATAAAGTCCCAAAATTTGGGGAGCTCTCAAATCAAACATAGACATTAAAAAAACACGTACAACCCACTCACGTTTTACAACAGATATATCCCACAAACACCCCGTATTTTAGTAACAACACATGACACAATAAGCACCTCAGAGCGCAGACACCATATCGTATTATTAGCATTTGTAGCGGAGTGCCCGGCAGCAGAGGAGCCAGGCACATTGCTGCTATTATACATGTAGCGGGTGGTAGAATACTATAGGCCATGATTGCGGGCTAAGGCGCACATGGCATGAGCGCTCTGTGTGGACGCAACAGCTACACCATCCTAGTTACAGCCCTGTGAGAACACATCTGTATCTCATGCTGTGTCTCCAGTCACTGAACCATATACAATAGCTTGAATCAAAGTCATATGCATCTCTGTATATGGCCACAAGCATGGATGTATCTATTATAGGTGCAGGGTGAAAAACAAAGCCAGAGTCTACTGCACTTCCATAGAGGAAGGGACCAACAGGGAGGTTGCACACAGCCCCCCCCCCTCCTCTCTTAAACCACCCCTGGCCACAATTGCAGCATTTTAGTGAACTGCAGATGTGTAGAGGTGAATTTACACATTTTTACAAATCTGTTAGATACTGAGTTGGGCAGATGTTGCCTGGCTTTTCTCCTTGTATGAAATGGACTGTTGCACTCAAGAAATCCATCTCACGGAGTTGCATGTGCAGCAAATGGAAGCCTTTTTCTGGTTGATCTCTTGCCCCCAGGATAGGGTGGATGCCAGTGATAATACTACTGATGACATTTGTGGCCATGGTCAGTAAAACTGTACTCTGCAGCTTCTCATTTGAAGCCAAACAGTTTTTCACATTATCCCTATGGAAACACAACTTAGGATAAGGTAGTAAATCTAACTCCTGTGGCATCCTGCACAGGGTTGTCTTAAAAGCAGTGTGGGCCCTAGGAAAAGCAATGCATTGGGGCCCCTACCCACCCATCCATGGTAAAAAATGTGAATGGTCAATAAAATTAAACCCTCCTGCATGCCCATCAGAACTCCCACATATGCAGAGAGTCTCTGTCTGACTTGTTTGAAGCCGGCGGATGAAGTGAGTACTCGTCACCGGGGGGGAGATGGGGTGGCAGAAGTTAGAACAGAATACAGTGCACCGGCAGCCGGCTTATAACAATATCACAAATTTACCAACTTGCCGCGGCTGCAGGGGGGCGGGTTGGTGGGCCCATACAAGCTTCGGGCCCTTGGGCAACTGCCCAACAAGCCCAATGGAAGAGATGGCCCTTTTCCCGAAATACAGCCACTTTGCTTCTGACTCACACCAATCACACCTTGTCAGTATATCTTGCTTCAACTGGTGAAATAGCAGATTGTTTTGATTTTTTACAGCTGCTGCAATGTTCTACATACAATCATCGAATCCTGAAAACGGTGAGAAGTTTTATGAGCCACTGGCAGCATCTCCTGCATTTTTCTGAAATTTTGTACCTCAAAGTTAATTGGTATATGTTTAGATTTGCTAATTTGTAATGCCCATGAAATGTTCTCACCATTATTGAAGAAAATGGAGCAGTCTTATTTGGGAGAGCCATCTTGCTAAGGCATTTCAGAGTTCTTCAACAGATTCAAGTATGTTGACTAGGATTGACCTGGTGTTGTTTGCTATCACTACTATGCTGTCAGGATGAAGAGGATTATGGTGATGCAACACATGCTGCTGCCACTGAAGACAATGCACCAACCAAGTGGTTTATAACACGCATGCAGTCTTTAGTTTGACCAGTACCGCTTTCTCACTTATCCATAGTTAAGTGGGTAATTGGTATAATGGCATTTTCTAGGGAATTAATGACTTTGGCTGTAATAAATATACATTAGAATGATGAGGTACTTTGCACATGCTCAGTGCTTTTGTTTCCATTCCATGCTGGAATGCAAGAAGTGACATCAGTGGACTGGAAGTACTGGGGTCTAGGTACAAATGCCCTCATACTCCACCATATCTGATATACTGGGGTAATTTAGCTCAGAAGAGGGGTCAGTGGTGCAGTATCTAAATTCAGAATAAAGGTTCAAATACAGCTTTTAGGTTAAATGAAATAAATGGAGATTTACTGTCAGAAAATAGGAACAAAATAACAAAAGCCTCACCCACATACATGGCACTAGCTTACTTCTTGGCCCCTCTCTATAATAGGTAGCTAGTCAGCAAACGTATTATAGTCACAGTCTTTAGTTCTGCCTCTCATGGGTATAAAACACTGGCCTCCTGGCCTTGCTTGTCTGCCACAAAATCATATGTCTCTCTTGTGGTCCTCCCTGTCTGACTGCATATCTGGACATGACCTCCTGGCCTGCCGCTTGGCTGCAATAACTTCACATACGCAGTCTTAGAGATCTGTGGTCCTCCCTGAGATGGTGGACAATCAAGCCAGGGTGGAAGTCACGTGGACCGGACGGGAGCTGAGCACCCGCGTTACCATTCCCGGACGCTTACTAGGAGGATGGATGTCGCGTGGAGCCTAAAGTGAGGGTGGAAGTTACGTGCATCAAGTGGATGTCGACCTCGTTGCCATGTGTCTCCGTCTAGATCCGGAAGAGGGCGGATGTTGGTACTAAGGGCGGAAATTCACCTCTCTTGGGCGGAAGTAACCACCAAGCTGAACACTTATTTTTATATATTTTTAGCATTATCTGGACATTACTGGAATCCTTTTTCATATTATAAATGATGCATTACCACATAGGAGTGTTTTTGAATTTCCTTGTTAAATCCCACCGTTAGTCCGGATATGAGGTCATCAATTGACCTAAGGTGGATTAATTAGTTCTGTTTAAACCTGGTATAAATATGGACATATGTTTGCTAGCTATTATCCATTGAAAATGTCTCAATGGATGAAACGCGTTGAAAAGCTGCACTTTTGCCTTTGAGTTACCAAGATAAGCACTTTTAATTTACTGCTGTTTTAGAACCTAATTATCCGCTTATTTGCTTTTATTATATATTATTGGGCCTGTGCAATATATACTATTGTCTATTTGCACTTTATTCAAATATCATGGTGCTGAGACTTGTTGACCTGTATTTTTAATATAGCATATGATTAAATAGTTTTATCTTTGCTCCTTTATCTTATACCAACTAGCTTGACACTTTTAAATGATCAATTTGTATGTGTTTACTATTCTGTGTGTTATATTTGTTTATTTATGTTATTATGTCCTTATGAATTTTGAATAAATTGTTTTTAGTTTTTATATATTTATTGCACTGCGCACTTTTATTATTAGAGACGCCTGTCGCTGTATCTTTCACCACTTCCATATATATATATATATATATATATATATATATATCCCAAACTGTGCCCCGGCACTCTAGTCGCCAACTGAAACAGTTTGCTCCTGTGCCTTGCTAGAGGGTATGCACCCCCAAAATACATCTACCAAGGAAGAGGTGGCACTCGGAGACTTGAAAACCATTGTACCCTAAACCAGAGTGTTTATTGACAAGCTATGTTTCGGGGACCATATCCTCTTCCTCGGGACAAGTAAAAACACATTGTGACACAAACACAAATAAATAGTGTATGGTAATAAAAACAAATGTACCCCCATCCCCCAGCATGTGTCCCAGCGGCCATCCCTCCTGTCAGGACAATTCTGGCCAAGGCAGCAGCGTCGCACCGGAAGTGACGTCATTCAGTCCAGCCCCAGAACCATGGTAAATCTGTAGACATAGGGCCTGATTCAGCAAGGAACGCTATTCTGATTATACGCACACAACAGGGCCAGATTAACAATGGGGCGGATGGAGCTACAGCTCCAGGCCATCACATAAAAAGAGGCCCATCATCAAGCTGCATGATGTTGACCAGATGCCAGCAAGCCACATGATCAGCCATAAATTGAAAGTATTACAATTGTTTTTCTAATTTTCTCACAATAAGATTCAATTTTTATTCTTTTATGTATTTAGGGAGACATTCTTGCTAAGTGTGTCGGGTGTGTACACACCCACACAGTACTGGTCCCACCTCCTCTGCTTGTCACAAAAGGCCACTGGCGTGTATGCGGTGCACATGGGCCTCTAGATCCAAGGGGGCCCACACTGTACACCCTGCACCCATCAACGGTTATACTTACCTCTCCGCAGTCTTCAGACTGGTGTGCTGCTGTGCTGGACAGGCGTTGCAGAGCAGCAAAAATCACAGGGAAAATGGCAACGGACATTTTCCTGGTGACTTATGCATGTGCAGTAAAGATGTCCCAGAGAATAAGGCGCAGGTGCCACTTTTCCAGAGACCGCGCATGCGCAGTAGATTCTGGCTCCTGCTTAGTGTGCTGCCAGAGAGGAGGGGGCCCACAAGGAGTCTGCACGTGGGCTTTTTCCTCTCTTAAAATGACCCTGCAATAGGCCCTTGGTCATTATCAGCCCCAGGCCCATATGTCCCTCAATTTGTCCCTGGCATGCGTTGCTAATATCAGCGGTGTATTTAAATGTTTGCATTCGCATTGCGGACGCAGCCTGACATAAGGACACCCACTTTCCCTTACTCACATCCATACACTTGCCCAACATAGCGAAACAATCAGTAACATCGAGCAACATTGAACCCAGATGCAGAGTTTAGGAAACACAGACATCACTCAGGCATTGCTAACTTCTGCACACACTATGAGTACTCAGGAGGTGTCTGGTATCATAGTGGATAATTTATGCACACCCATGCAATGCCGTTGACATGCACTGGCACGGCTGCATTCGCACGGCCACCCCCCCGTCACCAAATGGCAACTCCTGTTAATCACTCTGTCATTCATCTGTGTTGCCTCTGCATAAGCAGTTCTGACCGCAAGCGCACAGCTCATGCACAAAATTAATCGACTGACTGCGTGTGTATGAGCAACTGCGTTCCTTGCTGAATCAGGCCCATAGTGTACATCATCATTAAGCAAATGCATACATACAAAATCAAATGTGCACCATAACGACACTTACAAATGCATGTAAAAAAACTACATCTCAATATTAAAGTGCAGTGCTAGTAAACTAAGTAGATCATACAAGTCAACATTAACATCAGTATAATGTAACTACATATCAGTCCTCAGGTAAAGTGCCCAGCACATCTCACAAAGTGCTTCAGTGCAATAAAAGATGGTACTAATCCATACAAAGAGAAACTAATAAAAATTATGATATGCAAAGCCCCCAAACTTCAGACTAAAAATATATATATATATATATATATATATATATACACATATATATACACACATACACACAGTCAGGTGCATAAATATTGGGACATTGACAGAATTTTCATATTTTGGCCTCTATTCACCACCACAATGGCTTTGAAATGAAACAAACAAGATGTGCTTTAACTGCAGACTTTCAGATTTAATTTGAGGGTAATTACATCTAAATCAGGTGAACGGTGTAGCTATTACAACGGTTTCTATATGTGCCTCCCACTTTTTAAGGGGCCAAAAGTTATGGGACAAACTAAACAATCCTAAATCTAACTTTCACTTTTTAATACTTTGTTGCAAATCCTTTGCAGGCAATTACAGCCTGAAGTCTGGAACGCATAGACATCACCAGACGCTGGGTTTCATCTCTGGTGATGCTCTGCCAGGCCTCTACTGCAAATGTCTTCAGTTCCTGCTTGTTCTTATGGCATTTTCCCTTCAGTTTTGTCTTCATCAAGTGAAATGCATGCTCAATCGGATTCAGGTCAGGGGATTGACTTGGCCATTGCATAACATTCCACTTTTTAGCCTTAAAAAACTCTTTGGTTGCTTTTGCAGTATGCTTCGGGTCATTGTCCATCTGTACTGTGAAGCACCGTCCAATGAGTTCAGAAGCATTTGACTGAATATGAGCATATAATATTGCCCAAAACACTTCAGAATTCATTCTGCTGCTTTTGTCAGCAGTCACATCATCAATAAATACAAGGGAACCAGTTCCATTGGCAGCCATACATGCCCACACCATGACACTACCACTAATGAGGTGGTATATTTTGGATCAGGAGCAGTTCCTTTCCTTCTCCATACTCTTCTCTTCCCATCACTGTGGTACAAGTTGATCTTTGTCTCATCTGTCCACAGGATGTTGTTCCAGAACTGTAAAGGCTTTTTTAGATGTTGTTTGGCAAACTCTAATCTGGTCTTCCTATTTTTGAGGCTCACCAATGCTTTACATCTTGTGGTGAACCCTCTATATTCACTCTTGTGAAGTCTTCTCTTGATTGTTGACTTTGACACATATACACCTACCTCCTGGAGAGTGTTCTTTATTTGGCCAACTGTTGTGAAGGGGTTTTTCTTCACCAGGGAAATAATTCTTCTGTCATCCACCACAGTTGTTTTCCGTGGTCTTCCGGGTCTTCTGGTGTTGCTGAGCCCTCCAATGCATTCTTTCTTTTTAAGAATGTTCCAAACAGTTGATTTGGCCACACCTAATGTTTTTGCTATCTCTCTGATGGGTTTGTTTTGATTTTTCAGCCTAATGATGGCTTGCTTCACTGATAGTGACAGCTCTTTGGATCTCATATTGAGAGTCGACAGCAACTGATTCCAAATGCAAATGTCACACCTAGAATCAACTCCAGACCTTTTCCCTGCTTAATTGATAATGAAATAACGAGGGAATAGCCCACACCTGTCCATGAAATAGCTTTTGAGTTGATAGTCCCATTACTTTTGGCCCCTTAAAAAGTGGGAGGCACGTATAGAAACCGTTGTAATTCCTACACCGTTCAACTGATTTAGATGTAATTACCCTCAAATTAAATCTGAAAGTCTGCCGTTAAAGCACATCTTGTTTGTTTCCTTTCAAAGCCATTGTGGTGGTGAATACAGGCCAAAATATGAAAATGCTGTCAGTGTCCCAATATTTATGCACCTGACTGTATGTTTATACCCATCAAATCACAGGTTTTAAGTGCCTTTAGCCTTTAGCCACTCCAATCTTCTCCCACACCTAAAAATGTAATCTAGCTGCAATTGCCCAAACCTAGCCAAAACCTCCCCTCACCGGCTTGCAGCCTCCTGACATGTAACAATAGCCATTATACAATATCTACTGAAAAGTCTACAAAGACTGTTAAAAACCTGAAAGGGGCACACAATGATATACTAAAAATGTAAACTAGCCCACTCCCTAAACCCACCGAACATGCTTTCAATCATAGCAAATTATTTCAATTAAACAAATATATGAATTCAGGTAAATATCACATTATATAGTAATATGACATGCATGTAAATTTATTTTTATATGCTTTTTTAAATGATCTTTGTAATGGTCAGGGCATTGTAAAGAGGAAAATATATTACATTAATAGAATTCAATGTATTGTTCAAATGATAACTGTATATATGATCTGATATTTTTTATAGTAGGGTAATTGAGGGCAGGGTACATGCATGCCTTTGTTATATTTTTGGTAGCCTGTGGCATTTATCACTGACATAAAAATATAAAATTTTAGTGAATGTAGTGCATATAGAGTGTATTTTATTAATATGTAAATAAGTGAGGAAACACGGAGGTTGTCTGGTGTAGTTTTACTAAAATGGTTTCCTGTGAGCAGGAAAGGTAAATACAGTAACTGGAGTGGAGATTTGTGAAGAAGGCCTTTTTGTCTATGTATGCATACATATAGATGACTTGAGTATGCTTACCCAGCACCCAACACAGCAGAGGGTATTTGTACAGCCATTGTGTGACTGCATATAAGCAAAGATCAAAGTTCCCACCACAATTTATCTGTTCTTGACCAAAAATGTATATTTTTACCAAAGCTAGGAACTTCCGAAATCGTAAATATGCCTGAAGTTGGTACGCTGAGCTGACATGATTTGAGAGTCCCTAAGACTTATGGTGTGGGAGAAATGAGGTTTCATCTCAGATCAGTCTTGCTTACACTCATTGGATGGCTTACATAATAGAGATTAATATGAACATACCGTATTTCAAATAGTTATTACACAGTGGAAATTATGTACAGTTACTTGTACTTGAGTTAAACATTAGATAGGGGGTCCTAGTACGGACTCTGGACTAATTAGCAAGTCACCAGGTACTGGGTCATGACAGTACTTTGGTGGGGGGATAGTACATAAAAGGTATGGGGATCTTTTGCTCTATGTCAGATGTGGGAGCTCAATTCTAGTTGAAGCCTGGACCTGAATTTTCTGGCCATGTCCCTCAGCCAAGAATAAGGCAACTGAAATTCTATGTAAGTTTTTCCTTTTTATTCTTAAATTGCAACACACATTTGTCTATGTAATCTATGACACTTTTTATTTATACAATTTCTGTAACTAAGCATTATACTTTCTTTTTTAAATAAAGTGTTCTTTTATTAGTCTATTTTCATATATGCTCCCGGAACCAGTCATCAAGGAAGCTATTAGTGGCCAATGTAATAAAATGGATTTTTACAAAAAAATTGATCAAATGAATTATGTGAAAATGTAGTATCAGTCAGATGCATTAAGCAATTTTCGCGGAAATAATTTTATTTAGTGAAGATCACAAAACAGCTGTTTTGCAATTGAAAAATAGAAATGTAGATATTTTCATATGTATCATTCAAAAATCACAAATATTTATCTGTTTTTTTTTATCCTTTGTATCACATGCCTCAGATGTCATAGAAATAGCTTTCATACAGTAAGTAGAAGAAGAAGGTACAGTAGGAGTGGGGAATCAGAGAGCCCTCCCATGTATGGGAAGACCTCCCATGTAGTGCAGTTCCTCCTTTTCCTTGGCTTGTCACTAGTGAGCAGGAGCCTTTATCACAGTCCACTTCAATTGAATATTTAATTATTATTAATTGCAATGGCAATATGAAATTATAGATGGTGGTTTGGATGACTGCACTTCTTCCCAGCACATGCGCAATGCAACAGATTTCAGGGAGTTAGTCTACAAATTTAAGAGAAGCTAAAATGATACCCATCGCATCTCTGAACTAGTTTAACTAGTTTTCGCATTGCAATTTTACTCCATTGCACTTTACATTCCAGCGATAAAAAAACATGTTCACTTTGTGATAGTAGGCAGATTGTTTTGCAAAATAAATATGTAAATGAAACATAGGCCCCTTAGATCGATAAGGTTACGCTATAACTATTATTTATTGCTGGAATCCAGGATATATCAACTAAAAGAGTGGTAGTTTGTGTTGCCAAGCCTGCACAATTATCAGAGTGTTAGGGGACCTTTGACTCCTTGTTATTTTCCAAGGGTGGTTGCAGTAATCAGACGTGTTTGGTATATCGGACAGATTGATAGAATATTTATTATAAGTATTCTATTCGACTCTGCCCTCACATCATCAGGGCCTGGGGATCTGCTTGATCACAGCAGTGACGCCAATACAGTGTAGTCCAGGGCCGCAACTAGGGTAGTGCAACCTGTGCCAGGCAGGGGGCGCTGTTTGGCCTGTCAATTTTCTGTTTATTATCATTCTCACTTGTAGCTTCCTCTTCTTTATCCTCAGCATGTCCTGGCCTCCCCTATCTCTTCCCTGGCCCTTCCCCACGAGGCCATGGGCCTTTTTTGGGGTATTTTGTCTTATGTCCCTATTTGAAAAATAGGGAGGAGGAGGCGCCAATGCTCTCTCTGGCACAGGGCACCAAAAAGTCTAGTTACAGCTCTGGTAGAGTCATTGGCTCTGTCCTAGTCATGGCTAAATTAGGGATTGGGGTCCCTATCTATCTTAATTGCTTTAAATATGTCTTGTTGATCCACAGCACAAATACATACTGTATACATCTAATACAGCTGTAAGAGTATAAGTATAAACATTAAAGGTATTTAAAACATTTTTAATAATCTTACATTTGCTCAAAAGTAGCGTTCAAGTGCTTTTGGAAATGAAAATAACTTAATTGCATTGATGTATTAAATAATTACAGTGTTAATGCATTCATATAGAAGTATGAAGCACAAACAATTATAAGGAAATCATGATAAATATAATGCATCCAATGATTCTAAGATAACTAATTCTCACAGGTACTTAGGAAGAGAATATCTGTTTAGATCAATATCCAATTAAAACCCTGGCTATTTTTATTCTTCTGTTAGACTTCTCATCAAATTACAAAAGCTCAAGCCATTAGTAAATCTTATTAGTTTCATGCTGGTCCCTTGAGATCTGTCCCCACCTTAGTAAACCACATATTCTATAGAATAATTCAAATCACAGTGTGATCTACTTTGTATTATTTATTTTTTTATGTGCAAAGTAATTAGATGAAATCATAGTACCTGAAATAAATTATGTTTTGGATGATAGGCTAATAGTATGACCAGATGCAAACGGATGAAGAGGATTGTAAATATTGGAAAACAATTATTATTATTATTATTATTATTATTATTGTTTATTTATATGGCGCCACAAGTGTTCCGCAGCACCTTACAAGGTACATAACCAAAAAGTGACTTACAGTAAAATACAATACAATGAAGTACAAGGACATGGATAAAATACATTGATACATAGGTGGCCATAACACCCAATTAAGCAACAAAGCATAGGCACCAAGTGTTAGGTGTCCTAGTGGTGAGTAAGAAGTAGATGAACATAAAGTAAGGAGAAGCACAAGAGGGTAGAGGGCCCTGCTCGCAAGAGCTTACATTCTCAAGGGGAGGGGCAGACAGACGGGCATGATACAGATGGGGAAGACAGGGAGGAGGGAGCATGTAGTAGCAAGTTAGGATGAGAGCTGGAAAGCATTGATGTGGTACTGTATGGTATTTCTAGATGTGGTACTGTATGGTAAATATCAGCTTTCAAAAACAAGGTTACAAATACAAAAATACAAATCAATTACTAAAGAAGAAAACCAAATGAAGATTGCACTTTGATTAATGGGTGTGGTTATGCCATCAGAGACAACTTTTCAAAAAGATTGGGGGAGCCACTCCATATAACTGAAAAATGTAATGCATAGACACGGAGAGTTGCAACACAAATATTGACGGTGCTCACAAACCCACAGCACTCATGGAGCTGGCTATTATGGGTTACTCATATAGAGCATCATTTAGAATTACAAGTTAATCCACATGGAAGGTGCAATTTTGTGCCTCCTGTAGATAAACAATATGTTACTGTAGGGAGAAATAATATGTGTTTATTTAAGTTGCTCATATCTTACGATACAGACAATTCAAAATAAATATTTAAAGGCATCTATAAGAAGATGCATTTAAAGCAGAGATGAGCGTTTTTACTTTTCTGAAAAGTGAACACACTCGAACTTTGGGGTTCCGAATCGAACTGAGTCCTGGCTCAGATCACTTTGGGGTTAAGGATAGAACAGAGTACTGACGCGGGTCTTCTCACCAAGTGTGGATCTCATATTGCATGTTTGTCAGAGAATGGCCAGCACCTGCAATCCAGTGCAAACAGGCTCTTGTGTATGTTTGTTAGTAGTGTGCTACTGTATATTCTTTTAAACTGCGATTTGTTTGTGATGCTGCCATGTCACTTAGTTGAGCCAGTCAACTTACTGCAGCCTTTGGCCAATATGGGTGAAGACAATATTGTGAGATGGTCAAAATTAACTGGAAATGACTGGAAATTAATGTTATTGATGGTATAATACTATAGGAGCAAAAAAGGGTCAAAATTACAAGCTTTTAGCTGTTTTTATATATTTTTTAAGAAATCCAGATCCAATAGCAAAAACAAATTAAAAACACTTGAGGATTGTTTTGCCAAAACATGACAATTATTTTAAACCAAAACACAGGGGGCTGTGCACATCTCTAATTTAAATCACATCAAGATATGCTTTCAGCGTGTCATGATGCAGCAGCATTTTGAGACACCACTCATCATAACCATCAACATAAGATAACTAAACAAACGATTGAGCCCCACATCTAGAGTTGACTAGACCAAAGCTGATTAGCATTGGCCCCTTTCTTATACTGCTGGCTGTGGGAACCAGGGGGAAAAAGGATAAAATCTAGTAAAAGTAATAGTGCACTACAAGTACCAGCATACAATGACAGCGCATGCTGGTGCTGGTAAATCTACATGGACCAGCATAAATCGTAGTGTAATTTCATTTATGTCAAGAATTATATATATTAGGATAAAATAAAGAATGACATACTGTATGCTCCTTTTGGATTATATAAATAATTGTGTACGCTTTAGATGAAATAAATAATATGTGATTCCTTTGGATTAAAAAATAATTTATTGTGCCCCTTTTTAATTAAATAACTGTACTTTCTTTGTCTTAAATAAGTAATTCTGCTCCTTGGCAGAATAATTCTTTTTTGTATTAAATAAATAATTAATATGGCAGAATTAATATTTTCATTCTTTGGTTCTTGGTCCTACAATTTTTATTCAGACAAGAAACAACAAACAAACAATTGATGGATATCCAGCATATGAATCTATCCACACCCGGTGCTAATAAGTACCTGCAGCCAACAAAGCATTGTGCTGTACCCCGTGAACAATATGAGAAAAAACTATATGCAGCACTTGGTATAATAGGACTGGGTACAAATACCAAAATGTATAAATAAACAAAATTTTAAAAATTGACCAGTCTATTACAATGAGAACATTTTTAATAAGTCAACTATTATAATTACCAAATACATTCTCAGAATTTATAAAAAAAATATGAATCAATTCCACACATGTCACATAGAAATAGAATATGTTGAAAATATAAAATGCAATACAACAAAAATGCATATGTAAAAAGTAGTGTAACAACACAATCGTAACTGTCACCAAGAAGGAAAGCTCTGTCACCGGCATAAGGTGTTTCTATCACTGGGAATGTAATAAGATCTCATAGCATCCTGTAGTCCTGAACAAAACTGTAGTTCAATCAATAGTGAGATTTAATTCCCTCCGGGGAGAACATAAACCAGAATAGCAATGGTAGTTAACTAAGTTAATTTAAAACTGTGAGAGGGAGGCTTTGTGGTAATTGTACTTTAGTATGAATCTCACTGATCCTATGAGAAAGAGTCCTGGTACGTCACTCCCGATCCCAGTATATATCAGCAATAGCAGCTAACTGTTGACGTCCAAGCTGTGAACTGAAGGATTACAGGTGGCCAAACAGCGCAGCATGGAGGATGTTAAAACACGCATTGATGGTTAGATACCAGGCAGTCCATTCCTGCAGGTTTGGTACGGTAGGTCGACACTCACTATGTTCACAGTGAGAATGTCATCCTCACAATACCAGGATTCAGATACAGGTGTAATGCTACTACCAGCATTGTAACTGTATGGATGTTATACCTTTAAACATTTTGCTAAGAGGATAGTTGGCACTACAGCAAGTAAGAGCCTTCGCAAGGAAAAAGATATCCTAAAGTGGTTAGCAATACTGCCTATACATCACTCAGGTCTTGCATTCAACTGCCACCAAGGCTTCTGTGAGGAGTTTGTATGTTCTCCATGTGTTTGCATGAGTGCTCTAATTTTCTCCCACATATTGGCAGTTTGAATTCAGTGCTTGTTTGATTTACTATAAACAACAAAGTCAACATATTTTATCAACTCAAATTAGCAGCATATTGTATACTCTAACATGAGTTGTCCAGAATATATAATTGCACCATACACTATATAATATTCAATATATGCTGCTACTACCCAACTGCTAATCCTTCCTCTAATCCTTCTAATTAAACTCCCTCTATGCCCACCAATTTCAGGCTCCCTTCCCAGTATTGGTGCCCACACCATCTCTTCACTACATTCATCTCGGTCACCCAAATTAATCTCACCTTCTCGTTACAGCAACCCTGATAATCTCATTAACATCTCTCCCATAAACACTGTCCCTCTATCTTGTGCCCTCTTGAATGCCAGATCAGTCTGTAATAAACATTTTCCCATCCATGGCCTTCTCATTTCCAAAAACTTGCATCTCCTAACCATTACTGAAACCTGGATTTCACCCTCTGACACCACTTCCCCTGCAGCTCTCTCCTCTGGGGGCCTCATCTTCTCTCACACCCCCCGGCCTGGGGGTTGCCATGGTGGTGTGGGGGTCCTTCTATACCCAGGTTACTCCTACCAACTCCTACCCTCTGAACCATCCCTTACATTCTCTACATTTGAGATCATGCTATATGCCTCTTCCAACCAGTACACCTGTGAGTAGCTGTCTTTTACCATTCCCCTGGCCCTTCCGCTAAGTTCCTTGAAAACTTTGTTTCCTGGCTCCCTCACTTTCGCTCCTCTAACCTTACCTCCATTATCCTAGGTGACTTCAATATTCCAATTGATATCCCGACAGAATCCTCTGCCTCCAAACTCCTTACCCTAACATCTTCATTTGGTCTCCCTCAATGGACCTCCTCATCCTCCCATGTGAGTGGACATTCGCTTGATCTAGTCTTCACTCACCGTTGTAATATTTCTGATTATTCCAACTCCCCATTCCCCCTCTCTGACCATCATCTTCTCTCTTTCCACCTATCCCTCTCTCCTTCTATTCCTCTACCTCCTATGGTCACCATCACTAAGCATAACATTGAAGCTATCAACACCATTTCTTTTTCTTGCCTGCTTGACTCACTTCTCTCCCCTATCCTCTCTCTCTCCTGCCGTGAACAAGCTGCTTCCATATACAATGCCTCCCTTACTTCTGATCTGGACTCTGTTGCTCTGGCAATCACTACTCACCCTTGCAGATCCACACCTCAACCCTGGCATTCCAAATGCACCAGAAATCTGCAAAAGTGTTCAAGAACCACCAAGTGACCGTGCAGAAGATTACGCTCTAAGGCAGATTTTCTCCACTTCAATTTTATGCTGTCATCCTACAGTGCTGCCCTTTCCCGCTCTAAACAGTTCTATTTCAAGAACCTCATCTCCTCCCAGTCCTCAAAACCCCAGCGTCTCTTCACCACCTTCAACTCTCTCCTCTGTCCACCCCCTCCTCAATTACTGCCCTTGACTTTGCTACCTACTTTACATCCAAAATTGATTCCATATATCAGGACAACATATCCCACCAGTTCCCCAGCTCTACACCTCCTCCTTTCCAGGATCAGCCATCCCCATCCATTTTACCAACTCAGACATCCTTCTCCTCTGTATCTGAAGAGGAAGTCATGGCCCTC